>OZ012741.1:601943664-603143664 GCA_963859935.3 Lathyrus sativus | reverse complement strand
GCCTCTACTGAGCGGTGGTTTTCTCAAGTCAACTTGGTCGGGAATCAACTCCCTATAAGCCTCCTTGAATATACCACCATCCTATCATAAGTATGCTCAAACACGGGTACAATGTCGTCTCACCACTCAAAGTTCCCAAGATCCAACATGGCACATATATACATATTTACAAGTATTCACAAATAAGCAAGTAATCAAACAAGATAGGCTAAACCCTCAAAGCTTTAAATTTTCCCCAGTGAAGTCTCCATTTCTGTTGCGGTGAAAATTGGATATCAAGCTATTAAGTTAACTTGAATCTTAATTCTTTTACAACCGAACTTTATTTTATCCAAAGGAAAGGTCTAAAGAAATAAAAACCCTTTTTCGAGATGTAACGACAACGCTTAAGAGATTCGGGGATCGGGGGTTGGTTATACCTAGGGAAGGTGTTAGCACCCTAAGCATCTGTAGTACTCTACAAGAACCTTTTGTTTGATTGCTTGCTAAGTTTGTGAGTATGTACTATGGATTTGGGATAAGATATGAGTTGAAACCTAAAGTTATATACACTAAGTTTCCTCGCAAAGACATCGCATCTTCTGCCTACGTATCCTAACTAGGATAGAATCAGAGCAATCGTAGTTCACCTCACAAAGGGGAGAAGAACAATTGATTATGATCAAGGTTCAAGGGGGAACAAACATGACAATGTTTGTGTGGAGTTTGAAAAAACTCCCTAATCTAAGTTGTAATATTTAAAAGGGGAAGTAAGAAATCATGACAATGATTCTTACACAGAGTTGACAAACTCTTTCCTAGGGTTCTAGTTGAAGGACACTCCTAGTACAGGTGGGTTCCTTAGACTTGAAGCAAAGTCTAATGGCTTATAATATAGGTTTAAAGTGACTTATCAAAGTCAAGAGAGGGATAAGGGATGTATTCATAACATGAGAGTCAAATGGACAAACCTTTCCTTTGGGAGTGGACAGGGGAGGCAACAGGATGAGAGCTAACAAGCTTCATCACTCGGGGAAAGAAGACGACTAAACAAGTAAAATAACAACATAATAAATATGCATTCATGGTGACAACCATTAAATGAGTACATAAGATTGATAAGAATGAAAAATGCATTGATGACAATCAAAGCAGGTAAGCAGAACAGGAACTGTGACGACAGATCGAGTTAAATTAAGCCAACAGATGAAGTAACATGAACATAGTGATAACCAAAGATGAAGTCCTAACATGTTAACAAACATTTAGGGGTATGAACGCAAACAAGTATCACAAAAAATCACAAGTACATCAAGAGAAAATTCATCTGCATCTGTCAAAACGATCATAGAAAGTACGCAACTTGAACTTAGTTAAAAGAGATGAAAAATTATGCAAAAATGATAATAAAAAATATGACATGAAAGTAGACATCAAGATGAACATAATGAAAAAAGAACGGGTGAAAAACGATTAAAATTGAAGGAGATACGAATTTTTGAAAATTGGTTAAAAATGACAAAAATTAATAAAAGAGTTGCCCTCCTCAGGGGTCGAACTCGGGTGCAAGGCGTGCAAGGCGTGTTTTGGCATATGGTCTTACCACTGGGGTGCCTATACATCCGTTTGTAAATGCCACCCCATAAATATATATGGGATACTCACTTTGAATTTCTGGGCAAGAATAACACTCAAAATATGATTTACGTTTTCACTCGTAACTTTCTCGATTCTTAACCAAACGCGATGAAATTTATATCAATCTTGACCAGAAAAACATGAGGAACATGATGATGATGTTTGTTTTCTCAGAATATGCTCACATTTCAAAACTCGACTGAAGATGCATGTGGTGTTTTTGAAATGCAATTCTAGATCAACAAGCCATAACAATTACAACTGGTGGTAGGAATTGGCTTGATCAAACCTTAAACATACTAATGAAGGTGTCTCAGTAACCATTTTGTCTAAAAACCAACAGGACAAGAATTTGGTATGAAATGCAAATGGTGATGGATGCCTCCAAACATATTGTCAACATAATTCTTGGTGCCTTACTCATTGATAAATTCCAACAGTCAAAGCTTCAACAATAGGCTAAGATGAGGTAAAGCAAATCATACAATGGCATAAGGTGAACATAATTATTAACACCAAACCAGCTATTAACCCTTGTTCCAAACCTCTCAACTAAAACAACAGCAAGACCAAAAAACCTTAAACTTGACAAAGATCAAGTATGCTTCAACAGGAATTTGCAGCAACAACCCATGAGTCAAATCCAAATGCAATGGGTTGAGATCTTTTTCACATCCAAAATAGCAGCCCTCTCTTAAAACAGAAATTAGCAGTAGGACCAACTATCCTACATATGTTTAACAATTGTTGCTCCTTTACAACAGGCCTACCTAAAACTGGTGTGATGTCTATGAATTGGCAATCATGAATTATCATTGTAAGTGTAAGCATGAGATTCAAACAGTTCTAGTGTACTTTGGTCCTACACATACATCATTCACTACTCAACAAGAGATTTGCATCTCAAATTTGGGGCATAAACCAGCTAGGGGAAAAACTGAAGGGACAGTTGCAAAATATGGGAATTGAGGTGCAGTTTGGGGTTATGTATCTTAAATCCAGCCAGTTATACATTGAGTCAATTACATACCATAAGATGCTTTGAATGATGTCTATACTACATACATGGATCAAAAACAGTCTACAGTGAAAAGTGATAAGCAGATTACAAGGACTGTTAGCATACTGCATTTTTGAAGCGAGTGACCAATTCAAACATGTTACAACCAGACACATGGTCCATACACAATTCAGACATCATGTATATGACAATCATACATCAAAAAGTTTGTTTATGCAGCAAAGCATCAACTAATACATGGAGTTAATAGTGAGAATCATGAAAGTTTGAAACATGCTTTTTTGAAAGGGAAAGCAAACAGACCATAAATACATGTTAGAAATGTATAACAGGTGTCAATGAACTCAATTTTTGAACACTTTCTGTCCTAAAACTACAAGTGGCACATTCATGGCAATGATGTACAACACATAGCATTCATGAGTGAAAACACAAACCAGATGCCATTAACTCAAACCAATCACATTTACCTACCATGATTATGATTTTAAATATAATTCAAGTCACCAAGGAGCTGTTCTTGAGTCATGACAGAATTTTGGTATGAAACACACACATGGTATATCTTTCACATAATGAACTCTAAATAACAAATCATGGAATTATGGTGCAAAGCAAGAATAAAGTGTTTACATACCTCTAGTAGACTTTGTTGAACAAGCTAGAATAATCAAGAAACCCAGAGAACTACAATCTATTTTTTTGACTTGAGTCTTTTCCTTCTCTTTGAAGCAATGTGCAAATATGATGACAAATGGAGAAATGAAATCCACGAACGAGTTCCAACACTTTGGACAGTTGAGAATGCACCAAATGAAGGTCCATACATAACAAACATTGAAAATGCTGGCTTTAACCAACTAAACCTAAACCTAGACTTAAACCTAAACTCAAACAGTTTTTGAAACAGCTTGGTTTTTCAACATAATAAATATATTTCTTATCCTCACCATACTTTCAATAGCATGTTTTTCACAACAAATAGCATCGCATTAGCTAAACCAAATGTCATTCCAACAGCCAGCCATACATGGTGCAAGTTTCACATATATTTGACAGCAAAGATTACAACTCTAGCATAGCAGTGTTAAAACAAAAACCACACATTCATGATTCATAATGATGAGCAAGTTTAAACATACATACCTCTTGTAGACCTTCACAACAAGTTGACTGCAACTGCAAGGCAAAAGATCCTTCTTTCCTTTGAATGTTGCTTCTTCTTGAAGAAAAGTGCAAGTTTGTGGACAGTTGGAGTAAATGCACTTCTAGCTGTTGTTTGAGGTTTTGGACAGCTAGGATATCATTAACATGAGGTGTCTAAAGTTCCAAAATGATGGAAATGGATATATGTAGTGATTTGGCATGAAATGTGCATAAAAGTCAAACTATGGTGGTATGAAGTTTGACTTTTTGATCTATTGATTTTTTGAGGAAACCAATGGTGGAAACAGCTTTAGAGGATCATTTTAAGGGTGTGTGTGTGTATGGTTTTTGAAGTGGTAGAATGTTTGGAAAAGGGATTGGTGTGAAAGATGCAAATTAGTGAAAAGTGATGATTTTGTGAGGTTTCTTCACTTTCAAGCAAAGGGAGAAAGAAAGAGAGTTGTGTATTCCTTGTGTTTAGGATGGCTCTAGTGTGTAGAATAGAGTGGGAGGAAATCTCTATTTATAGGCAAAATGGAATGTGAGGACAGATTTGCACAAGTGGTTTTGCAAGATGGTTTTGGTGAAAAATCTTTGTGAATCCGAGTGATGGTTTGGTTCTGCTGGCCTTGCCTGCTTTCAAAGGGCTTAGCCCCCTAAAACCAGCTACAATGATCTGTAAGAAATGATCAAAGAGTGTACAAGGACACCCTCCCATGCTGCAGCCACCAATCTTCTCTTTCATGGTGTACTTTTTGTACTTTTCCTTAATAAACAAATGGATCTTGTCAAGAACTTTGGATTTGCTTGGATCCTCTTCTGAATTTGTTCATTTCACCCTCTAAAACATCATATCAAAGGTCATTCCATGGTTAGAGATGAAGTTCATAGTTGGAAATCAAGTTCATGTTGGGTTTTGGCAAGTTGACAAACTAGTGCACATGCCCAACTTTCTCACTTCATAACTCTCAGCTCACAAAGGCTATGGAGGAGTTCTATAACTTTTTGGAAAGCCCTCATGAAGCTCTAAAACTTTTATGATTTCATGATTCATATTCCAATTGGAACTAGGTCAAAAATCCACTCAAAGTTGCTAAAAACATGCCTAAAAAGGTCAGCAACTTAGAATTTTTCTAAGTGTTTTCTCCCTCTTGTAATGATTTTGGTCATAACTCCAAATATATGCATTTTCTGCTCATGGACCAATGTGGGACTTTTGTAGGACTTGTCAAGACTTTTCCAATAAGCCTTGAACCAACTCAATTGGATGTGTGGTTAGGGAGTTATGGTCTTGCTCCTTTCAAAACCCTAATTTCCCGATTTATAGATTACTCCTCAATCCTTGATCCAATGATCATGAAACTTCATGGATGGGTGTAATATGTTACTAGGAACATTTTTACTTCATACTTTAAGGTCAAATTCCTTATGATTGAAGAGTTGACTTTTTGGTCAACGAAACGATCGGTCGATGACGAGCGGATCGACTGTTGTTGTTCTGGGTCTCCTGAGGCCTTGAAACTTATTGAGGGGACTTGAATAAGTCATATGAGCTTCATGGACCATAATTCCATCATTGGAACACCTTTTAAATCAAAAGTCAAACCACAGTTGACTTTTCCTTATCAAAAACCCTAATCAGGGATCCTGAACTGCACTGTTCCTGATCTTTGTGTGATAACATCAAAGTGGACCCATGTTTGACCTAATGAAGTATTATTGATGGTGTAGAGACTTTCTTCATGGATAATCAATCCAATACATTGACTGATTAAATCATTGAAACCTCGATTCCTGGCTGTACGAAACCCTAATTCACCTGTATCTTGACAAAGACCAACTTGAAGTAGGTTAAGGTTAGATAATCAAATGAAAATGATCCTAGAATGATGATGAAGATTTAAGTGGTCAAAATTTGGGGTGCAACAATAATATAGCAAGGTTGCGTAAGCTGACTCCTAAAGATCTTTGTGAATCATTTATTTTGGCAATACACCTTTGTTTTAAACTTTGAGCGTCTTGAACCGCCGTGTTCTGACCGGCGACTCATTTAGTTTTCATCTTTCAAGAATAATCTTGATTTCAAAAGTTGCATGAACTTTGCATTACCATGTTGGTATGAATATTTGTGTTTGCAAACCGGGTTTCCTCTAAGGAATTTTCAAACAATGAGAAACTTGGTCGGTGATCCTATAAGGGGAAAATTCCTTCCATATCCTGTCTAAGAATTAATTCGAGACTTGCTCAAGACTAGGTATTCTCAGATTTGGTTTATCCCAAATAATTTTCAATACTCATACTGGGGCAGACCTTCCAAGGGTACAGTAAAACGATCATCTTCACGAATCAGAAAAGCTGAAGTAATTATCGGTTCATCTACAACAAACGGCTAATCTGGGGCAGTTTAGTTGAAGGATCCCCAAGCATCTATTCATCCTTCCTAAAGGGACTATCAACTTGATACGGTTTAGCAAAATGACAGTGATGTATGTGTTGAGGAATCAGTTCTTCAGTCTTGTCATTTCACCAAAAGAGTCGAGCCTTGTCGTTGACATCTGCATTTATATTTGATCATATATCATAACACAATTCATATACATATACATACCATGAGTGTTTCATCCTCATTTTCATTTCTCCCGAGGTCGTGTTTTATCCATGTCTTACCTTGTGTTCAAAGTCCAACTTACTTGGCACCTACCAAACAACTTTGTGTCGTGTCTATCTGATGATCTTCCAGATATGACGTTTTTCTTATCCGATGGTTTTCCGGATATGCCTGTTCCTTTTACGTCCAATATTATTCTCATATATTGTGTTTATACCTTTCATTCAAAGCCACTATTGGATGTCTGGTACCCTTATTTTTATTTCTCTTTCGGATGGTTTTCCAGATTGAGTATCTTTTATCTGATGGTTTCCCAGATATCTTCCTTCGATTCTGATGGTTTTCCAGGATCTATCCGATGGTTTTTCGGATCTGTTTCTCTTTCTGACGGTTTTCCAGATTGAGTATCTTTTATCTGATGGTTTCCCAAATATTTTCCTTCGATTCTGATGGTTTTCCAGGATCTATCCGATAGTTTTCCGGATCTGTTTCTCTTTTTGACGATTTTTTAGATTGAGTATCTTTTATCTGATGGTTTTCCAGATATTCTTTTACGATTCCGATGGTTTTCCAGAATCTATCCGATGGTTTTCCGGATACGTTCCTCCTTTTGATGGTTTTCCAGATCGAGTCTTTGTTCTGATGTTCTTCCAGAACTTATCTGACGGTTTTCCAGATACCCCTGTAATTCTGATGGTTTTCCAGAATCTCATCCGATGTTTTTCCGGATCTATCTCTTTCTGATGTTTTCCCAGACTGAGTTCTTGTTCTGACATTCTTCCAGAACTCCTTTATTGCTTATCTGATGTTCTTCCAGATATGTCTTCAACTTGTCCCGTACATTTATTACTTTCCTAAATGTTTCAGATTTACCTTCAGAGACTTGTCTTCATCTCATGCTCCTATAGATGTTGTTCTTTGTTTCTGGATGCGCCCCAAAGTTTATTTGATGGTTTTCCGAGTATCTCTGGTATGTTTCAGAGTTCATACGATGTTCTTCCAAAGGTCCCTGAAATTGGTTTCTCTGTCCCCGAGGTTATTCGATGTTTTTTCGAGTATCTCTGGTGTTTGTTTCTCCTTGTATATTTTCCGACCATTCCTGAAGATCCCGCTCGATCTCTTCGTTTAAAGGAATGTTCCAAAAACTCCATCACTTGTCGTTTACCTGATCCTACCGCTGCGCGGATCCTGTGTTATCGTTTCACCCTAAAGTGACAACTGGCCGTGCCTGTACCGGTTGATCCATCACTCTAGAATTCCCCAATTGTCGCGTTGTTCCACCAGTACGTCATATTCCCCAGTGCAGTTACTCGTCGCGTCTGTCCCCTGTGTCGTCGTGTCGTCTGCATTCTTGCATTTATTATTCTCATCAAACGCATCATATTAAAGTCATGACATTGTCAGCATTATAGTTTGTTTCGTTTTTGTCCATAACATTGCATATCACTGCGTCTAAGGGCAAAATTTTCGGTTATCTGTATTTAAATCCCTCCACCGTGATTCCTCGAGTCTCTGCTACTCATATCATCCGGTGAAGCTATTTAAATAGGGGCAACTGCAGTACCTCAAATTTGTCCTACCTTTACAGGGTTTCTAGTGCCACTTTATTTTGAATGAATAAAATAGCACAATTGTTTTAAGTTGTGAGTGTGAGAGGCCGAGAGTTCGAATTCCACCTTCTTCACTTTTTGTTTTGTTTCTTTTATTATTATTCTAACTTTTCTATTTTCATACAAAAATAACAAAAATAGTTTTTTTATTTAATTATTATTTTCGTATTTTATTTAAAAAATATCATTTTTTCACTTTTTTCCATATTATTCATAAAAACATCCAAAAATCATAAAATTAAAAATATTAGAAAAGATTTTATTCTTTTTATAATATTTTTAATGTTTAGTATAAATAAATAGAGTTTTAAGTTTATTTTTTAATTTGTTTAAATTTTATTTAGTTTTGACTAATTATTTAAGTTGGGCTTTAAAGTGGGCATTAGGTTAGAGTTAACCCTAATTTGTTACCTATATAAACATGAGTTGCATTTGATAAAAGGGGAAGGAAGAAGAAAAGGAAAAGAGACCAAAACAGCTGAGGAGGAGTTTTGAAGAAGAGAAGGTTCAGAAGATCAACAAGAATCATTGTTGTGGTGAAAATTGGATATCAAGCTATTAAGTTAACTTGAATCTTAATTCTTTTACAACCGAACTTTATTTTATCCAAAGGAAATGTCTAAAGAAAGAAAAACCCTTTTTCGCGATGTAACGACAACGCTTAAGAGATTCGGGGATCGGGGGTTGGTTATACCTAGGGAAGGTGTTAGCACCCTAAGCATCTGTAGTACTCTACAGGAACCTTTTGTTTGATTGCTTGCTAAGTTTGTGAATATGTACTATGGATTTGGGATAAGATATGAGTTGAAACCTAAAGTTATATACACTAAGTTTGCTCGCAAAGACATCGCATCTTCTGCCTACATATCCTAACTAGGATAGAATCAGAGCAATCGTAGTTCATCTCACAAAGGGGAGAAGAACACTTGATTATGATCAAGGTTCAAGGGGGAACAAACATGACAATGTTTGTGTGGAGTTTGACAAAACTCCCTAATCTAAGTTGTAACATTCAAAAGGGGAAGTAAGAAATCATGACAATGATTCTTACACAAGTTGACAAACTCTTTCCTAGGGTTCTAGTTGAAGGACACTCCTAGTACATGTGGGTTTCTTAGACTTGAAGCAAAGTCTAATGGCTTATAATCTAGGGTTAAAGTGACTTAGCAAAGTCAAGAGAGGGATAAGGGATGTATCCATAACATGAGAGTCAAATGGACAAACCTTTCCTTTGGAAGTGGACAGGGGAGGCAACAGGATGAGAGCTAACAAGCTTCATCACTCGGGGAAAGAAGACGACTTAACAAGTAAAATAACAACATAATAAATATGCATTCATGGTGACAACTATTAAGTGAGTACATAAGATTGATAAAAATAAAAAATGCATTAATGACAATCAAAGCAGGTAAGCAGAATAGGAACTGTGACGACAGATCGAGTTAAATTAAGCCAACAGATGAAGTAACATGAACATAGTGATAACCAAATATGAAGTCCTAACATGTTAACAAACATTTAAGGGTATGAACGCAAACAAGTATCACAAAAAATCACAAGTACATCAAGAGAAAATTCATCTGCATCTGTCAAAACGATCATAGAAAGTATGCAACTTGCACATAGTCAAAAGAGATGAAAAATTATGCAAACATGAAAATAAAAAATATAAAATGAAATTAGACATCAAGATGAACATAATGAAAAAAGAACGGGTGAAAAACGATTAAAATTGAAGGAGATACGAATTTTTGAAAATTGGTTAAAAATGACAAAAATTAATAAAAGAGTTGCCCTCCTCAGGGGTCGAACTCAGGTGCAAGGCGTGCAAGGCGTGTTTTGGCATATGGTCTTACCACTGGGGTGGCTATACATCCGTTTGTAAATGCCACCCCATAAATATATATGGGATACTCACTTTGAATTTCTGGGCAAGAATAACACTCAAAATATGATTTACGTTTTCACTCGTAACTTTCTCGATTCTTAACCAAACGCGATGAAATTTATATCAATCTTGACCAGAAAAACATGAGGAACACGATGGTGATGTTTTTTTCTCAGAATATGCTCACATTTCAAAACTCGACTGAAGATGCATGTGGTGTTTTTGAAATGCAATTCTAGATCAACAAGCCATAACAGTTACAACTGGTGGTAGGAATTGGCTTGATCAAACCTTAAACATACTAATGAAGGTGTCTCAGTAACCATTTTGTCTAAAAACCAACAGGACAAGAATTTGGTATGAAATGCAAATGGTGATGGATGCCTCCAAACATACTGTCAACAGAATTCTTAGTGCCTTACTCATTGATAAATTCCAACAGTCAAAGCTTCAATAATAGGCTAAGATGAGGTAAAGAAAATCATACAATGGCATAAGGTGAACATAATTATTAACACCAAAACAACTACTAACCCTTGTTCTAAACCTCTCAACTAAAACAACAGCAAGACCAAAAAACCTTAAACTTGACAAAGATCAAGTATGCTAAACTGATAAAACCAGGCTCCAAGGATAGTTACTGATATCACAAAAAATGGACCCTATCTTGACAATGCCTACCACTAACCAAAAGTCAAAAATGAGTCCCAACTGCAACTCACAGACTTAAAACAGCAGCCCTTATGTGGAAGTTCCAAGACAGTTGACAAACTGCACTAAAAGGTCCTTGTAGTCATGCAGACCAATGCTTCAACAGGAATTTGTAGCAACAGCCCATGAGTCAAATCCAAATGCAATGGGTTGAGATCTTTTTCACATCCAAAATTGCAGCCCTCTCTTAAAACAGAAATTAGCAGTAGGACCAACTATCCTACATATGTTTAACAATTGTTGCTCCTTTACAACAGGCCTACCTAAAACTGGCGTGATGTCTATGAATTGGCAATCATGAATTATCATTGTAAGTGTAAGCATGAGATTCAAACAGTTCTAGTGTACTTTGGTCCTACACATACATCATTCACTACTCAACAAGAGATTTGCATCTCAAATTTGGGGCATAAACCAGCTAGAGGAAAAACTGAAGTGACAGTTGCAAAATATGGGAATTGAGGTGTAGTTTGGGGTTATGTATCTTAAATCCAGCCAGTTATACATTGAGTCAATTACATACCATAAGATGCTTTTGAATGATGGTTACACTACAGCCATGGATCAAAAACAGTCTACAGTGAAAAGTGATAAGCAGATTACAAGGACTGTGAGCATACTGCATTTTTGAAGCTAGTGACCAACTCAAACATGTTACAACCATACACATGGTCCATACACAATTCAGACATCATGTATATGACAATCATACATCAAAAAGTTTGTTTATGTAGCAAAGCATCAACTAATACATGGAGTTAACAGTGAGAATCATGAAAGTTTGAAACATGCTTTTTTGAAAGGGAAAGCAAACAGACCATACATTCATGTTAGAAATGTATAACAGGTGTCAATGAACTCAATTTTTGAACACTTTATGTCCTAAAACTACAAGTGGCACATTCATGGCAATGATGTACAACACATAGCATTCATGAGTGAAAACACAAACCAGATGCCATTAACTCAAACCAATCACACTTACCTACCATGATTATGATTTTAAATATAATTCAAGTCACCAAGGAGCTGTTCTTGAGTCATGACATAATTTTGGTATGAAACACACACATGGTATATCTTTCACATAATGAACTCAAAATAACAACAAATCATGGAATTATGGTGCAAAGCAAGAATAGAGTGTTTACATACCTCTAGTAGACTTTGTTGAACAAGCTAGAATAATCAAGAAACCCAGAGAATTTCAATATTCCTTTTTGCCTTGAGTCTTTTCCTTCTCTTTGAAGCAATGTGCAAATATGATGACAAATGGAGAAATGAAATCCACCAACGAGTTCCAACACTTTGGACAGTTGAGAAACAATATATGAGAGGTGTTAGGATGATTGGAACACCAAGGAAATGCTTAGAACAAGATTTGGTAGAATTTGTGGCTTTTGGTCAAAGTAACTTGGTGATGAAGTTGAATTTTTGAATGGTGAGGTTTTTGAGAGGTTTAATGGTTTGGACACCTTCTATATCATATTTGGAGATTGTGTAGATGATTGTTGGGGTGTTTGAATGTAGAGAAATGAATTTGGCAGCCTTGGTAGCAAGACAGTTTTTTGTGAAAAAGTGACTTTGTGGTTTTGAAGCAAGGAGTGGAAAATAATGCAAGCTTTCAATTTCTCTGGTTTTTAGAATTGATATTGTGTAGAGAATGAAGTGGTGAGGGCTCTATTTATAGGCAAGGAAGTGGCTTGGGGCAGATTTGGAGGTTTCTTCATTTTGAAGAAAGGTTTTGGATTTTTTGATTAAACCTCCACAAGAGGGTTTTCTTGGCTGATAGGCAAGCCTCATTAGTCAAGAAAAATGATAAATTAGTGTGGCTAATTGCAGGCTAGAAGTATAGGGTTGTGGCTGGTTCAGGGTTGCCTTTTACACCTCATGCTTGTTTTTCACTTTTGGATGCAAGTTGCAAATCCACTTGCAAGGCAACTTGCAAGCTTGGCTTTTTCTTCTCTTCTGCATAATTCTTGGTTCTTTCATGCTAAAAACACCTCACATATCAGATACAATATGTTTCACAAGCTGATATTGGCCAACTTTGATGGAAGAATGAATTCTTGAATTTTGACAATGTGGGACTAAAGTGAAAAACCACCAACTTGCCATGACCATAACTTTCAGCTCACAAATCCTTTGGAGATGTGCTAGTACTTTTTAGAGAGCCCTCAAATATCTCTAAAACATTCATGTCTTAATGAGTTTAAATTTCCCAAAGGAACTTGGCCAAAAAGCCTTCCAAAGTTGCAAAAAAATGAACTTAAAAGTGAAATTTCTCTAAGTCTTTTTCCCATCTAGAAATGAATTTGATCATAACTCTAAATCTATGCATTTTCTGATCATGGACCACTTAGGGACTTTTGTAGGAATTGTCAAGAGCTTCCAAATGAGCTTTGAACCAACTCAATTGGATGTGTGGTTAAGGAGTTATGGTTTAGCCCGTTTCAAAACCCTAATTTCCCGATTTTTCGATTACTCCTTCATCCTTGATCCAATGGTCATGAAAATTTATATGCAAGTACAATATGGCATAAGGAACAATTTTTCTTCACAACTTGAAGTCCAATTCCTAAAATTTGGAGAGTTGACATTTCGGTCAGCCGTACGACCGATCGGTGACTACCGAGTCGCCTGTTGACATTCTGGACCTCCTGAGACTTTGAAACTTCTTGAATGAACTTTATTAAGCTATTTGAACTTCATGAATCATAATCTCACCATTAAAACACCTTCCAACATCAAATTCAAACTACAGTTGACTTTTACTAGTCAAAAACCCTAATCGGGTACCCTGAAATACACTACTCTGGATTCTGGGGTAACAACCTCAAATTGGATTCTCATTTGACATTATGTGATACCCTTGACCTTGTTTCTTAATTGAATGAGCCCAAAATATTGACTAATCACACCCTTGAAGTTTTGATTTTGACTGCACGAAACCCTGATTCATCTGTAATTTGACAAAGACAAACTTGCACTGGGTTAAGGTTAGACAATTCATGAGTATGCTCCTAAAATGATAATGGTAATCTAAGGGGTCAAAAATTGGGGTGCAACAGCTGCCCCTATTTAAATATCTTCACTAGATGGAACTGAGAGATGACGATCCTCGTAGAATCGTAGTGAAAGGTATTTAAATATAGAAAACCGAAAATTTTGTCCCTTAGATCCGATGATATGCAAAAGGACAGGTCATGATATGCCATGAATTCTAAATGATGTTTCATGATGCTTAGATGCAAGACATATGCAGAAAACAGAAAAATAAAACAACGAGTAACTACTCGCGGGGACCTGGCATTGTGGATCCGACACTGGGGAAACTGCGATATAACAATCAATAGTTCAAACATGACTAGTGATAACAGAGAGAAAAATTTCACATGAGGATGTACAAAGTCCAATGAAGATGACAATCTCATTGGGTAAAAGCAAACACTTCACCGGGGAAAGAAGTCGATTTCCACCGGGGACAAGAGCGGCTTTTTACTGGGGAAATGAAGAACTAAAACACGAACCTCACTAGGGATGATCAGATGAGGAACTTCCTGCAGTGAAGAGTTCAAACGGCATCTTCAGGAATGGACTTGAAACAAAGACAAAACATATTGGGGATACTAGTGACGACTAGATCTCCGAGACTTGTCTGGGGAGGAAGATTTCACTAGGGATAATGATGTCACCCAGTTTTAACAAATGGCTCAGGCAGTGCTAGTAACCACTAGTATTTCCGTAGGTAATGGTGACGACCAACCTGGGATAATAGCAAGTGAGATTTTCTCAAATCCAATCGATAACACGTAAGATTTCGACTCGGGAAATTGGTGATGACCAAATTTCAAGCAATGCCAGTAACTACTGGACTTTAAAGGAGATTGGGAATGACCAAGTCCGGGTACCAATGATGATTGGGTTTCAAGTAATGCCAGTTACGACTGGACTTTTAAAAGAAACATGGTGACGACCAAATCAGGGTATACCAACACATGTGGTTATGAGAATGTCATCAAGCTACTAGGCTTTAGCTAGGGAGGTTGGTAACGACCAAACCAAAAGATACCAATAACGATTGGATTTCAAATGACGCCAGTTATGACTGGGCTTCCATGGGGACAGTTGGTAATGACCAACAAAGTATCAATATTGATAGAACTTTCACAGGGGATTTACTAGTGACGACTAGACTTCAGAGGGAAAAGATTGGTGACTACCAAATCAGAAGATAATAACGAGTGAAGTTAAGACAATGCTAGTTACGACTGGGCCTCAAAGGAAAATATGGTGACGACCAAAAGAAAACCAATAACGATTGGATTTCGAACACTACCAGTTACGACTGGGCTTCAAATGAGAAGGTGGTGACGATCGAATCAAAAGATATCAACGAGTGGACTTTAAGGCAATGCCAGTTACGACTGGTCTTAACAAGAAATATGGTGACGACCAAAGAACTACCAATAATGATTGGCTTCTAAAATAATGCCGGTTACGACTGGACCTTTAGGCGGAAGTTCACTAGTAGTGATCGGTCATTCACGAGGAATCGACAGATAGCACACCGAACTCGAGAGACAGAATGAATCACACTGAAACCCCGACTAAAAAGGTGTATGTAGTTCTTTGAACATAAATGCAATCTTAACAGGGGAACCAAGCTTTCTAAACAAGCTATTCAGAGATGACAAAGTAAATACAAGTGCTCAGACATCTTCTACTGGGACGAGTCTTCACATCATCACAAGAAGTTCTTTGAGAGACAGTCTTCAAGTTTTGATACCCACACATGACCAAAGGAGAATCGGCAGTTCGACTTGCTTACACTTCATCGGGGAATGTAATTGGATTGCATATCAAAGCTTCCGTTACCCTGAGGTTTCGGGGAAGTATGATTTTCCTCGACCTTTTCCATGAGTTTGAAGTTTTTACGTTTGTTTAATCTTTTCAAGTTTTATTCAAATAATTTAACCCTAATGCTTTCAAAACTATCGTTGATCAATGAACAATATTTGCATAACAAAGAAAATAAAGGAAATGATAAAGTTGCAAAGGAAAGAATGGTTCAAAACTGATTTTATTCAAGAATGAAATCTTGCAAATGACAAAATTCCATAGAAATTTTACAAGTGAAAAATGGCAAAGTGGATAAGGTTACATTGAATCCCATGACCAAACTATCCCTAAAGACTAAAACTCCCCAAAATCCTTGCTTCTGACGAGAGCGGTTGGAGTGAATTCTTGTAGGATCTTCTACATTAGTGACAACTCATCTGATGCAGTGAAACGCCTTTGTCCCTAACTTTTGCCTGGACCGCCCTTTCGGGTTTTCAATCCACCAGGACGCTCATTTTTGCCTAATCCGCCCTTTCGGATTTTCAACTTAGCGAGCTCTGATTTTTCTTTTTCTCCTTTTTTATTTTTTCTTTTCTCTTTCTTCAACCCTAACTTTTGCATAAGCCGTTCCTTTGGGTTTTCGACTTATCAGGTTCTTTTTAGGCGTAATATTTTCGTACTGCATCAGAATTTACTGAATGAGTTAGCTGCTCCCCATCCATGGTAGTGAGAATCAATGAGTCTCCTGAGAAGACTGTTTTCACAACAAACGGGCTGTCATAGTTAGGCATCCACTTTCCCCGTGCGTCTTTATGAACTGGTAAAATCTTTTTGAGTACAAGTTCCCCTTCGCGGAATTCGCGGACATGAACTTTCTTATCAAAAGCTCTCTTGATCCTCTTCTGATATAACTGACCATGACACATTGCAGACATGCGCTTTTCGTCGATAAGATTCAACTGATCAAACCTTTCTCTCACCCATTCTGCTTCTTCAAGCTTGGTTTCCATTATGACTCTCAAAGAAGGTATCTCGACCTCAATAGGAAGTACCGCATCCATTCCATATACCAAAGAAAAAGGGGTTGCCCCTGTTGAAGTGCGGACGGACGTTTCAGAACTTCATTTTGTAACATTTTGGAACATCAGAACTTATCTATCTTCATTTTCTAGAGAGAGAAACACAAAACCCTAAGAGGGAGGAGGTAAGATCTTCGATCTCTTGTTGGGGTTTGGATTGTAATCTTTTGATACCTTATGTTGTAAGATCAGAGTATGCCTAAGAGGGGGGGGGTGAATTAGGCTTATGGAAACTTTTTCGGATTTGGTGTTCTTTAATTTTTTTCTTTGGTTATGTTCTTGGTGATGAATGCAGTAGAAAGCATAAAGAAAATGGACACCAAGATTTATAGTGGTTCCCTTCACAATCCGAAGGTACTCCACTCCCCTTTCCACATGAAAGAGATTTTTCACTATTGTTTTAGAAAGTACAACCTATCACACCATCAACCGGTGAGGCCTACAATCTAACAACAAAACAAACTAGTGTGCAAGAACAATCCTCTTACAAAACACTAACCCTTGTGTCCAACAATCCTGGATCACAAGTCACAACAGACTATTCTGTAATTCTTTTTGTAATTGAGAGTACAATAGTAATATCAATACAACGATTGATCTTCTCCTTTAATCAGAATTCACAACTTAATCTCAATACAAGTGTTCAAACAAATGAATGTGAAAGGTTATGCAAGTATGAACACTTTTTGAATGTATTTGAAATTATTTGAAAAGTAGTGAATATGATTCAATGATTGTTTTTGAAAATTGTTGGAGGTGTTTGTTAATCTGAAATTTTCAGAATTTATATCATCCAAAACACCTTTTCAGAAGGGTATATTTGAGTATGAGTTAACACATGGAAAGGTATAACATTCAAATAATTTTTGAACTTGAAATCAAACAATTTTTCAGAAAACGTTCAGTGTTAATCGGTTAACCATATAGGTTAATCGGTTAACACTGTAACGTTGGCCCAAAGAATTTAAAATTTTAGGGCGTTAATCGATTAACCTATATGGTTAATCGGTTAACACTGTAAAAACTTTGAAAAATTCTTAATTTAAAAGTGTTATACCAATTCCAAATGGTTTTAAAATATGTTAATGCATTATGCAAAAATATTTTATAGTTTTGAACACTTGTATATCAATTAAATTAGAGAATTTGATATACCATAGCTTGTGTCCAAGTCTTGAAAGATGATCGAGCAAATGTACATGAAGCTTGAATGTTGACCACTTCCATAATACTTTGATCTTGTTCTTTTGAAAGCTTTTGACTTTTTGCACAGATGAAATGATCTTGAGTCTTGTTGTTGTGGTCATCAAAACCTTGAAACCTTGAGATGAAGCATGCTTATTCACTTATGTATTTCATCTAATTTATGTTTGTGAACTATTTTGGATTCTCTATTGATTGATTATCTTTGATTGCTTATTTGTGGGTCTTGACAAAATCTTTTCACATCTTTGATCTCATATCTTCTTCTATCAATGAACAAACTTTTGACATGGTTTTGAAGTTGATATTCATTTTATCCTCTATGGTGTTGTGTTGATTAAGTAGCATGGGTAGTATGGGTAGGATCAATATAATATTATGTGGGTATGTGATAATAATGATGAAGAATGATGTTCATAATCATTTGGCGGATTAGATGAATACATGTAAAAAGGGTTAAGCGTGTGTACGTATTTTGATCATTGTATTTTATGCAAAACCATTGTTTATCTGATATGGGTGTTATCTTTGCTTTTTTGTTTATCTTTGATTTGAATCGTAATAGAGATATACTCTTCAGATCTGGATCTAGGATGATTACCTGTTAGGTCCTAAATTCTAGAGATAGATTTAGGCTTAGCATTTGCGTGAGTATCAGATCTTAATGCTCTGTGTTGTGTTTTTGTTGGGTGAGAGATCACCAATGAGACAACACGGTTGTTCTCTCGACGCTGCATTAGAGATAAGCTTTGTCGTGAGTGATACGTAAGGATATTAGACGAATGATTGCGTTGTGTTTAATTTAATCAGAAGAATGCATGTGTTATCAATTGATGAAATCCAATCCCAATAAGGCTCTGTTTATATTTCAGTCTTTATTTTATATTTTTTGTTTTTATCTATGGTTCTTTGAACCTTTTAAACCAAACCTTTTGAAATTAAGCTTAGAAATGTAGAAATCGTTGAACGGCGTTCATATCACATTAATCCCTGTGGAGACGACAAAACTGGCTTCTTAATATTTTTTGCTTGTTGCTTTACCGCACCAACAAAATGATGTCGTTATCGGGGATTGGTGTTGAGATTTTGAAGTGCATTGCAACGGTTCTATATTTTTAAGCTTTGTATATTTTGTATATATTTGTTTCTTTTTTTCTTCTTTCTAGTGTGTTCAGGAATGACGAAAACTCCTTCTATAGTGGTTGCTATCGGTATAAAAGTATTCAATGAAGCTTCGACCGAGTTTGGATGGCGATGATAGTATGAAACAAGTGAATATTGTCAAGGTACATGGTTTCCTTTGTTCAGAATTTTAGAATGATTAAGAACTTAAGTCTTTTTGCAAATGAAATTTGTTCTTTTGACAACTCGTTTGAATGATTGTTTCACTTAGGACCAAAAACCACAATTTGTGAGAAAGCTTCCATCGTTTACTATATTCTGGATTTCTGGGAAACTTTGTGTTAGACTATGGCACGGATCTAGAAGAGGGGGGGGGGGGCTGAATAGATCCCAATTAAAAATTTGAGTCGGCGCTACCAATTTAAAAATTGGTTTTGAAAATTTGTTTTAAGTGCGGAAGCGGCCGAGGAAAATATAGTCTAAAACGAACGGTTATTGGAAAACCGGATATGCGTTAAGCCTTTGGATTAATGACAATATGGAAACGAGAATCACAACACTAATCACGCTTATCAATGATCTAATTCACTTGTTAGGATTCCTAGTTCCAATGATTTAAAGAGCAAAACAAAACTAGATACTCAAGTAAGATAATTTTGGTTTAGGCAATTTGTCAAACACTTGGTGTGCAAAAACACTCCAAGTGATATTTATGTTGAGTAAGTGATTCCAACTAGCCTAGTACAATATCTTGTTGTACTTTGGATTCAAAAGCAGAGTTTTAACCTCTTACTCAATTGATATCACAGTTTGACAATAATGCTTATACAAAAATCACTTATTTTTAAGCTAAAACGGAAATGCTGAAAAATAGAGAAGACAAGTATTTGGTGAGGCAGTTCCCCCGTCGTCCTCGCTTCGGGGTACGTCTGCCCTCAATTCTAAAACTAGAATTGAGATAGATTTAATAGATATCACCTGTTGAATGTAATATTTTATACAAGGATTGAACAACAAATATACAACAAAAATCTCAAGACGTTGATTGTTGCTTTCACTCCTTGCCCCTTGATTCAAGATGAATCAAGTCCTTCGATTGTTGTTGATAGACCTCCGATTCCAGCCACCTTATTGAATAACCCTTTGTTGTTCAAACCTTCGGCTCCGGCTGATCTCAACTACAACGAATCGAACCCGAGATCTTCCCCTCAATATCAGTGAATCCTCTACTAGACTGTTTAAGAACACCTCTTCACAATCACCTTCGCTCAGTTGACTCTTGATGAAGAATCTCGTCCAAAAACCCCCAAAATTCAAACCAATCTTGGAGGATAAAACCCTAACGGTTTTATTCAAGAAAGAACCTGTCACAAGCTTCAACCCGAACTAGATTACCCAATCTAAGCTTCGAACCTTATCACCTTTAATCATTCACAATGCACTTCAAAAATGGCTGTGTGTAATTGATGTGTTGTGAGATGTTGAAGATGAAGATGAAGAATCTTGGACACCTATTTCACTCTTTCGTATTCTTGAACATATGAATCAGTTTTTATCCAATGTTGTTGTATTAAACTGAACAAACTTCTATTTATAGTAATAAGCAAATCAGCCAACAAAACAGATTTTCAAACAGATTGGAAATACTGCACTGACTGTGTCAACGCGCGAACGGTCGACCATAGGTCGGCGTGCGCTGACCCGTGTGAAATTCCAAGGCTTCATACGCTGACTGATGGTCGACTCATGGTTGTTGTGTGCTGACTGTATGGTCGACTCATGGTTGGTGTGTGCTGACTGTATGGTCGACTCATGGTTGTTGTGTGATGGCCAGTGGGAAATGAACTGATCCATATGCTGACTGTATGGTCGACTCATGGTTGTTATGTGCTGACCAGTGGGAAATGAACTGATCCATGCGCTGACTGTATGGTCGACTCATGGCTCCAAAATATGCAAAAATTGACATGTTTGCTGTTTCGTGCATTTTGTCATGACTATACATCAATCAACTATATTGTAATGAAATATGATAATTTAAAAGGATATAGGAATGATGTAATATGTTAAGTATTGCATGACGACTCCGATTCATCCGAGGTTGTACTTTGTCATCATCGAAACTTGAGAACCTATGTTGTGAGACAGTTTGCCCTCACACTTTGTTGATTCGTATGATTCATGCTTTATCTTGTTATGATTATGAATTTGTGGAAGCATTAGAAATTATCAAAGCACTTGTTTGTATTGAGCACAACCATGTCAAAATGCAACTTACCCATGAGTATAGAGAATTCGTTAACCCCCTTGAGCCTAAACAGTATGGATCTCAGTTTGAGTTTGTGTGAGATTCTAAACTTTTTTCTTGAACCTGTGAATTTGTTTTAATTGTCTTCTTTGCCATAAAAAGCTAAGAGCATTCACTTGAGGGTTGAGTAAAAGTTAAGTTGGGGCGAATGAAAAAGGAAGATAGTAGGTTGCTACAACTTTTGAAAAATTCAAGCAAGCACAAAAAAAATTGTGCGAATATGAAAAAAGAAAAGAAAAGAAAGAATGCTTGCTTGGAAAAGAAAAAAAAACAGTGAAAGAATAAGTTGTGAAATAAGAGTTGGGAAGGTTTGCAATCGAAAAACAAATAGAATGAAGTTGAGGTGTGTAAATAACGTGTTCGGTGAATGTCTCTTTTGCATCGGCAATTTCGTTTCAATGGCCTTAGAAATGTCCCTTGTTTGTAAACCCTACCAAGCTACAACCTTAAAGACCTTAGTGATCTTCTTGCTTCCATATTTTCGCTTTTGATTGTTATATTTTGTATGAATTGAATTGATATTGGCATTGTTTGTTAGTGGAGTGAAATTGTCCTCGCGGTTGCAAACGCGTAATTTCTTCAATCCTTATTCGAAGAGGAGAGATAGAGTGATTCATTCATGAAAAACATAGTTGTTGATGGATGCATGGCTTTATATTTGCTTGGAGAAGTTAGTTCTTGTGCATTGTTTGATTCTAAACATTTGAAACCATGGCTTGTTGCATCATTTGTGTTTGAGCCAATTTTATCCATTCTTGGGTGAATCTTAGTCTTGAGCAAATCCTCTTATTGCGAAATGAGAGGCATACTTTGCTTGAGGACAAGCAAAAAGCTAGTTGGGGCGAGTTGTTAGACGCCAAATTTCACTTATTTGATTTATCAAATGTTGGCATCTTTCACTCATTTTCATCAATTAAGTGTTGAAAACCACTCTTGTTTTGGTTGGTTTGCAACATTATGAAAAAATATCTTGGTACCTTTGATTTGTGTGTTATTGTGCAGGAATTATGCACAAAACAAGTGAAGAGTAAGACACAAGAAATGGGCAAGGAAACCAAGACAACATGCAAACCACCAAAATGCTGTCATGCTTGCTAGGAGAGCTGGTAGCAAACAAGCCAGCGAAGGCTTCGCTAGCTTGCTCGCTAGGCGAGCAGGCCAGCGAACGCGCCCAGAATTGGACAGTGCCAAAAGTACCAAAAGTTTGCTAGGTTCGCTAGTTGTTCGCTAGGCGAACAAGACAGATCCTGAACGTGTATTTAAGTGTTTTTACTGTTTTTTTAGATCATAACTTTTCAAAACTTCATTTTGTAACATTTTGGAACATCAGAACTTATCTCTCTTCATTTTCTAGAGAGAGAAACACAAAGCTCTAAGAAGGAGGAGGTAAGATCTTCGATCTCTTGTTGGGGTTTGGATTGTAATCTTTTGATACCTTATGTATTTCATCTAATTTATGTTTGTGAACTATTTTAGGTTCTCTATTGATTGATTATCTTTTATTTCTTATTTGTGGGTCTTGACAAAACCTTTTCACATCTTTGATCTCAGATCTTCTTCTATCAATGACCAAACTTTTGACATGGTTTTGAAGTTGATATTCATTTTATCCTCTATGGTGTTGTGTTGATTAAGTAGTATGGGTAGCATGGGTAGGATCAATATAATATTATGTGGGTATGTGATAATAATGATGAAGAATGATGTTCATAATCATTTGGCGGATTAGATGAATACATGTAAAAATGGTTAAGCGTGTGTACGTATTTTGATCATTGTATTTTATGCAAAACCATTGTTTATCTGATATGGGTGTTATCTTTGCTTTTTTGTTTATCTTTGATTTGAACCGTAATAGAGATATACTCTTCAGATCTGGATCTAGGATGATTACTTGTTAGGTCCTAAATTCTAGAGATAGATTTAGGCTTAGCATTTGTGTGAGTATCAGATCTTAATGCTCTGTGTTGTGTTTTTGTTGGGTGAGAGATCACCAATGAGACAACACGGTTGTTCTCTCGACGCTGCATTAGAGATAAGCTTTGTCGTGAGTGATACATAAGGATATTAGACGAATGATTGCATTGTGTTTAATTTGTTCAGAAGAATGCATGTGTTATCAATTGATGAAATCCAATCCCAACAAGGCTCCGTTTATATTTCAGTCTTTATTTTATATTTTCTATTTTTATCTATGGTTCTTTGAACCTTTTAAACCAAACCTTTTGAAATTAAGCTTAGAAATGTAGAAATCGTTGAACGGCGTTCATATCGCACTAATCCCTATGGAGACGACAAAACTGGGTACTTAATATTTTTTGCTTGCTGCTTTACCGCACCAACACTATTTTGCTATAATTATCTGCTTAAGGGTATATGCTAAGGGTTAGAAGGTGACAGAAAGACCTAAGGGTTAGTCTTAAGTTTACTCACCAAGACTCGCGTTTTTTGCCTACGTATCCGTGGTAGGGGATGGAATTAGAGTAATCGTAGTTCCCCTTGAAAGGGGGGAAGAGAAACTTCTTGACTGTGGTCAAGGTTTCAATGGGGAATAAATGTTCATAAGAAAGCGCTTGCGTGGAGTGCGGCGACTCCTACTTCTATGTTGTAAAGAGTTGAATTGAAAAGGTGTAAAATATTCCACAACGGGAAATTATATGGAGTGCGGCGACTCCTTATCTTAAGGCTAGGGTAGAGGGTAAAATTGTCCGCAGCGGGACACTTATGCAATTAGGGTTTAGACGGTGAAAGATTCAAAGGTAAAGATTATTGACGCGGTGTTCAAATGATTACACCTATTCCTTCGGAGGGGAGATTACGGTAAATAATGCAATGCAAATTATTAAGCGGCAGCATGAAATATAGGAAAACATGTCAGAATAGCAACGGGATTGAAAACAACAGCGACGATTGCCTCACATAAATTACAACCATAAAGCGAAATACGAAAAGTACGGGGATTTAGTAATTGTACAAATGAGAAACATGAAAAGAACGACATAAGCGTTATACAAAATTAGCGGGACAATAAACAGGAAAATTTAATTCGCAACTGAAATCGATATGTTAGCCATATTTTTAAGAAACGTTTAAAGTTAATTGAAGAATTTACAAAAATTAATATTTACAAATTTTTTGGATTTTATTAGAAAAAATTGGATTAACAAACTAATAACTAAATTAAAGAAAATGTTAACTTTAAAATTCAAACTTTAGCCTTATTTAAAATGTTAATTTTAAATTGAGAAGTTTTATTTTATGGTATTAACAAAAATGGATCCACTTTAAAATTTTTCTAAAAATAGTTTTTGTTCTGGCCTGGGCCCCGGGCTGACTATGCTGGCCCAGCCCAATAATGTTCTTCCAGGCCCTATCCAGTCCGGATACCGCGTCGGGCACGAGATCCCCGACACACAAGTTAGATCTCCCCGCGATGAAGGCCTATCCCAACCACGTCGGGCAAGAGACTCGCCCGCACGACCAAGCACCGCCCTCCGCGGGTAGTATTCCCCATGCCTTCGAGCAGGACACCATGGCTCTCCCACGCCCACGTGTGCTCCCCTCCGCGGGGAGAACAACGTGCTTCCGGGAAACCTCGCGAGCCCCTATCCGCGGGGAGAACAACGTTCCAGGCGCACGTTCTCCACGTGCTCCCTCCGCGGGAACACATCATCCACCAACTGCCCACCTCCGAAAGAGCAGGTCAAACCCACTTTCCGAAGATCATGGGACAGTTGAACTAGGGCGAATACCATGTCCTGGTCTTCACTACGCCACGTAAGTCCTAGCAGTCACCTGGGTTGGGCCTGACAATCCAGCCCAACGCAAGTGACCGTTGGCCCAGCGCTGGGGTCTCTCTATAAATACCCTCTTTCTCAAGAGGGTAAGGTAATTCACTTCTTACCCACTTTTCTGTACTTTGCTCTCACTCTGCCCAAATTCTTACTTTGACATCGGAGTGTCTTGCAGGTACACCCCCTTTTCTCCTCCTCATCACCGGTGAACAGGTAGCAGTCCAACAAAGTGTGGCCAGCCCGTGATCCCCTTCTGATCAGATCAGATCAGTTTTAATTCTAAAAAATGGTTCTAATTTTAATTTTTAAAAAAGTGGGTTTGATTAATTTTTAAAAACAAGTGTTAATAAGAGTTTTGAAAATTAGTGTTAATATGAGTTTTGAAAATTAGTTTTAACTATGATGTTTTTTTAAAAGAGTTTTAAATAAATTGTAATTTATCTACAACATTAAACTTTTTATTAACTTAATGGAAATAAAAAAATAAAGAAGAAAAGGAAAAATAACTAGAGAGAGACATAAAAGGGGGACGGGGCATTTGTGGCTGAAGCATTAGGTTTTGTTGACCCTCTCTCCTTCCTCGCGGCGGCGCCCCCCATTTCTCTATGGGAGCTATGAGCTTCTTCTTCCCTTCCTTCTTTCGTCCACCGTTGTTGCCTCTTCATCCATTTTTCGTTCTATTTTCTATTGCATGTATGATATTTCCTCAGAGCTTCTGTAAACACAAGATAAAAATAAAAACAAACAGTGTTAAATTGCTCGCCCTTTCTACCGAGTTTGAAGCGATCTGGCTTTGTTGTGGTTGTTGGCCAGCGAGATGGTGACGAACGATGATGGTGAGACGATAAAATGGCGTCCCTCTGAGTTCTGGGTGATGATTTGAAGCACTTGTTCTTCGTTCTTTTTATTCTTTTCTTCTGACTCGAACTGATCATTGTTCTTGATGTTGAACTCTTTATATTGTTCTTGATGGGCATGGGCTTGTGGTTTTGTTACGATTTTGGTGACGAATTTGTTGCGTTCTTTGACCTGTTTGGAGCAGAAACATGTAAGTTGTTGTTGCGTTTTGCTGGAAAGTTGGTTTCGATCCTGTTTGGTTGCAGGAATTTCAGGAAAGTTGTTTGTTGCTTGCGTTTGATTTCATTTTGGTCGTTGTGGGCTTCCGGATGTCGTTGCTGGCTGAATTGGATCTGGATATCCGAATAAGTACTTTTCCCAAATAATCACTTTTTCTAAAATCACTTTCTCTCTCTCTCTCTCTCTCTCTCTCTCTCTCTCTCTCTCTCTCTCTCAGAAACTAACTTGAACAGATATTGTCAGGTCTGTGTCGGGGTCGGAAAGTGAAGTCGGGAGCTGGTGGCGGAATATTCCGTTACCCTCCCGACGCACCCGATGATGATAATTTACTGAGGGTGTCAGAATAATTAGTAAACTAATTTTTTTATTAATTCTAACCCTTTAAATTATTTTCTCTGTTGTCAATTCTTTTGCAGGTTCGAAAAAATCGACGCGAAGACCGTTTTAGAAAAATTAGGCATTTAGAACTTAGGAATTGAATTTGTAATTGTAATTTCCTTTGTAATAAAAAATAGAATTTAAATAAATAAATTTGATTCTTCCTTAATAAACTGAAATTATTTCTCCGAACAAATTTCTCTTGATAATTCATCTGATTAAAATCAACCGAATAACTTCATTTAATTAAGTTTATCTGACTAAATCTATCCGATTAAATTCATTCGCTTAAAATTCATCTGATTAAATTCAAATGACTGACTCCATCTGATTAAACCCATCCAAATAAATTCACCCGAGTAAATTCATTCAATTAAAATTATCTGATTAAACTTTGACGTTCCAAACTCTGAATTCGAAAGTTAACCATCTTGCACGATTTAAATTCGACGTAACTGCTGAGTTCGAACAAATCCGATTTAAAAGTGAAATTTCTCTAAGTCTTTTTCCCATCTAGAAATGAATTTGATCATAACTCTAAATCTATGCATTTTCTGATCATGGACCACTTAGGGACTTTTGTAGGAATTGTCAAGAGCTTCCAAATGAGCTTTGAACCAACTCAATTGGATGTGTGGTTAAGGAGTTATGGTTTAGCCCGTTTCAAAACCCTAATTTCCCGATTTTTCGATTACTCCTTCATCCTTGATCCAATGGTCATGAAAATTTATATGCAAGTACAATATGACATAAGGAACAATTTTTCTTCACAACTTGAAGTCCAATTCCTAAAATTTGGAGAGTTGACATTTCGGTCAACCGTACGACCGATCGGTGACTACCGAGTCGCCTGTTGACATTCTGGACCTCCTGAGACTTTGAAACTTCTTGAATGAACTTTATTAAGCTATTTGAACTTCATGAATCATAATCTCACCATTAAAACACCTTCCAACATCAAATTCAAACTACAGTTGACTTTTACTAGTCAAAAACCCTAATCGGGTACCCTGAAATACACTACTCTGGATTCTGGGGTAACAACCTCAAATTGGATTCTCATTTGACATTATGTGATACCCTTGACCTTGTTTCTTAGTTGAATGAGCCCAAAACATTGACTAATCACACCCTTGAAGTTTTGATTTTGACTGCACGAAACCCTGATTCATCTGTAATTTGACAAAGACAAACTTGCACTGGGTTAAGGTTAGACAATTCATGAGTATGCTCCTAAAATGATAATGGGAATCTAAGGGGTCAAAAATTGGGGTGCAACAGCTGCCCCTATTTAAATATCTTCACTAGATGGAACTGAGAGATGACGATCCTCGTAGAATCGCAGTGAAAGGTATTTAAATATAGAAAACCGAAAATTTTGTCCCTTAGATCCGATGATATGCAAAAGGACAGGTCATGATATGCCATGAATTCTAAATGATGTTTCATGATGCTTAGATGCAAGACATATGCAGAAAATAGAAAAATAAAACAACGAGTAACTACTCGCGGGGACCTGGCATTGTGGATCCGACACTGGGGAAACTGCGATATAACAATCAATAGTTCAAACATGACTAGTGATAACAGAGAGAAAAATTTCACATGAGGATGTACAAAGTCCAATGAAGATGACAATCTCATTGGGGAAAAGCAAACACTTCACCGGGGAAAGAAGTCGATTTCCACCGGGGACAAGAGCGGCTTTTTACTGGGGAAATGAAGAACTAAAACACGAACCTCACTAGGGATGATCAGATGAGGAACTTCCTGCAGTGAAGAGTTCAAACGGCATCTTCAGGAATGGACTTGAAACAAAGACAAAACATATTGGGGATACTAGTGACGACTAGATCTCCGAGACTTGTCTGGGGAGGAAGATTTCACTAGGGATAATGATGTCACCCAGTTTTAACAAATGGCTCAGGCAGTGCTAGTAACCACTAGTATTTCCGTAGGTAATGGTGACGACCAACCTGGGATAATAGCAAGTGAGATTTTCTCAAATCCAATCGATAACACGTAAGATTTCGACTCGGGAAATTGGTGATGACCAAATTTCAAGCAATGCCAGTAACTACTGGACTTTAAAGGAGATTGGGAATGACCAAGTCCGGGTACCAATGATGATTGGGTTTCAAGTAATGCCAGTTACGACTGGACTTTTAAAAGAAACATGGTGACGACCAAATCAGGGTATACCAACACATGTGGTTATGAGAATGTCATCAAGCTACTAGGCTTTAGCTAGGGAGGTTGGTAACGACCAAACCAAAAGATACCAATAACGATTGGATTTCAAATGACGCCAGTTATGACTGGGCTTCCATGGGGACAGTTGGTAATGACCAACAAAGTATCAATATTGATAGAACTTTCACAGGGGATTTACTAGTGACGACTAGACTTCAGAGGGAAAAGATTGGTGACTACCAAATCAGAAGATAATAACGAGTGAAGTTAAGACAATGCTAGTTACGACTGGGCCTCAAAGGAAAATATGGTGACGACCAAAAGAAAACCAATAACGATTGGATTTCGAACACTACCAGTTACGACTGGGCTTCAAATGAGAAGGTGGTGACGATCGAATCAAAAGATATCAACGAGTGGACTTTAAGGCAATGCCAGTTACGACTGGTCTTAACAAGAAATATGGTGACGACCAAAGAACTACCAATAATGATTGGCTTCTAAAATAATGTCGGTTACGACTGGACCTTTAGGCGGAAGTTCACTAGTAGTGATCGGTCATTCACGAGGAATCGACAGATAGCACACCGAACTCGAGAGACAGAATGAATCACACTGAAACCCCGACTAAAAAGGTGTATGTAGTTCTTTGAACATAAATGCAATCTTAACAGGGGAACCAAGCTTTCTAAACAAGCTATTCAGAGATGACAAAGTAAATACAAGTGCTCAGACATCTTCTACTGGGACGAGTCTTCACATCATCACAAGAAGTTCTTTGAGAGACAGTCTCCAAGTTTTGATACCCACACATGACCAAAGGAGAATCGGCAGTTCGACTTGCTTACACTTCATCGGGGAATGTAATTGGATTGCATATCAAAGCTTCCGTTACCCTGAGGTTTCGGGGAAGTATGATTTTCCTCGACCTTTTCCATGAGTTTGAAGTTTTTACGTTTGTTTAATCTTTTCAAGTTTTATTCAAATAATTTAACCCTAATGCTTTCAAAACTATCGTTGATCAATGAACAATATTTGCATAACAAAGAAAATAAAGGAAATGATAAAGTTGCAAAGGAAAGAATGGTTCAAAACTGATTTTATTCAAGAATGAAATCTTGCAAATGACAAAATTCCATAGAAATTTTACAAGTGAAAAATGGCAAAGTGGATAAGGTTACATTGAATCCCATGACCAAACTATCCCTAAAGACTAAAACTCCCCAAAATCCTTGCTTCTGACGAGAGCGGTTGGAGTGAATTCTTGTAGGATCTTCTACATTAGTGACAACTCATCTGATGCAGTGAAACGCCTTTGTCCCTAACTTTTGCCTGGACCGCCCTTTCGGGTTTTCAATCCACCAGGACGCTCATTTTTGCCTAATCCGCCCTTTCGGATTTTCAACTTAGCGAGCTCTGATTTTTCTTTTTCTCCTTTTTTATTTTTTCTTTTCTCTTTCTTCAACCCTAACTTTTGCATAAGCCGTTCCTTTGGGTTTTCGACTTATCGGGTTCTTTTTAGGCGTAATATTTTCGTACTGCATCAGAATTTACTGAATGAGTTAGCTGCTCCCCATCCATGGTAGTGAGAATCAATGAGTCTCCTGAGAAGACTGTTTTCACAACAAACGGGCTGTCATAGTTAGGCATCCACTTTCCCCGTGCGTCTTTATGAACTGGTAAAATCTTTTTGAGTACAAGTTCCCCTTCGCGGAATTCGCGGACACGAACTTTCTTATCAAAAGCTCTCTTGATCCTCTTCTGATATAACTGACCATGACACATTGCAGACATGCGCTTTTCGTCGATAAGATTCAACTGATCAAACCTTTCTCTCACCCATTCTGCTTCTTCAAGCTTGGTTTCCATTATGACTCTCAAAGAAGGTATCTCGACCTCAATAGGAAGTACCGCATCCATTCCATATACCAAAGAAAAAGGGGTTGCCCCTGTTGAAGTGCGGACGGACGTTTCAGAACTTCATTTTGTAACATTTTGGAACATCAGAACTTATCTATCTTCATTTTCTAGAGAGAGAAACACAAAACCCTAAGAGGGAGGAGGTAAGATCTTCGATCTCTTGTTGGGGTTTGGATTGTAATCTTTTGATACCTTATGTTGTAAGATCAGAGTATGCCTAAGAGGGGGGGGGGGTGAATTAGGCTTATGGAAACTTTTTCGGATTTGGTGTTCTTTAATTTTTTTCTTTGGTTATGTTCTTGGTGATGAATGCAGTAGAAAGCATAAAGAAAATGGACACCAAGATTTATAGTGGTTCCCTTCACAATCCGAAGGTACTCCACTCCCCTTTCCACATGAAAGAGATTTTTCACTATTGTTTTAGAAAGTACAACCTATCACACCATCAACCGGTGAGGCCTACAATCTAACAACAAAACAAACTAGTGTGCAAGAACAATCCTCTTGCAAAACACTAACCCTTGTGTCCAACAATCCTGGATCACAAGTCACAACAGACTATTCTGTAATTCTTTTTGTAATTGAGAGTACAATAGTAATATCAATACAACGATTGATCTTCTCCTTTAATCAGAATTCACAACTTAATCTCAATACAAGTGTTCAAACAAATGAATGTGAAAGGTTATGCAAGTATGAACACTTTTTGAATGTATTTGAAATTATTTGAAAAGTAGTGAATATGATTCAATGATTGTTTTTGAAAATTGTTGGAGGTGTTTGTTAATCTGAAATTTTCAGAATTTATATCATCCAAAACACCTTTTCAGAAGGGTATATTTGAGTATGAGTTAACACATGGAAAGGTATAACATTCAAATAATTTTTGAACTTGAAATCAAACAATTTTTCAGAAAACGTTCAGTGTTAATCGGTTAACCATATAGGTTAATCGGTTAACACTGTAACTTTGGCCCAAAGAATTTAAAATTTTAGGGCGTTAATCGATTAACCTATATGGTTAATCGGTTAACACTGTAAAAACTTTGAAAAATTCTTAATTTAAAAGTGTTATACCAATTCCAAATGGTTTTAAAATATGTTAATGCATTATGCAAAAATATTTTATAGTTTTGAACACTTGTATATCAATTAAATTAGAGAATTTGATATACCATAGCTTGTGTCCAAGTCTTGAAAGATGATCGAGCAAATGTACATGAAGCTTGAATGTTGATCACTTCCATAATACTTTGATCTTGGTCTTTTGAAAGCTTTTGACTTTTTGCACAGATGAAATGATCTTGAGTCTTGTTGTTGTTGTCATCAAAACCTTGAAACCTTGAGATGAAGCATGCTTCTACAATCTCCCCCTTTTTGATGATGACAACCACTTACAACCAATTGAGTCTTGTGCAGTGCTTTGACGATTTTTGGTTCTGGTCTTGTTTCTCCCCCTATGTCCATGAACTCCCCCTTTCTAAAAACAGAGGCTAAGAACAGACAAAAATTCTGCACACATAGACATTAGAAAGCCAAAGCTCTTCCCCCCCTTTGTCATTAGCAAAAAGGAAGGAGCTTTCAAACAAAACTAGAGGATATCGACAATTATGAAAGCAATCAAAAGAACAATCAAGTAGGTAAGCAAAACATACGAAAATAGAATTAAACATGCAAAAGAGTGCAACCAAAGTAGTGTACGAGTACAACGCAAATGAAACAAAGTTAAGAACATAAACTTAAAACTCAATAACTAGAAAGCAATAAAAGACAGCAACAGCGGCATATTCTCTAAATGTCCTCATCATCCATATCATCCTCGTCTTCTTCTTCTTCTTCACTATCATCTGCTTCTTCAATCTCGTCTTCCACGACCCTGGTGGTTGAATGTTGAGGATTAAGAACAAGATTGCGGAGAGAGGCAATAGATCTGGAGGTTTTGCGATGCATATTCATGGATTCCCTATGCTGGTTCATAATGGTAGTATAGATAAACTCACTGGTTAGTCCTCCTTTGGGAATAGGATAGGCTTGATTGGCAGGACCGCCATCTGCATATCGATATGTTCCGTTAGCTTCCTTGATGATACTCGTATTCTTAACAATTTTGATCTCGTTGATTTCATTTGTGGTAGGTTTCATCTTGGTGGACGGTTCTCTGTTGAGGTCCAATTCGGTCAACTCCAGAATCCTTGAAATCAACCGGCATACGGCAGCCTTGTTATGCAGTGAAGTTGTTGCTGAAGATGGTACATGATAGTCAAAATCTAGTTCACCTTAATTCTGTTCTTGATTGCATACATCAGTTGCATCTACAAGTCATTAATTTGTGAATGATTTGAATCTTTGGGTATCAGAACATAACAGATCACATAGTGCAACATTCTATCGGAGACCGTCAGGTTTTTCGCATAACACAGCATGCGGGCGGTCCGAGAGTTTGCTATGACCGTCTCAGATCTGATAATAGTACTCCATTTTGTCATAGTTTGCCCATAACCCATCAACATGGTTGACACCCTTCCTTAAGAAACAACCTTTTGAAGGTATTTTGAGGTGTCTAGCAATGGTGGACAGTTTCTAAGTAAACTCATGTTCTCTAACCATAGAACTGATCATATGATTTTCATCAATATCCAAATAAATAGCCAATTTATTCATAAAAGCTTTAACCAAGTCTGGACAAATGATACCAGAGTCAGAAACAAACTTATCTATGCGCTGATACTCAAGCAGTGCAGGGAAATCAAATGAAGATGCTGGAAATGCTTTAAGATTCACATACTTTACCGGCAGAAGTTGTCGGACACGAACCTTGAAGTCCATTCGCCTCTTCTTGGTAGACTCCATGGGAATGCTGTCGTCTTCAGAAGCAGAAGCATATTCAGGAAGTTTTCCCTTGCCTTTGTGTGAGGATGCCATGGATGAAAGTTTGAGAGATGTTGAGTGAATGGGGTTTGCTGAATTTATAGGATGTGAAGTTGTGGGTTCTGAGGAAGTTAGGGTTTGAGAAGTTGTGGGGATGGTTATGAGGAGTTATCCAACTTAGATAGTGGGAGAGAGATAGTGGGTTTTTAAAACTTAGGGTTTGAAGAGGGAAGTTCCAAAAATGAGTCAAAGAAGAGGAAGAGTTTTAAGGATATGAATTTGGACACTTAAGAGAATACTGACCACATAAAAAATGCATTTATCATAAATAATATTTCAAAAATCTAATTAATTTTCGTTTCTGATTTTTAGAAAATTTAACAGTGTTAATCGGTTAACCATATAGGTTAATCAGTTAACACATTAAAAAATTGAGTCAGAATTGAAAATTTAACAGTGTTAATCGGTTAACCCATATGGTTAATCGATTAACACACTCGATTTTATGAAAAATACTTAAAAACAGAATGCATACACATGAAAACACAACACAAATAATGCATACACATATTAGAGAAAAAGGTCAGATGTCACCTTCATCAAGAATCCCAAGTTCTCGCTGAATTTTGTAGAATGGTTCTTTCGCCAAAGGTTTGGTGAAGATGTCAGCGAGTTGATTGTGCGTGTCGACGAAAGTAACATCTACATCTCCATTCAATACGTGATCTTGAAGGAAGTGATGCTGGATATCTATATGTTTTGTTCTTGAATGCATGACCGAGTTCTTTGTAATGTTTATGGCACTTGTATCATCACATCGAAGAGGAATGCAGCCGAGGTCTATACCGTAATCGAGGAGTTGTTGCTTGAGCCACAGGATTTGTGCACAGCAACTTCCTGCTGCAATATATTCCGCTTCGGCTGTACTGAGTGCCACACACGCTTGCTTCTTGCAGGCCCATGACACTAATGCATTCCCGAGAATGTGACACGTACCGCTTGTGCTTTTTCTATCGGTCTTACATCCTGCATAGTCAGCATCAGAGTAACCAACTAAGGAACAAATAATACCTTTAGGATACCATAATCCGACGTTCATTGTCCCTTTGAGATACTTTATGATTCTCTTTACGGCTGTGAGATGCGATTCCTTCGGACTTGCTTGAAAGTGTGCACACAAACAAACGCTAAACATAATGTCAGGACGGCTTGCCATTAAATATAGTAATGAACCAATCATACCTCGATATTTTGTTATATCAACTGGAGTATCGGATTCATCTTGATCAACGTACGTTCTGGATCCCATAGGAGTGGACATCACCTTGCAACTATCCATATTGAATTTTTTCAACAATTCCTTGCAATACTTGGATTGGTTGAGGAAGATGCCATCCTTTGTTTGCTTGATTTGTAGTCCAAGAAAATAATTCAATTTTCCCATCATGGACATCTCGAATTCTCCTTGCATCATAAGTGAAAATTCTTCGCAAAGCTCTTTGTTTGTTGATCCGAAGATGATGTCGTCGACATAGACTTGAACCAATAAAGTGTTTCCTTTGATCTTCTTTATGAACAATGTCTTGTCAACCTTTTCTTTTGTAAATCCCTTCTCACATAAAAAATTGCTAAGGCGGTCATACCATGCTCTTGGTGCTTGTTTTAGTCCGTAGAGTGCCTTTTTCAGTTTGTAAACATGTGAGGGATTCTTGAAGTCTTCAAAACCCGGAGGTTGTTTGACGTAGACTTCCTCATTGATGTAGCCATTCAGGAAAGCGCTTTTGACATCCATCTGGAACAATTGAAAATTCATAGAACAAGCGTAAGCAAGTAGTAATCTAATTGCTTCTAACCTTGCTACCGGAGCGAACGTTTCATCAAAATTAATTCCTTCCTCCTGGTTGTAGCCTTGCGCGACCAATCTTGCTTTGTTACGAACTATGATCTCATTCTTGTCAAGTTTGTTCTTGAACACCCATCTTGTTCCTATGATGTGCTTATGGTCTGGTCTTGGTACAAGACTCCAAACTTGATTCCTTTCGATTTGATTGAGTTCTTCTTGCATTGCTACAATCCATTGGTCTTCGCCTAAGGCTTCATCAATCTTGGTTGGTTCAATTTGAGACACAAAAGCCATGTTGAGACAAGCATCCTTTAGATTAAGTCGAGTTGCAACGCCTTGGCTAATATCACCAATAACTTTATCTATTGGGTGATCTCTATGCGTTCTCCATTACTTCGGAAGATCTTGATGTTCTTCAATGATTTGAGTGACATCTTCTTGTGGTATTTCCTGATTCTTTGAAGTCTCTTCTTGTTATTGTGAAGAACCTACTATATCATCATCATCATCCATAATAATATTATCCTCTTTCGAGGGGTTAGTCTCATCAAACGAAACATGGATGGATTCTTCAATAGTAAGAGTTCTCTTATTAAAAATTCTAAATGCTCTACTATAAAGAGAATAACCAAGAAATATACCTTCGAAGCTTTTTGTTCTTGATGGACCAAAAAGATCCATATGCAACAATTGAAGTGGCCTTGATGTAGAAACCACTTGCTTGGATTTGAAAGTTGTCTTGGTCTGTTTTCCCTTTTGACATGCATCGCATAATTTATCCTTGATGAACTTTATCTTTAGGAGTCCAACAACTAGATCATGCTTTATCAATTTGTTTAGATGCTCCATGTGGATGTGAGCAAATCTTTTATGCCAAAGCCATGCCTCGTTGTTGTTTTCCATAAGACACTTTACCTTCAAGGAAGAGTCATCAAAAGAAATCATAAAAATGTTATTATATCTTTTACCTTTTAGTAAAATGTCATGAGTGAGTTCGTGTTCTATCAAGCATTCCTCCTTTGTGAAGTTGATTCAGAACCCTTTGTCACACAATTGACTTATGCTAAGTAGGTTGTGTTTAAGGTCTTCCACATAAAGAACGTCTTCGATGATTGTACAAGGAGGTGCACCAATGGTTCCAACTCCAAGAATTTTTCCTTTATTATTATCACCGTAAGTGACGTATCCTTTGGCCTTTAATGATAGACTTGAAAATTTGTTTATGTCTCCTGTCATATGCTTCGAGCAACCGCTATCAAGATACCATTGATTAGACATTGTCTTGAATCATACCTACAACACAAACTTAAGTAGTGTTAGGTACCCAAATTGCTTTGGGTCCTTGATAGTTAGTACCTTTTTCAACCCACACATAATACCCTTTAGCAACACCAATATTGCGCACATAGCAAGCATTAGGTGTATGACCTTTAATTCCACAATAAGAACATGTAGGTTGAAAGTGACTTCTATATCTAGGAACATAATTCTTTTTCTTCGCAACTTTTATCTTGTTATGATTTTGATGCTGATTTTTGGAATTGCTTCTCTTTTCTTTAGCAACTTGTCCACTTGCTTTTACAAAAATGGTCTCATTGGTACTTGGTTTTGAAAATTTAGAATATCCTAATCCACTTTTATCATTAGGATATCCTTGATGTTTAAGAATTTCTTCCAAGCCAATTTGACCTTTTTCGTATCTTTCTAAAACTCTTTTAAGTTGCACAATTTGAAAAGATAGAGATTCACAATTCTTAGATACAAGACTTTGTTTTTCATCTATTAATTTCTGTTTTTCATTTTCAATATTTTTCATAAAAACAGAATTTTGTTCTTCTAAAAAAGAAATTATTTTCTTTTGTGCTGAGATGCTTTTATACAAAGTCTTGCATTCTTTTAGAAGTTCATCTATAACTTCTTGTGCATCATTATCATAAACAGAAAAATTGCTACTAACCTCATTTTCTTCATCGGAGTGGTGTGAAGCCATTAAAGCCATATTTGCACATTCATCGCTTTCCAATTCTGATGATGAACTTATCTCGTTGTCGTCCCACGCAACATAAGTCTTTTTGTTCTTGAAGTCCTTTTTGCCTTTGAATTTCCCTTTATTTGCGAGTTTCGGGCAATCCGGCTTTACGTGACCTTGTTTCCCACATTCGTAACATGTAACTTCTTGATTTGATGTGGATACTTCCTTTTTCCTGAAATGTCTATTCTTTTTAGAAAAAGAGGAATTTTTATTATTATTAAAAAACTTACCCAGCTTCTTTACTAGAAGCATGAAATTTTCGTCTTCGGAAGATTCGTCATTTTTGTCATCCTTTGTGTCAATCTTCAAGGCAATTCCTTTGGACTTCTTGTCTTGACTTTCATGCTTCTCAAGCCTTCCAAGTTCCAGTTCATGCTCTTGAAGTTTGCCAAATAAGGAAGCGGATGTCATCGTTGAAAGACTTTTCTTTTGCGAAATAGCGGCCACCTTCGGTTGCCATTCTCTTGTTAAGGATCTTAAAACTTTCAAGTTGAGATCATCATTGGTGAAGGTCTTCCCGAGAGAAATCAAATGATTAGTTAGATGAAAGAATCTATTTTGTAAGGCAACAATGGATTCACCAGGCTGCATACGGAACATTTCATATTCTTGACTTAAAGTATTAAGTCTTGATCTTTTTACTTTGGTTGTCCCTTCATGCGTTTCTACCAAGGTGTCCCAAATCTCCTTTGCTGATTTACACTGTGATATACGGAAGAATTCGTCTATACTGATAGCGCTTTGAAGTATGTTGATTGCTTTCTTCTCATTCAAAATTCTCTTCTTGTCATCTTCATCATATGAGGATTTTATCTTTGGAGTGCCTACGTTATTTATGACGCTCATAGGAACATGCGGACCAGTTTCTACGGTTTCCCATATACCGTCTCCTTGAGCCTCAAGATGTGCCTTCATACGGATTTTCCAAAAATCGAAATACTCTTCAGAAAAGAGTGGTGGCTTGTTACTACTTCCACCATCTTTGAAAACCGGGTTGGTACTTGCGGAAGCCATACTGAATCGTTAGGAACAAGTTACCTTAACCTGCTCTGATGCCAATTGTAAGATCAGAGTATGCCTAAGAGGGGGGGTGAATTAGGCTTATGGAAACTTTTCCAGATTTGGTGTTCTTTAATTTTTTTCTTTGGTTATGTTCTTGGTGATGAATGCAGTAGAAAGCATAAAGAAAATGGACACCAAGATTTATAGTGGTTCCCTTCACAATCCGAAGGTACTCCACTCCCCTTTCCACATGAAAGAGATTTTTCACTATTGTTTTAGAAAGTACAACCTATCACACCATCAACCGGTGAGGCCTACAATCTAACAACAAAACAAACTAGTGTGCAAGAACAATCCTCTTGCAAAACACTAACCCTTGTGTCCAACAATCCTGGATCACAAGTCACAACAGACTATTCTGTAATTCTTTTTGTAATTGAGAGTACAATAGTAATATCAATACAACGATTGATCTTCTCCTTTAATCAGAATTCACAACTTAATCTCAATACAAGTGTTCAAACAAATGAATGTGAAAGGTTATGCAAGTATGAACACTTTTTGAATGTATTTGAAATTATTTGAAAAGTAGTGAATATGATTCAATGATTGTTTTTGAAAATTGTTGGAGGTGTTTGTTAATCTGAAATTTTCAGAATTTATATCATCCAAAACACCTTTTCAGAAGGGTATATTTGAGTATGAGTTAACACATGGAAAGGTATAACATTCAAATAATTTTTGAACTTGAAATCAAACAATTTTTCAGAAAACGTTCAGTGTTAATCGGTTAACCATATAGGTTAATCGGTTAACACTGTAACGTTGGCCCAAAGAATTTAAAATTTTAGGGTGTTAATCGATTAACCTATATGGTTAATCGGTTAACACTGTAAAAACTTTGAAAAATTCTTAATTTAAAAGTGTTATACCAATTCCAAATGGTTTTAAAATATGTTAATGCATTATGCAAAAATATTTTATAGTTTTGAACACTTGTATATCAATTAAATTAGAGAATTTGATATACCATAGCTTGTGTCCAAGTCTTGAAAGATGATCGAGCAAATGTACATGAAGCTTGAATGTTGACCACTTCCATAATACTTTGATCTTGTTCTTTTGAAAGCTTTTGACTTTTTGCACAGATGAAATGATCTTGAGTCTTGTTGTTGTGGTCATCAAAACCTTGAAACCTTGAGATGAAGCATGCTTATTCACTTATGTATTTCATCTAATTTATGTTTGTGAACTATTTTGGATTCTCTATTGATTGATTATCTTTGATTGCTTATTTGTGGGTCTTGACAAAATCTTTTCACATCTTTGATCTCATATCTTCTTCTATCAATGAACAAACTTTTGACATGGTTTTGAAGTTGATATTCATTTTATCCTCTATGGTGTTGTGTTGATTAAGTAGCATGGGTAGTATGGGTAGGATCAATATAATATTATGTGGGTATGTGATAATAATGATGAAGAATGATGTTCATAATCATTTGGCGGATTAGATGAATACATGTAAAAAGGGTTAAGCGTGTGTACGTATTTTGATCATTGTATTTTATGCAAAACCATTGTTTATCTGATATGGGTGTTATCTTTGCTTTTTTGTTTATCTTTGATTTGAATCGTAATAGAGATATACTCTTCAGATCTGGATCTAGGATGATTACCTGTTAGGTCCTAAATTCTAGAGATAGATTTAGGCTTAGCATTTGCGTGAGTATCAGATCTTAATGCTCTGTGTTGTGTTTTTGTTGGGTGAGAGATCACCAATGAGACAACACGGTTGTTCTCTCGACGCTGCATTAGAGATAAGCTTTGTCGTGAGTGATACGTAAGGATATTAGACGAATGATTGCGTTGTGTTTAATTTAATCAGAAGAATGCATGTGTTATCAATTGATGAAATCCAATCCCAATAAGGCTCTGTTTATATTTCAGTCTTTATTTTATATTTTTTGTTTTTATCTATGGTTCTTTGAACCTTTTAAACCAAACCTTTTGAAATTAAGCTTAGAAATGTAGAAATCGTTGAACGGCGTTCATATCACATTAATCCCTGTGGAGACGACAAAACTGGCTTCTTAATATTTTTTGCTTGTTGCTTTACCGCACCAACAAAATGATGTCGTTGTCGGGGATTGGTGTTGAGATTTTGAAGTGCATTGCAACGGTTCTATATTTTTAAGCTTTGTATATTTTGTATATATTTGTTTCTTTTTTTCTTCTTTCTAGTGTGTTCAGGAATGACGAAAACTCCTTCTATAGTGGTTGCTATCGGTATAAAAGTATTCAATGAAGCTTCGACCGAGTTTGGATGGCGATGATAGTATGAAACAAGTGAATATTGTCAAGGTACATGGTTTCCTTTGTTCAGAATTTTAGAATGATTAAGAACTTAAGTCTTTTTGCAAATGAAATTTGTTCTTTTGACAACTCGTTTGAATGATTGTTTCACTTAGGACCAAAAACCACAATTTGTGAGAAAGCTTCCATCGTTTACTATATTCTGGATTTCTGGGAAACTTTGTGTTAGACTATGGCACGGATCTAGAAGAGGGGGGGGGGGGGGGGGGGGCTGAATAGATCCCAATTAAAAATTTGAGTCGGCGCTACCAATTTAAAAATTGGTTTTGAAAATTTGTTTTAAGTGCGGAAGCGGCCGAGGAAAATATAGTCTAAAACGAACGGTTATTGGAAAACCGGATATGCGTTAAGCCTTTGGATTAATGACAATATGGAAACGAGAATCACAACACTAATCACGCTTATCAATGATCTAATTCACTTGTTAGGATTCCTAGTTCCAATGATTTAAAGAGCAAAACAAAACTAGATACTCAAGTAAGATAATTTTGGTTTAGGCAATTTGTCAAACACTTGGTGTGCAAAAACACTCCAAGTGATATTTATGTTGAGTAAGTGATTCCAACTAGCCTAGTACAATATCTTGTTGTACTTTGGATTCAAAAGCAGAGTTTTAACCTCTTACTCAATTGATATCACAGTTTGACAATAATGCTTATACAAAAATCACTTATTTTTAAGCTAAAACGGAAATGCTGAAAAATAGAGAAGACAAGTATTTGGTGAGGCAGTTCCCCCGTCGTCCTCGCTTCGGGGTACGTCTGCCCTCAATTCTAAAACTAGAATTGAGATAGATTTAATAGATATCACCTGTTGAATGTAATATTTTATACAAGGATTGAACAACAAATATACAACAAAAATCTCAAGACGTTGATTGTTGCTTTCACTCCTTGCCCCTTGATTCAAGATGAATCAAGTCCTTCGATTGTTGTTGATAGACCTCCGATTCCAGCCACCTTATTGAATAACCCTTTGTTGTTCAAACCTTCGGCTCCGGCTGATCTCAACTACAACGAATCGAACCCGAGATCTTCCCCTCAATATCAGTGAATCCTCTACTAGACTGTTTAAGAACACCTCTTCACAATCACCTTCGCTCAGTTGACTCTTGATGAAGAATCTCGTCCAAAAACCCCCAAAATTCAAACCAATCTTGGAGGATAAAACCCTAACGGTTTTATTCAAGAAAGAACCTGTCACAAGCTTCAACCCGAACTAGATTACCCAATCTAAGCTTCGAACCTTATCACCTTTAATCATTCACAATGCACTTCAAAAATGGCTGTGTGTAATTGATGTGTTGTGAGATGTTGAAGATGAAGATGAAGAATCTTGGACACCTATTTCACTCTTTCGTATTCTTGAACATATGAATCAGTTTTTATCCAATGTTGTTGTATTAAACTGAACAAACTTCTATTTATAGTAATAAGCAAATCAGCCAACAAAACAGATTTTCAAACAGATTGGAAATACTGCACTGACTGTGTCAACGCGCGAACGGTCGACCATAGGTCGGCGTGCGCTGACCCGTGTGAAATTCCAAGGCTTCATACGCTGACTGATGGTCGACTCATGGTTGTTGTGTGCTGACTGTATGGTCGACTCATGGTTGGTGTGTGCTGACTGTATGGTCGACTCATGGTTGTTGTGTGATGGCCAGTGGGAAATGAACTGATCCATATGCTGACTGTATGGTCGACTCATGGTTGTTATGTGCTGACCAGTGGGAAATGAACTGATCCATGCGCTGACTGTATGGTCGACTCATGGCTCCAAAATATGCAAAAATTGACATGTTTGCTGTTTCGTGCATTTTGTCATGACTATACATCAATCAACTATATTGTAATGAAATATGATAATTTAAAAGGATATAGGAATGATGTAATATGTTAAGTATTGCATGACGACTCCGATTCATCCGAGGTTGTACTTTGTCATCATCGAAACTTGAGAACCTATGTTGTGAGACAGTTTGCCCTCACACTTTGTTGATTCGTATGATTCATGCTTTATCTTGTTATGATTATGAATTTGTGGAAGCATTAGAAATTATCAAAGCACTTGTTTGTATTGAGCACAACCATGTCAAAATGCAACTTACCCATGAGTATAGAGAATTCGTTAACCCCCTTGAGCCTAAACAGTATGGATCTCAGTTTGAGTTTGTGTGAGATTCTAAACTTTTTTCTTGAACCTGTGAATTTGTTTTAATTGTCTTCTTTGCCATAAAAAGCTAAGAGCATTCACTTGAGGGTTGAGTAAAAGTTAAGTTGGGGCGAATGAAAAAGGAAGATAGTAGGTTGCTACAACTTTTGAAAAATTCAAGCAAGCACAAAAAAAATTGTGCGAATATGAAAAAAGAAAAGAAAAGAAAGAATGCTTGCTTGGAAAAGAAAAAAAAACAGTGAAAGAATAAGTTGTGAAATAAGAGTTGGGAAGGTTTGCAATCGAAAAACAAATAGAATGAAGTTGAGGTGTGTAAATAACGTGTTCGGTGAATGTCTCTTTTGCATCGGCAATTTCGTTTCAATGGCCTTAGAAATGTCCCTTGTTTGTAAACCCTACCAAGCTACAACCTTAAAGACCTTAGTGATCTTCTTGCTTCCATATTTTCGCTTTTGATTGTTATATTTTGTATGAATTGAATTGATATTGGCATTGTTTGTTAGTGGAGTGAAATTGTCCTCGCGGTTGCAAACGCGTAATTTCTTCAATCCTTATTCGAAGAGGAGAGATAGAGTGATTCATTCATGAAAAACATAGTTGTTGATGGATGCATGGCTTTATATTTGCTTGGAGAAGTTAGTTCTTGTGCATTGTTTGATTCTAAACATTTGAAACCATGGCTTGTTGCATCATTTGTGTTTGAGCCAATTTTATCCATTCTTGGGTGAATCTTAGTCTTGAGCAAATCCTCTTATTGCGAAATGAGAGGCATACTTTGCTTGAGGACAAGCAAAAAGCTAGTTGGGGCGAGTTGTTAGACGCCAAATTTCACTTATTTGATCTATCAAATGTTGGCATCTTTCACTCATTTTCATCAATTAAGTGTTGAAAACCACTCTTGTTTTGGTTGGTTTGCAACATTATGAAAAAATATCTTGGTACCTTTGATTTGTGTATTATTGTGCAGGAATTAGGCACAAAACAAGTGAAGAGTAAGACACAAGAAATGGGCAAGGAAACCAAGACAACATGCAAACCACCAAAATGATGTCATGCTTGCTAGGAGAGCTGGTAGCAAACAAGCCAGCGAAGGCTTCGCTAGCTTGCTCGCTAGGCGAGCAGGCCAGCGAACGCGCCCAGAATTGGACAGTGCCAAAAGTACCAAAAGTTTGCTAGGTTCGCTAGTTGTTCGCTAGGCGAACAAGACAGATCCTGAACGTGTATTTAAGTGTTTTTACTGTTTTTTTAGATCATAACTTTTCAAAACTTCATTTTGTAACATTTTGGAACATCAGAACTTATCTCTCTTCATTTTCTAGAGAGAGAAACACAAAGCTCTAAGAAGGAGGAGGTAAGATCTTCGATCTCTTGTTGGGGTTTGGATTGTAATCTTTTGATACCTTATGTATTTCATCTAATTTATGTTTGTGAACTATTTTAGATTCTCTATTGATTGATTATCTTTTATTTCTTATTTGTGGGTCTTGACAAAACCTTTTCACATCTTTGATCTCAGATCTTCTTCTATCAATGAACAAACTTTTGACATGGTTTTGAAGTTGATATTCATTTTATCCTCTATGGTGTTGTGTTGATTAAGTAGTATGGGTAGCATGGGTAGGATCAATATAATATTATGTGGGTATGTGATAATAATGATGAAGAATGATGTTCATAATCATTTGGCGGATTAGATGAATACATGTAAAAAGGGTTAAGCGTGTGTACGTATTTTGATCATTGTATTTTATGCAAAACCATTGTTTATCTGATATGGGTGTTATCTTTGCTTTTTTGTTTATCTTTGATTTGAACCGTAATAGAGATATACTCTTCAGATCTGGATCTAGGATGATTACTTGTTAGGTCCTAAATTCTAGAGATAGATTTAGGCTTAGCATTTGTGTGAGTATCAGATCTTAATGCTCTGTGTTGTGTTTTTGTTGGGTGAGAGATCACCAATGAGACAACACGGTTGTTCTCTCGACGCTGCATTAGAGATAAGCTTTGTCGTGAGTGATACATAAGGATATTAGACGAATGATTGCATTGTGTTTAATTTGTTCAGAAGAATGCATGTGTTATCAATTGATGAAATCCAATCCCAACAAGGCTCCGTTTATATTTCAGTCTTTATTTTATATTTTCTATTTTTATCTATGGTTCTTTGAACCTTTTAAACCAAACCTTTTGAAATTAAGCTTAGAAATGTAGAAATCGTTGAACGGCGTTCATATCGCACTAATCCCTATGGAGACGACAAAACTGGGTACTTAATATTTTTTGCTTGCTGCTTTACCGCACCAACACTATTTTGCTATAATTATATACTTAAGGGTATATGCTAAGGGTTAGAAGGTGACAGAAAGACCTAAGGGTTAGTCCTAAGTTTACTCACCAAGACTCGCATTTTTTGCCTACGTATCCGTGGTAGGGGATGGAATTAGAGTAATCGTAGTTCCCCTTGAAAGGGGGGAAGAGAAACTTCTTGACTGTGGTCAAGGTTTCAATGGGGAATAAATGTTCATAAGAAAGCGCTTGCGTGGAGTGCGGCGACTCCTACTTCTATGTTGTAAAGAGTTGAATTGAAAAGGTGTAAAATATTCCACAACGGGAAATTATATGGAGTGCGGCGACTCCTTATCTTAAGGCTAGGGTAGAGGGTAAAATTGTCCGCAGTGGGACACTTATGCAATTAGGGTTTAGACGGTGAAAGATTCAAAGGTAAAGATTATTGACGCGGTGTTCAAATGATTACACCTATTCCTTCGGAGGGGAGATTACGGTAAATAATGTAATGCAAATTATTAAGCGGCAGCATGAAATATAGGAAAGCATGTCAGAATAGCAACGGGATTGAAAACAACAGCGACGATTGCCTCACATAAATTACAACCATAAAGCGAAATACGAAAAATACGGGGATTTAGTAATTGTACAAATGAGAAACATGAAAAGAACGACATAAGCGTTATACAAAATTAGCGGGACAATAAACAGGAAAATTTAATTCGCAACTGAAATCGATATGTTAGCCATATTTTTAAGAAACGTTTAAAGTTAATTGAAGAATTTACAAAAATTAATATTTACAAATTTTTTGGATTTTATTAGAAAAAATTGGATTAACAAACTAATAACTAAATTAAAGAAAATGTTAACTTTAAAATTCAAACTTTAGCCTTATTTAAAATGTTAATTTTAAATTGAGAAGTTTTATTTTATGGTATTAACAAAAATGGATCCACTTTAAAATTTTTCTAAAAATAGTTTTTGTTCTGGCCTGGGCCCCGGGCTGACTATGCTGGCCCAGCCCAATAATGTTCTTCCAGGCCCTATCCAGTCCGGATACCGCGTCGGGCACGAGATCCCCGACACACAAGTTAGATCTCCCCGCGATGAAGGCCTATCCCAACCACGTCGGGCAAGAGACTCGCCCGCACGACCAAGCACCGCCCTCCGCGGGTAGTATTCCCCATGCCTTCGAGCAGGACACCATGGCTCTCCCACGCCCACGTGTGCTCCCCTCCGTGGGGAGAACAACGTGCTTCCGGGAAACCTCGCGAGCCCCTATCCGCGGGGAGAACAACGTTCCAGGCGCACGTTCTCCACGTGCTCCCTCCGCGGGAACACCTCATCCACCAACTGCCCACCTCCGAAAGAGCAGGTCAAACCCACTTTCCGAAGATCATGGGACAGTTGAACTAGGGCGAATACCATGTCCTGGTCTTCACTACGCCACGTAAGTCCTAGCAGTCACCTGGGTTGGGCCTGACAATCCAGCCCAACGCAAGTGACCGTTGGCCCAGCGCTGGGGTCTCTCTATAAATACCCTCTTTCTCAAGAGGGTAAGGTAATTCACTTCTTACCCACTTTTCTGTACTTTGCTCTCACTCTGCCCAAATTCTTACTTTGACATCGGAGTGTCTTGCAGGTACACCCCCTTTTCTCCTCCTCATCACCGGTGAACAGGTAGCAGTCCAACAAAGTGTGGCCAGCCCGTGATCCCCTTCTGATCAGATCAGATCAGTTTTAATTCTAAAAAATGGTTCTAATTTTAATTTTTAAAAAAGTGGGTTTGATTAATTTTTAAAAACAAGTGTTAATAAGAGTTTTGAAAATTAGTGTTAATATGAGTTTTGAAAATTAGTTTTAACTATGATGTTTTTTTAAAAGAGTTTTAAATAAATTGTAATTTATCTACAACATTAAACTTTTTATTAACTTAATGGAAATAAAAAAATAAAGAAGAAAAGGAAAAATAACTAGAGAGAGACATAAAAGGGGGACGGGGCATTTGTGGCTGAAGCATTAGGTTTTGTTGACCCTCTCTCCTTCCTCGCGGCGGCGCCCCCCATTTCTCTATGGGAGCTATGAGCTTCTTCTTCCCTTCCTTCTTTCGTCCACCGTTGTTGCCTCTTCATCCATTTTTCGTTCTATTTTCTATTGCATGTATGATATTTCCTCAGAGCTTCTGTAAACACAAGATAAAAATAAAAACAAACAGTGTTAAATTGCTCGCCCTTTCTACCGAGTTTGAAGCGATCTGGCTTTGTTGTGGTTGTTGGCCAGCGAGATGGTGACGAACGATGATGGTGAGACGACAAAATGGCGTCCCTCTGAGTTCTGGGTGATGATTTGAAGCACTTGTTCTTCGTTCTTTTTATTCTTTTCTTCTGACTCGAACTGATCATTGTTCTTGATGTTGAACTCTTTATATTGTTCTTGATGGGCATGGGCTTGTGGTTTTGTTACGATTTTGGTGACGAATTTGTTGCGTTCTTTGACCTGTTTGGAGCAGAAACATGTAAGTTGTTGTTGCGTTTTGCTGGAAAGTTGGTTTCGATCCTGTTTGGTTGCAGGAATTTCAGGAAAGTTGTTTGTTGCTTGCGTTTGATTTCATTTTGGTCGTTGTGGGCTTCCGGATGTCGTTGCTGGCTGAATTGGATTTGGATATCCGAATAAGTACTTTTCCCAAATAATCACTTTTTCTAAAATCACTTTCTCTCTCTCTCTCTCTCTCTCAGAAACTAACTTGAACAGATATTGTCGGGTCTGTGTCGGGGTCGGAAAGTGAAGTCGGGAGCTGGTGGCGGAATATTCCGTTACCCTCCCGACGCACCCGATGATGATAATTTACTGAGGGTGTCAGAATAATTAGTAAACTAATTTTTTTATTAATTCTAACCCTTTAAATTATTTTCTCTGTTGTCAATTCTTTTGCAGGTTCGAAAAAATCGACGCGAAGACCGTTTTAGAAAAATTAGGCATTTAGAACTTAGGAATTGAATTTGTAATTGTAATTTCCTTTGTAATAAAAAATAGAATTTAAATAAATAAATTTGATTCTTCCTTAATAAACTGAAATTATTTCTCCGAACAAATTTCTCTTGATAATTCATCTGATTAAAATCAACCGAATAACTTCATTTAATTAAGTTTATCCGACTAAATCTATCCGATTAAATTCATTCGCTTAAAATTCATCTGATTAAATTCAAATGACTGACTCCATCTGATTAAACCCATCCAAATAAATTCACCCGAGTAAATTCATTCAATTAAAATTATCTGATTAAACTTTGACGTTCCAAACTCTGAATTCGAAAGTTAACCATCTTGCACGATTTAAATTCGACGTAACTGCTGAGTTCGAACAAATCCTTTTGCAAATTAATTCGTACCCGATAATAATATCAGTGAATATGGTCTTGAACGGATAAGCAGAGAAATCTGATTAAACGGCGAAACAAAATGTCCTCCGCATTGAAAATTCAAACCGTATCTCGAATGATTTAACTCGGTAACCTGAACCAGCTCGACTAATAATTATCACCAAACCAAAAGATGTTCATTATAAATTCAACACGAACCGAAAGTCCACTATTTTCTTTAAAAATTGACTGGTAGGTAGTAGAAAGCAAGAAAATGTGTGTCTGTCGGAATAAATTCCTCAAAGTAAATTCTCGCGCCAATTTGACCCGAATTCATTTATATTTCAATGCCCTCGGCTCCATAGGGTTTAGGAAGCAAACAACATTTCACAACTCACCAACGACTACATCTGGTTCTTGAATAAAAATGCACTGTGTCACGATAAACCGGACGTAAAAGCTGTCGTACAATTCAACCTATTCTCAGATAAAAGTCGCATGATCCAGAGATAGAAACCCTAATCGTTTAAGGCACCCCTGATGACGACTTCGCTTCATAAATTGTCAGCAAGCTGTAAGTTATGACTCTTTTGCCCTTCATAAATTAAATCGCACACAGTGTGATTTTCCTGCAAAAGCCAACAGACTGGGCAGATCGGTTAGTGGTTAGATAAAATGCCATGCAGAATGAGATGGAATGCGAGATGAACCTACTAATCTAAGGGTGAAATTTGGGGTATGACAGTTGCCCCTATTTAAATAGATTCACCGGATGATTTGAGCGATGTAGATCCGAGAAATCATAGTGAAAGGGATTTAAATACAGATAACCAAAAATTTTGCCCTTAGATGCAATGCTATAGACAAAACGAGACAAACTGTAATATGGACAATGTCATGATGATGCGTATGACTAAAATGATAAATGCAAGGACGCAGACGATACGACAACACAGGGAACAGGCGTGACGACCAAACATACACTAGGGCGAGGCAGCAACATAGAGGAAGCAGCAAACATCATCCATGAACGAAACTAGATGGAAAGAGTCACAACATTCAGAATAACATGGAATGAAGTGAGGGGAAATCTAGGAAATATATCAGAGACAAAGAAAAAAACATCAGAGACATCTAGAAGAACATCGAATGAACTCTGAAACACACCAAAGACACTCAACAAAACATCGAATGAACTCTGGGCCGCATCCAGAAACAAAATGAAAACATCTATAAGAGCATGAGATGAAGACAAGTCTCTGAAAGTACATCCAAAAGATTTAGAAAAGCGTTAAACATACGGGAAGAGTTTAAAGACATATATGGAAGAACATCATATAAGCAACAAAGAAGTTTTAGAAGAACGTCAGAACCAAAACTCAATCTGGAAAAACATCAGAAGGGGAAACAAAGGAGTTCTAGAAGAACATCAGAACAAAAAACTCAATCTAAAAAAACGTCAGAGAGAGAAAAAAATCCAGAAATACATCGGATAGATTCTGGAAAAACATCAGAATCAAAGGAAAATATCTGGGAAACCATCAGATAAGCTCTTGAAGAACATCAGAACAAAGACTCGATCTGGAAAAACATCAGAAAAAGAAACAAATCCAGAAAAATAACGGATAGATTCTGGAAAAACATCAGAATCAAGAGAAATATATGGAAAACCATCAGATAAGTTCTGGAAGAACATCAGAACGAAGACTCACTCTGGAAAAACATTAGAAAGAGAAACGAATTCGGAAAAACATCGGATAGGTTCTAGAAAAACATCAGAATCGAAGGAAAATATCTAGGAAACCATCAGATAAGTTCTGGAAGACCATCAAAACCAATACTCGCTCTGGAAAAACATTAGAGAGAGAAAACATAAATAAGAGTGACATCCAAGAATGACAGTGGATAAAAAGGATACCATACATCCAATAATGACTTCAAATGAAAGGTATAATCACAATATCTGAGAGTGATATTAGGTGTAAGGCAAGGACAGACATATTCGGAAAACAATTGGGTAAGAAATGTCATATCTGGAAGAACGTCAGATAGACACGACAAAAACTGTTTGGTAGGTGCTAAGTAAGTTGGACTTTGACCCCAAGGTGAGACGCAGATAACAAACGACCTCGAGAGAAATGTAAATGAGGATGAAACACTCATGATATGCAGGTGATATGAATTATGCAAATGATATATGATAAAATGCAAATTCAGATGCCAATGCCAACGACAAGGATCGACTCTTCTGGTATGATGACAAAACTGGAAGACCGATTCCTCAATACAGAGATCACTGTCATTCTACTTGGGGACTAACGATGCTACTGCTAGACACACCTCTGCCACAATGGTAAATTGTGCCAAGTTGAGGACCCTTGTAGGAAGGATGAATAGCTCTTGGGGATCCTTCAAGTAAACTGCCCCAAATAAAATTGTCTGTAGACTGATAATTACTTCAACTTGTCTAATTCTGTAGATGATTGCGCTATTATACCTCTGGAAGGTCTGCCCCAGTATGAGTCCTGGAGGATCTTCTGGGTAAACTAAATATGAGAAGGACTTGCCTTGAACAAATCTTGAATTGATTCTTAGACAGGATGTAAAAGGAACTTGCCCCTGATAGGATCACTTGACTAAGTTTCTCGATTGTTTGAAAATTCCTTGAAGAAGGCCAGTTTGCAAACAAAAATATTCATACAAACAATGTAATGCAAAGTTTATGCAACTTTTGAAACCAAAATCCTTTTTGAAAGATGAAAAATAAATGAGTCATTGGTCAGAACACAGTGGTTCAAGACGCTCAAAGTTTAAAACAAAGGTGTACTGCTAAAATTATTGATTTGCAAAAATCTTTTGGAGTCAGCTTACGCAACCTTGTTGTAGTATGCATTCAAAATAACCTTGTTTCAGTTAGGTCTTTTAAGGGTTGTAACGTGGTCTGGTTCACGGTTTATGAAACAAAGGATAAAGGCTTAAAACTTATTTGTACCCATCCAATCTACGTGATAATCTTCAATCCTACACTCAGTTAACTCATGTTATGCATTCAGGTTCCTATAGGTTAGGAATTGCACTGATGGTAGCAATGATGGTTTAGAAGTCAAGGGACCTATGAAAAGGCAGCCACTACTTTCCTATAACATTTAGTTGTTTTGACATTGAGAATTTTTAGGGTAAGGATTTAGAGATCCCTTCCTTTTATTATCCCTAACTTTTTCCTGAACTGTTTCTTTTAAAGCACACAGTCAGCGGGATGCCCCAGTTTTGCCTAAGTCTCCTTCATAGGTTTTGACTTAGCGGACTTTTTCTTTTGATTTTTTTTTGGAAGAAAGTGAACCTAGCTCTAATGATTAATGGTGAACCATCATTGACTTAAAAGACATCTCCAACACTCGCTTGCGGTGTGTGAAGGAAAACTTGTGAATGAAACCTTCACATGAAAGGCGTATTGCAAGAACACACAACTAAGTTAACTGAGAACTATCCATGCCCCAGGTTAAGATTGCGGGTTTTTTTTAAAGAAAGAAACTCCAACTTCTGGGCTCAAAGGGGTGACAAGGGAATAACTTCCTTATTTCTCTAGTGTTTGGGGATTGAAATAATGCCTTACATCATCAACAAAGTTCGATTGAAAGTGTACTGACAGCAGTTATGGGTACAATGTTTTCATCATCCTCCCTCCAATCTTTGCATATCAAAAACTTGAACAAAAGTGCATATTTTAAAAGATAAAGCATAAAGATGCAAATAAATGGACAAAATGAATTGAATCAAAAGTCGTAATGCTCATTTCATTAATATAAAATTACAAACATAATTTGAAGGCAAACAACTAATATAAAGGTAAGGAAAGTAAAAACAACGAGAAACAAAGGCCTAATGACTAAATTAGTACAAAGCTGAGTCGTCCTGTCTGAAACACTGGCGTTTGGGAAAATAATATGCTGGGGTCAGGCTGAAACTTCACTTTTAATGCACCGACAAAGGATTTTTCTAGACGTTCGGATGACTATCCTCAAAATCAAGTATTCCAGCTCTAACCAACTCACGCACTCTAGCTTTCAGTGCAAAACAATGCTCCAAGTCGTGGCCTAGGGAACCCTCATGAAAAGCGCACTGGAGATCAGCCCTAAATCCAGCTGGAGGAGGATTAGGAGGAGGTGTTAAAGCCATTATAGTGATCAGCCCTTGTTGAACTAGGTCATGATATAATTCTGTGTAACTCATGGTAATAGGATCAAATTGATTCCTATTTCGATATTGGTTCTGTCTAACAAAGGGACACTGAGGAATCTGAGCTGGCTGTGAAGCAGCAATAGTAGCACCAACATGATGATCAACAAATTGAGGTCCGTGGCGAGGCCTTCTTGATTCAGTCATGATAGCATTGGTCTGATCCTCTTTCCTCTTTTGGAAATTCTCATACAATTTCTTTGCCCCACTAGAAGATTCGGCAGCTTTGGATACCTTACCATTTTTCAAACCCTCTTCTAACCTTTGGCCAATAGTCACCAGATCTGTAAAGTTTGAAGAGACACTTCCAATCATATTTTCCCAATATAAAGGAGACAAAGTATCCATGAACATTCCTGTTAATTCCTTCTCTGCTATAGGGGGTTTAACTTGGGAAGCTAACTCTCTCCAGCGTTGAGCGTATTCCTTGGACGAGTCTCTTTCCTTCTGAGACATACTTTGAAGTTGACGGAGATCGGGAGCCATGGCCAAATTGTATTTGTATTGCTTTATAAAAGCGTTGGCGAGATCCTGGAAGCAGTGGACGTTGTTATGCTCTAAGTTCATATACCATTTGAGAGAAGCACCACTCAAACTATCCTGAAAGAAATGGATGAGCAGCTTCTGATTGTTGGTGTAAGCCGCCATCCTTCGAAAGTACATGAATAGATGAGCCCTTGGACATGAGTGACCTTGATACTTCACAAACTCATGAGTCTTGAATTTGGCAGGCAAAACAAGACCATAAACTAGGCACATATTGTCTGCATCTCCGTTGAAGAAATCAGTACCCTCGGCAGCTTGGAGTCTCTTATTTATGATCTGAAACTATTCACGGGTAATCTCAGGCTCAAAAAAATCTTCATGGTTTTCCCCTTGAACACCGGCAACGTTGTACTCATAGGGAGGGTTCTCAAAGGGAGCTTGGAAAGTCTGGTTAACAGTGTAGACCACAGGTCGAGGCTCAGCAAGGACGGGAGCTTGAAAAACCGGTATGACAGGCTGACCAATCATAGCAGCAGATACAAGAGGTAGAGAATAGTTATGAGGTAAACCAAACTATGGCAAGGTAGATGGTGGAATTTGAACAGGAGGTGGATCAACACTTGAAACTTCCTGAATGACGGTCCTCTGCGGTGGCTCTCCTCTGGCAATCGGTACTTGAAGCATCTCGGTGAGCTTGGTCATGCCTGATTTCAACTCATCAATCTCTGTTCGGATTTCTGCATTATATGTTTCCTGCTCTGACATATGGAGTCTATAGTTTGGTCTAGTCCGATATCTGTGTCGAGGAATCAACTTGACGACTCAAAGGGACACTGGAAGATAAAGACAACTGGACATGAGTTACCGGACAGACATATGATATGCAAAACATGATGCTACAATGCATAATACAGATAAAAGATTTCATGGAATTCAAATAGTTACGAACATCGCAGAATACGAACGAAAGCTTTATTTATTATTTTTGAAAATGGATTACAGGTGAATATTCTTAAAAGAGAATCTTGACATAATAGCTAAATAAAAGCTAATAAAACCATAAGGAAGCTTCATGTTTTATTCCTTGCTTTGCTCTTCTAGCTGGGCCTTTTCGAGGATGAGCTTGTCTTCAAAAGATAGATTGAGGGTCGGAGGAAAATAAATCCTCCATTAAAACCAAGCAAGGAGACGTTGGAAAAGTCTCCATAAGTATTGGTGATTAATGTCCCATCATGCGCACGGTAACCCAAAAGTCTTACCTTTGGTGATCATAATGCCTTTGATGTCGGATAACCTCAAACATAAGGGTCTAGCAATGTCTTGCTCTTTTAGGGTCCTTCGTCCACTTGAAATTTCAACAAGGATAACAACTTTCCATACTTGTTTCTGAATCCCTCTTGATCTTGAACCAAAACTCTTAACTTCCTTAGGTCATCCAATTTAAGACCCTTAAAAGAATATTTCAAAGTATTTTTCTACTGTAATCCATGGTATCCTTCAATGTTCATAAATAAAGTTTGAATTCCATGAAATCTAATGCAATGTGATGCTTTATGGGTGCAATGCACACATACACACAAAAGTCCTAGGTTAGAGGAACAATGAGTGGAGTCAAGGTCTACCCTTCCCAAAAAGGTATGTACTATAGGTTAGTTGTACCTGCAGAATAATGGTTCTAAAGAAGTTCCCAAAGTCATCAGTCCATCTTTCGAATATTATCAATTTCCCGACTGACTCGATGATTAATAATATTCTCAAGATACCCTTTTGAGTGGTATCGTGTAGCAACTATTTTGGGACTATTCCCTTATAAACCTCGCACTACGTCCTAGATAAGGCCAAAGTAAGGTTAAGGTAGCTACGGTCCCCAGTATCACAGGCTCTAATCGAAAATAGTAAGTGTTTTCACGAATACTCGTTCAACAAAACTAATTTTCAAAAGGGTCTTAACTGAGCGGTGATTCTGAAGTCAGCTTGGTCGGGATCACTCCCTATAAGCCTCGTTGAATATATCACCTTCCTATAATAATGTCACTCAAGTCTAGGTGTAGGACTTATCTCACAACAAGGATACCCCAAGCAAGGTACAAGATATATATACACAACACGTGTCGAATAATCATGATTAAACAATCAAGAACAGTAACACAATATCCAAAACATCTCACTCAAATGCATCATACTGATCCATAAAGATTCAAAGTGAAATGATACCCAAAACAAGCTCAAAAACAGCAAACATGACATTTTGGTTCAGTGTTAATCGGTTAACACATATGGTAAACCGATTAACCAGTTAAAAATGTTTGAAAATTTGAAAATTCGCACTGGTTAATCGATTAACCAGTTTGCACTGCATCTGGTTAACCGATTAACACTGTACCAAAGGCAGAAAACAGCAGGTCAAAAGCACTTTTCAGCAATTAATCACTTCTCCAATAATCCAGATGATCACATAATCAATTATGCACGAAATTAAACCAAAAAATAGTGATCCAACAGCACGTAAACACATTCAAACATCAAGATTACAAATCACATGGATAAACATTAATCAAATATGAAGATCCACATGATGATTATGCAAATAAGCTCAAAAACATAATCGGATCTAGAATTTCCAACCTACAAAGTGGAGATTTGCTTTGGTGAGTGTTGATTCCCTTGAAATGAGTAGATCCAAGCAAGAAATTCGGAATTCCTTCAAGACCCAAGTGAGTTCTTGTAGTAGAAATGAAGATCCACCAAAATTAAGCAAGAATAATCCAAATAAGCTCTTCTAGATCCACTTCAAAATTCAGATCCACACTAGCACGAAATTGAATGGAGAATTGGAGATGATATGGATGAAGGATGAAGGTTTTAGCTCTAGAATTCAATGATTCCAATGGAGAATCAAAGAATTCAAGGTGAGAGCTCTAATGGAGTTTGGGAGATGGAAAGGTTAAGAGCAAAATTCAAAGAGTGAGCTTAAATTCTGAAAATGAAATGGAATTATGAGGATTGTGTGTGTGAGGTTTGGAGCAAATCATTTAAATATGCTCTTGGTTAGGATCCAAATGTGGTTTGGAGTGTGGTTTGTGAAAATTGGAATGAGATTAGGAATGAGAAATTTGAGGGAATTTGAATTGATTTTGAAAATTAACCAAAATTCAAAGTGGTTCTAGATCCTTCTTCTGGTGTAAAATCAAGTCACAAGTGATCAAAATGGACCCCAGAGTGACCTCTATTGAAAATTCACGTGCAGAGCTGAAATTTGCCTTGGTTAATCGGTTAACCATATGGGTTAATTAATTAACACCCTTAAAAATTCAAATCTGATCTGTTTTTGCCTTGGTTAACTGGTTAACCATTTGGTTAATCGGTTAACACCTTAAAATTTTGAATTTTGGCGCCTTTTGGAGGGAAAAGTGCGCATTTGTTCGTTTTCATCCGTTCTAAGCCCTGTTCAGCCTCTGAAGCTTGCTCTTGAATACTACAACCATGAGATTGCTTGAGATAGCCTGAATGCTGCCTCTTGATCTGAAAATATCCTGCAAAATAAAATAAAATAAAATCAACCGCTCGATCGCCGGGTGAAATAAATGCCGGAGCCTCTGATGCTCGCTGTCTAGTCTCTCGCACTAAAAGGAAACCTGAGCCGCAGAAAACCTTGGTCCCCTGCCTCAAGAACAACTTCTATGCTATGAAAAAATGAAATGAAAAATAAGCCAAGTACAAGAAAAGGTTGGTCAAATTTTGGTGTGTATTGGCCAAGCATGCTCAAGGATTGCATAGAGTTTACAAAGGGGTGCCAAGATTATCAAAGACACACGAACATCCATCACGTGTCAGCCAGCGAATTGCACATCATCATCAAGCCATGGCCCTTTCGTGGTTGGGCGTTGGATGTTATAGGAGAGATTCGACCAGCCTCGTCGAAACAATAAAAATTCATCCTTGTGGGAATAGACTATTTCACAAAGTGGATAGAGGTTGTACCTTTGGTAAAAGTAGACCAAGAGTCTGTAATCGAATTTATCTAGAACCACATTTTGTATAGATTCGGGATTCCTGAGACCATCACAACGGACCAAGGTTCCATGTTTGTTGGCCAGAAGATGCAGGAGTTTGCAGCAGAGATAGGTTTTAAGTTGATCACTTCGACACCGTACTATGCTCAGACAAACTTTCAAGTCGAAGCTGCCAACAAAATGCTAATTGGACTCATCAAGAAACAAGTTGCTAAGAAACCCAAGAATTGGCACAAGACGTTAGATCAAATTTTACGGGCTTGTCGAACATCCCCTAAGGAGGCGACCAATTCGACTCTGTTTCGTCTAACGTTCGGTCATGACGTTGTTTTGCCAGCAGAAATTTGTCTACAGTCAATTAGGGTGCAATGTCAACATGATATCTGGTTGGAGCAATACTGGAGCATGATGCTAGACGAACTCGTAGACTTGGACGAAGAAAGGATGGCAGTGCTATATAGGGTATTACGCCAAAAGGCACGGGTGGCCAAAGCATATAATAAGAAGGTCAGAAAGAAGACCTTTGCAGTCAATAATCATGTGTGGAAGGTAATGTTGCCAGTGGATTGAAGGGATCGAACATTAAGAAAATGGTCACCAAATTGGGAGGGACCATTCCAAGTAATCCAAGTGTTTAGTAACAATGCTACGAGATCCAAGAGATAGGCATGGACCAACAAATCATAAGAGTAAATGGGAAATATTTGAAAAAATAAAAGCCTATGTTACAGGAGGTTCAAATCCAAAAATAACTTTTCATTAATAAATTAGCCCACGTGGGTAGAAGGCCAAGACAATTTACAAAAAGCTCCAGAATAGAGTTACAAAAGTTCAACTAAGTAAAAAATACAGTTATGCTAGGAACCTTGATTTAAAGTCTTCAAAAAGGGTTTTTTCATGATCCACTTTACTTTCCAAGAGTAACTTCTTCTGCCGCATCTGGCCAATGGTATCCTTTAGCGCAAGAGCGGTTTTGACATGAGCGATCCCCTGAGACACTTCTAGGTCGATGACCTCTTGAGCCGATAGAGGTTCGTCAGAGTCCAAGGAGGCTTTCTGCTTCTCAACTTTATAAATCTTTCTCGCAAGTTCCGCCATCTGGGCTTGATAATCAGATATTTGTTGATCAAAGACATGACGCTTGTCAGAACGATCTTTCTTTGTGCTTTCAAAATCCTCAAGTTTCTTCTCACAAAGGGAGTTGAGATACCACTCTCGTTTCATCTCATTAATCTTCACCCTAATCTAAGCATCAACATGTTTACAAACTAAGAGGTCCTTTGCCAGCTGGATGAAGAAAGCCTCGAATTCAATGAAATATTTGGCCATGGGAGCAGGCACTCTAAATTGGGAAAGTTCGTCCAGTATTTTGAAGATATCACAGGCTACAGCTGACTCCTCCGCGACGGCGTCCAAAAACTCATCCTCGAAGAGGTACGTCCTCAGTTGTTGGAGTTTGAGGGCAAAAGAATCATCCATTTTGGGCCAAAAAGGGTCGTCAAACTAGCAGGGGTTGCATCCATAGACGACTTATAAAGCTTAAGCAAGGCCTTCAGAGTCTCTATTGGGTTTGATTGCTTAATAGCCAGAATCTTCTCCGGTGTAAGCGTCCTTACGATAGAAGGGACATCTTCAATGGAACCTATGGGAGTCAGAGTGCCCTCAGCAGTAGTTGGGATAATCACAAGGTTTTCTTTACCACCGGTAGCTGCGTCATCCTTGTTAGCCTCATTATCGGTATTGTCAACATGAAATGTTTTCGCCGTATGGTCTTCTTCTGTCGACGCCCCTTGGAATTTGTCGAATTTCTGATGACTAAAAAGAGACACCGTCTCAGGGGGATTGCCAGAAATAGCCATGGCATTATCAGCATTTACAACAATGGTTGAGTCGACCGCGGTGTCCTGCAGAAGGCAACTTAAGTAAGAGAACACCCAGGTAATATATAAACCAAAAGAATAAAAATGACAAATACCTCAGCAGTGTGTTGTGATGGAGGGGTTTCAGTGGCGACAAATTGAAAAATTGCAGCTACATTATTAGGAACAATAGGTTTTACGTTCGAGGTGACCGCTTTGGAGGGGGTCTTCATAGTAGGAATTCTTTTCTTCTTGGCTACTCGGATAGTAGGAGGAAAGTTGGATGTTTCAGATGGAAAGACCAGAGATTAGGTACTTTCGTCCGACGCGCCATCTTCCGGAGTCAACGTGTTGCGGTGGAAATAGGATATCAAACTATTAATTAGTTTGAATCACAATTCTTGATTCACAACCGCTCTTTGATTTATCCGAAGGAAAAGGTCAAAAGAGGGAAAACCTATTTTTGCATCGTAAAAACAATGCGGGGAGAGACCTAGGTAAGGGGTTGGTTAAGCTCAGGGAAGGTACTAGTACCCTAAACTTCTGTAGTACTCTACAGGAACCTTTTGTTTATTGTATGCCTTTTTACTTTTATTATTTTCTTAAGGTATATATTGCTAAGGGATAGAGTGACCTAAAAGACCTAAGGGTTAGTCCTAAGTTTACTCGGCAAGATTCTCATCTTGTGCCTACGTAACCTAGATAGGGAATGGAATCAGAGTAATCGTAGTTTCCCTCGAAAGGGAGGTTAGAAACATCTTGACTGTGGTCAAGGTTTCAATGGGGAATAAGCGTTTCTTAAGGATCCGCTTACGTGGAGTTTCGAAACTTCTATTTCTACGTTGAAATGTTTAATTGAAATTAGGGTTAAAATTAGGGATTCCACAGTGGGAAACCCTAAAACAGAGTACGACGACTCTTTGACCTAAAAGCTAGGGTAAAGGGTATTTTCGTCCACGGTGGGACGCCTAGGCTATTAGGGTTTTAGAAATGGTCAAGGGTTAGGACTATTGACTCAGCGGTCAAACGGCTAGACCTAGTTCCTTCAGAGGGTGATTAACGGTAAAAAAACATGCAAGATATAACAAATTATCATACGGCAGAAATAAAGTGCGGGAAAATAACGAAAGCGGTAAAGAAAGCATCGCGACGATCACTCGCGTAAATTACAAATCCCAAAAACAAATGCGAAAATAAAAAAACTGTGATCATGGCCTCGCATAAATTACATCCATGAAACCGAAACAGTACGAATATATGAGAAGACAATAAGCTGAAACAAACAAATTAGCGCGAGTTAGAGAAACGTGAAACGGTCAAAACAAGAACCTATATTTTTGCATTTTTGTTTAAAAGAAAGGTTAACTGAAGGAGAAATTATGCAAATTTGATGTTTTTATTTAAAAAATGCTTTAATTTACATAAATAAATGTTTTTATTTTAAGGTTTTGATAAAGAAAAATTATTTTAGTTTTAAGGTTTTAATCAAAAAGTTGCTTTAATTTTATTTAATTTAAGAAAAATTGTTTTAACTTTAGTGTTTTAATAAAGAAAAAATGTTTTAATTTTATTTTTAAAAAAAATGGGTTTTATTATTCACTAATTATTAAAGAAAGTTGTTCAAAAGATACTGATTATTAAAAAATGATTATAGATTATGAAAACCAATTAACAGCCAATGACACCTAATTAAAACTACTAACATCAATTAATTAGTAATTAACAAAATAAATAGAGAAATAAATAACAAAAATGAAACAACAGATAACAGGGGAGGGGGCTCGTGTCGTCTTCATTAGGGCTTTCGTACCCTTTTCCCTCTTCTTCCTCAGCCGCCATGGCCGCCGTTGACGGCACTCGATGAAGTTCCATTTCCACTTGCATGTCTTGGTATCCTGAAACAAACACAAATCAAAACCCAACTGTCATTAACATCATACACTTACCCCTTTTTCGTTTCAAATAGTGAGATCGTGGGCTGAATTATCCGCCGGCGGTGGTGAAGTTCCCACTGATCCACGACCACCGCGGATGGTACTTGCTGATGGATGACGAGAATGGACTCCTCTTCCCGGCGAGGATGATAGTCTGTTAGCAGATCTACTGAGACAGCGTCGTCTCCGTCTTTAAGGTTTTTTTGTTGTTTTGGACTCTGATCTCCTTTCTTGAACGCGACGAGGATGATAATGATGAAAGTCTCTTGGATTTCTCTGAACTCAGCTCACCGTCTCTTTCTTTCACTTAGGGTTTTCGGATCCTTTTATATTGAAACATTGTTGGGCCTGGATTCGCTTTGCTGTTATGATTTTCACGGTGGGTTTGTTGTTGTTTTTCAGGACTTTAATTTGACTTTGTTTGGAGCAGAAACCTGGGACGACTTTATTGCGGCGAATTTCGTGGCTTAGGAATAGGGCTGCTCGCATTTTTGGTCCTGCTGGTAATTCCCTATTCACCGTTTTTGCAATTATTTCGACTTTAACACTTCCTGTCTTTGCGACTCATGTTGAATTCCTTTATTCTAATTTCCTGTAGTGTTATTGACGCATTACTTTAACTCATACACAGGGGATGGATGGCCTGCAGAATAACATGTTGTTGGGGTTGAAAAGGTATGAACAAATCCGCGTAACCCTTCGACCACCTTCTATTTCTTCCTCATTTGAGATTCTTGATGCTGAAATAATGATTGTGACAATATCTTTTCAACAGAGTCATCAAGGTTTCATGATACAAACAGGCGACGATTTGGTGTAACAAGTTTGAAGTCGAGTTGTCATCTGGAAAAACCACGTATGATGAAACCGGATTCATTCTGCTGATACTGTCGGGAGGAAAATCATGAAGATCCCCTGGTTATTACTGATGGAGCAAACTCAAAAACTCAGGTGAGTAAGGGCACGATGGCGTACATTGTTCGCTTCTTCTTCCTCGCATTTGATTGTGTTTCTGTTTTCACAACACGCGGTTCAAACCCGCTTTGCCGATATGGAAATTCATTGATGTGGTTCTCTATTGGTGTTTGAGACATTATCATGTGGTCATAGCGCTTTAACATTGTACTTAAATTTTGCAGGCCAAATGCTGTCGTTTAGAGGACGGTGGCGGCTCTAACAAAATGGCGACAATAACACTGGTCTCGGTGTGAACCTCAACAACATTACAACAAGCTCGTGTAAAAATTCAACAAGTATTACTTGTATCGTCCATAAAGCAAGATACGGGCTCAGCAGCAAAAGCCTCAAGTTGGGAAATTGCGAGGAAACGTCAATGAGGTACCGTTTACATTTAAACAACTCCGTTGATTCGACCATCGATTTTTCTAACAACGATACTGCTTTGGAATTGTATTTGGCATGAGAATTGGTTTGTGATTGCTCGTATTATCGAGGAAAACTTTGTCATTCTTACATTCTAGTTCTGGACAGTAATGAGCACAGCATCCCGTAGCCTCTGATTCTGATCTCCATTTATTGTGGCAGGTTTCGGTTCGCGGTCTGTGTTGAGATCAAGTCCGGAAAGTAATTATGCAGCAAGAGGCGTTGGTGTTGTAGCCGGTTATACTATGATGGAGAACCTTTTTGAGATTGGATTATCAACAACAACTAGTGCTCTCAGAGCTATTCCCCGTAAGCCAACAACAAGCCGTATTGCGGTATCGCAAAGGGAGCTGAGGTGCAAAGAAAGTTGGTGCTAGGAGCAAGATGGTGTGTCCCGTAGACGAGAAGCAACGTAGGGACCCGTTAGTCCATAAAGAGCAACTGCTGCTCATTAGAAACTTCTTTTAATTTTATTATTTTGTAAAATGCAACGTACAGTGCCAAACAATTTGTAATTAGCTTCATTTACTCTTGTAATTCAAAAAGTCCATCCAGCTTTGACCAACGTTTGTGAAGAATATCAAATAACCTTCAACCAACTTCGACTTTCTTTTTTTCAAAAACGGATTGTGGCTTTGTATCAAGGATCTTACACGGTCACCAAAATGCCTAGTTATCCTGCTCAATAGTCTGTACATCCAACAGTGACAAATTAAACTTCATACTTAAATTCAATACATTTCGATGAACACAGTAATGAAAGGAAAAACTTTAAAAATGATTGACGCTCAAGTGCAATGATTTGATGTTTATCTTCTTCAATACATGTACTTGAATAAGTAGTGCACGATTTGAAAACTAAAGTAACACTGGAAACTGCGGTTGTTCTAGGCTTGAATAATTTAAAGAAGACAATAACATGTTCCAGCAACAAATATGATAACTACACCTTCGGTTGGGGATGCGTGGGCGATGGCGTATCTCAAAAATCCCGATGTCAAAATTACCGTGAATTTCTGTTCATCTTCAAAGAAAATAAGAAACACAGAAGTGGAGGCTTTAATTGCTCAATAATATCCTGGCGGCGACTCAGCTTCACAAACTATCAGCAAACGTGTAAAATGACAATTTCACCCTTCACCAGCTAGAGTGTACCAGACGTGATTCCTACAAAAACAAACAGACTACGTAACCCGTTAGTAGTTAGCTGATGCAAAAATGAAATGTCATGTGTCATGAATCGACTAATCTGAGGGTAAAATTTGGGGTATTACACAATGCCTTTTCAAGAACCTACCAAACAACTGGGTAAGTTGACAGTAAAAGGCAAGTGCAAAGAATCGCCAAAAACATATGGTATCTGAGGATTCAGGACTTTCTGTTTCTTTGTTAGCCTGATCGAGGTCGACACAACACCTGATCTCCTTTTTGGCCCTGGGGAATAAACATAAATGATTAGATATTGGCAACGAATAAAATACAGAAGAAAAGCAAAGAATGTACCTTCTTTGAGGTGTCCTCTGTGGCACCAGCTCCTTGGGGATTCTCAACAGCTACAACAATCGTTGAAGCATGGACTTCACTAGCAAGGACAACAAAAACATCAACCACATTCTCCAAGAGAAGGTCACGTTTGAAGCATTGGTTTTGGTATTCTGACCACCATACACTAAAACCCTATGTGGTAAAGAAGGATGGTTGAAAAGAAAAAACAGGTAACTCAAGGCGCTGAGTCGACCTAGCAAACTTGAGGCAGGTTTTGTGCCCTGTCAGGTTTAACCATCGACCAGTCCATACGATGTCAGAGGAATGTCGTACCATAGATTTTGGCAACAGTTGACTCAAAGCAAATTATCGGGCCACCAAATTGGGCTGGTAGTTCATGAACTCATCGCCTGTGTTCCCCATCTCAATTCGAAACGACAACATGGTGGGAGTCAGAAACGCCATCCATATGGAATTCGACATTGTTGTCGTTTTTGAGGAAGCACCAGGAAAGAGGTTTCTAAACCATGACGGACCAGACCATCGACGCACAAAAGGAGCCATGCCAGGAACGAAGGTTGTTGCTTCTACAAAAATGGTGAGGTGTTTCATAAAGAGAGTTTTGTTGGGAGTTTCCTATGTTGTCATCAAGGCGAGCCAAACGCCTTCTATGGGACGGTCATCATCTAAACGCTGCATTATTGCAGACAAGGGATAACCCAACTGATGCTCAAATGTGGCGTTAAGCCAATGCTGTAACAACCACATAGGCCCTGAAACGTTCAAGGCCTTGGTGGTTTCATGAAGGAGTTTTATTCTCAAGGCCGACAGACCAAGAAAATGATAGAGAGAGGATAGTAGAAGCTTACCCAAAGATATATATCAATCCTTATGTATTTTGATCTCCAGGTTGATATAACTCTTGGCTATTTGTAGAGAGTCAGGACAGAAGAGGTAGTAGGACAGCCAGAGAGTAAGAAAGGCGATGTGTTCTTCATCCGACACTTCATTGGAATCTTTATCATGATGGTCCTCTATAAAGTTTTGGAAGCCAATACACTCGAAGTCGAAGGTGGTGTCCGTCTCCAGGGTCGGATCAAAGGTTTCACCCAGAGGAGAAAGACTCGTGATGACCGCCACGTCGAAGAGCGTCGACGTCAACATGCCACAGGGGAAATATAATGTGGTGGTCGACCCTTCTCAGAAAAACACTGACGCCAATAGTAAACAAGGGTTAACCTTATGAGCATTCTTGGAGAGCTGAACGGCGTCAAAGATGCCAACTATCTTATATTGGGCCTGATATTTGCCCTGGACCTTGTTCAATCAGGAGATGTAATCTTTGTTGCCTGGGGTAGACATTGACCTAAAAACACGGGCCTTTGGCGCCATAAACTTTAGGTCGAGGGTACCACCTTCCTGGAAAGCAGGGGGAATGGTGGGAAGAAAGCAAGGGAAAATTTCTTGAAGCTCTTCATGGCTGGGTTTGTTAGCAAGGTAGGGCCCATGATCATCTGGCGTTGCTAGGTAGCTACCATCATGTCATCATCGGACGTCGGATTGTTAAGGGGCCTAAGGGCGTCAGCTTCAGAGAGAATAAACGCAATAGGGTTATTTCCGATAGTGTGAGTGGTGGAAATGGTTGGGGAAGCCATTCAAAGGGAAGGTCAAAGAAATTTTGAGAGCAAGAGTTTGTAGGACAGAAGAAGCGTGAGAGAAGTTGGAAAAAGAAAACCAAATATGGAAAGAGGTTGTTTATAGGCAAGCTGACATGCAGTTGAAAAGACAAGTGGCGGTTCCAATTTCAGAGCAAGTGGGAGTAGTTTAAAACCCATAACATTGGGATGCGACCAGGCATGATTAGCTTTCTTGGAAATTGTGGCGCAAAAAGGCGTCATTATTACGTCATACTGTGGATGATGCGAGACTGACTCGACAGAAAAACAATGATGGTGTTGCTGGGTCATTACCAAGACGCATTCGAAACCTCATAGAACTAAAACGCCAAGTTCCTTAGTCGACAAAGTGCTCATTCAAAGTTGGGTTTTGAGAGGGCATCTTGTTGGCTGGAAGTTTCGACTAAGGAAAGGCGACAAAGAGATTGACATGTGGGTCGACAGGCTGGGAAAAGGTGGTAAAGGAAACAATGTGAGTCGATGCTAGCAGAGAGAGTTTTGTGAGTCAAATCAGGCCTATTCCGTCGAAGATGTCGACTGGTGGGCAAGGAAGCCGACATGAAGTAGAAGAACGTTTGAGCGGGAAGAAAATCTAAAAAACTGAGTACCAAGCATGGCGCCACCAAGATCAACATACCAGTTATTTTATTTTCCTATTTAAGGCAATGCCCATGTTCATTTTAGGAGGACCCATTTTGTAACATTGTAAGGGAAAACACTCTGAGTACCAAGCGTTAAGAGAAAAGAGTTTCATTCCTGCAAAATGTATGACCGCATCCACATTTCTTTTTAATAGCAATTTATATAACCAACATTAAAGATTCTTATCTTTTGTTTTTGTTTTTGTTTTTTCTTGTTTATTCATTTGTCTTTATTTAAGTCTACACAGTCTTTCTCAAATTTATCTTCAACCTATTCTAAACAACATCATTCCACCACCATCTCATATACTCGACCGGTTCGTTTTGGGACTTGTTTGGCCAGTCCCGCAAGTAAACCTGCGTCAGGAGGTCAGAGGTTGTTCGCGTGAAAACTGCATGTGAATAGTTGGTTACACAATCTTCTTCTCGAATTACATTGTCTCATTCTCAAGGAAACTTTAGTCTATTGTGACAATGTCAGTGACATTTATATCTTTGACAATCCAATCTAACATTCATACACGAAACACATCGAAATGGATATTCATTTTGTTCGGGAAAAAAGTAGCTTGCAGTCATGTTCGTGTTCTCCATGTCTCCTCATGATATCAAACTGTAGATATATTTACCGAAGGTCTTCCATTAATATTTTTTTAAGACTTCAGAAATAGTCTCAACTTCCGTCAACCTCTCTCTTTGACTAAGGGGGTAATAGAATAAAAACAAATATGTCTATATTAATTTATTGTAATTATACATGATTAGTATATTGATTTGTTGTAATTATACACTATTAGTTTCCAAAACTAATAAGTGAAATATTGTATATTATTTGGAAAAGAGAATAGTGAAATCAAAGGGAATTACTTTTTTACATCTACTATTTTGATAAGTTCTAGAGAAATAAAAAAAATGCACCTTTGTTATTATTTTTTTTGTGTCCAAAATCAATTATTTAAGTCACTAATCATTTTTTCAATATTTAACCATTCATTTTTCTTATTGAAAGTTTCTATTTAATATACTTAAATTTTGAGAAAAAACTTAAAGAAAATTGGAAAACAACATAAATATAAATGAAATTTCGTCAAATTTTTGTAAATATTTAATAAAAGAAAGTTTTTTTTAAAAGAATTTTATGGTTATAGAACTTGTTTAATAAAGATAACTTCAATAAAAAATAATAACTTATTAAATTTAAAGTCTTTAGATTAAAGATATCATAAAGTGTTGATTTATTTTTATAAAAAAAAAATCTACAAAAGAAATAAAATAATTGTTAAGTTTTGTCTTAAAGCAAAAACTAGGTAAATTATAATTTGATGAACATTTAGAGGTATATTTTTGAAAGAAAAACAAAACTATAGGTTGAGTTTAAGGGATAAACCATATGACACCAAGGAGTTTACAACTTCGTTCTAATTTAGTATATTTTCGGATGAAGGCACACGTACAATTGTTTTTTTTTTATAAATATTGTAATTGTAAGGATATCTCTCAATTTTTATATATTTTTCAATAATAATAAAAAAAAAGTTCATACCTATATTTGTTATGTATTCTTACATGTTTGAGGATGACTAGTTGTCAAGGTAAGTAAATATTTATTTATATGCACAATTTTATGCATGAGATAAATTATTTCATATGCATATGATATATCATATTGTGATGTTTCACATGTGTTGAAATACATATGCATATTAAGGAATCATACGCTCATGTATTTCATAGTTATATGGTTATCAGAGAGAAGTCACGAGATGCACATAGTAAAGGTGGAACGAAGTGTATGTCCGAAAATGGAACCACCTTATATCAACGTTGATCTTGAGTGTGATTGGTGATATAGATACTCATCACTCTTATATCAACGTTGATCTTGAGTGTGATTGGTGATATAGATACTCATCACTTTAGTGTCGCTAAATCATGAAGCGGTTCCACGACCCTTTTATGAGGCATTGAACTTCTGGAAGCATGCGCTCTGACATATATACATTGTATTAGGAAATGAGTTGTATGATGGTGTATGCATTATTTTTGTAATTAATTATATACATGTGTTAGAATGAGATCTATAATCCACATATAACGTGTGCCTTATTTATGCTTTTTGTTCCGGTTTTGTATATTTGTTATTTTCATATTGATGACTCTTTTCAAACCTGTGATAGTCCTGAACAGACCATAAACATCTAGAGGGATAGTGATGGAAATTCAAATGGTCAAATAATGACTTATGAAATGAAAAGGAGGAGTTGAAAGAGACACAACATGATATGATGAATAATTATTGAAGAGTTGGTTCTCTTGAGTCAACCTTGAGGATAAGGTTGTTAATGAAAGAGGAAGAGCAATGATAAAACCTCATTGTCTGATAATATTGAGCCTAATATTTATAAGGGTTTCTCTTCCCACTCTTAGTGATGAAGAGCCACGCTATATAAACCTAAAATTTCCCTTCTTAAATTTGGAAATATATTTTCGGACGCACCCCAGTTACACCAAATCCATGGGTAAGTGAGACACACCATAATTTAGCCAGAAATGAATTCAGATATGCATCTCCGTAATAAGCTCGTATGCACCTCATCCATTTGTAAGTGACTTACACCCTCATTTTGGCATAAATTAGTTCAAAGATGCATCTCCGTAGTAAAATACAAAAATATACTTCCATAATCACTCTTTAGGCAGTAAAATTTGATATTTTTAAAGATATACACTGATGAAATAGGCCATATATGATAAATATACTATCATAATAAATTTTTTATCAATTAAATCATACACTGATATATTAAGATTCAAATTTCATATATTAGAATCAATCCATAATCCATTATACTATCAAGATGACAAATTACAAAACCATAATATATCAAAATGACAAATTACAAAACCATAATACTATCCATAATCCATAATACAAATACTATCAAATACTACTGGGTATATCAGACTCATTATTTCTTATATGCTTCCTATATTGCAATGTAAGTTGTACCTTAGATAAAATGACATCTATATTGGCCATCCCGTAAATGCCTATGAGAAAGTCTTTTCTCTCTATACCCGCCCGCGCAATAGCCTATATACGATAACATGCAGGTAACACACCAAAGACATTATATGTTCTAGTCTGGTCATCCTCTAATATCTCATGATGATCTGATCTATGTGGATCTCCGTGAGAATCTGGTGTCATGTAAGGATGTGACACTCTGAAATGCCATTGGAAGTAGCTGAATGCACTATTCCATATTAGCTGACACACTTCGTATTTCATTTGATACCAGATGATTAGAGAAATCATCATAAATCACATTTATATCTCTGTGGATCATAGTGAGAGAAATACACATAAATGGGTCTCTTGGAACAACCTGTAGATACCCAGAGTGGCGCATGACTCGCTCACGTAGACGTGGATACATCAGTCGTGACCCATAAGTCAATCATCTAGATTATAAGGATATGTCATCCAAGGGACGCATCTAATGATGACCATTTTACGGTTGAAAGTGTGTATCATCTGCTGCAATGTAGTAAAAAACACTCTAAAAAGCTCGATCGACTGACGCTTTCTAAGTAGGATGAATGCACAAGCACATGACTGATCCTCAATGTATCCATCAACACATGACCATATGGAGATGCGTGGAAAGTCTTGGAGAATCCATGTATAAAAATATTACAAATGAACTATTAGTAATGGTGTAACACAAGTGTTATGAAAATGGTACAATAATAGTAAAGGTGCAAATATATTACCGTAAACAACATGCAACTAAATGTCACTTGTTTAGTTTTCCAAAGATAAACTTCAAGTAACTTTGAGTACATGTAAATAAAATAAATGACCCCTAAGTTGTACTCACGAATGCACTCGAAGTCAATGAAGCATTTGAGGTAAACCACATCGACGTAATATGAACTTCTGTCCACAAAGATGGACGTTTCAACCAAGTACATGAGATATGACCTTAATGCACATGCTTTATGATGCATAACTTATGCATCATCACCATTGGTCTCCACCGCCACAATCATGTGGTGTACATACAACTTCTTCTAAAATGTAGATCTAGCTTGACATTCTTCGGTGTTTTCCAGCTCCTTTTGGGAATTCTCTAGGTCAACTCCCAAATAGGCCACTATAATATCCAGTGCATCAGGCCTGGTCATCTTGGAATGGTCTAATAATATTTCTCTTATTGGAAAATGTAATAAGAATGCTACATCATGCAGTATGATGGACATCTCACCATGCGAAAGATGAAAATATGACGTCTCTGAGTGCCACCTCTTAATGAAAGCTGGTAGCATACCATGATTAATAATAGTATAACAAGTCATGGATAAATATTAATACCCATATATTTGTATAGCATCATAAAACCACTACTTCTCAGACTGATGAAGCCTCGCAACCTTCCTACCATGGGTGATGTATTTTAAAGCATCATGGCACTGCAAAAATACACCATCGTTAGAAAGTTCGAATATTATAACACATATTTTTCAAAGAATAAATGCAAATAAATTTTACCTCCCTATTCCATACGTGTCTAACTGCATGGTATGCATGCAGAGACAATAATGAAGTGTCATATGAGCCTCCTCCAAATTTCTCAAGGACAACAACATTAACAGCAAATGCATCAACCTAGACTAGTAGGGTTTACGGGGAAGCAACAGGTGACATTTGTCTCCTAGAAGACGGAGTCAGAGACACCTGAACCAGAAAAATTGACTCTTTTGAATCAAAGGAACTGACATCATTCGGTGGTTGCGAAAGTCAGACTTTCTCCATGCGAACAGATACATGCTGGGACACCCTACCATGCCTTAATTGTTCTTGATTTTTATCCATGTTACCTATAATTCAAGTAGACAAACTAAATAAAGAAGAAAAAAATCAAACTCAAATGAGAGACATTTAAAATCAAACCAAACAATTTCGACATAGATAATACGAAAGTGCACTTATGTATCTCTTGAAAAATGAAATTATAAACAAATACGAAAGTGCACTTCCGTTTTTTTGAAAAATCAAATTCTACAAAAACACAAAAGTGCACTTTCGTAGTTTTCCGCAATTTAGAAAAACAACAATGACAGAAACGTAGGGAAACAAAAAATGATACAAAACACACTGCTTGGTAAACAACCTAACAATGACTATAACTACCTATATAGTAATGTTTCTTACACAACCTAATATTCCTACTTCGTAATGCATGTAGAGAAAGAGCGAGAAAAATAGGGATTAAATTTTTTATCAAATGTGTAGTTGAAATTGAATCATTAAAATTGAATGGATGTTGAGAACCACTTGAGTTGAATGGAGTAGAAAATCACTTGAATTAAATAGAGAAGCATGATAAGTGATTTAGAGAGATTTTGCTAAAAATGCAAAATGGAGGAATTCATATTTTTATAAGTTGTTACCAAGATATATTTTTATAAGTTGTTGCGAAGATGTATTATATTATTATTATTATTATTATTATTATTATTATTATTATTATTATTATTATTATTATTATTATTATTATTATTATTATTATTATTATTATTATTATTATTTATTTTTATTTTTTCAAAATGAAAGTAAGAGTCACTTATAAAAAGATGTGGTGTGGAATTGAGTGCGTCCAAAGCGCATTTCTAAATTTTAAAGATATTTTTTATGCATCTCTAAATTTTAAAAATATTTTTTATTTTTTACCGGGACACGGGAATACCAAAATAATATCCTATTTATATCGAGGTGGTTCTAGATCAGCTTATAAGTAAGAAGGTTTATTCTAAGAAGAGGGGAGAATGAAAACTAATTTGTTACATAAAAAGGTTTATTCTAAGAAGAGGGGAGAGTGAAAATTAATTTGTTACATGACATAGAAGTTTTAGTGTTATATATGAGTTATAGGAGTTATATGCAGGCAAGAATAATATAACAGTTTGAGAGTGCGTAGAGAGTCTACCATATAGATTTTCTCACTTCTTTGTCATTGTTAAAATATAATTAAATAGAATCTCTAATTATTTTTTCATGATTAAACCATGACTAAACTACACAATTCTTTGTCAATGTTAAAATATGATTAAATAGAATCTCTAATTGTTTTTTCATGATTAAACCATAACTAAACTACACAATATCTCCAAATACTTGAGACAACTATTTGTGTTTACTAAGGATACATAACTATTCCTTGGTAGGAGCATTTTGTCTCTGGTTTATTTGTTTGTAAACTAAAAGTGGCAATGAAATTCATTTAGATAATATTCATCCAATTCATCCAATAATTTATCCATCCAATCCATCCATAAGACAAAAAAATGATTTAATGGGTTTGATCTAATCCATCCACTAATTCATATGGATGGATTCAATCCATTCATCTCATTTTATAAATCCATTGAATATTATGTTGTAACTTATTAAATTAAAAATATTAATTTTTTTTGTGAAATTTAAATTTTTTTACGAAATTTAAAAAATAATTTAAAATATTTAAATTATGTTTCTATAAAATTTAAAAAATAATTAAGAATTTTTAAATTAATTTTTTGGATGGATGAATATTCATCCATTAGAAATATGTTAATGGATAGATTGGATGTATTTTATCTTTTAATGAATGGATTGGATTGAATTTTTATTAAAAGAGTTTAGTGGATTGTTAATGGATTAATAGATTGTTTTGATCCATCCATTAACAATCCAATCTATATCTATCAAATCCATTCATTTTACCACCCCTATTGTAAACACCATATTCTCATTAATTCTTGAGTTTCTATAGGATTTTCACATTAAACTACCATGGACAATCTGCATGTATAATACATAAAACTGTCAGAAAGTTGGAAGTATATACTCATTTATTGGAAAGGATTTGTGGAGGTTTAAGATATTAGACTTGCCAAGGTTACGATAACACGAAATATCTTCAAAATGTAGCTTAAAACTTGTTGAATCCATTTCAGAATACACCTTATCAACCAAAAAGGTCCCCGTAGCATTGTTCCCAAGGTGTACTTACCCGACCGTACTCTGTCATTTTAGTAGTGGAAGAAATTCTAAACTAATTGCAACTCTCAAACATAGTTTTCAAATTAGGTGAGTCGTATAGAATCAGTATATATGGTCTATTCAGCAATCTGCATGCTCATTACCAAACATAGTATAACTAGTATATGTAGTATAACTGTCTTCCAAAACATATGTTGAAGTATAGGAATTCTATATAATCCAAACCCTAGTGCTTTGAAGTTTCTTTCTCTTTTTTCTCGAAGCAGTGCTTATAGGTTTTATAAAACTAAAGGAGAAATTTTATATTCGTGACAGTAAACCCCCTAATGATAACCAAGAGGAGCCGGCGCATCTCGCAGTTCTTTACCGTGGAAGTGGATATCCTGCATGAAAGAAAAAGAGTCGCTTTAGAAAAAACAGGAAACACCAATGCCCAGTATTTTTATCAATAAGAGGGGGGAAAACAATGTACGACGTTTGAGATAAAAGACATGGTAAATCAGGTAACCTGTGTTTCAAAACAACTATGAATCAGCCACTTTCTTTAAACTAAGTTTTCAACAAAAAAAAACTCAGAACTTTCCATGAGAACAAATCAAACCACAAAATGTATCTTACTCTTAAAGTCAAGGTGGTTACAATTTTCTTTTCTTGCAAAAGCAAAATGGAATATATTACTGATATGCACAAGATGTTCAGAATGTCTTACAAGCAACCTCCAAAGAGATTCAATACGCACAAAAAAATCCAATTGGATCTTGGCATTCTTCCAGAAGCTTCTCCCTCAAGAAACATCCACTGATATGGTATGGGCATCAAATTGCACAAAAAAAAATCCAATTGGATCTTGGCATTCTTCCAGAAGCTTCTCCCTCAAGAAACATCCACTGATATGGTATGGGCATCAAATTGGCTGCAATTATCTCCATAATTTCCCCTATGGCCAAAACATATTAAACCCCCATATATGCTCGGACATCCCTTCATAAACCTCCTCCACAACCTCTGCAAGAAGGCAAAAATCAAGCCAATATGAACATGGAACCAACTGCCTAAACTAAACCTACTGCATCTACATGCTGGTCGGGGTGAAACAGCATTTATTAAAGCATATTGATCAATCCGTCTTAGAATTTGGGTTGGTCCTAAGCCCAATATTAGGCATATGAAGCATGACGTGAGTGATCCGATAGCAAATGGCTCAACGGATCTTGGATAAGCTTAGATTCCATCTTAGAGTTTGAATTGGGTCTAATTGAACTCTTACAAACCGACTTATAATGTAAGGACTGTCCACCACTTATATAAGTACAGTTTTAGGTCATATCCCGTCTAATGTGGGACTCTTACCAAACATCTCATTGCCCTTGCATCTAAAGATAGTGTTTCCATCCTCCCTTTCACAACTTCAATGTCTCATTCATCTTTACCACTAAAGCAGCTCCCAATTATCCCAACACCAACAACTAGCATATGACATTTCTCATATTACCCTTCTTATGTCCCAACTGTACTTAAGAAAACAACACCCGCGGCAGTGGATTACAACTAACAGCTTTGATTGAAATTCATGATGTCGCCAACTAGCCTGCAGATCACCTTATTATACATCGTTCACTTCTTTTTAATTGTTGTTTTGATGTTAATTACACATACTAAGAGAACTCATAAATTCTGTTACTTTTCATGAAATTATTTGTATTTTGTCTATATATACCCTTCACTGTTTATTATCCCAATTACTTTTTTTCTTTCTGCAATAAATAGTTAGGGATAATTCTAACCAAACGGTAATTAATACTAGTTTGAACTTTGAAAACTACACTAAAACGGAACGAAATTCCCAAAATAATAACACTTGTAAAGGAACAAAGGAAGTAATAAACATAAGGCATAGCACACGTTATACTTTGACTACACAAATAGTACAAGTGCATAACATAAGCTCATCAGACCTTTTTTTTCCTTACCTCAGCAAACTCTGAATAGTGGGATCTTGGAAATGAAAAAAAATCCCACCCATTCAACCTGAAGAAATTTTAGTAGATTGCAACCTTGAGGACAAGGTTGCTTTGAGGAAGGAAGTATTGTTAGGGTATAGAATAAAGAGAAATTGTAGTAAAAGTAGTTATGAATTGTTAAAGTAATTAGTTAGCTAGTTTGTTAATCGTTTAGTTAGGTTGTTTTTCTATTTTAAGTTGGTTCCTTGTGATCTTTTGTCCCTTTCTCTTGTATAGGAAGTCTATATATAAAGACTTGCATTACATTAGAAATGATCTTTGGCATATCTTAGTTTTGATTGGTTTTATTACCAGTGTAAGAGAGCTTGCTCTCTTTACTATTTCCTAGTTTTTAATGAAGTGTTCTTTCTTTGGAATCTAATCCTCAGGTTCCTAACACCACACCCATTTGTCTATTGAGTACCCCTCGAAGCCCTCAAGGTTGATCAAATGTAAATTCACTAACACTCGCAATGAAATAATTCTCTCCTCCAACTTCAATTCCAATTCCTTCACCCATCTTGGCACTTGTTCCATAGTGGCATCATTCTCTGTTGTTATTTGAAATAACCTTGTAAACTTCTCTTTTAGAGACTCTCCTTGCCCTAATCATTTCACTTCAAAATAATATAGCAATTAGAAATCCCCTCCCCTGCTACTTTCCCAAGCTTACTAGAGAACCATCTCTTTTGACTCTCCTCATCCCCCAGGTAGTTACAATTTCTAACCTCCCTCCAAGTTGGGATATAAAACTTCATTATGTGGGAAAAGTGAACAATTAAATGTATACCGATTTCTGTCTATTTGACTCCATATGCAGCTCTTTGTACAGTCTTTAGCGACACAGCCTACACTTTGAAAATCTAGGCAGTACATATCAGGAAATATGGGGGTGGCCATATGGTTTCTGTCAGATTATTATTCTGTGTATATTACCTTACATCAATCCTTAATTGTACACGTTACATGTTTTGTTTTTCAAAGAAAAAATGATTCAGTATGTATTTCCAAGTTCAAGAGGATAATGAAATGAAAGAAGCACAAAAACAAATATACCATAAACACAAACTTAAGATGATAAGTTAGTGGGTGGACTTGAACAAGCAAAGTTTTGTGAAGAAATTTTTTTTTTTTCATTAGACAAGTGAGAAGGAACACTCACCGAAGCAAAATGGTTAACATCTCGATGGTGAGCCTCATCGGCACGAATGACTGTTATAACATCTTTCAATTTGGCATCCTTGGGAAGCCTCCAATAGTCTATTGCAATGGCAGGAGCCGGAACATTTTCAACTGCACCGCTATTAATGTCTTTTAAATACTCGGTGTAGGAATGTATAGCTTCCTCCTCAAGGTACCCAACAACTCTATGAGCCAGCTTTGGTGAGACTATGTAAACTACAAAGAATGCATTGAAGAAAACTCCCTGTACAGCAAGAACCAGCAGTCTTTCATACCACTTTGGTTTCACAAGTTCTACCATAGTCATTAGGTGCATCCTCTCATTCTCTGCTTCTTCAAGCAATGCTTTGATCCAACCACCACTATGCTGAAATTTACGAAGTGACCTGAGGTGCAACAGCATCCCTCCAACCATTCCAGGGACAGCTGCTACTGTTTCAAGCATCATTGCACGACAACCATACTGCCTCTGAAAATACACATAGATTATGATGAATAGCAATTGAGACAACATCCATGGCGCGTATCCCCACGAATTAAAAAATCGAATATACCAGATTACTTGTTACCAATAGCCAAAACAAAAGCAGACATTTTTTTTGTACAACAAAGTATAAAAGTAAACATCTTCCTTTGACAGAAGTGAGACTAATTTCTGTGTTCAAAGTTCAAACCAAGTGGTAGTTGAACAGTTCTAAACTAAACAAACCAACATTACTCAAGAACAAGTGAATTTCAAATGTATCACCTCTTTTCAGAAATTATAACCTCTCTTTATTTTATCTTTTGCTATGAATCATATTGTAGAATATTTCAAAATCAAGTGCTATATTACACACCTTAAAAAACAAATCTGTGGGAATTCTGAGGAGCTTCACCGTCCTGTAAGCAACTTTATCCAGGAAAGTTTTCGGCACATGATGCTTATTCAGATCAATGGACAGGTTTGATTCATAAGTTTCCCACGGCTACAAACTCAAAATAAATAATGCCGGTGAGCATTCAAAGAAAAAAAGCACAGGCCGAATCAACCAGTTAAATAGCCATAACACTACAATCAACAATGAAATTTCGTCTCATGAGTCAAATTCCGCATAAGAAATCATGAATTAGTGAAGGAAAAAAACAAAGCAAAGCAAAGAAATTCAATTCACAAAACCCTTACCATGAAGCAGTTCCAAGGCCACTCCGTCCCATCCTCTCTGGTAATCTTCGGCCTCGAAATTCCCCAATAACTCGACACCACCTTGTTATTCTTTGTTCCAGAACTCTCCTTATCACTCTTCTCCTTCCCCGTCGACTTAGCCTCCGCCTCTCCCGTCGGTGGTATTGCTGCTTGCGAAGCCATCATCCTCTTCCAATAAAAGAAACCACCGTTTCCACCATCGGCACAGAGGTTCATCTGTCTCATTTCTGCTGCCACGGATGGCCTCACAACTGCCGCACCGTGACGGTTACAGTTCCGGCCATTGATCAGAGCTCGTCGAACCAAATAGCATAATGCTGAATGCTTCATCTTAATGGATCACGTTTTGCAAAGTTCCCAACTAATCTGGAATTAATTACGGTTACTGAAGAAGCATGGCGGTTATATATGTGGTCCCACATTTACACGCATGTCTCGTGATGATTGGTTAGAGACGCTTTTCGCCGTTGATTGACTGGGTTAGAAATGTGATCGACGGTTGCAATGAAGGGAAATGAATGGAGGGAATTTGACGTGCAATAAAGCGCGTGGTTTTTGGATAAGAATATGTTACGAGCATCAGCATAGCATAGTATATACTTGGAGTAAGGCGGTTAGAGAGGGATCGGATTTGATGCGGCGGAGATAAATGGGTCTCGGTATAGTCAAATCGGTGCAGGATAGTTTTTGTTGCTGTTTAACTATGACCGTTGGATCTAGAGAATAATAATATAGCTAATGGGTTGGCTATCACTAGTAGAAAATTGAATTGCATTTTCCAGCATTCAAAAAATGTATTTACCTTTTATTTATAATTTGAAAAATATCAATTTTTTGTGGAAATTTATAAAACAAAGGTTTTGTAATTTATGAGTTTTAGACTCACTTAAACACAAATTTAAATAATGAGGAGAATTAACAAATCTAAAGAACAAAAGAAGTCTTGTATAATCATTAAAGAAGAATATATAATAAGAAAAGAGATGGATGAGAATGTTTAAAAAGAACAATAGAATTAACAAATCTTAGCCACAACTTGGCCCCCTCTATTAACAACTCGGCAATCAACTTGGATGACTATAATTTTGACCACATTTAATATTGAAACGATCATACTGACTATCAATCCGATACATGTTTATAACCATGACCATGATCTCGACCACTTCTATATGAATTCGTCAAAACTATTACAGACTTCAAATGTGGCATTGACTACGAAGATATAGTGGTTTCCTATAAAAACATCCTCGTACATGATAGGAAGATGATTATTGTATATCTATGTGCATGCAAGTATTATCTATATGATCTAAGGTAGTGAAGTTCGTTGATAACAAAGTTATAATCAAATGTTTAACTCTTTGGTATTGATGATGACAACAATTGATATCAAACGATATCCAGTAAAAATCCATATTGATTGAAGATAGCTCAAGCGATCGAAAATGCTCAAGATGTTCTATCAAGTTGTCCTCTTGAATCAAGCTATCATTTTAAAGATATTCTTAAAGTCAACATTATGGTTATCAAACAACATTTAAGTGAAGAATTATGTTTCAAAGTTCGTCAGTGGTTTGACCTCTCAACTCTTAAGTGATGTTAATCAACTTGAAGATATCTCAAGGCTCATCAAACTAGAATATTCAAGGTTCTTATGTGATACTAAACTCAAAGATGATGTCAAGACCTTAAAATTCAGAGTTGTGAAAACTCATCTGGTCGTATTAGTCATGGTGAGTATTTCTGAAAATACAATGGCAAAATCCAACACACGCTAATAATCTTGAGAAGCCTTCCATATTCTATTTAAACCACTTGAAAATGTTTTAAGGCATGCCCAACTGATTAATGGAGCGTCTAATTGATTGAAAGATTTTTTCCAATTGAATAATCGATTAGACCTAATCATCTAATCGATTATTTTCACTAGGTTAAGTATAAAATCAATTAGGACAGTACCTTAATGATTAGTAACAACTAAATATCAAATCCTTACATTTGTTGCTTGAACAATAAATTATTATGGGTCAATAATTGATTGACATAATCATTTAGGCGAGTTATTTCGCCCAAGGATTGTTTCCAAATTTAAATAACAACCTGGCCTATAAATAAAGAGATTTATATCATTTTGTACCATCTAAAAAATGAGTTTTTGTCTCACTTTTTCTTCTCTCATCATTTTCAATAAATCTTTGAATTTCTTATCATATTTATTTAGCCATGGTGCTTGGAGAGTATTCTTGTGTCTAAGTGAGGATCAATGTTAGAGGTAAGGGTTTAACTGTAATTTTCCAATAGTGTATTATCTCTTGAGTAAATATCCATCTATGTTGTTCATTTTTAGATTTGCTGCATTATGCAAAACAACATAGTATGTTCAAGTTGTCTTGTGAAGAAAGAACGCATGTGGGAACAGATGTCCTAGCATGTGTGCAAAGTTGCTTTTATGAAGGAAGAACACATGTGAGAACAGATGTCTCAGCATGTGTGCAACATCTAGCCATTTTCAGTAAGTTAATGTTGTAGCTATTCTGCGTGTGTTTTTCAAATTGTTTCAATTAGATTCGTTGTATCTTGCTTACTATCTTTTAGCAATGCATTTATATGGATTTGTTTTATTGGATTAGACGTGATCAAATCAATTCAAATGGAAATTTAAAATTGAATTTGAATAAAAAATAAATTATACCTTTTGGAGGCTTTTGTGGAACAAACCAAAACAACATCTCCTATATTCCTAGACGAGATCAAAGTTGCTTATGCCCATTGAAAAAAGCCCAGAAGAAGCATTGATATTTAAGGAGACTTAAACCCAATGTTTGAGCACGTGTGTAAGGATTGAAGGTACCTAGTATTAGGGTATATTTGAGTCCTTTTTTGTGTTGATTGTACAACACGTTGGCGTCCTCATTCATATCATAAGGCATAATGTTGGTTTTTTAGTTAAGTTACAATTCTAAATTATATAATTTATTTATTGAAGGAACAATCACTTGGGGTTAGTGATTAAAAATAAGTGAAAGGGGTTCTCATATTTAAGGGGAGACATAAATAGAAAGTCACTAGGATTAAGAATATGAATTGAACAACATGGGGTTGTTGTTCGTATAAGACTAATTATACTAATTCAAAATAGTGAATTTCCTTTTTTGAATAAAGCGCTCCCCGTACGTAGGTGTGCTTTCACCGAACTGGGTTAACAATCTTGATAACTCTTAACTTATTCGACATATTCTGTAAATTGCCAACAACACTTATATCTACTAATTCTAATAGTGGGTGTTGCACCCCAAAATTTGCCCACCCTTTTTCTAACTTTGACTGTCTTTTGTTTCGCATTTCATTTGCATCGTCATTAGTTCATAATCATACTCTGCATTAGTCTTCTAAGACATGAGATCAAGTGTTTTCTCTGAATCAGATTATCATGTATCAATCTTACATTCTTCAAGATTGGTCAGGCATCAGGAGTCCTTGGGCTCAAGTTTGTTGGCAATCCTATATTCAGCAGGCTCAGGATCAGGGTTTATTTCTCATCATGAATAGTTGATCAAGGTTATCAAGGATGATGGTATGGTTTTAAGGCAAGCAGGGTTGATTCAGTTATATGTACCATTATCAGATGGATGTGCGGCCTAATCATGGTCAAATCATCAAGATATGTCTTCAGTTTCCAGTTATATGTACCATTGGCTTATGTTCATAGTGGTGTGTACCCAAATTCCATTTGTCATATGGTGGGAGCCGGCAAGTTATCAGACAATGATTCATGAGAAGTTTAATCCAAAAGTCAGGATCATTAGGGTCAGGGTTTCAAATTATACTCCTTTGTGAATTTGTTTTCCCGGAGATTTATTCGTACAGAGCCAAGGTGGTTCATGATTCTTTTGATCGGAATTCAGAGGTTATCTCATTCAGATGACTGCTCAGTGGTAGTTGTGTTTCTTGAAACTTGTAAAAAAAAAGTAGTGTGAGATTTATTTCTGGCTTTCTTGTCCGCAATCCATTTTCTATCCATCATTATCCATTTTTAAACTTTTTCTTCTTAACCCATGTTCTTAAATTTACGCTTCCAATTTCCAATATCCAATTCTTATTATTCTTTTTTTTTAATATTTTTTTTATTTCTTTTTTTTCTTTCAAAAAGTCCATTTGATATCCAATTTCCATTTTGAATCCATTTTTAACCTTTCTTCCTAAAGTCCATAACTTTTTCTTTATCCATATTTCCCAATTACCCATTTCACGTCCAAATTCAGTCAAATCCAACATTATCCATTTTATTAACTAAGTTCCAATTTCATTTTATGTGTTCTATAATTCATTTCAATTCTCCTAATCACTTTCTTTTTATTTTTATTTTTATTTTTATTTTTTAGCCATTATTTTAACTACATCCAAATTCTCAAATGTTTCTTTTTACCAAGTTGGATCTTCTTTTTATTTTTATTTTTATTTTTTAGCCATTATTTTAACTACATCCAAATTCTCAAATGTTTCTTTTTACCAAGTTGGATCAAAGCCCATAATCTTTTTTTTGTGAATAAGTTACAGCCACAAAACATATATAGAGGGAAAAGACCCATTGTCCATTTTGTTACAAAAAAGCCAAATTACAAAAAAAACACACACTCCATAAGTCCAAACTACAATAAAAATAACCATAGGCAATCACGCCATATACAGTCTACATCAAGCCATTACACCTACGCACAACTGTACTGCCTGTGAAACCACTTGTACAATGCAACCACAAGACCACGACAATTACCCTGCTACAAGCCACAACAAAGTTTTCTCCAGCCACTACAATACCAAAGCCACGCGAATCCTGTAACAGGTACCAGCACATAATCTTGCCTTCAAAAAACCTGCACAAAGGAATGGACAAAAACAAAAAAAGAAAACATGTACCATTTCAATGAGCAACAGGGGCATCATGAAAAAATGACAATAAAAAAGACACACAGGATTTCTGAATCTAAAAGGCAACATGCCACATAACCAAAAAATAGAGGCATCACGATAAAAGAAGAGGAGGCTTCAACCCATAAAGAGGACCCTTTCGAGAGAATTCCTTTTTTTCATCTTCTATTCGCGAAAAAAAAAAAACCAACGATACGATAAGCAAAAGATCCGTTCTGCAGAATCATTCACCTATTCCTCAGCTTTCTTCATTACCCTTAACATAAACAAACAAACTTCAATCCCATATCTTCTCCTTCAAAACCCAAATCCACAATCACACTAAAAAACCCACAGCCCAGATTGAAATCCCATAAACAAAACCAGAGAGAAGAATTTGAGAAGGAGAAACCGAGCAAAACAAAATTGAAATTGTCAATAAGCTGACCCAAATCTGAGATCAAGAAGAACGAGCAAGAAAAATCAAGCGGAGACGGAGAGGAAAAGGTCGAAGTCATGTTGTCCATTCCGTGTTCCTTCGTTTTCGTGTTTACACTTTTCGCTTCACTTCACTGAAAGGGAAATGTTTCGATTTTAAACATTGTGGAAGAACTCAATCTTGGTTGTCGTAACACCTAGGTATTGAGGATATTTCTGCTTTTGAATTTTATCAGGGTGAATATGACGTTTTTGGCTTTAACCTATGATGAACCGTGCCTTGACTTTTCTTTCTTAAGGCTTAATTCTGGATTGGGTCGCGTGACCCATTTTGTTCATTTAGCATTTTTGGCACCGTTTTTTTTTAATCACGGATGAATGGACCGTGAGGCCCATGGTGATTCCGTGAAGATTTATATTTACACCTATCATAACCTTAACACCTCCCTCTTGATTTTAATTCATATTTTTAAAATAGTTTTTTTTAGATTTTTGTATATATTTCTAATCTAGTTTTTAGAAGTTGTATAATATTTTTTCTAGATAAATTTTAGAGTTTTTAAACATTTTTGTTCTAAATAAGTTTATTTTTAGAGTTTTTTTTATATATTTTTCTAATTTTAGTTTTTAGAGTTTTTAATATATTTTTCTAAAGCTAGATTTTGGTGTTTTTATTTATCTCTACGCTTTTATTTTCGTATTATTTCGTTTCGGTCGATAACGAGACCATAAATTACTATCAGTCAAACTATTGATAGACGGTAATAAGTCTGAGACCACTTTATTTTCCATTTCATATCTTCTTCATTTGTCGATTTTATTTTATTTTTTCAAACTGATGAAGTCTTTGATCCGTAAACTTTAGTTCTCGAGGATGTTAAAACCTTCGTTATTTCAAATCTATAGAAAATGACCATTTGAGTCATTTTCTCTACTTTGGGATCGTGAAAGGCTCCCCTTCGATTAGTTAACATGAATTTTGCGATTAAGACGAGGTTTAACCGTATTTTCAATTTCATCTCGATTTTATCCTATTTTATCGGTCAATGAAGTCTTTATATTCGTAAATGTCGACTTATCGAAGTCGCTAATCTTCATTATTTCAAATTTGTAGAAAATGATCATTCGGATTATCTTTCTATACTTTGGGATCGTGAGAGATTACCTTCAACTTAATCAATGCAAGTTTATGATTAAGATACGATCCCATTCCGTTTGACCTTTTTTCATTTCACTAATTACTAACTTTCCAAATTTAAATTATGTTAACACCTCATTGTTTTATATTCTTGCACATATCTTCTGTTTATAATTTCTATGGATATTATCTTATCCATCATCTTGTTCATATTATCATCAATGTTCATACTTCATACTGTCATATTATCCATACTGTCACCCAACCCTCCACTTGCACATTTTATTCAAAACACTTAATAAATATCGAAACCATAAAACTCTAAATTGGTGGACTGTTGGTTATATATCCTGTACATTATCTATATCATGTATATATTCGTGTTCGTCTCCTATCTTTTCCATATCTTTTTAAAACTTCTTTTCGAAACATTTTTCTCCTAAAACCTCGGTCTCGTACCGAGTTCATTTTCAAACTCTTTTCACAATAAAACTTGAATGGTCATGGAGTGGTTAGGCGTAGGCCTTCTCCTATCCCGAGTGTTTGACATTACCTTTAGGGTTCACTATCGCAAAACACTTACCATTAAGATAAAAAAAATACCTTTAAATAAGAGAATGAAGTTCTCTTTGTATTGAACTAAAGAGAGAGGATTGAGTGCAGACTTCTTCCTCTCCGAGTGTCAGGATACTCACTGCAGAGTGTGTGGTCTCGATACTCGTCTTTCAATACGAAGATATGCTTGTATTCGCCCCACTTTTTCATAATAAATCTTTGAGATAAAGAATTGGGTACTACCTGTGAGGGGTTACTATCCAAGGACCTATATCGCCCCTAAAAACAACTCCCACAAATTAAATGTAACATCTTGCCTCGCATGGCGAAAGCTCTCTTTTCAAAAAGGATATGTTACGTTCGTTCCACCGCAAACAGGTAACGTCTAAGTCTCCAACGAACGAGCAACAATACACCTAAACTGCTAGAATGCGCATAATGACGTCATCCACAAAAACACCGGTTAACTGTATCCCGAACTATGTTTACTCTGATTTCTCATACCAGATGAGAATAACTAGGCACAAGACGACGATGTCTTGGTGAACACCCTTTTCCTCTTTCCGTAGTTACACGAACTACATTTGCTCTGATTTCACATACCAGACGAGGATACGTAGGCACAAGACAAGAGGTATTGGCGAGCAACCTTCCCCCCATCACCCATAGTTTCCCGAACTACGTTGACTCTGACTTTCTCATATCTGTTGAGAATACGTAAGCCTAGGACCACGAGGTCCTGCCGAGTCTCTTCTCCCCCTTTATATCTCCTTTCCTTGTTTCTAACCTCTCTTGGAACACTCTTTATAGCAATACCTTTTAGCAAACACCTTCACGTAGACAAACAAATGGTTTCCATCAAGTACGATGGATGCGATGGGTGCTAATACCTTCCCTTCGCATAATCGGCTTCCGAACCCGCTCTTTGGTTGTGAGACCATATTATCTGTTTCTTTCTTAGGGTTTTCTCGATGTTTTCCCTTCCCTTCATGGGATAAATAAAGTTAGATGGCGACTCTTCTGTCTTTCATTCTCGCCTCCCCGTCGTTGCACGATTTTTTTCGAGCAGCGACAATGGGCTAGGTTTTCAACGTCGGTTCTTGAGTCTAAGATACTCTTTTAAAATACAAAATTTTAAATTATACCAAGAATATAATTAGTTTCACATACATATAATCACAATAAGACCATCTTAAAAAATATTGGCCCATGCAGGTCTCAAATCTGAGACCTCCAGGTTATTAGCACAACGCTCTAACCAACTGAGCTAATGGGTCACATGTATATAAAAGCTGCAAATATTAATTGATAATTACTCTTAAAAGGAAATACTGACAAATATTGATGCAAATGCCTCTATACGTTTAAGACACTATTTCAGTTACCCTCATATTCTTCTTCCACAGAAGTGTTCATGCACGTTGGAATTCTCATAATTACAATCTTATGCTAGAATTGAATGTGATTTATAAAAATGCAACTAAGGTTAAGGTAATTTAGGAAAAGATAAAAAATAATTGCATGCTAGATAGAAAACATACTATAATCGAAAAGTAAGTACTTAAATTTCAAGAGGACATACATGCATATTTGTTAGGTTCACTCAGATGAGAGAGGATGGTTAAACATTGAAAAATTGAAATATTATTTTTCATTTTATTGGATTTTTTAACTTCTTAAACTTGTGGATATTGTAGCTTACCAAGTAGTGACACCTTATTCATTTTCTTATCTTCATAATCACATTCATGTGTCTTAACTTTGTAAGCATGTTCATCATCCCTCACTTGTTGAGTTGGATGGTGTAAGGTAAAGGCAAATATAACCTTTTACGACCTTTCCTTAGAGAATTAAGTATAAAATGAAAAAATTGTATGGGAAGTTGATTCCACCGGAGAGAGAGAGAGAGAGAGAGAGAGAGAGATGATTCATTGACACTTGGTGTAAGTCTAAAAGGCTTACACCAAATCTCAATTGTTAGTAACACTCGATCAAATGGTCATATAAATAGCCTATTTTTTACGAAGAAGAATGAGTCATATTTTTTTTAAATTAATATGATTGTTTCATCAATCCTTTTAACGATCGAGATTTGATGTAAGTCTTTTACACTTACACCTAATGTCAATGGATCATGCCTCAATGTTCTATCAACGACCAAGTTTTATCCTCTTAATCGGGTTTGGCTACATGGATCAACTTTCACCTTAGTGTTCTATCAAGGACCATACTTTTATCCAAATCATTAATTTTGAGATCTTTCTTAACTTCTGATAGTCTCTTTAGGTCTTCTCATTCACTTTAATTGTTTACATTCTCTCCATCTAGTATATCCTTCTTACTACAATATATATCGTTCTCATCTCCACATGCCCAAACCACCTATGTCTTCTTTTCTACCATCTTCTCCACTATAGGCGTTACCTCGACACTCTCTCTAATATTTTTATTTCTAAATTTATCTTGTCGAGTCTAACCACACATCTATTGCAACATCCTCATCTCTGCTACACTTACTCTATTTTCCTATTGATTCTTAATCGCCCAACATTTTGTCTCATACAAAATCCCAGGTCTTACCGCAGTTCTATAAAATTTCCCCTTCGACTTGAGCAGTACCGTTGCATCACATAAAATACCTGATTCTCTTTTTCATTTCAACCACCTACCTTGAATTATATGGTTTACATCCCCTTATATTTATCCATTGTTTTGTATTACGGACCTAAGATATTTAAACCATATGACTTGAGGGATAATATAGTTTCCAACTTTTACCTCTAGGTTAGAAATACTTCTTATTTTATTGAACTTACATTCCATATACTTCGTCTTACTTGTGGTTAGGCAAAAACCATGTGTTTTTAAAGCTCGTCTCCAAGTTTCCAACCTCATTTAAATCCTCCTTCGACTCTTCAAGAAGAATTATATCGTCTATAAAAAGCACGTGATCTCACCTAATCAGAAAGGAATCAGTGACCTGCCACGCATCGTGATCGGATGCCTTCACCAGAGTTGTGGAGGAGAAATGGGGTGTACCTGCAAAATGCTCTGATGCCTAAGTAAGTACCGAAACTAGAGAGAGCAAGTACAGAGAGAAGGTGTGGAGAATAGAATACCTGACCCTCTAGTAGAAGAGGGTATTTATAATGTGCCCCCAGCACAAGGTTAACGGTTACATTGCATTGGACCGAATTGCCCACCCCAACACAAGTAACTGCAAGGGCTTACGTGGCATAGTGAAGACCAGCACGTGGTCTTCACCCTAGATCAACTGCCCCGTGATCTTCGGAAGGTGGGTTGACCATCTGTTTTGGAGGTGGGTAGTTGCTGATGATGTGTCCCTGCATGAGGGAGCACGTGGAGAACGTGGGGGAAGCGTGTGGGCTTTCCCGTCAAGAGGGTCTTCTGCCCAACAGATGTGCCTTGTTGAGGCTCTTGCCCGACAAAAGAAATTGGGCCTCATCATCATAGCCTTTGGTTGGGCCTGCCCGACTGGGGGCAGGTCTTGGCCCAGTCTAGAACAGGAGCCCCCCAAGTCATTGCTCCAAGGTGAATGAGTAGTGACTTAAGGGCAGGTTGAAATATCAAGGTCTTCCTTAGGGGAGTGCATCTGCCCGACGTATGGAGTCGGGAGTCGCTTATTGCGCCAGAAGAGGAGGTATGCCGGGGATCCTAGGAGGCACGCGGGGAGCATAGGAGGCATGTCGGGGAGCCGGACAGGGAGACAGATGGCTTTTTGAGCTTTTGGAGCCGCCACATGTCAGGCAGCCACTACTTAGCTAGGACGACTAGAGGTAGGGGTGCTTGAGTGCCTAGGGGCGCCTCGAGTCCCGTGCTAGGCTTATAAATAGGCTCAATCCTGCTCCATTTCCCACTTTTCACTCTCCCTGCTCCCGGCGCCACTCTTCTTTCTCTTTTGCTTCCTCAAGTTCTGCACAGCGACGTCCACCGTCAGCCGCCATACCGACCGCCGCATCCTTTTGCCTAGAATCATCATACCAAGTAAGTTTTGGATGTTTTTGTTCTATCTTTCACACTTTTGTCTTATTTTACTTATTTTTCGAAGATCCCATGGTGGATATGATGAATGTCCCGAGGAGATCGCAGGGGGATTTCCGGTGAATACATCGGGGCCCCCTCGAAGAAAAAGTTGGGTTAGGATGAATATCCCAGGGATAAGTGTTGAATCCCCCTGGTAGGTAGGTTAATCTTAGATGAACTCCCCGAGGACAAATGATGAGTCCCCCGGGCATGTAGGATAGTCTTCGACGAGTCCACCGGGAAAACGAGGAGGCCCTCGTGGGGGCACGCCAGTTTGGACGCAGTTCCTACTATGGAGTTTCACGCACCTTTGCGGGGGACCAATGTCTTGGAGCCTCGGCGAGTCTGCTCTCATTTGTTGAGGCGTTAGAGTCCTGCCTGTGAAGGTCTCCCCTTTTTGCCCTTTCACTTGATATGCGGTGGAAGGGTGAATTTGATTTTGAATGTCGAATTCACCCATTTCCTCTGCTTTTCAGGTGTAAATGGATGCTTGAACCCAATGAACTATTGAAATTGACGACGAGCCAGATTCTCCGATGGCATCGGTCGTCGATGAGCGTATGAGATCCGCCGAGGATTGGGATGGGGAGGAGCCTTCGAGCATCTCCTCCCGCTTTGCTAAGGACGATTCTGACGCTTACGCCAACGTCGAGGACCGTGTCAAGGGTTCCATTGTCAACTGAAAAGTGTACAAACCGTGGGCAACCCATTGGATATGCTCGACGTACAGGGGGATAAGGTTTCCTATGTACGAGTTCACCTTCCGGGAGGCGGGGTTACGTCTGCCCTTAACTGATTTTCAACTAGGGTTTTTTATTGGCTTCAGTTGTCGCCCTCACAACTTCGTCCCAATGCAATCGCGTTCGTGCGGGCGTACAAGCTCGTTTGCCAACATCTTAGTGTCGGGGCCACTCTTCCGCTCTTCTTCCGTATCTTCCACCTTTAGAGACAGAAGATCGATGCCCGATACAGCTTGGTGTCTTTAAAGCAGCCGAGAATGCTTTTTCAAGCACATATGGATTCTATCCGGCATGTTAAGGATCGATGGTACGTCATAAATCCGGTCACTCATGTGGCCGTAGATTCCCTTTTTGACCTCGAGGTCCAAGAAAAAGACGGGCAGCCTGAGGAAGTTTTGGTGTCGAAGATCCCTCTAGTTTGGACGGAGGTGCGCTTCAACAAAGGCACTGATAGTTATATAGTATGGCCAGGCTCGTTGAACACCGATGACCAGGCGGCTTACCAGAAGCTGGTTGCTTTCGTGGCCAGCTTTCCTCCTGCGAAGTGTGTGACTCCGGATGGGAACTTCATCATCGATGCTAACAGGGAGATTCGAAGGTGTCGCGCTTGATCAACACGAGGGCCCTCCTCGAATATGCATCCAATAAGGAAGCTTTACGCCACATAGGTAGTGGGTTCGCTTTATTTTCCGTGTGCTCATCGTTGGTTTGATATGCTAATTTTGTTTATTTTTCTTTTGCAAGAAAGATGTTGAGCATGCATGAACATGTGAAGAGCTTGGCAGCCACTAAGGCTGGAAAGAAATTTGGAAAGGGGAGGGTAGCTCAGGTGCAGTAGATGCCCGATCCTGACTCTCGGCCAGGTGGGTCATCTTCTTCTCCCCAAGGCTGCCAGTTCTCGTCCTTGCAAGAAACGCCAAAGAGACAGCGACTCACGTGGCTAGAAACCATCGACCTCACTAAAAGTAGCGCCAATGAGAGGTTGGTGCTCCCACCCTGTCACCTGCAGCTGTCATTCTTCTTTGGGGCCAATTCTCCCTTGGTGGGTGCCGCGGAGGCAAAAGCTATTTTGGGTGTTGACCGGAAGACGGGGAAAAAGGCTCTGGCAGAGGACCTGGCCGCAGTGATTCAGATATTCGAGACAATCGCGGTCCTCAATCATGAGACTTGCTCTTCAGCTGATTTCTCCAAACTATAGGCCGACCTGACGACTGTCAAGGCGGAGAGGAACAAAATGGTTGTTGATCTCGACCAAGCAAAGGAAGACAGTGATGCCCAACATAAGCTCTATGGTGAGGCGGAGAAGCAGCTAAAAGCCACAGGCAAAGAAAGGACGAGGCTCTTAACACAGATCGAAGAACTGGAGTCGACTTCACAGCCCACGGTGAACGAGACCGATGAAGAAAAACTTATGGGATCTCGGGCGGCCCTAGTGTGTAGGATCTGGAAGCTCGAACATGATTATCTGGGGGCACTTGAGGTGGGCTATGATAGTTCCATGTGTTGCACCCTAAATTTTGACCTTAGGATCCCGCCTCCATCGTGCATTTTGGTGTATTATCTTCTACTGTTGTACGCATGTTTACTATGGCTAACCAACTCGTGCAGGTGTATTAAATTCCAGTAGAAATGGCACTCCTAGTCCGATTCCTTCCAGACTTGGTCACTTGGTTCTCATCCAAGATGTTCCTAAAAGTTTCAAGTTGGGTTGGGCCACTTTCGTAACTGTCTCATGGTCACAAGTTCGAGCATGAAAGCGTAAATCCAAAGTGACAGGTTTATTGATTACAAGGAGGTATTCAGTCCAAGATCCGTTAGTCCTCGTGAAGTTTGGATTTAAAGTCAACTTATGCTTTAATTTGAGATAGTTTCAAGCTCGTAGGCCTCCGTACACGGTTATAAGAAGTAACACAAATCGAGGTTGCAAACATTAGATTGAAGATGTTCTCATGATGAGGAAAATATATGTTAAAAGGATTTTCAAAGCCCATTTCTTTTACAAAATACAAAACGTTCCAAGACCCATGCACGTAAGCTCAAGTTCTAGCAAAAACAGGATGTTTAAATATTTAAAGGCACTAGCTGGAAACGTTGAAATCAATAACGGTGAATTAATGGCATGGTCACATGATTAAAGCAATAATAGCATGTTGATGTACTAAAACGAATATATACAACAAGTTCCTCGTACATTAATGCACCAGGAAGCCAATTTTCTTTTTACAAGATTTGCTGCTATGATTCCTAGTATTGAGGCCACCACTGCCATGTCTATTGTGGAGAGATCACCTTCAAGCATAATTTGACAACCTTCAAATAATAGACCATTCATAATGGCTCATCATTTTATCAGCACCGTAAGCCGAGTCATTAGCATCAACAGCAGCAGTATGGAAAGCTCCAACCAAAGGCAAGTGAATGGACAACACGCTCAAATACCTGCAACATCAGCAACAGTTAATACATTCAGGTATGCATCAAGTAAAGCAAGGTCCTACATAGCAGGACAGTTGTGCATTACCCTCTCAACCGATAACCACGTCCTGCACTAAGGAAGATATTGAGTGAGCACAATGTCTTATGGACGAATTGGCAGCAACCGACATCCAAAACGCATCAGACAAGCAGATTTATTTCCCAATCAGCTCAAAAAAAAAACAATAGGGAATTAAACATGAAAACTCTCCTCAGTGGAACACTACCCAATGTTGAAAATCTGACAGCTCAATTGAAACTTCTGATGATAACCTGCAGCTCCTGGAGCAAACTTTCCCCAAGGTCGATTTGGACGAAAAAACCTTCAAGCAAATTCAAGATTTGAAAGTTTGGTTAAAACTGGAGTAACGAAGATAACCAGTGGATTGACGCATCCTCCTGTGGCGGTAGTAGCACAGAGTTCAACTCAACTGCTGCTGGATTTAGCTCTACATCAAGGTACGACAATTTGTGGTCTGAGGCCACTGCCTCAAAGCCTGTCAAAATGCTCTTGAAATCTGCTGGACAGGGGGAGTACATTCCTAGGCAAACTATTATTCAGGAATCGGATGCTTGTGATGAATTGGCCAGCTTGGCTAATCAAATGGACTCCAATCCAAAACCCGATGATAGGAATGAATCTACAGATAATGTTACAGACTTACAACCACCTGGTGATGCTCATGTAAGTTTTCTGGATCAAAGAAGCCTGCAGGAATTGAACATTCTCAGACTGAAATCACGAGGGTGAATTATCCATTGAGGGAAGTTCAGCTATTCTGAAATCAAATAATATGTTCCAAGATATTGACTTACCTATGTTTGAGCATAGCCCAGCCTTCTTTACCAATGATAAATTCAACGTTATCAATCAAGGAGAAGAGCGACTCTTACAGCCCACAATCACAACCATATGCAAATCCCTCCTTATCGGTAACCTCATATCCTCACCCTCCGACTTCTGCCAATAAAACGTACAGTGATAACAGGTGAATGGTCATAGAAGGCAAACTTCCACTGATACTATCAACTGAATGTATCCCTACATCAGTTATGAGCAAAGGGTACTCCAGCTGCTCCTCCACCTACTGCAGCACCAGTTTTTTCGTGAAGTTTTTCCAAAGCATCAAACACGAGCCTCTCCCTTTTGGACTTCTAATTCATCAGCTGGCCCAACAATTTGTGTGTTTTCCGCACCTGCCAAAGCCAGAAATCAAGTTAGCAAAATCAATAAGAGAATATTCCACAAAGATTCAGAATATCCCATCCAAATCCCAAGCATTGAACCTGGACAGACAACTTATTAAACGAGATTGATGCATTAAAATCTATTTTAACAAAACGCTTAACAAAATTGGAACAGAAGAGGAAACTTCTCAAATTAAGTTTCAATCAGCATTAAAATGATTTCAAAGCATTCAATCAGATTTTAATCCCCTTTGAAGCCTATATAAAGAGAGTGTTGAGAAGAGAAGAGGGATCGATGGAAAAAGGAAAGAGGGAGAAAAGAAGAAGCTATTGCGAAATCAAGGAGAGGAAACTTATCTCTTTCCCATCGGTAGAATCACTTCTGACGCCGCCGCAACACCAATCGACGGGACTCCATCACCATCCGCCGCTCCCAAATCTCGGTAAAACCATTACTCATGTTAAAATTTCTCGCGCTATTGATGCTCTGATGTGTTGCTGCAGGTTTTAGAATGGAAATGAAAACGAAAGATAAAGGAGAACGGCTCAGGGAGGGAAGCATGATCCGAACGAGAGTGAGGCGGAGAGGAGAAGAACGACGACGAGAGGGATTTGGGGGGGAAATTTAGGGTTTCGTTTATGTTATTTTATTTAATTTGTTGTAATTTACAAATCACACTCACTAAACACACACATATCACACTAATCCCTCATTACCCGCTCTTTCTTCCGTTAATTACCTTGACTAATCATTAATCAGTTTTTAAGATAACTAATTAACCTTAATCTACTCTTTTATAAAATTAAATCAATGTTTTTTTTAACCTTTAAACTCAACTTAATTTACCCTTTAGTTACTAATCTCAATTCATCAAATTAGTAATCTTTTAAAATAATAAGATATTTGTGCTTTTTTAAACGATGTTTAAAAACTATCTTATTTAAGTAAACGTTTTTTCTGTATTATAGTAATGACGCTTTTTTTTCTTATTATTATTATTTTATAATCTGAATTTTATAATAATAACCTTCTCAATAAAAAAAAGAAAACCTTTTATTAAAATTAATTAACCTCTTTCTAAAATCAGTTTTAATCAACTAACCTAAACCTTTTATTAAAACTAATAATAATTCTCTTTCATAAAATCAAAATTCACTAAAACAATATAACTTTTCTTGAAATCAATCCAACTCTTTTCTTGCAAACCAACTCATCCAAATCAGTATTCTCTTATAAATAACTCAAACAAAAATCAACCTCGCTTAAAATCAAGCAAACATCGTAAAACTACAAATTAATCGTGCACACCCACATTCACGACACTCACACACTCACTTAGCGCTTTCATGCGTACGTGTATGGTTTACATTTCCGCAATTTATTTACTGCAATTTACATTATCAATTTATGCATCGCATTCCGTCCAAAGGAAAAACCTACACATAAGTCAACACTTGTGTGTAGTTGCACATCATATGCATCATTCTCCCCACGATCCTTGATCCCATTCAAGTAGATCGTTTAGGATAGAACCTACCCCATAGGAAGAACTGTTCTTTATCTTTACAACATAGAAAACAACACTATACCAACTTTTCAAACACATTAGAGAAAAGATGTTAATCATCTTAAGCGAGATATAATCTCCACCTCAACAACAATACAATCAAACATGTAGGGACTTTGCCTTAAGAGCGATAAAGGCATACTTGGCGACCATCCGAGTATGTAAGATCTTTTCTTAAGACGATGCAAAGACCATTTCCTACAAACCCCTTTTACACTTGTGGTGGTTATCTCTCCCTTAAAATGAAGACTCATCTATTCTCCTAAACCCAATCAAAACAACTACCCTAAACCCGTAGGAACTTTGACCACAGTCAAAGAACTCCTCAAACCCTTTAGGTGAACTACAAAATACTCTGATTCCACTCCCGTAAGGATATGTAGGCATAAGATGCGATATCTTATCGAGTATACTTAGATATAAACCCCTAGGTCCTTCAACCCTTAAGCAGATAAACACTTAGTAGTAAACAAACATAAAATAAGAGGTTCTTGTAGAGTACTACATAAACTTAGGATGCTAGTACCTTCCCTAAGTTTAACCAACCCCCGAACCTAAACAATCTAGCTTGCATTTGCATTGCATTGTGGGAATTTCGATCTTTATCCCTTCCTTTGGACAAATCAAAGTTCGGTTGCAAATTGAATTAACGATTCAAACTAATCAATAGTTTGGTATCCAAATTTCACCGCGACACCATGGAGCAGCTTCGGCTTGTGAACCTGGACGTCCCGTTTACCACAGCGGGGACGGGCCCCTTTCATCAAATCGTCGAGGGTTGTATGGTCGCTCCGGAACCCAAAAAGGAAGACGAGACGTTGGTCGAGGATGGTGGTGTGCAGGAGGAAGCCTCTTAGTTAGTTTGTTTTTTTGGCTTGCGTGTCTGTATTATTTTGTTGCTCTACGTTCCTATATTATTTTGTTGGTCTGTGTGCATGTATTATTTTGTTGGCATGTGTGCTTATTTTTGATGTATCTGTTTCCGTCCCACGAGGTTGTTCTTGTAATATTTTGACAATGGGCTTTGCCTGCCATTTGGATATATAGCAGTTCTACTTTTTTATTCGCTGTGTTTTTTTTATGTTTATATGCTTGAATTGAATTTATGTTTATGTTCTTCCTCGACATGTTTGATGACCGAATATGCGGGGAACTGGTCGGGTGATCGGAGTTGGTATCCGATCAGTCATGGGGTCAAGATCTCGGTTGAGGGCTTTCCCCGGGCATGAACCTCCCATCGCGAGCTGGGTGTTCTGCCCTACTGGTACGGCAGCAGTAGAGCTCGATTGAGTGGTCCCTGCTAGATCAAGGGTCTTGCCCGCGCACGAGAGGGGATGAATCTTGTTTTTTTTTTATAAACTTTAGGAGTCGCGTCTGTACCATGGTGCACCCCTGTGGTCGCGACGTTGACAGGCCGCGGGCAGTGTCTAACTGTAATATTGCTTAAGTTTCTCTGCATTCCATGGTCGAGCAAGTTACTCTTCGTGTAGGTTTTTAAGGTAATAGGCCCCGTTGCCCGTTTTGTTTCGAACGCGATAGGGGCCCTCCCAGTTTACAGCGAGCTTGCTCTCGCGTGAGTCCTTTATGTTTCTTCGCAGGACTAGACTGCCCACTTGGAACTCACGCTTGATGACTTTGCTATCGTGCCGCAAGGTTATCCTTTGTTTTAGTGAGGCTTCGTGTAAAGATGCCCCCGACCTGATTTCCTCGACTAGGTCGAGTTTTTCCCTTAGTGCTTCGTCGTTCGCCTCCTTGGGTAGGGGGACTCGGTTCTCTTATTTCGACTAGGATCACCGCCTCGGTCCCATAGGTTAGCCGGAATGAGGTCTCCCCGGTTGTTGAGTGTGGAGTGGTCATGTAATCCCAGAGGACGCTGTGTAGCTCCTCAAACCACCGCTTTTTGGCGTCTTCGAGCCTTCGTTTCAGACCGCGCTGAATTACTTGATTCGCGGCTTCGGCCTTCCCGTTTGTCCACGGGTGTTCAACCGACGTGAAGTGTTGTTTTGTACCTAGTCTGGAAACGAACTCTCGGAAGGTCTTGTCAATGAACTGTGTCCCGTTGCCAGTGACGATGGCTTGGGGCACGCCGAACCGGGAAAGTATGTTTCATTTGTAGAAACATAGTATGTTTTGGACCGTGATTTTGGCTAGTGTTTCGGCTTCTATCCACTTAGCGAAGTAGTCAACACCGACTATCAAGTATTTGTTTTGGTAGGACCCGGTGACGAAAGGCCCGATGATGTCCATCCCCACCATGTAAATGGCCAAGGCGACGAAAGTGTTTTTAGCTCGTTTGGCGGGGCTATGTGCATATCCCCGTGCCGCTGGCATTTGTCGCACTTTTTGACGTGTTCTTTGGCGTCTTCCTGCATGGTGGGCCAATAATATCCTACTTGTAGGGCCTTGCGGGCAAGTGATCTCCCGTCGAGGTGTTAGGCCTTGATTCCTTTGTGGATCTATTGGAGTATACCCGATACTTTGGTTTCGTTGACGCAGTTGAGGAGAGGGATGGAAAATCTTCGTCTGTACAACTTGTCCTTGATCAAGACGTACGAGCAGGCTTGACGTCTAGCCACGCTTGCCATTTTGGCCTTGTTGGACAGGCGTCCCGTGTTGAGGTAGGTGTACATAGGGGTCATCCAGCACTCACTGTCGCCGATAGCGTTTACCTCGGCAGTTATCGTGCCTCTCTCGATGCTAGGCGAGAGAGGACTTCCTAGATTACATATTTGTTTCCACCCTTCCTCTTCATGCTAGCCAGTTTTGACAAGATGTCTGCTCAGGCGTTATGTTCGCGAGGAACATGTTGCACCTCTGCAAAATCGAAGTTCTTCATGCTTTATCTTACCAAGGAGAGGTACTCCGCGAGGTTGTCGTTCTTGGCCTGATATTCTCCTCGTACCTGGGATGCTACGAGCTGGGAGTCGGTAAAGATCTTTACTTCCTTCGTGCCGAGGTCTTGAACAAGACGGAGTCCTGCGAGGAACACTTTGTACTCGGCCTGGTTGTTCGATGTTAGGAACGCCAAGGCGAGGGAGACTTCTATCAAGATTCCTTCTTCGTTTTTCAATATGATTCCCGCTCCACTTCCCGTCAAGCTAGAGGCGCCATCGACGAAGATGGTCCATTTGTGGGCCCCAGGGGTCGAGGATTCTACGGAGGTCATTTTAGCGACGAAGTCAGCCAGGACTTGAGCCTTGAGGGCTTTTCTACTCTTGTATTAGACTTCGAATTCGAAGAGTTCGAGCGACCATCAGAGCATTTTTCCTGACATGTCTGGTCACCCGAGTAGTTGTTTGACGGGCTGGTCGATCCTGATTATAATCGTGTGGGCTAGGAAGTAATGTCGTAACCTTCTGGCCGCGGTGACGAGGGCCAAAGCGACTTTCTCAATCTGCTGGTACCTGAGCTCAGACCCTTGGAGGGCTTTACTTGTGAAGTATATCGGTTTCTGTCCTTTGGGGGTTTTGCGGATCAATGTTGCGATGACGACTTCTGTGGTGACAGTGAGGTATAAATATAAGGTTTCCCCGACAATGGGTCTTGACAGCACTGGCAGCTCCGAGAGAACTTGCTTGAGGTGGAAGAGATCATGTCCGCACTCCTCCGTCCATTCGAACGTGGCCTTTTTGCTTAACAGTTTAAATAAGGGGAGGGCATATTGTGCCGACTTGGCAACGAATCGTGATAAAGACACGAGCATCCGATTTAGTGACTGGATAGACTTCTTTGTGTTCGGGGTGGCGAACTCAGAGAAGGACCTGCACTTGTCTGGGTTGGCTTCTATTCCTCGTTCCATTAAATAGAAACCGAGGAACTTGCCTGCTCGTACTCCGAAGGTGCACTTTTCAGGGTCAAACCTCATCCTGCACTTCCTCGTTGTTTCGAAGACCTTCTTGAGATGGGAGGTATGGTCGACCTCGTCTCCCAACTTCATGATCATGTCGTCCATATAAAATCCGATCATGTCTTTGATTTCTCCTTGGAAGACCTTGTTCATCATCCTTTGGTAAGTCGCCCCGGCGTTCTTCAGATCGAAAGGCATTACGTTGTAGTAATAACTGCCGGGGTCATAAAGGTCGTGTATTGCGTGTCAGCCTTTGCCATGGGAATCTGATTGTATCCTGAGTAAGCTTCCATGAACAACAACAGTTTAAAACCTGCCAAATTATCGATGTTAGGTAATGGGTATGCATCTATCGAACATGCCTGGTTGAGATCGGTATAGTCAACACACATTCTCCATTTTCCATTATGTTTTTTAACAAGTACAACATTGGAGAGCCAAGTTAAGTATTGGGCTTCCAATAAAAAATATGCCTCTAGGAGGTCTTTTATAGCTTTTTCAGAAGTCTCCGTTTTCTCGGGAGATTGCCTACACCTACGTTGAATTATGACCATAGCAGTCGAATCTATGGAGAGGTGGTGGCAAGCTACGCCAAGGTTGAGCTCGGACATCTCAGTAGCGCTCCACATGAAGAGGTCAGCATTCTCTCAAAGGCAGGCCTTGAGCTGTTTCCTTGCTAAGTTAGGGAGGCCTGTGCTGATCTTCACGCTTCTTTCGGGGTCGTCTCCTAACATGATGAGTTCGAAGTCCCCTTCTAGAATGTAGTGTGTCAGATGGGAGAGTTGCCCGTTGTCTGCTGGGGGTGTGTCTTTGGACCTTTCACTTTGTCCCTGCTTACCGGGGAACCGGTTGTCGAAGTCGACAGAGTTGAAGTGCAGGAGGGAATTCGGCTCTTCTGTCGGGGCAGATCTACCAGTCGACTTAGGGGGAATGTTGATGGAGCTGAGTCCTTTGAGTGCCACCTCGATGTCCCCGTGGAGGGTGACTACCCGCCCTCTGGTCGTGTAGTACTTCATCTTGAGGTGGACTGTCAAGTGTCAATGGTACTGCAGTCAGCTCGGCCAAAGTTGGTCGTCCCAGGATGCACTGATACAAGGAAGGGCATTCAATTACCAGGAAGTGAACTTTCATCTGTCGGGCTGTCTCCTCGGTCCTGAAGGTGACAAGCAGCTCTATGTATCCCTAAGGCTTAGTGGTGGTTCTGTTAAAGCCTTAGAGGTTGGAGCCTACATACGGAGTCAAGTGGCTCTCATTGAACTGCAGGGTTGTGAGCAGGCGGGCGTACATTATGTCCACTGAAATCCCTTGGTCGACTACGAATCAGAGGATGTTAAAGTTTGCCATCTGATCTCTGATAAGGAGGGGGATGCTGGAGTTGGGTGCTCCCCTGAAAATTTCCTCGAGGTAAAAGGTGATCGGGTTTGACTGCCTTTTGAACCCGTCGAAGGTAGCGTTTGTCTTTGAGCTTTTATCGATGATTTCCTCGAACTTCCTCTTGATCGACCCAACCGACAACTTGCTGGGTCCCCCCCGGTATATTACCAGTGCGGTGGGGAAATCTTCCCAAGGACTGTAAGAGGTCAGTGGTCTGGAGGGCTTGCTAAATAGGAGGAAATCTTCTGGTTTAGAGATGCACAGAGCCACCTGCAGTCCTCACCAAGTGTGGTCTAAGGTTTAATAGGGATCCCAAAGTCATGGATTCATATGAATGTTCATCATGCACGACATGGATATATCGGATGATGACTCCATCACATGAACCTTTTTTGGGTGAGGTCCTCGTACCGAACCACGCGAAAAGAATTTCTCGGGGACCCATACTACGAGACCATTGACACTGGGTTCTAGACAAGGATTTCAGAGTCATGGACTTCCTTTACTGTTTGTTACATATGTCAGTCATTGCCAGGCAACAACTCCATCAAGAAAGTCTCTTCTGAACGAGGTCTTCGTATCGATCCATACGAGAAGAGCTTCTCAAGGACCCATACTACGTGATCATCAATCTTAGTTGGCCAATGGTTTAAGGTTCTAAAAGGTCCTTAGAGTAATGGATTCCCAAGAAAACATTGATCAAAACACGCCAAGAGCTTGACGATTATCATTATTCTCAAAAGAATCTACTCTAAGTGAGGTTCTCGTATCGACTATCACGAGATGAGCATCTCGGAAGCCCATACTACTCAACCTCTCCTATCTCAATTTTACACTCTAGACTCGGGTGTAGAGTCTTTCCCTCATGTTTGCCACCAAAGTAACCAATCCATACCACAGAGAATGAAACCAAATATGGTGAGATACAATTGAATAATAAGGGAAAGTGATAAACAAGAAAATAAAAAGAAAGGGCCCAAACACTCGAAAGAACCTAGGTTAGGCTTGACTCACTTAGGAAATGTCGTCCCCAGCAGAGTCGCCAGCTGTCGCTACGCGAAAAATGACACAGAGTCGCCACCCGATTTTATTTATCCCAAGGAGGGAAAGGGAAATAGCGATAAAACCTTTAGGGAAAAGAGCATGGTCGTCGCAACCAAGTCTTAGGGTTCGGGAGTCGGTTATACAAGGGGAAGGTATTAGCACCCCTCGCATCCATCGTACTCGATGGGAACCTTCTAGGTTGTTTCGCTTGAGTGGATGTTTTTAATCTAAAAGTTTGCTTGTTTTTAAAAAGAAAGAGGGGTTGGTTTTTTATTATAGTGCTCGCCAAGGATTGTGGCCCTTGTGCCTATGTATCCTCACTTAAAAGAAGTGAAGAATCAAAGCTCCGTAGTTCGGAGGCTTGTGAAATGGTTGTTTGTTGGTTGTTTTTATACCTTGAAAAAGGATTTTCGGATTGATGCCCTAAGGCGAAAAGAAGTTTGATGAGTTGATGTTATTTTTAGGTTTTTTAAGAGAAATTGTTCTTGATTAGAATTACACAAAAAACTTTGGATAGAGATGAATGTTTCGAATAACCAAGTCGAGCGCCTTGTATTCAAAACATTCAAAACGAGTGTAGGAGGGTTCCATTCTCATTCCTTCTCCACCACCTTAAAGTCTATGGTGTATAACCCTAATCATATATTTATTGTATTTTTATGATAAAAAAAATACCTCTTTATATTGGATCAAGGATTTTATTGTTGGTAAAAATAGTTGAAGTGACGCGAACAAGGTCGATGGCGATGCACAAGGCAATCGTCTTGCAAGGTTGAAAATGGCTCGATAAACCCTAAAACGAATCACAATTTCCTCTTAATGCAAAGTCTTTCTAAAATAATAATTTTAGAATTCTTTGAGAATTATGTGAGAATACACATTAATATGAGAATTTAGAAAAAAGAATCACTCAAAAATGATTAAAAATGACGGAGTTATGGATTTTTGAAAATTTAATGGAATTAAATTAAATTAAATAAATTGTTAAAAAATAAGAAATGCCTCACCCAAGACCTTGGGGTCATAGGCTCAAAACCAAATCAACTCAACCACCTGAAGCATGTGAATATGGAATGAGAGAAGGAACAAAAATATTAAAAATAATTGAAAATCATGAAATGCCCAAAAATTGATCGAACCCGGTAACACACACATGGTAAGGTTCTTAAGGAAAGACAAGCAACCACTGGGGTGGGGATACATCCAATGTATCAAGCCACCCCATTTGAATATGTACCAAAGGGCGTGTATTTTCTGGGCAGGCTTCAAGGCAAATTCAAATGGAAATGTGAAAAACGGTTTGATCCTAACTCTCTAAATTCTCCACCAATTTTGGTGAAATTTGAGTCTAAACCACTTGATTTTTCAAAGGGATCATGATGGTATCAACCATTTTTTCAAATAATATAGCCACAATAAAATTCGATGGCTTATGCATAATGAAGTTTTGAAGTGCATTCTGAGTTTCATGGATCAAAACATGTGAGTTTAAGAGTAGGGGAGGGTCTACACATTATTTAAGTATATCATAGATCCAATTTTAACCAAAAAGTAACCCAAATTGTTATTAGAGAAAGATGGGGATATGAGCTACAACCATGAGTTTGGAGATGCACTTGAAGATCAAAATTTTACAAACTGGTGTCATTAGTGGTAGGAGGTGGTTTGAGCAAGTTCTAAACATGATTTTGAATGAATTCTAACAAGAAATTTTATTCCAAAAGCAACAGAGCAGGAAATAGTATGTAGTTGGTGGTTGATGAGGTTGGTGTTTTAAGACATATTTTGCCATGACAACACACAAGTTACTAAAGCCATAAGTTGCATCTTACATACACAAATTGCAAAAAAACTCAAGGATTTGAAAAAGATAGAGTATGACCAGTATCAAAACAAACAAGCAGTGAATAAAGAAAAGTGTTTGTACAACATCACAAATGCCAAGTCCAAAGTGGACTGAACCCTATAGAAGTGGTATTTCAACAATGTTGAATTCCATCCAACATGGTTCTTTAGACATATCAAAACTATGCCACAAATCAACAGAAATGGAATACTTAGAACAAAAACAGTTATCAAGACCTGCTGCCATACTACAGCCAACAATCAGTCCAAGAAATCTTGCTCTAATGTCCATCAAAGTGAGTTAACAAACTCTACTCAAGAATAAATCATGACAGAGCTAAAGCAGTTTTCCAACCACAACAATATTGATGCTCTTAACAGACTTGTCATGACTGTGAATCCAAGAACCAAGCCAATGTTCTACTTAATTAACTTACTTCAAATGACAATTTTCAATTTTGACAGCCATGCACACAAAACTTATGTAGAGGCCTTCCAGACCAAAACCAACTTAACTAAACCATCATGCCATGAGCTTAACCTATAATGGACCTTAACAGACCAACTAGGATTCTGACCAGAATTGACAAACCAAACATCTCAACCAACTCTAGACAACAAACACAACTGGCCAGTCAACAATCAAGAGCAATAGACTTTGAACAAAACAGAATGCAAAATCAAGGCAACTAAATGCTCAATAGTTTGATGCAAAGCAGGGGCATACATATGCTTAAAACAGTTGGCAATGGCATCAAAATAATGGACAAATTCACAGCTAGTGGCATCAATACAAAAACTAAACAGATCCTAATATTGAATTCTACCTCAAAGCATCAGCCAAAACAAAGGGTTTAAACATGGTTTTGATGGGAATCAATGTTGGTCAAATTCTTCCATAAACCTAGACAGTAAGCTGAGTAATAAAGTACCATGCTAATGGAATCTAAACTTCAAATTGTCATGAACTGAAGCAATTACCCTCCCTCACCAGAGCATACCTCAACCAGTCCTAGTTCCATCAATCTGTGCACCTTATCACCCCTGACTTAAACATTCCTTCCCAAAGCACCAACAAGCTGCTAATGGTTAACCAGCACCAAAAGCTCAATACAAACTATACTAAACTTAGTTAACAAACCTAAGCACTAAAAGCCAACAACCCTAATGCAAGGTTCTAGTGACAGTCTAATCCATACAAGCAACAATTGTCAATGATACAAACCCTTCATCTGTCATGAACTAAAGTAACAACCCTAAGCCTGCTAGCAATTACCCCTGAGTTGACAAATTCAAATCTCAAGCATATACATATTGACAGCAATGTACCTACACTGATCCATGTTAAAATCCTACTTAAAACAACCAACTCAAATCCAACAGCTCAAGGCCACAACTCAAAGGTGTTGGACTGCCAAAACCTTGACCTTACAAAGCCCATCCTAAATGAGTACATAGACACTAAGAGTCACCAACTCCGAGCATTCAACATGAGTTAATGGATCCAACCCTAACACAACCCTATGCATAAACTCTAATGCCAGTCCTATGCACAAACTTTAAATGCTAGACAAATCCACTTAATAACAACAGTTCAGCATAAAAGCAGCCAATTCTACAAATGATGATGATAGTCTTGGTCATTACAATGCCACACAATTATATACTAACCCTTAAGACACTCAAAACCTCAAACTAGTAACAACTCCCTTAAGCAAAGGATCCTGAATGATAGTCTTAACTAAATTGAACTAATCCAGGCACTAAGCATAACAATGCACCTCTAAAAACTAGTTGGCCAATCTAACCTCAAGAGCTCCAACAAAACTAATGGTAACAACCTCTCAACAAAAAAAAAAGCACACCAGTAGGGAGAGCTCAATGAGTCCTGCCAATCTAAACCCAAACATACCACCTAGAATACCACCAGGCCCCTTAACAGCAACAAATGAGTTCCACATAGACCAACCAAACCTAAACTCAGTTAACAGTCCTATACAAAGAGGTCTAAAAGCAGCCTCCTAAACAAAACTGAAATGAGGCACATGCATACCAGCAGGATGCAGACAAGCAATAACCTAAAGTCTTTAATGCCCTTGACAATCCCCACACAGCCTCAAACAAAAAGCTCAAAAGACAATCCTAATGCAAGCTCTAGATATGCTAGTCTAATGCACTAAATTAAAGTCTTTGCCAATGAGAAACATCAACCACAACAATGTTAAGATTGAAGCAAATAGACTAAGCCCCCTCATGCTAACAGTTTTCAAAACAGCTGGTGGTTGTTTCATCATATCAATGTTGAAATCAAAGTACTTAACATCACAATTGCATAAAGCCAAATACACACCCTACTAGCACTCTAAATAGAAAATACACATAATGGATATCACACATACTTGACATCATGGTTATCAAACTAATTCAACATGATAATGCATAAATATATTCACCAAAAATAAATCAACACATGATGCATAATGATGAAGAGGTTAAAAACCACATACCTCTTGTAGTCTAGCTACAAAACTCAAGAATTCCTTCCTTTTGAACAGACTTGTAAAGTTGCTTCCTCTTGAAGAAAGAATACAATCTTGTGGACAAATCTCACAAATAGACTTCCAGCTATTGTTTGAGGTTATGGATAGCTAATATAACATGAGTATGAGGTGTTCCAAGTGTTAAATTGATGGAAAAAGGTTTGTGTAGTGATTTGGCTTGAAACTTGCATAAAAGTCAAACTTGAGTGGTGTGAAAGTTGACTTTTTGATTCAAGGTTTTTTTGATGAAACTCACTATTGGAATAGCTTTAAATGGTGATTTTAGGTTTGTGTATATGGTTTTTATGATGGTTTCATGGCTTGAAAATGATGCTGGTGCGAAAAATGCAAAGTGGCCATTTTTGGTGATTTTGTGAATTTCTTCACTTTCAAGCAAAGAGGGAAAGAGTGAGAGTTGTGTGTTCCATGTGTTTTGGATGGCTTTGGTATGTAGAATACAATGGGATGTATCCTCTATTTATAGGCTAAAAGAAGAGTTTGAGGCATATTTGTTTTTTTTTTTTTTTGCCTTTGGAGGGAAGTTTTGGAAGAAAATCCATCCAAGATCATGTGGCAGCTGTGCATATCAGTTCCTTGGCTCAATGCAAGGAAAAACTCAAGTGAAATGAAGGATATGAGGTGACTGAAGTGAGGCTAGTGTGTAGGGGACTGCAGCTACAAGCTTCTCTTCACAAAAGTTTCTCTTTCCTATTGTTTTTTTTAAATATAATAATGGCAACTTGCTTGCAACTTGCCAAGCCCTCAAAATCTCAATCTTTCTGCACTTTCTAACCATCAACCTCTCTAAATATCAGATCAAGACATGATCCAATGGTTGAAAATGATTCAAGTGGCTGAAAAGTGCATTCAAGTGTTGAAACCCCAACTTGTTGGATTCATAACTCTCAACTCACAAGGGCTATGGAGGAGTTCTAGTACTTTTTTGAAAGCCCTCATGGAGCTCTACAACTTTCATGTTTTCATGATCTTCAGATTCCAATTGGAACTAGGTCAAAAATTCCCTCAAACTTGGCTGAAAACATGATTTGCAAGACCAGAAACTTGGAATTTTTCTAAGTGTTTTCTCCCTCTTGTGATGAATTTCATCATAACTCCAAATCTATGCATTTTTTGAACATGGACCACTATGAGACTTTTGTAAGACTTTCCAAGACCTTTCCAACAAGCTTTGAACCACCTCAATTGGATGTGTGGTTAGGAAGTTATGGTCTTGCCCCTTTCAAAACCCTAATTCCCGACTTTTCTGATTACTCCTCAATCCTTGATCCAATGGTCATGAAACTTCTTGTGTAGACTTCCTTGGATCATATGAACCTTATGGACCATGATTCAAGCTTTAGAACACCTTTTAAGTCAAAATTTAAAGTTTCAATTGACTTTTTAATCAGGAAACCCTAATTAGGGTTCTTGCTCTGCACTGTCTCAATTCTCTTGGTAACCACCTCAAATTGGATTCATATTTGACCCAATGGAGTATATTTGATGATGTACCTTATCTTCCATGTAGTCTAATGATTGGAAAGTTATCTTATTTGGAATGGAAAACCAAGAACCGACCCAATCCTTACCTTGTGAACCCACATGCTCGATATGCAATAGAACGATGTATGATATGATGAAATGTAGGGTATAAAAGGCTAAAGGTGAAAATAAGGGTGTGACACTAAGTAAGTACCAGAACTAGAGAGAGCAAGTACAGAGAGAAGGTGTGGAGAATAAAATACTTGACCCTCTAGTGGAAGAGGGTATTTATAATATACCCCCAGCGCAGGGCCAACAGTTACATTACATTGGGCCGGATTTCCCAACCCAACAAAAGTAATTGTCAGGGCTTACGTGGCGTAGTAAAGACCAGCATGTGGTCTTCTCCCTGGATCAATTGCCCCATGATCTTCGGAAGATGGGCTGACCATCTCTTTCGGTGGTGGGTAGTTGCCTGATGACGTGTCTCTACATGGGGGAGCACGTGGAGAACGTGAGGGAAGCGTGTGGGCTTCCCCGTCAGAATGGTCTTCTGCCTGACGGATGTGCCTTGTCGAAGCTCCTGCCCGACAGAAAATTGGGCCTTGTTGGGCCTCATCATTATAGCCTTGGGTTGGGCCTGTCCGACTGAGGGGCAGGTCTTGGCCCAGTCCAGAACAACACGCATCTTAATGCTAGATCTTGGATGTGTTTCATGAGTACATCCAAAGTTAAGGTAAAAAGGTAAGGGCTTATAGTTGAACCTTGATGCAAACCAATTTTAATGGGAAAGTTGTCCGTCTCTCCACCCCGTGTCCGCACACTAGCTGATACCCCTTCATACATATCTTGGATAACTTGAAAATATGCAATCCTAACCCCTTTCTTATATAAGGCTTTCCATAAAATATCTCTAGGCACTCTACCATATGCCTTATCCAAGTCAATAAAAATTAAGTTCAAGTATTGTTGGTTCATCCGATAATGCTCCATCACACGTCGTAATAGATAAATCGCTTTCATGGTCGACCTTCCAAGCATAAAATTAAATTGATTCTCGATGACTTAAGTCTCTTTTATTAATCTTTGTTTAATCACTTTTTACCATAACTTCATGTTATGACTCATTAGCTCAATCCCTCTATAATTTGCACAATTTTGAATCCCCTTTGTTCATGTAAATTTGAACTAAAGTGCTTCTTGTCTATTCATCCAGGATGCACTTTGACCTCATAATTTCATTAAAGAGTTTGGCAAGTCACTCAATATCTCTATCTTCAAGATTTTTTCACACTGAAATAAGTATTTTGTCTGGTCCAACCACATTACTTTTATTTGTTCTTTTCAACTCTTCCTTCACCTCATGTTTTTGAATTTGACGCTAGTAATTATAGCTCTGATATGCTTCTATAATGTCGAGTATGCTAGATTCAGGTAGGATATCATATCCTTCATTAAATAGGTTGTTAGTGACACTCGATCATTACGTAATTCTTATGAGAAATTTCGGATAAAAATTGATGGATTTATGAGCAAAAGCCATGCCTAAATGTGAAGAAGTGAGCAAAAACTACCAAGAGGAAGAAAATGACTTAGTGGAAATTTGAAGAAAAAGGAAGAAAATATAGTATTTTTCCTTTGGAATTCTCGAGACCGCAATGATGACATCTTTGGCATGATGATGTTACGTCACAATTGCGATATTATGCAACGTGTATGCGATGATGCGCAGCTCTGACACACGTCAGCTGCAATAGGGTTTTTTGCTACTTTTTTTAGGGTTTCGAATTTGAGATAGAAAGCGACGACTATGAGATTTTGGAGCATAATTTTATGGAGCATAACAGTAATCGGAGATCTTATTTTCCATAGATTTTGACGACTATTTCTTATCAATTGGTGGTAATCATTATTGTTAATATGAGTAGCTAAATTGTTTTAGATTAGACATTTTGAGATGAACTTAATTCTACTTTGTTGGATCATATGTCTGTATGATATTATTTCAATTGCTTTATGTTATTATCTTATTTAAATGTTCTTGTGCTCATTTCCTTTAGTGTGTTGACGAGCACACAAATTGATACCAGATGAGTAAGGATTATTGATTGTATGTCTACCAATCTAAATTAGGACAATTATTCGACTTAGTAATTAACTAGGAATAGGTAATTATAAGTTGTGACTTAGTAACGACTGATTTACATCTGAATCGACCTAAGGAATCTGAGAATTATTGTGTAAATTAGTGAGATGTACACCAAGGAATTGGGTACAATGGTCTAATTAATTCGTCATCAAATTATAGCATAATTGTAATTTATCGATTTTATAGTTCATCAACAGGTATAATTAGGGGATTTGAAATAAAGATCTAATCACCTTTCTTCATCAGACTTCAATTCATTAGTTTTCTCATTCTTGTTTTCGCACAAAACATCATCGAAAACCCCCCAAATATTTATTTTAAATTGCAACGTTATTACCTTGTTAAATTTACAATCCCTTTGAAGACACATTTTTTATTACTTTGACACTACCGATACACTTACTAGTTTAGCCCATCAAGTTTTTGGCATCGTTTTTGAAGATTGTTGATAATTTCAATAAGGCCATATTGAGCGACGTTTTGAATTTAATTTTTGTTTTGTTTTATTTTGTCGAATTTTGATTTTTATTATAAAGTTTCAGTTTTTGTTCTACTTTTATTCTGTTGGTTTGGTAGAGTGTACTAATGTGCTTGCCAAGATTTTGAAATCCTGTGCCTACGTATTCTTATAGTGTAACGAGAAAGTCAGAGCTCTATAGTTTGTGAGGTAGAAAATAAGTATTTGTTGGTTTAATTTTGGAAACAATGTTATAATCGTATCCTAGAAGTATTTTGACAATAGTTGTTTGATCCTAGTTCGGATGCTCTAAGTTGTTAGTCTGACTAGGGGTGTTCGTGGGTACAGACCAACCCGCGAACCCACTCACTCAATCCAACTCAACCCTTATTTTTACCCAACCCAATCATGTATGGGTCCAACCCGGACCAAACCATTCAAACCCATTGGTATTTGGTCCGGATAACGGGTTTGAGGTTTTAAACCCACGAACTCAACCGATTGATATGTCACACTATTTTTATTTATTTTATTTATAAATTATGTAGCATAATTATTACCATGCATATATTTTTTTAATATAACTATAATTTTTATTAATTACAAAAGCCTAAGTCTAAATCAAAATTGAGAGATCAAATTTCTTTATTCAAAGAAAGATATATCTTACCTTTTAAATTATACTTTACACCAGTTCTATATTTTTCTGACTTGATCTTAATCGTAAAAGAGATTTTAGGTATTAAACAATAAATTTTATTCAAATTAAATACTAAAATTTTATGATTTTTTAAATGTTTTTGTAAAATAAATTGTTAATTAGATTAATATTTTATTTAGAATTTGAAAATTATATTTAATGGATGAACCACAAACTCAACTCAACCCAACCCATTGATGAATGAGTTAGTTTGGTTTGAATTTGATCGTATAAGTACGGGTTGAACACTCAACCCAAATCAAAGACTATTGATCGGGTCGGGTATTAGATTTAATTAAATTAGACTCAACCCAACCCGCGAACACCCCTAAGTCTGACTGCTAAGGATGAGTTATAACAAGTCTTTTATGAAAAGAAATTGTTGTTTGAACAATGAATTGTAAAAATGGAGTTTGAACCAATAACAGAAATGTAAAAGTAGTGTCTTAACCAAGGATAAATAATTGAAAGTAATGTCTAAACTAAGGATAGGAAATAAAAGTGGTGTCTTAACCAAGGACAAATACTTGAAAGTAATGTCTAAACTAAGGATAGAAAATAAAAGTGGCGTCTTAACCACATGAAATAAAAGTGGTGTTTAAACTAAAAGAGTGGTGTTTAAACTAATGAGTGGTGTTTAAACCAAGGATTGATGTTTAAACCAAGGGGTGATGTTTAAACTAAGGGAGTATAATTATGGAATTTTTTTTATGTTGGTTATGATTGATTTTATCCTGAACACGAATATTCAGACAAGGAGCTCTACAACAATGTCTGAATCATTCAGGGAGAAAGAGTCTACACCCTCCTCCTTTTTCTTTTTTTATTATGAGAATGACCTTGATTTGAATTTCACTAAGGTTTTTGAATGGAGGTGAATACTTTAAACAACTAGATCATTCGTCCCATATACAAAGATATTCAGAATAAGGATAATTATACACCCTCTCATCCTTCTCCATTTCTTAAGACTCGTGGCGTACAATTTGTATCGTATTTGTTAATCATTTTAATTTTATTTGCCAAAAAGAAGATTTTTAGTTTTATATGAATAAAGGAGATGACATGATTATGAGGATGTGATATGGTACCAAAGAATGGGAATGAAACCTAATGTTGTCATGCCTTGATTTTACCTATTTTCTAGGGGTTTAAATATGAATGGAATTTGACATATGAGAACATGTGTGATACAAGTCCTAATGTTTCTAATTAAAATTAAGTGATCAAGAGACTTTTGATCACCTAATTGAATAAGCTCTTAAAGGATCATACAAGTATTTTTTTTATTCTAAGGGTTTTGATCATTTAATTAATCTAAATGGTTAATCAAATAACAGGCCTAAAGAAACATCTCTATTTAATTAAATTACTAAAGGACCTTTAGCCAACTAATTAAATTAAGAGAAGGGGAGCATGCAAAAGAACTAGGTCAAGCATAATCCATACACACCAAGCTAAGAAAAGATTATCATGATTTTTTTAATTAAAAAAAAAAAGAAACAAGATTAACGTCAAGAACCCTAATTCCTAATTAATTTTAATTTAATCTAAAATTAGAAATTAATCCAAAAATTTATTAAGATTTAACCTAATTATAACTAAGGGTGAATTTTGATGTATTGTTAAAAAATGATTAAAAAAGAAACAAAGAATTTCCTTAAAAAAATAACTAAATAACAAAGCTCTGCCAGGGGTGTCAAAAGGAGAAATAAGGTGTGAATAGTGTTATATGGGTATTAGCCTAGAACTTGATGGCTCGTGTTTATTCTTTCAATGTTTTTTTATTTAGAATTGGGGGTGTATGGAAAGATGGACGGTGCGTGAAGCAAAAGGCCAATGAGCTATGGCCTAAGGCCTTTGAGAGCAAATCAAAATGAGGGAAAAGGGAAAGGAATTCCCTCATTCATCACGTTCAAACTCATCATCTCTCTCTCTCTCTCTCTCTCTCTCTCTCTCTCTCTCTCTCTCCGTTCACTCATATGAAATCGCTCTGTCATGCTGAAAATCGCCGCTGGCGGCGATGGAGCCCAAAATATACCATAACCACTATCAAAGTGCTTGTCTCATCATCCTCTTTCCATCCCTGCACCTTGATTTCATTGAAACTCAACCAAAACCCTTATCCTAACTCCAACAAACACGTAAAAGCCTAAAAAGTTCAAAAAACAATTAAATAGTGTTGCTTCATGGAATTGAGCAGAAACCTTAGAGGTTTTACTCATACAAACTCCCTCTACACCATGGTAACAAGGATGGGAGCAAAATACGTGAAGAATCAAGGTGGTTCGAAGCTTACCAACAGGGCAGAGGTTGGCTCTGGTCAAACTAGGAGTTAAGGAAGATGCTGGTAGAAGTTCATAAGAACAAGGCCACGTGCTTCACTAAACTCCAATTCCTTGTTATTCAATTCAATCTCTTTCTTCCTCTTCTTCTTCCTTATATTTTTATCGAATTTCTTTGAACTATAGTGTGTTGTAGTTGATGCAGAACTAAGAGAGAGTATGAGAGGAATACATAGTGATGATGGTGAGGTTGAATTTGCAGTATGGCAATGATGTTGAGGTCTAGCTTAATTGGTTCAGAGCTTCAAAGTGAAGCTCTGATCAATGATGGATTGAGAGCTTTAGAGTGAGTTTGAGAGGTTTGGGATGAGAATTGGGAAGAAATTTGTTTGGTAATTGAAAATTTATCATGATGAAGTAATGAATTAGGGTTTATATAGATGAGAAGTGGTAGAACTTATAGGGAAATTTAGTTATGAATTGATGTTTGGAGGCCACTAGATTGTAAGATGTGGCTGGATTAATAAAAGGCGAAGGATGATTGATGAAAGTTAGTTGGAATTTGGTTTTGATTAGTGAGAAATTTTAATGGATTTGTGCTTCTTTTGTACCTAATTCAGTGGATTAGGGATGGAAATGTGTTTGTTTTAGAGGTTAGAAAGCAATATGATTTAAAAGTTAGTTAGAGGGTTTTTGGAGGAAATTGGATTTAGGGGAATTTATGTCATTCCCCATGGACACATGGAAGTTGACAACTATAGTTAGTTATGGATTTTTTTAGATGTGAGTTAGTAGTTTGTTAGAGTGTAAGTTAGTTTGAAGTGAAGTTTGGGCCACTAGGTTAGTGAGCAAGTTGGTTAGTAACTACCTAGGGCAATTGTTTGAGCACGTGGTTATCAATCATTTTGATAGTTGGGGTTTGTTAGTTTAGATGGTTAGTTATGTTATAATTGAAGTTTAGCTGGTTGTTGTAGAGGTAGTTATGTTGACCAGTTAACTGATTTGAGATGGTTAGGAAATTAGTTTTCAACTAACTTGAGGTAGTTAGTTATGTTAGTAGTTAGGTTAGTAACTAAATTTGATAGTTAGAAATGTTTTGAAATGTTATGCATGCATTATGGTTGTCATGTATTGACACATGTTTGAATGGCATTGTTTAGATTGTGCATGCTGAACATAATTTGAATGTTTGAATGGCTTGAACTGAATATAATTTAGGTTGTGCTATGATTAGATGGACTGTCATGGAATGATATGGATGCATATGCATTTTGAATTGCATTTCTTGTTGCAGCATATTGATTATGATGAATTATTTGCATGTTTTAGCATGTTGGATGTCATGGTTATGATAAGGTTCTTTGGTTTTATGCAGGTCTGGTGTATTCTTTGGTAGCAGGCGATATGGCATAGTTATGGTAATGAGTTACATGCTTGGATGTGTTGTATTTGAGCTTGTACTATGTTTTGGCTTGAAGTTTTGGCATGGTACATGGTTTTGGAATACCCGGAGCTTGGTTAAACTTTGAAGGCAAGATGAATCAATTAACTATGATAACACGAAGATGAAGAGGAATAGGTTTAGGGTTAGAGGTCTGACTTTGGTAAAATATTTGACCAAAAGTCAACTATTTGATTTTCTTCATGTAATTTTATTCTGTTTTTTTTTGTAATGTATGTTTGAATATTTGAATGTACTTTGCCTTTGAAATGGTTGACTTGTATGGATAACTTATTCTTCAAGTAATAATAAATTTTCCCTCCACTTTTTGAATTTGAATTTCAACTCTTTTGAATGTTGTTAATCCATTTAAGACCCAAAAATACTTTTAAAACAAAGTAGATAATGAACAAATTAATATGATTTGGTAAACAAAAAGTCAACCTTCCATAGTTGACTTTTTTGACCAAAAGTAAACTCTTGTGTGAAAGTCTTTAGTTTCTTCTTTTTTTAAAATGCATCCAAAAATGTAGTCATACTCTAATTTGAATGGGAAATCTTGATCCAATAACTTCTTTTCCAAGCAAACACGTACCAAGAGGCCATTGTACCATAAGATTAGTCATAGTGACATCTTGATCCAATAACATCCAATGGAATCACAAATGATAATATCAATCTAATCATTAGGTCAAAACCCAATGTTGAGTCAATCCAATTGCAAACCTTTAAACTAATGAATGAATGATTGTATGCAGATGAATAAGTGTCTTGGTGAATGCTTAGGGTGTATGAAATGTAGATGAATTTGAAAGCATGAGCCAGATAAAGTTGAATGAAGGGTAAGAGAAATTTTGGGGTATGACAGTTGTCCCTATTTAATCATCTTAAACCTGAATGTACGAATGACGATAACTTTCAGGCATTTAATGTAGAAGAGGATTAAATACAAAGACCCAAAAATTTGTCCTTTTAGGAGAAATTAAATGTAATGCAATGAAATTAAGTGTATTATTATTGAGAATTTATTTGTTGGGGATTGACTGAAATACTTTGTTGGGCAATGGATCATTCATAAAAGAGATGCACGTGGTCATATTTTGAATAAGAAAATTGGCAAATTGCAACAATTCATTTTGGTAGGTTACGACGGTTGGAACGGCCACAATTTGCATGTTACGACGGTTGCATTTTCGTCCCAAAAACGTGCGTCGCGAGGTTGTATTGCGACGGTTGTCAAAACCGTCATACCAATCATCGTTATCTTTCATGACGGTTAGGGAATTGACATAATATGAATATTGCGACGGTTACCAACCGTCGTGGAATTTCATTTTGATTTTTGTTTTCATTGTTCATTGCGACGATAAATTATGGCGGTTGGAACCGCCGCAGATTGCAAATATTTAAAATAAAATAAAATTTTGCAATAGCAAAGTCCCCGTTATGATAGAACCAAAAGATCAAATCCGGGCCTGACCTGAGTATTGAGCTAGTTTGTGCATATTTTATTTATTTAACATATGATTTTGAACTGTTAATTTATGCAAACAAGAACGGCTTTCACGCTAGGCAAATAAAATGATAATTCAATAGTACTAACTAGCCACGTGAGAAAATATTGGCTACTCAACCATAGAGATAACATAACTAACATTGTCAAACTCTTCATTTTCCAACTGAGTGCTCGAAAACTACCCGAATCAGAATGATTGACACAAGCAAATGGCTAACTAAGAAAGTTACAGGAGTAGATTTAAATCTTTATAGAAGACAGATTCCAAAAGGTAATAAGGTCCGATACGACCATTATATGCTAATTCTATGAGCTTCCAAATTATAATAAGAAGGGCCATACTGAAACCCTAGTAGAAGAAAAAGAGCTATCTGCAACAACCAGGAAAAAAAAGACTTAACCAACACTACAAATCAATATGATTTTGCACACAGTCAAGAAATAAAAGCAGGTAGAATTACTTTCAGTGTCATGGATGGTTCTCCAGAGAATTGAGCTTTCGCAAGATGCAAAATATCATCTTTTAGTTTGGCATAACCACTTTGCTTAGCTTGGTCTTTGAACACATACAAGTTGTAAATTCATTACTCTTGCCATAACTTAGAAGAAAAATAACACAATCATAAAAAAAAATAATAAAAAAAAGTAACCTTGTATAGCAGATAATAAATAATATTGTGATAGTTTAGTTGAAAGAGATGGGAACAGAAAGTAACCTTTTAGCTCAAGTCCTTTATAGAATTAACCATTTGGCCAAAGTTCTTTAAGGAAACTTGTGTGCATAAACCCAGGTTGCGCCAACCAACGGTTCGTGCGGGTTCACCTACAGATCAACAAATTGACCTCATTATTAGTATACTATTTTATGCTACCTGTTGTGATCACAAAAGATACCTTTCAACAAATAAAGATTGAGAAACGGATTCCTTAGGTGAACAATTAAACAGTTATAACAAAGAGATAAAGAATAAAGGATAAAGAAGAAGAAGGATTAGGGCAAATTGTTTACTATTCACTTTCTCAATTTGGGTTTACAAATGATTACAAATTAATAACAATTGGCCTCACTCAACAACCTGAGTGATCTAGCCTATTTATAGACTAACTAGCTAACTTACAATACAAGCTAACTAAATAATTGGATCCTTTACACAAGACCCAATTCAAAATAATTAGTCAACAATATATTTCGACATTACATACTAAAACTAGCTTTGACTACAATATGTAACCTTTCGACATCAACATGTGACCCAGCTTCAACTTCATGCTTGTTTCTTGTCGAAACACATGAAAGTTATTCCTCGACAGAGTTAGAGTTCGACCCAAAATCTCACAAATTTCCACCTTGGGTTTAACTTTACAACAACAGGAAATAAACTAGTTTTCATCATGCAGATTTATCAACTGCATACAGTGGAAAAACCTGCAACTTGGCAACGTCTTGGTAATCACATCAGCAGCATTGTCATCAGTCGAAACCTTCAGCACTGGACTTCACCACGCCCGATTATCTCTCTGACAAAGTGCAACCTCACATCAATGTGCTTGGTTCTCTCATGATAAGTTGAGTTCTTCGACATGTGTATTGCACTTTGACTATCACACTTAACAATGATACTTCGACCTTGAAGTTTTAGATCCTTTGCAAAACCTTCAAGCTACAATGCTTCTTTCACAGCTTCAGTGAGGGCAATATATTCTGCTTGAGTGGTTGATAAGGCAATAACCTTCTGAAGCGTTTCTTTTCAACTAATTGTTGTGCCGAACATAGTAAACACATATTTAAAAATAGACTTTATAGAACTCATACAACCTGCATAATCAGAGTCGACAAACTCTTCAATTTCGACTTTGCTATCTTCACTACAGGCTCCAGCATAAATCAAGATACTTTTCAAAGACCCATTTATGTGCCTGAGAATCCACTTTATAGCTTGTCAGTGCGCCTTTCCAAGATTGACCATATACCTGCTTACAAGGCTCACACCATATGCTATGTCTGGCCTCGTACAGACCATAGCATACATCAAAGAGCCTACTATACTAGCATATGGAATGCTACTCGTATAGATCCTTTCAGCTTCAGTACTCGGATTTTGAGTAATACTAAGCTTAAACTGAGGATTTGTTGGAGTCACAACAGGTTTTGAATTTGACATACCAAGATTGTCGAGGAGCTTTCGTAGGTATGTCTCTTGAGATAAGCACAACTTCGACTGCTTTCTATCTCTCTGGATGTCAATCTCAAGAATCCTGGTGGAAGCTCCCAGATCCTTCATTTTGAAATCCTTGCTGAGTTCAGCCTTCACCTACATTACATCCTCGACACTGTTGTTACCTTTAAGGATATCATGCACATAAAGCAACAAAATAACAAGTGAATTTCCAGGTCGAAATCTGAAGTAAACACAGTGGTCGAACTGTCTCCTAATGAAACTAATGTGTGCCATAAACTTGTCGAATCTCCTATTCCACTATCAAGGAGATTGTTTCAGGCCTTACAATGACCTATTCAACTTGCACACATAATCTTCCTTATCCTTTTCTACATACCCTTCAAGTTGATGCATCAGAATTGTTTCATCTAGGTCACCATACATAAATGTTGTCTTCACACCCATTTGATCAAGTTCCAGGTCGAACTTCGCCACCATGGCAAACAACATTCGAATGGATTTATGCTTCACAACATGTGAGAACACATCATTCAAGTCGACACCTTCTTTCTGAGTGAACCCCCTAGCAACCAATCTTTCCTTAAAGCGCTTCGACATTACTCCTTCGATTCCTTCCTTGACATTGAAATTCCACTTACAATTAACTAACCTTGCTCCTGCAAGTTTCTCAATCATTTCCCTAGTGCTATTATCATGAAGAGATTTCATCTCGTCATCTATGGCTTTTCGCCATTCAGTCTTGTTTCTACTCCTCATAGCTTCCTTGTAATCTCTAGGTTCTTCCTCGAGTACCTCACTTATAGAGATTAAGGAAAAAGCTATAAGATCTGCATAACAAAATCTTTGAGGTGCCTTGGTGACTCTTCTCGGCCTATCTCTTGCCAGTAGGTGGTCATCAACAATTTCCTCAGTCTCTTTAGCATCTTGCTTTTCTTCTTCAACTCCATCTGGGTTATGCACTTCAGCAGGAATCTCTACCTGTTATAGCTCCTCTTCAGAGATTTATGCACTTCGACCAACATCACCAGTTTTCTTAAACGCCATGTAGACTTCATTGAAAACCACATCACGACTTGTGATACATCTTCTGTGACCTGGTTCTAGGCGCCACAACTTATAACCCTTAACTCCCTCAGGATATCCAAGGAACATGCATCTCAGAGCTCTAGGTTCAACCTTGTCTTGCCTAATGTGAGCATAGGCTAAACAACTAAACACTCTCAGTTTGTCAAGATTTGGTGGTTGACCCGACCAAACTTCTTCAGGTGTCTTCATTTCCAAAGTGGTTGAGGGACGTCTATTTATCAGATAAGCTGCTGTCGAAACAGCCTCCGCCCAAAGCACCTTCTTCAATCCAGCAATAACCAACATGCATCTAACCCTTTCAAGGATTGTTTGATTGAATCTCTTAGCTAAGCCATTTTATTGAGGAGTACCTTCTACAGTGTTATGCCTTGCAATCCCAGACTCGACACAATAACTATTGAAAACTTCATTGCATAACTCAAGGTCATTGTCAGCTTTCAACCTCTTAACCTTTCTTCCAGTTTAAGTTTCGACCAGAACCTTCCAACTTTTGAAATTCTCAAAAGTTTCATCCTTAGTCTTCTGAATGAATACCCATGATTTTCTAAATAGTCATCAACTATGGATAATAAATACCTTGTACCTGAGTGTGAGAGATTCCTTGAAGGACCTCAAAGATGGCATGGTTGTAATAAAGGGATCCATGTACTTTTTGTTTACCTTTGTTAACCTTCACCCTATAGGATTTTCCAATTACACAAGGTTCACCAAACTATAACTTTTCGACTTTATCACCACCTAGCAGGTTCTGTTTCCCCAATTCGACCAGGCCACTTTCACTGAGATGGCTCAATCTCATGTGCCATAATTATGTCTTCGACACCGATTTCATGGATGCAAAATCTGCTGAACCACCTACAGCCTCAGTCTCAAGGGTATACAAGTCTTGTTTCTTCACGTATCTCAAGACTATAGATGATACATAATCATCTTGTGTCATACCCCAAATTTTACCCTCAGATTCTTTGATCTTTTACATTTCATTTAGGTTCAACCATTTTGCATGACTAACCGGTTCATCAGTTTTTGTTTGTTTTATTTTACTCAGGAATCAGGGTTGGATTTCAGAAGCTTCAAAAGTGGTTGAATTAAGGTTTTGGATATGAGGTCTCTGTTGAGATTGGTTGTTTCTTTCAGTTATTGCACTCAAGGTGTCGTTCAATTGAGTTTCGGATGAGGTTAGCAGGTTCAATGTGTGTGCAAGTACTGGTGGGGTGGCTAAGTTTTTCTTTTGGTATGAGGATTTATCCGGCCGTTGTCCAGTCAAGATCCAATCAAGTTGGATTCGAGTTTGTGTTTTTGTTCAGGATTTGTGGCAATCGAGGTGATGTGGAGACACATTTTTTCCCCTACTCGTTCCCATAATTATTCTCTATATCCACCCATTATCCAATTCTTTTTACCCATTTACCCATTTCTTTTAATTAATTTTCCATTTTATTCTTAAAGTCCATTCATAACTAACTCTCCATATCCACTTTTCATTCCAAATCTCATCCATTTTCCAATGTCCTTTTTTTATCAGTTAATCATTTTCTTTTTTCTTTTTTACCCAATATCATAAGAAACCAAAATCCAATTTTACTTTAATTCTCCATTTCAATCTATTACTTTTTCTTGTCATGAAGATTATTACAACACAAAATCATAAAAATAAAATAATGAGCTTTGGCAAAAAAAACAAAACCATTCAAAATATCCAAGCCTACACAAATTTTAGAAAATTCATAATAATAGCTCAATCCCATTTGTTTTCTCTTCTTGAGGCCCACATCAATACAAGTACAGAGAATGGAAGAAAAGTAGGCCCTGCACCAAAAACAGATTTGTTGTTACTTGCAAAACAGCACCTCAACGTACCACCCTTGCCAATTTTTTTCCTGCTACACTCCAAAACCTTCACGCAAGGACCCATCAGCCTGTACCATAATCCTGCTGCTGTACACACCAGACAATAAACCTGCGAATACCGTACCCGTACGCCCCTGCAAACCATTACTAGCCTGTACCATAATCCTGCTGCTGTATACACTTTTTCTGCTTATACCAAAACAACATTCAATTTTTGCTGCTGCACTTCCCGAAATTAAAGTCCAAATGGAGACCGTCACGAAAACAACTGACCTACAATACGTAAGGCTAACCCATACACTAGAATAGACCCTGCAATTTCTATGGCATCGGTCCTGCGTATCAGTATGTTAACACTCCTACAGTATCAGAGGGGGAGGGGGCTTTGTCAGCAAACTCAAAAAGAAAAGAGGAGGAGAAGAACCAGGAGTAACTTGCAAAAAGTCCTGAATGACTTCAACAGCTTTCTTCCTTCTTCATCAAAAGGATCCGTAAATTTTCACAAGACCTGGGACACCAACCTCACAAAAAAAAAGGTGATCACTGGACCAAAGCCAAACCAAAATGTGATACATATCCACACTACAAACCATTTTTCTGCTACAAAATAGACAAGACATACATGAACATTGAAAGTAAATACACAAGCCATACGACATACAAATTGCTAGCCTCCAAAATTATGAGTTGAATTGAAAAGGACTCAACATAGGACCTTGACCAAAACCTTGTACAAGTCAGACCTTCTGCACAATTCACAGGCCATGATAAAAACAATCAAGAGAGTCCAAAAGTCCTGCAATTTTGAAGAGAAAAAAAACAGAACCAAAAACATGCTTAGACCTGCATCAACCTGCTGACCTTTGTATCCTGCTACAAACCTCATGCCTACCACAGATCTGCACCCTGGTGTCGCTACTGCGAAAATCGGCACCGACTGACAGAAGAGTCGCCACCGTGCGTTATTTATCCCAACGGAGGGAAAGGAAACGCTCGAAGTAAACCTCGCAAAAAACGGGGAAAGGTATGGTCATCGCAACCAAAACCTGGGTTCGGGAGTCGGTTACGCAAGGGGAAGGTATTAGCACCCCTCACGTCCGTCGTACTCGACGGGATCCACGCTTGCTTGGGTTGTCTAAAGGATGCAAAACAATCTATCTACAACTGCTAAATCTAAACGGAAGGGAATTGACTCGATAGAGCGTCGCACTCTATGCCTACGTATTCTCAAGAGAGAAAGTCAGAGTCAACGTAGTTCGGGACTACGGGAAAATTGGCTCGCCAAGACTTCGCGTCTTGTGCCTAAGTACTTCCACACTGCATGGAAGATCAGAGCTTTACGTAGTTCAGGCTAACTACGGCTAAACAAAGGGTTCTCACACAACAGTGAGAAATCAAACTGGTTTCAAAGGTACGGGAACCTCTGGGCAAAGCTACGGCTTTGGTCTCAAATGCCCTCAGGCAAGAGAGAAAAAGGGTGACAATTAGTCGTCAGCGGGAAAGTCTCGATCGCACAGCAGCGAGAGAAACAAAAGTCAGTTGTTAGTGTGCTCGCTAGGATATCGCATCCTATGCCTACATATTCTCGTCTGGTACGAGAAATCAGAGCAGCTGTAGTTCGGCTACTTCGGGACCACAGCTCAAATCTCGTTTTATTAACATTCTAAAAAATGATTACAATGAGTGAATACTGAAAAAATAATCTCCTAAGAAATACTAACCTATCCTATCCTGAAAAATCGAACGAAAAAGTCCCCTAACAAGTGGACTTCTAAAGATTATCTCTAAAATAAACTCCATGAAAAAAAATGTCCTAAAAGGAAATGTACTCTAAAAAATACTATATCTATACTAATATTTTTTCCTCTTTTTTCCAAGTATATTTCTTTTTCTCTTCTTTTCTCTATCTTTCATATATTTTTCCCCACTATTTTTCTCTATTTTTCTCATATTTATTTTTCTTCATATTTTTCACATTCTTTTCTATTCTTTTCATTATTTCTTTCAATATTTTTTCACAATATTTTCTCTCCTTTTTCTTTTTTCAAATTCTTTTTTTTTTTTTTTTACTATTTTTTCAATATCCTTTTCTTTTGATATTTTTTCCAATATTTTCTTTTTCTTTTTCTTTATGCTATTTTTCAATATATTTTTTCTATTTTTCCTTCAATATTGTTTTCATATTTTTTCTTTCTACAAACTAAACAAAATGAAATAATAAAAAAATCAAGAAAAGAGAACAGGGGGGTACACTGGTACATGGGGGATTACACTAGCAAAAAGAGGACCAAACTGGGCCCAGCCCATGGTTCAGCAAAAAACAAAAGAACTGATACGGGGGGTGTATGGACAGATGGGGGGTGCTGGCGAGGAATTCGCTGGGCTTGGGCCCAGTTCCATCAAAAACACAGAAACGGAGTGGTAGATACCAAAAATGGGGGGTGTGTTAGTACGGTCAAACAGAATTGGGCCCGACCCAATCCATCCTCCTCCTTCCTCTCTTTCCTTTCTGAAAACCCTAGACGCTCACCGCCGTCGCCGTCTTCCAATTATTTCTCCCTTCTCTCTAATCTCTCTCTCCATTTCTCCTAGCGCCGTCGCCAAAACCTCTTAACAAACTTCCCTTTCTCTCAAATCAACTCCGTTTCCCTCATACGTCAACACTTCGAAGATCTTTGCAGATCTTGAGGAAACCTGGACGATGATGGAGGTTCTTGGAGTTCGATGGAGATCTGGAAGATTCTGGGGATTTTGAACGACCTCCATGAGGATTAAGACGAACGCGTTTGATGACCTGAGTCATTTCGATGATGAACATATGGAATCCTGATGGTTGTTGAATAAAGTTCTGGCAAACGACGATTGAAGATCTGGAAGATCTTGTGAAGAACATGCTGAGGTTCTCGAAGATCTGGGAAAAGGATGAGGCACTGATGAAGTTCTGGAGATGAGGATTCTTGAAGGATGAATGCGTTGGTGATTTGAAGAGCTTTCTGGAAACGTTGGAGACAATGAAGATCTTGAATCTTCTGGGTGAATATTCTTGCTAAAACTCGATTCTGGAAATTGTTCTTGACCGCTTTGAAGATTCATATGATGATGATGATCGTTTCTGGATGTTGTTCTTGGCTGGCTTGATGAATGTGGATGATGTTGATTGGAGAAATTTCTGGGAAGTGACCTCCGACGAGATTGATGGTGGTTGAATGGAGATTGATCGAAGGAGGAAGATGATCGGATCGGAATTCTAGGTTTGTTGGAGGTTTTCTGGTGACCGGTACGGCGGTCGCTGGCCATGCATGCCGGCCGGGAAAGGTTTCAGGCGAGGACCGGTGGTGGGACGCGTGTCAGCGTGGGTGGAGGGAGAGGGACTGCATGAGTCCCACGTGTGGGTATCGTGGCAGTGAGAGGGGGATGTGGAAAGTGAGGTGTCAAGCGTGAGACTGAAAACGTGGGGTCCTCCTCCATTCAACACGTGTAATCTGATTATTTATACCACCTGGCTTTGGAAGTTTCTGGAACTTTCTGGACTGATTCTGGACAAAAACTGGGCCTTGCTGATTGGATACTGAAGCCCAACGAAAAATGATTACAAAAACTCAAAAAAAACTGCGTAAAACAGATCAGCCCAATTACACTAATTAACCTAAACCTAATTAACTAAACTAAACTCAATTAATTTCTATTAATTAACAAACTCTAACAAATCCACTAATCTAAAACTCTAATAAAACCTATATTAAAATTTTTATTGAATTTCTAATAACATCTAATTTATTTAAAAGAAACTCTATCATTAATACAAGAAAAGAAAAAAAAACTATATTCTCCTATATTAAAATCTATTTAAACTAATAAAAGAAAAAAATCTATTATTATTCTATATTATTCTAAAATGAAAAAAAATCTATCTAAAAAGAATTAAAACTATTAAAAATCCTATTAATATTCTAAAAATGATTAAAAAATCTATCTGATATATTCTAAAAAGATTAAAAATATTAAAAACTACTAATATTCTATAAAATGCTAAAAATGATTAAAAAATCTAATAAACCCTAATAATGCCTAATAAAATCCAGAAAAATCACAATAGCATCGAACGACAAAAAAACACCGCGAGAGCGCACCAAAATAGCCGGTAAAAATAAACGGGCACCGACATATCCCAAAAATACGATTCTACCTATCTGAACTGATTAAAAACACCTGAGATGCGAGACGAGAGTTGTGATCCCGATAAAATCAAAACAAATGAAAATATGCACTGTATGCGATATGCAGATGCGAATGCGGTTATGCGTCGAAACCTCGAGCCAGATACGGGACCCGGTTGGTCAAATTTTAGGGTGCAACAGCTGCCCCTATTCAAGCGGCTTCGACCTGAATGGGTGAAGAGCGCTCAGCCTTCAAACATTCAAGGTAGATGACGGTTGAATACAAATGAAACCCTGAAATTTGCCAACCGCGGGAACATACTGCAAAACTGCTTGAGGAATAGCCTCCAATGAACTGAAGTTCGGTTGTCACAGCAACAATTGGTCAATTTTCTGATAAATTTTCTTCTCCTGGTCACCATCAATCACCTGTGTGACGCCACAAGTATTGGAATAATGCTTCGAAAAGCAAACGACTTGATTCCCATCTCTCTTATGGGATCAAATCCTGTCAACTCAGTTCACAGCGAACTTGAGGACAATTCTCCTGGGGAATTCTGAATTGAACTGCCTGGCACCCATTCTGTCAACAGGTCGCAGCTTCAGAAACTTGATATGTGTCAATCTCTGTTATTGTTTTTTTCCGATGCTAACGTAACAACCAAATGAAGAATCACTCCGCTGGGGGAGACGAGAAGCTTAACCACACAACTCTGCAGGTGAACAAATTCGCAATCCAATAGGTAACCCAACCTGGTCCATGTTTCGACATGCGTATCCTTACAATGATGCAATGCCCTGTATGACATGTAAATGCTATGCGTTCTGTTTGAAAATGCAATGCCCAGACGGCGTGGAAATGCTATATGCTTGTATAAATGCTATGACTATATATGCAAATGCTAATGCAGGCTCGAGCTGCCAGAGAACACCAGGTCTGAACACCGCTTGGCAAAATAAATGCCGAAGGCAACATCAACTCTACTGGGGATGAACCGAAGTCACAAAATCATCTCAGCAAAATAAATGCTGGAAAAGGGAACCAAATCCGCTGGGGATAACCGTCCTGCCGGAGAAATGAAAAGGCAACCCTGCTTGGCGACTTCACTGGGGAAACAAACAATTCTGCTTGGGGATTCTCTCTTCAAACCCTTGGCAACTGATTGTGCTCTGCGGGGATTGATCAAAACTGGGGTTGATTGCGCGCGGCACACTGCTGGAAATGCTCCTACTATCAAGGATATCAATTTTAATCTGCTGAGAATACTCCTGATCCTACTCTGATACGGGATAAAATACAATCTCGACTCTTCCGGGGATAAGCAACTTTCATCTGCTGAAGAGTAGCAATTCTGATCTAACAACATCCACAAGGAATTCAAACACTAATTGGAGCACTGGTATCCATCGAGCTTCGTATCGGGGAACCTGACAACATGCGAGTCATTGGGAAATACTGTGTCAGATATCTTTAGTTTTTTTTTTCTAGTTTAGGATAACATGGATTATATACACAGTGGAAGATATGGAAAATACTAGACGAGAACTAGCATTCAAAGATAGACTACCAGACGAGAACTGATAGCAAAATCGATTAGGAAAATTGAACAAAAATTGATTTTTGTATTTTGAACGTCAGACGGGGCTGACTGGAATAACAGATTGAGGTATAGACAACCAGGCGAGAACTGGCTGAAAGCTGACGTACACCAGACGAGAACTGGTATAACACATAGGTTAAAACACACGATGATCAGACGAGAACTGATCACACGACAACATGTACCAGACGAGAACTGATACAACACTTGAAGAAATGGTGACCAGACGAGAACTGGTTACGCGATGCCATGTACCAGACGAGAACTGATACAACAATTGAAGAAACGATGACCAGACGAGAACTGGTTACACAAACTACACCAGACGGGAACTGATGCTTACAATAAACTACACTAGACGGGAACTGATGCTTACGATAAACTGCACCAGACGGGAACTGATGCTTACGGAAGGTGGGCCAGACGAGAACTGGTTACCGGTTTGCCAGGCGAGAACTGGACTTTGGAAACGACTGGTTACTGACACGTAACAGGTTTAGACTGTAGGATAATGATCCAACGACAGCAAGGCCTTTTATTTGAAAGGTTCAGGTTTTTGATAAGGGTATTGACATGATTCCCCGATACTCAACTATGGCTGGGGATAAACAAATTGGCCTGAATAACTTACCCCAGTGCACTCAGCTGGGGATAAAAGACTGGCTTGAGCAACTTGTTCCAGTACACTCAGCTGGGGATAACAAGACTGGCTTGAACAACTTGCCCCAGTACAATTCAACTTGCCCCAATCTAACTCTTGGGAATACTTGCTCTGAACAGCTCTGCTACGAGACGACCTCGAGATTACTTGCCCCGATATCTGTATGACAACAGAATTCAATCTCCATCAAACAATTGTCAACCCAGTTGGTCTTTACTATCTCTGAAGTGACTTTGCCCCTGAATGAGCGTTCTAGCGACTTAACCTGATCTGATTATCCACCTGAAGTATCTGCTTTCAAATCTCAACGCTCTGTATGATTGCCCCTGATTGGGTCTCGAGAAGACTCACTCCTGATCAACTGCTTCTCAAGCAAATTGCCCCTGATCCACTGATGCTTCGGGACTTGTCCTCAGACTAACAGATTTCGAACTCCCTGGAAGTCAATGCCCCTGATTCATAGGTCTTCACAACATACACCTTCTGGCTCAGACTGCTGAATTACTCAGTCCTGCTCGATTATCCCCTGCTGGAATTTCTTTCATGCCAACTACTAACCTGCAATTAAAATTGTCTATTCACGAATGGTAATCTTAATGCAGTGGTTATGCAGATTTTTAAAAGATTGAGCTGTCACTCATTTACATGTCATGATGGTGAGTGACGAATGAAACAGAGTTCAAACGTAATGCTTACGTGGTCAGTGAAAAATACAACAAGGATGTGACTAGCAAGTCAAGAAGGAGTCAGGTTACTCAACCTTATCGTAATGCGCTTCAGAATAACCCTACCTCAATTAGGTCTTTTAAGGGTTGTATCGTGGTCGGGTTCACGGTTCGTGAAACAAAGGATATTCGGCTCAAATTTTGATTTGTACCCACCCCTTCTACGCGATGATCTCCAATCCTAAAATTCAGTTAACCTGGCACGAGCGCTCGCCTCTTCGAGAGGTATGCTGAATGGTAAGAACCTCAATTAAGGAATTCACAAGGTTTTTTCTTCCCGGAGTGATAGTTACATCCTTCTTCGCTTTCGGTGTCTGTGTACACGACTTTGTGATTTGCTGGGGAAAAAATTTCTTTTATCCCTCTTTTTCGTTCTTTCGATTCCCTAATTTTTGCCTGGACTGACTCATTTTGAGTTCTTTTCGTTTTTCTTTTGAAGTCCAGCGGGATGCCCTGATTTTTGCCTAAGTATTAGCTTTCCATCTTTTTCTTTCTTTTTACTTAGCGGGCTTTCTTATCTTTCTTTCTTTTGGAACAAAGTCGCGTGACACTGGTTGTCTTGATTGCTCCGAAAGGATTGTAACTGTCTCACTCCTGATTGGTGAAGTTTGACCTCTTGAAAGGTATAAACTGATTGGTCCTTGAAAGACAACACTCCTCTGTAAGACTTGAATGCTCGGTCAAGCTAACTGACAACTACCCTGCCCCGGGTTAAGATGTGAGGGTTTAAAAGTCCGAAAAAACTTCTACTTCCTGGCTCGAAGTGGTTAACAAGGGACTAACTCCTTATATCTCCAGTGTTTAGGGATTTGAAACAATGCCTTGTACGTCATCGGTACGGTCTTATCTGAAAGCCTACGATCATCGGTTATGAGTTTAGTTTCATCCTCCCTCCAATCTTTGCTAGTCACAGGGAAAAGTGGAGCGAATAAAAATGCAAGTGTCAGTGCAATGCAGTAAATGAGCGACAGCGACATGATTAGTTCAGAAAAATGAATAGTCACTTTATTATTATCACCATTCGAAACATACAATGTTTAAAAGCAGGTAGTAACTAACAAAAAAGAAACTACAAATGCAAATGATATGAAATCTAAGGACTGCCGATGTTGAGGCGCCTGCCTGTCTGGACCACTGGCTTCTTTGCTGAGGAATACTTTCCGAGTCTACGAGCTTAGACAGCTGAGCGGTTAGGATGAACAAACAAAAATCCTTCTCGAAAGGAAATGCGATCCTGGTCAATCAACTGTTGTACTTTCGCCTGAAATGCTTTACAATCTTCCGTTGAATGCCCTGGAGAGCCACCATGATAACCACACTGAACGTGGGGATTATACCCAGGAGGGTAAGGCTCTGGAACTGGCTTAAGAGCTTTAGGTTCCAACAAAGAACTCTGGATCAAAGATGGTAGCAGTTGGCTATACGACATAGGCACTGGGTGAAAAGGACCATTCCTTCGTTCCAAATTATTGCGAGGCCTGTTCTGGTTCTGACGCTGATTCTGATAACCTCGGCCACGAGTTTGCTGCTTTGCAATGGAAACGACATAAGATTCCTGATGGGGTGCGCCAGGCATGGCTGTCTGCTCAGTATAACAAGCCACAGGAGGTACTGATCTCTGATAAGATGATGAACCAACAAAATTCACTGATTCGCTTCGAGGATATTCAACCTTTGGCATGACTGCATTGATCACAAATTCTTCTTCACTCTGATAGTCACAAGGGTATTCAGTTTCACCAGCTTGATCATTTGAAGTAATCTGAATTTTCCCAATTCTTATGGAATACTCAAGGCGTTCTCCTAATGCTACCACGTCAGAGAAGCTTGATGGAAGTCCAAGCAATCTTTCGAAGTACGGATCTTGTAGGGAATCTACAAACATGCTTGTCAGCTCTTGGTCTAACAGTGGTGGATGCACTCTAGCAGCAAATTCTCTCCATCTCTGAGCATACTTCCTGATAGGTTCGTTGATCTCTTGAGACAACTCTTGCAACTGCATGCGATGGGGAGCTATGTCTAGATTATAATCGTACTGCTTCAGAAAAGCTCTGGCTAAATCCTTCCATGACTGAATCTGATTCCTCTCTAACTGCATATACCACCTCAAAGATGCCCTAGTCAGACTATCTTGAAAGCAATGGATCGTCAATTTGTCATCTCGCGCAAACGCAGTCATTCTTCGACAGAACATCATCAAATGCAGCTTCGGACAACTATCTCCCGTGTACTTCTCAAATTTCGGCACTTTGAACTTATAAGGCAACACCAGGTCAGGAACCAAACACATGCCTACAGCATCCAGGTTAACAGCATCTTTTACTTGCAAAGCTTTCATTCCTTCTTCCAATGCTCGGAGTCTTCTATCTTTTTCAAGAGCTCTTGGATCTACCATCCTGTCTATTGGAATATCTCTTCGTGGATTCATCACAGGGAAAGCAACACCTTGATTGATAACAGGAGGAGGACGCTCATTTCGGGCAACAAACTGCTCATGTCGACCTCGGTTCTCAACAGAAGGCTGTACAACTTGGTCTGCAGTAACGTTGTTCACTTGCGGGAAGTCTTCCATAGAATCATACAGAGGGTTGGACGCCATAGTGAACCCCGTCAAGGTGTTAGGGGACTGGAAATTACCTTCAGACATAGCTACCAATAGTCTTCAGCTGACTTCGATGCTTGATTCTGCTCAACTCTACTCAACCCCTAGGTAGGTCTTCTGACAATCAACAGCTGCTCAATCCAAACTCCGGGTAATCACCTTCAGGAAACAAAGGCTGGATCAGAACTCTGGCTAACTGGAGGATGATATGCAATATGATGCAACACTGATATGCACATGATATGCAAAATGCAGCAAACAACGGGACCACAGCCCCCACACAAATCTCTGAATACTACTGCACTGCTGACGGAGTACGGTTGCTCTGAAGAGAGGACCAATATAACGGGTAGGTTGGAAGTCAAGTTTCCTGCAAGACCCCCCCCCCCCCACTCACAGGTGTGGACCTATATCTGGCAAGGTACGACACCCTACGCGGTCGTCAGTGTCACAGACTTTCAAAACTGACGATACGATTCCCAGAAGGAGTGGCATCATCAAGTCTTGAAGAGGCCTCACTTAGCTAACTTCCAAATGATCGGTTCCCAGAGTCGACAATCCAACTAACCAGCAACCTGAGCCACCCAAAGGGTGGGACAAGAGGCCAACCAGAAGAACCTCGTCTGAGCGTAGATTTCGCGGGACACCAAGGCAAGCAAAGCAAGCGGGCGCCTACTAATCTCTACTCTAAGTCTAAGGTGCACTCAAGCCCAGGTCCGACTTCTCACTCAATCATAGAACACCCGTAACACCCCAACAGCAACAGATAATATCAATAAATAAGCCCCAAATAGACAAGCAAACAAGCGCTAGGATTGACTCTCTCTTAGGGGACGTTGGATCCCACATGCATAAGGACTATCGCAGTCCTTAGCAGCCAGGGGACGTTGGATCCCCAGCAGAGTCGCCAGCTGTCGCTACTGCGAAAATCGGCGCCGGATGACAGAAGAGTCGCCACCGTGCGTTATTTATCCCAACGGAGGGAAAGGAAACGCTCGAAGTAAACCTCGCAAAAAACGGGGAAAGGTATGGTCATCGCAACCAAAACCTGGGTTCGGGAGTCGGTTACGCAAGGGGAAGGTATTAGCACCCCTCACATCCGTCGTACTCGACGGGATCCACGCTTGCTTGGGTTGTCTAAAGGATGCAAAACAATCTATCTACGGATGCTAAATCTAAACGGAAGGGAATTGACTCGATAGAGCGTCACACTCTATGCCTACGTATTCTCAAGAGAGAAAGTCAGAGTCAACGTAGTTCGGGACTACGGGAAAATTGGCTCGCCAAGACTTCGCGTCTTGTGCCTACGTACTTCCACACTGCATGGAAGATCAGAGCTTTACGTAGTTCAGGCTAACTACGGCTAAACAAAGGGTTCTCACACAGCAGTGAGAAATCAAACTGGTTTCAAAGGTACGGGAACCTCTGGGCAAAGCTACGGCTTTGGTCTCAAATGCCCTCAGGCAAGAGAGAAAAAGGGTGACAATTAGTCGTCAGCGGGAAAGTCTCGATCGCACAGCAGCGAGAGAAACAAAAGTCAGTTGTTAGTGTGCTCGCTAGGATATCGCATCCTATGCCTACATATTCTCGTCTGGTACGAGAAATCAGAGCAGCTGTAGTTCGGCTACTTCGGGACCACAGCTCAAATCTCGTTTTATTAACATTCTAAAAAATGATTACAATGAGTGAATACTGAAAAAATAATCTCCTAAGAAATACTATCCTATCCTATCCTGAAAAATCGAACGAAAAAGTCCCCTAACAAGTGGACTTCTAAAGATTATCTCTAAAATAAACTCCATGAAAAAAAATGTCCTAAAAGGAAATGTACTCTAAAAAATACTATATCTATACTAATATTTTTTCCTCTTTTTTCCAAGTATATTTCTTTTTCTCTTCTTTTCTCTATCTTTCATATATTTTCCCCCACTATTTTTCTCTATTTTTCTCATATTTATTTTTCTTCATATTTTTCACATTCTTTTCTATTCTTTTCATTATTTCTTTCAATATTTTTTCACAATATTTTCTCTCCTTTTTCTTTTTTCAAATTCTTTTTTTTTTTACTATTTTTTCAATATCCTTTTCTTTTGATATTTTTTCCAATATTTTCTTTTTCTTTTTCTTTATGCTATTTTTCAATATATTTTTTCTATTTTTCCTTCAATATTGTTTTCATATTTTTTCTTTCTACAAACTAAAGAAAATGAAATAATAAAAAAATCAAGAAAAGAGAACAGGGGGGTACACTGGTACATGGGGGATTACACTAGCAAAAAGAGGACCAAACTGGGCCCAGCCCATGGTTCAGCAAAAAACAAAAGAACTGATACGGGGGGTGTATGGACAGATGGAGGGTGCTGGCGAGGAATTCGCTGGGCTTGGGCCCAGTTCCATCAAAAACACAGAAACGGAGTGGTAGATACCAAAAATGGGGGGTGTGTTAGTACGGTCAAACAGAATTGGGCCCGGCCCAATCCATCCTCCTCCTTCCTCTCTTTCCTTTCTGAAAACCCTAGACGCTCACCGCCGCCGCCGTCTTCCAATTCTTTCTCCCTTCTCTCTAATCTCTCTCTCCATTTCTCCTAGCGCCGTCGCCAAAACCTCTTAACAAACTTCCCTTTCTCTCAAATCAACTCCGTTTCCCTCATACGTCAACACTTCGAAGATCTTTGCAGATCTTGAGGAAACCTGGACGATGATGGAGGTTCTTGGAGTTCGATGGCGATCTGGAAGATTCTGGGGATTTTGAACGACCTCCATGAGGATTAAGACGAACACGTTTGATGACCTGAGTCATTTCGATGATGAACATATGGAATCCTGATGGTTGTTGAATAGAGTTCTGGCAAACGATGATTGAAGATCTGGAAGATCTTGTGAAGAACATGCTGAGGTTCTCGAAGATCTGGGAAAAGGATGAGGCACTGATGAAGTTCTGGAGATGAGGATTCTTGAAGGATGAATGCGTTGGTGATTTGAAGAGCTTTCTGGAAACGTTGGAGACGATGAAGATCTTGAATCTTCTGGGTGAATATTCTTGCTGAAACTCGATTCTGGAAATTGTTCTTGACCGCTTTGAAGATTCATATGATGATGATGATCGTTTTTGGATGTTGTTCTTGGCTGGCTTGATGAATGTGGATGATGTTGATTGGAGAAATTTCTGGGAAGTGACCTCCGGCGAGATTGATGGTGGTTGAATGGAGATTGATCGAAGGAGGAAGATGATCGGATCGGAATTCTGGGTTTGTTGGAGGTTTTCTGGTGACCGGTACGGCGGTCGCCGGCCATGCATGCCGGCCGGGAAAGGTTTCAGGCGAGGACCGGTGGTGGGACGCGTGTCAGCGCGGGTGGAGGGAGAGGGACTGCATGAGTCCCACGTGTGGGTATCGTGGCAGTGAGAGGGGGATGTGGAAAGTGAGGTGTCAAGCGTGAGACTGAAAACGTGGGGTCCTCCTCCATTCAACACGTGTAATCTGATTATTTATACCACCTGGCTTTGGAAGTTTCTGGAACTTTCTGGACTGATTCTGGACAAAAACTGGGCCTTGCTGATTGGATACTGAAGCCCAACGAAAAATGATTACAAAAACTCAAAAAAAACTGCATAAAACAGATCAGCCCAATTACACTAATTAACCTAAACCTAATTAACTAAACTAAACTCAATTAATTTCTATTAATTAACAAACTCTAACAAATCCACTAATCTAAAACTCTAATAAAACCTATATTAAAATTTTTATTGAATTTCTAATAACATCTAATTTATTTAAAAGAAACTCTATCATTAATACAAGAAAAGAAAAAAAACTATATTCTCCTATATTAAAATCTATTTAAACTAATAAAAGAAAAAAATCTATTATTATTCTATATTATTCTAAAATGAAAAAAAATCTATCTAAAAAGAATTAAAACTATTAAAAATCCTATTAATATTCTAAAAATGATTAAAAAATCTATCTAATATATTCTAAAAAGATTAAAAATATTAAAAACTACTAATATTCTATAAAATGCTAAAAATGATTAAAAAATCTAATAAACCCTAATAATGCCTAATAAAATCCAGAAAAATCACAATAGCACCGAACGGCAAAAAAACACCGCGAGAGCGCACCAAAATAGCCGGTAAAAATAAACGGGCACCGATATATCCCAAAAATACGATTAAACCTATCTGAACTGATTAAAAACACCTGAGATGCGAGACGAGAGCTGTGATCCCGATAAAATCAAAACAAATGAAAATATGCACTGTATGCGATATGCAGATGCGAATGCGGTTATGCGTCGAAACCTCGAGCCAGATACGGGACCCGGTTGGTCAAATTTTAGGGTGCAACAGCTGGCATCAAACATAAATCCACAACAAAACCAATTTCTCTTTGACCAAACCCTGCTACAAGCAACGAAACAACAACTCACCAAACCTGCTCTCAAACTTGTTAAACATTGCTCCATACAACCAGACAAATTCCTCTTTCGAAACCAGTACACAAAGTCCACAACAACACGCTTAACACCTGGCAATTTGAGAGAGACGTTTCAGTAAAGTAAACCCAAAAAATTAATCAACAAGTTTTTGATTTAAAAAGGAATAAGAGGAAAGCATAAAAGGGGGGAGGAAGAAAGTGAAGGGGTTCCCGGATACTGGATTTTTTTCCAACCTTTTTTCTCACTTCACAGAACACACAGAAATAACTCATCAAAATCTCTCATTGCCTCTGATTTTTCGAAAAGGAAATACACCTCAGTAAATTTGTTTCATCACCTCTAAAGAAATCACCAACTTCATCTTCACACCCAGCCACAACAAAACCTTCGCTTTCTGCCCTCAATATCCCTAATCTAAACCGTTTCAAAACCGAACTGATCCAGCATCACCATCAACTTCTGTCCTCTCTATCTCCATCACGGAACGAGGAACAAGACGAGGTGTAGTGTTGTAGCGCCTGTGGAGAAGCGATTTCTAAAATCACAGTTGAGGGCCACGTTTAGAAACCACGTTTCGAAGGACCATCAATATCGCATCACTTTCAAATCACGTTTAGAATTGTAGACGAAGCAGATAGAGATTAACGGTGGAGAGTTGCTTGAGATTTAAGATGATGATGTTCTAAACTTGGTGCCGTTGTTTGAATCAGACATTTGAGAGAGGCGGAGCATTTTTTTCTTCATGTTTTTGGATCGTGAAGGGGACAACATTTGAGGTTCTTTCTCTCTGAACCCTGTTTCTTTCTTTATGTCATGGGCTTTGGACTTTTCAGCCCACCTTTTGCTCCTTCCACCCACACACTTTTTATGACCCAGTCAATGAGCCTAATAGAATTGTTATTTGATATACCCAGTTGCCAACTCTTTGTTTTCTTCATTTATTTAATAAACTTGTTTTAATTTAGTTTAATTGTTAACAATCTGTTTAACTTTAAATGTTTAGATATAATGATTCATTAACCCTTTTATGTGAAAATCCCCAAAACATTTCACCTTTTATTGTTAAAGGTCTCCCGAGCTTAATTATTTATTAGATATAAGAGTATAAAAGAAAGTATGTTTTAATTATTAATTATCTTAAACATTTTTATTTAATTTAATTAATTAAATTATTTAATTAATTTTATTAAATATTAATGTTTAATTTGATTAATAATTCTTTTGTTGCCTAATTCTATTTTTGTGGCTTACTTGCTTCCATGTCTTGGGGAGCTCACTAACCACTAACTTCCTGTTACCTTTCGCAACTTCGATTCGGAGTCGCCGTGCTCCAGGTAGTCGTCCCGCCGTGGATATCCTTTACCTTTACCCCTTATCCTAGCCTTAGGATCTGATTCGCCGTACTTATGTTTAGCGTCCCGCCGTGGACAATCCTTTATCTTAACAATCTCAACGTAGATTCAGGAGTCGCCGCACTCCATGTAAGTACTTCCCTATGAACGCTTACATCCCCTTGGAACCTTGACCATAGTCAAGAGTTCTTCACCCCTAGTTAGGGGAACTACGGTTGCTCTGATTCCATTCCCGTCAGGATACGTAGGCACGAGATGCGATGTCTTGGCGAGCATACTTTTTACTTTATACCTTTAACCCTTAGCACTTTTCCCTTAGCAAGCAACTATAGCATAACACAAATACTAACAAGAGGTTCCTGTAGAGTACTACAAATACTTAGGATGCTAACACCTTCCCTAGGTATAACCAACCCCCGAACCTTTAGATCTCTCTTTGCTTAGCTTTAGGCCTTGCCTTTTGCTTTGCATTTTTATAGGTTTTTTCTTTCTTTAAACCTTTCCTTTTTGGATAAATTAAAGTCTGGTTGTGAATTTAAGAATCAAAGATTCAAGTTAATTCAATAGCTTGGTATCACGATTCTCACCGCAACATCTTGCACAATAGTTGCATTGACATTATGTTATGCATTATGCATGCAATGCTTATGTTTGAATATATATTGCATGAGATTATACGTGTTATGTTGCAATGTAAGTTATTTTTATGAAGTAAATGATCAGTATCTACAAGAATGAAACTCGAGTTCTGATTTTTGGTATGGTGGTGAACTTTGATTCTCTAACATTCGATAGTTGGTCCAAAAACTTGTAGTGAAGGAGAGAGCTGCAGGTTAACATGGGGTTGTTGTTCACATAAGACTAATTGTACTAATTAAAGATAGTGAATTTCCTTTCTTGGATAGAGTGCTCTCTATACGTAGGTGTGGTTTCACCAAACTGGGTTAACAATCTTTATAACCTTTAACTTATTTGACGTATTCTGTAAATTACCAACAACATTTATATCTATTAATTCTAGTAACGAATCAGGTTTTCAACATCGGCTCTTGAGTCTAACATACTCATTACAAATACAAAAATTTAAATTATGCAATGTAAGTTATTTTTATGAAGTAAATGATCAGTATCTACAAGAATGAAACTCGAGTTCTGATTTTTGGTATGGTGGTGAACTTTGATTCTCTAACATTCGATAGTTGGTCCAAAAACTTGTAGTGAAGGAGAGAGCTGCAGGTTAACATGGGGTTGTTGTTCACATAAGACTAATTGTACTAATTAAAAATAGTGAATTTCCTTTCTTGGATAGAGTGCTCTCTATACGTAGGTGTGGTTTCACCAAACTGGGTTAACAATCTTTATAACCTTTAACTTATTTGACGTATTCTGTAAATTACCAACAACATTTATATCTATTAATTCTAGTAACGGATCAGGTTTTCAACATCGGCTCTTGAGTCTAACATACTCATTACAAATACAAAATTTTAAATTATAACCAAAATATAATTAGTTTCATGTACCTATAACCACAGTAAGACCATCTTAAAACTTTCGAGGCGTTATGTAGATTAGCCACAATTTAAATGTGGAAAAACAAATATCAATCCTATTTTTTCAAGGTTTAAGCGCGACAAATATTGTATTATGCCCTATTTAGTTATGATTTAACTATGTCAAAATTTTGATCATGTGTAATATCCCACCTTACAAACCCTGAAAGGGGCTATGAGGACGACAATTGCATATGAGTATGTTTTGTATTATATACTTCTTTTTGTACAATAATTTATATTATATATTTGAACAAGGAGAAATAAAAAAAAAAGAATATAGAAAGTGAACTACTAGTTAATTTCTAAAAAAAATATGCATAAAATATTAATATTGGCCTCTTTCTTGTAGTGAAGGAGAGAACTGCGGGTTAACTTGTAGTGAAGGAGAGAACTGCAAGTTAACATGGGGTTGTTGTTCGTATAAGACTAATTGTACCAATTTAAGATAGTGAATTTCCTTTCTTGGATAGAGTTCTCCCTATATGTAGGTGTGGTTTCACCGAAATGGGTTAACAATTTTTATAATCTTTAACTTAATTGACGTATTCTGTAAATTACCAACAACAGTTATATCTATTAATTCTAGTAACGGGTCAGGTTTTCAACATCGGCTCTTGAGTCTAGCATACTCATTAAAAATAATTTTTTTTAAATTATAACCAAAATATAATTAGTTTCACGTACCTATAACCACAATAAGACCATCTTAAAACCTTCGAGGCGTTATGTAGATTAGCCACACTTTAAATGTGGAAAAACAAATATCAATCCTATTTTTTCAAGGTTTAAGCGTGACAAATATTTTATTATGCCCTATTTAGTTATGATTTAACTATGTCAAAATTTTGGTCATGTGTAATATCCCACCTTGCAAACCCTGAAAGGGGCTATGAGGACGACAATTGCATATGAATAATGTTTTGTATTATATACTTCTTTTTGTACAATAATTTATATTATATATTTGAACAAGGATAAATAAAAAAAAAGACTATAGAAAGTGAGTTACTTGTTAATTTCTAAAAAATATATGCATAAAATATTAATATTGGCCCATACAGGTCTCGAAGCTGCGACCTTCACGTTAGTAGCACGACGCTCTTACCAACTGAGCTAATGGACCAAATGTATATAAAAGCTGCAAATATTAATTAATAATTACTCTTAAAAGGAAATACTTACAAATATTTATGCAAATGTCTCTATACGTTTAAGACACTAATTCAGTTACCCTCATCTTCTTCTTCCATAATAGTGTTCATGCATGTTGGAATTCTCATAATTTCAATCTTATGTTAATGTGATTTAGCAAAATGAAACTAAGGTTAAGGTAATTTAGGAAAAGATAAAAAATAATTGCATGCTAGATAGAAAATATACTATAATCGAAACGTAAGTACTTAAATTTCAAGACGAGATACATACATATTTGTTAGGTTCACTCAGATGAGAGAGGATGGTCAAATATTAAAAAATTGAAATATTATTTTTCATTTTATTGGATTTTTTTAACTTCTTAAACTTGTGGATATTGTAACTTTCCAAGTAGTGGCACCTTGTTCTTTTTCTTATCTTCAAAATCACATTCATGTGTCTTAACTTTGTAAGCATGTTCATCATCTCTCACTTGTTAAGTTGGATGGTGTAAGGTAAAGGCAAATTTAACCTTTTACGAACTTGCCTTAGAGAATTAAGTATAAAAAAGAAAAAATTGTATGAGAAGTTGATTCCATTGGTGTGTGTGTGTGTGTGTGTGTGTGTGTGTGTGTGTGTGTGTGTGTGTGTGTGTGTGTGTGTGTGAGAGAGAGAGAGAGAGAGAGAGAGAGAGAGAGAGAGAGAGAGAGAGAGAGAGAGAGAGAGAGAGAGAGAGAGAGAGAGAGAGAGATATGATCCATTGACACCAGGTGTAAGTCTAAAAGGCTTACACCAAATCTCAACCGTAAGTAACACTCGATCAAATGGTCATATAAATAGCCTAATTTTAGGAAGAAGAATGAGTCATATTTTTTTAATTAATATGATTGTTTGATCAATCCTTTTAACAGTTGAGATTTGGTATAAGTCTTTTACACTTACACATGATGTCAATGGATCCTGACTCATACACACACACACACACACACACACACACACACACACACATAGACACACACACACACACACACACACACACACACACACACACACACACACACACACACACACACACACACACACACACACACACATATATATTATATTAAAATAACCGAAAATCCTAAGAGTAGTTTTGGATCCAGAATTTTAAAAATGTTATAAAATTACCAGAATTGTTAGAGGGGCTGTTGAAGAGTTATGTAATTTGCCATCGAGGAAGTGAGAAAGCGATTATGGTGGTGTTGGTTGCTTTGATGGCAATGTGAACTGAGAGAGAGATATCAAGGCGCTGTTATGGACGGATTTGTCTCGAGCTGAGAAATATATCTCAAAGCAGTACGTGAAGCAAAGCAATTTTTCTTAGTTTTGTAAGGCGATCCTAATTGTTCCCCTCTTTCTCCAATGAGCAGCCGTTATGGATATTTTAGAGCGCGGGTGTGGAAAAGTATAGCGGCTGAAGGTTTGTTCAACACCGTGACTCTTGATAAGTTTTCAATATGGGTTAAAAGATTTAGAGGGGTGATAGTTGGGTCACAGTCATGACCACTGATCAGTTTTTCAGCTTTAATTATTTGTTAAGGTTGCAATGTGTGTTACTAGGTTTAAGGGGCGACGATTGTTGTACCGTCGTGACCTATATTTTAAGACAGTTCTTGTGACCATCATGAATTTGAATTTAGGACGGTTTAATGATAATCGTCGTAATATTTATTAGTTTTTTAGATATGCAAGGGTGGTTGGTGTAAACTGTCGTAACAATCGTCTCTATGAGAGTTACGACGATTATCAAGTAATCGTCACAAATTTTGTGTTGAAAAACCCTAATTTTTTTGTAGTGTTATGTTATGCATTTTGCATGCAAATCTTATGTTTGAATATATAATGCATGAGATTATACGTGTTATGTAGCACTGTAAGTTATTTTTATGAAGGAAATGATCAGTATCTACAAGAATAAAACTCGAGTTCTGGTTTTTGGTATGGTGGTGAACTTTGATTCTCTGACATTCGATAGTTGGATCAAAAACTTGTAGTGAAGGAGAGAACTGCAATTTAACATGGGGTTGTTGTTCGTATAAGACTAATTGTACCAATTTAAGATAGTGAATTTCCTTTCTTGGATAGAGTGCTCCCTATATGTAGGCGTGGTTTCACCGAACTGAGTTAACAATTTTTGTAACCTTTAACTTATTTGACGTATTCTGTAAATTACTAACAACATTTATATCTATTAATTCTAGTAACGGGTCAGGTTTTCAACATCGGGTCTTGAGTCTAACATACTCATTAAAAATAACAAAATTTAAATTATAACCAAAATATAATTAGTTTCACGTACCTATAACCATAATAAGACCATCTTAAAACCTTCGAGGCGTTATGTATATTAGCCACAATGTAAATGTGGAAAAACAAATATCAATCCTATTTTTTCAAGGTTTAAGCGTGACAAATATTTTATTATGCCCTATTTAGTTATGATTTAACTATGTCAAAATTTTGGTCATGTGTAATATCCCACCTTACAAACCCTGAAAGGGGCTATGAGGACGACAATTGCATATGAAAATTGTCCTGGCCTGGGCCTGACCATACGGGCCCAGCCCAATAATGTCCCACCGAGCCCAGACCAGCTTGGGCCCCAGCTTAGGACGTTGGGTCCCCGACGAGCAGGGATGGTCTCCCCATGAGAAAGACCTGCCCCGACCACGTCGGGCAGGGAACTCCCATCACGACCAAACACCGCCCTCCGTGGGCAAGACCTGCCCTCCGCGGGCAGAACCTGCTCCCTCGCCGGGCAGGACAACGTGTCCTTCACTCGTTCTCCACGTGCCCCCTCCGCGAGGACATGTCACTAACCAACTGCCCATCTCCGAAAGAGCAGGTCAAACCCACTTTCCGGAGATCACGGGACAGTTGGACTAGGGCGAATACCACGTTCTGGTCTTCACTACGCCACGTAAACCCTAGCAGTCACCTGGGTTGGGCCTGGAAATCCAGCCCAACACAAGTGACCGTTGCCCCAACGCTGGGGTCTCTCTATAAATACCCTCTTCCACAAGAGGGTCAGGTAATTCACTTCTTACCCCATTTCTGTACTTTGCTCTTACTCTGTCCAAATTCCTTACTTTTGCATCAGATTGTCTTGCAGGTACACCCCCTTCTCCTCCTCATCACCGGTGAATAGGTAGCAGTCCAACAGAGTGTGGCCAGCCAGTGATCCCCTTCTGATCAAATCAGATCGGTGGCGTTGTCTGTGGGAACAGAAACTTCCCCGTTACTCCAAGCAAAAAACCAAAGTTTTACCAACACTCCGCGATCATGGCTAGCCCACACCACAACGATACCGTGCATGACTTCATGCTCAACACTGCCGCAAACGGAGGCAAGCCAACGGAGACGTCACGCCCAACGGAGACCGACGAGAGAGACGGCCATACTGCATCACCGTCGTCCGCAGAACCGACACACCAGGCTGTCCACCGGCCCCAAAGCCCAGCGGCATTCCAACCCGTTCCCGTCTCGGCTGGAGCAGACCCAACGGTGGGCGCCCTCTTCGCGGACATCAACCAGACGAACCAGCTATTGTTTCAACAGAACACACGGATTGGAGCGCTAGAATGCGAGGTCCTGCCAAGGTCCCCCCCGTGGGGAGACCAGAACGGGAACTCGAGGAGTCCCTCGCCTCAACCCAGACATCGACGACCTCGGCTGGAGAGGCCCCAACCCGAAGTAGTACGGGAGCGGACAAGGTCCCCGACGAGACAAGTTCGTCAGAGACAACAAGCCAGAGCAGGGGGCCCGACCGGGCCTCCCCGCATCGACCCCCAGTTAGGAGGTCGAGGACCCAAAACCAGGTACCTCTGCCAAATGGATCGTCTCCCCCTCGGTCACCAGCTCTCAGCGACGAAGATGACTACAGGATTCCCTTGTCCCGCGAAATCATGGCCGCCCCCATCCCCCACAGGATGGAGAAGCCCCCGACGCTCTCGACATACGACGACACCTCCGACCCAGAGGATCACCTGGAAGACATCGAGGCAATGCTCGACTACCAAAACGTTCGAGGGGCTATCAAATGCAGACTATTCCCGACAACCCTGAGGAAGGGCGCCATGACGTGGTACAAGAGTCTCGAGCCAGAATCGATTACATCCTAGAGGCTCCTGAAAGACCTATTCTCGAAACACTTCACAACATCCCGGCGCCATCCGAAGACAGAAGTCGCGCTCGACACTATAATCCAAGCTCTCGACGAGCCTCTCCAAAAATACATCGAGAGATTCACACGGGAGGCAGTACAGGTAACGACGCCAGACGAGATGAAACGTTACTTAATGGAGCAGGGCTTGCACCGCGATTCCAAGTTCTACGAGGCCGTGAGAATACACCAACCAGCATCTCTGCAGGATTTCCTCGACAGAGTCGCGCATTATATCCGGTTCGAGGAAACTCAAGCAGCCAACTTCGCCCGAGATACGCTAGACAGGGAGACCCCCGCGGGCACCGAGACGATAGAGCTTCGAGCCATTGGCACGGAGGTGATCGCAGACGGGAAGATCGCCCCCGTAAACAACACGAACAGCGCGGCCCTGCCGGCATATTCACGGAGTATACGGCCCTAATCGCTTCCCGCGAGCACATACTGGCCAAATGCGCCAAGACCAAATTTATCCAGGGAGGTGTCCGCTTCCCCATGCCGACACCCCCTAAGCCCAATGTGGACAAATCGAAGTACTGTCGTTTCCACAGGAGCCACGGGCACGAGACGGAAGACTGCATCCATCTCAAGGACGTGATCGAAATCCTGATTAAGGACGACCATCTGAAGAGATACACTCGGGGGGAGAAACCCCAAGGCAAGAAGCTCCAGAGGCCAAGAAAGTCGAAGAGCTCCCCTCTTTAGACGGCGATAACGGACTTCAGGTCGCCCTATGTGTCAGCCGCCCCGAGGATTGGTTCGCTGATAGAGAGTTCAGCCTCCCCGACGGCCCTGACCTACACGACGAACCGGTACGACCCACCAGTCGATGGGAATACTTCCCAAGAGCCATGGTCATCTCCGGTGGCTCTACGAGGAACCTATCCGTAGGATCGGTGAAAAGAAAGTTCGAAGAACTTATCACGAGAAACTCCGGTAAGATGAGCATGCTCGAAAAATTTCACGGCCGATCCAACCCGATCACCTTCTACCTCAAGGAACTCCCCGGGGGTTCCCCCAATTCCAACATTCCCTTGCTGATATAGGCGCAAATGGCGAACTTTGATGTCAGACGCATCCTCGTCGACGGGGGCAGCTCAGTGGACATCATGTACACTCACCTCTTCACGACCCTCCAATTCGACGAATCCAACCTATCCCCCTACGTGGGCTCCGACCTCCAAGGATTCAACGGGATGACCACGAGACCGTGGGGATACGTGGAACTGAAAGTCACGTTCGGGGAAGAGGAAACTGCCAGGGAGATCAATATCCACTCCCTAGTCATCGAGTGCCCGTCCCTCTACAACTGTATCCTGGGCAGGACGATGATGGCCGAACTCACCGCGGTGCCTTCCACCGTCCACCTAAAAATGAAGTACTACACGAGACGGGGGGCCGTGGTGACCCTGAACGGGGACATAGAGGCTGCCCAAAGGTGCTTCGAGGCTGCACTGAAAGGCTTAAGCACCATCACTCTCGCAACTAAGAAGGCAACCTCAATTGTGATGCCGAAGAGCGAACCAAAGGAGCTCGTTGGATCCGTGGATCTCGACAGCCGCTTCACCGAGGGGCACGATCACGAAGGAGAGGCCGGCGAAACCAACCAGTCCAACGGGAAACCTGCCCATCCAGCGCGCCCCATCCCAAACGGTGAATTTGAGATCGTGACGCTTGGGGACGACTATAGCAGAACCGTGAAGATCGGAGCCGGACTCCCAGACCTTGCGAAGAGACAGCTACAGGCCTGCCTCCGCGAGAACGCCGACCTCTTCGCCTGGAGCGCCGCGGAAATGCCCGGACTCGACCCTGAGGTCTCCTGCCATCAGCTGTCTATCAACCCGACCGCGAAGGCCGTAGTACAACGTAGACGTAGACAGTCCCCCAAAAAGTCGGCGGCGGCTGAAAAAGCTGTAAAAGACCTCCTAGAGGCAAATTTTATTTCGGAAGCCCGGTATTCAATCTGGTTGTCCAATGTTGTACTCGTTAAAAAGAATAATGGAAAATGACGCATGTGTGTTGATTATATCGATCTCAATCGGGCATGTCCCAAGGACGCCTATCCTCTCCCCAACATTGACAAACTCGTCGATAACTCCGCGGGCTTCAAGTTCCTATCCTTTATGGACGTATACTCGGGGTACAACCAGATCCCGATGGCCGAGCACGACAAACAGAGACAACCTTCATGACGGTGTCAGGCAACTACTACTACAACGTAATGCCCTTCGGCCTAAAGAACGCTGGCGCCACATACCAACGGATGATGAACAACGTCTTCCGGGGAGAAATCGGCGACATGCTCGAAGTGTACATGGATGACATGATCGTCAAGTATTACACGGAAGTTGACCACATGGCCCATCTTAGAAAGGTCTTCGACACAGCGAGGAACTGACGAATGCGCTTCAACCTGGAGAAGTGCACCTTCGGTGTCCGCGCAGGAAACTTCCACGGCTACTACCTGACAGAGTGCGGGATCGAGGCAAATTCGGACAAGTGCCACGCCTTTTCGGAAATCACCACACCCACCACGAAGAAGTCCATACAATCCCTCAACGGCGTGCTCGCCTCACTTTCCCGGTTCATCGCGAAGTTTGTACAACACGCCCTCCCTTTCTTTAAACTACTCAGAAAGGAAACCACGTTCGAATGGACAGAGGAATGCGAGCAAGCCCTCTGCCACCTCAAACGTGTCCTGTCTGAGCCACCAGTGCTGACACGACCAGTAACGGGAGAAACCCTATACCTATACCTGGCCGTGGCTAATGAGGTCGTCAGCGCCGTTCTAATTAGAGAAATCGAAGAGGGGCAAAAGCCAATCTACTTCACGATCAAAGCCCTCCATGGTCCCGAAGTCCGATACCAACTGATCAAAAAATTCGCCCTAGCCCTCATCACTGCTGCACGACGGCTCCGACACTACTTCTTAGCATACACCATCGTGCTCCGAACTGACCAACCCATCCGGCAGCTCCTCGGCCGACCCGACATGGCGGGACACATGTTAAAATGGTCATTAGAACTATCTAAGTTCGACATCGTCTATGAAGGCAGGAAAGCCCTCAAGGCCCAAGCCCTGGCCGACTTCGTCGTCGAGATGACCTCCTCGCCAGACCCTACCACGGGGAGCCACAAATGGACTATTTTCGTTAACGGTCCTCAAACTCCACGGGCAGCGGAGCAGGCATCATCCTCGATATCAAAGAAGGCACCGCCATAGAGGTTTCCCTCACGCTGGCCTTCCCGACGACAAACAACCAAGCCGAGTACGAGGCGTTCCTGGCCGGACTTCGCCTGGCATTAGACCTCGGGTACAAAGAAATTAAAATCTACACAGATTCCCAGTTGGTCGCCTCACAAGTACGAGGAGAATATCAGGCGAAAAATGACAACCTCGTCGAATACTTGGCACTCATTACCAAAAAACTGCAAAGTTTCGACTCCGCGGAGGTTCAACACGTCCCGCGCGAGCAGAACACCCGGGCCGATATTCTCTCAAAATTGGCGAGCACCAAAAAGCGAGGCGGACACAAATAGGTCATCCAAGAAGTCTTATCACAACTGAGCACCAAAGCGCCCAACGCCCCGCTCGACGTCCACGCAATAGGAGATACCAACTGTTAGATGACACTGCTACACACCTACCTCAGCGCGGGCCACCTACCAGCTGACCCTAAAGAGGCCAGCGCGATCAAACGACGAGCCTGCTCGTACGTCCTCCTCGAGGGAAAACTATATCGCAGGGGCTTCGCGATCCCACTCTTAAAATGCATCGACAACTCCCAGGCCGCAGCCGTCCTGGAGGAAATCAACGAGGGCATCAACACGCAGCACCTCGGAGGACGATCCCTGGCGAGAAAGGCCTTACGAGCAGGATACTACTGGCTTTCGATACAAACAGACGCGAAGGAGCACGTCAAGAGATGCGACAAATGCCAAAGGCACGGGGACGTGCACCTTGCTCCATCGACCGAACTCAAATCCCTCTCCTCCCCGTGGCCGTTCGCCTGGTGAGGGATGGATATCCTCGGCCCCTTCCCTCTGGGTTCCTATCAGAACAAATACCTCATCGTGGCTGTCGACTACTTCACCAAATGGATTGAGGCCGAAGCCCTAGCCAAAATCACGGCCCACAATATACTCCGATTCTACAAAAAAAATATCCTCGCAAGGTCCGGGGTCCCGCTCGCCATCGTCACAGACAACGACACGCAATTCACGAACAAAAACTTCCGGGACTTCGTCACCAAGCTCGGAACCAAACACCATTTCACCTCGGTCTAACATCCCCAGACAAACGGCCAGGCTAAATCCGCGAACAGAGTCATACTCAGAGGACTAAAACGACGACTCGGCGACGCAAAGAGGGCATGGGTCGAGGAACTCCGCAGCATCCTCTGGGCATACCGAACTACGCCCCACTCAACCACGAGGGAAACACCATTCTGCCTCACGTACGGAACCGAGGCGGTGATCCCGGTCGAGATACGCGAGCCATCCAGACTAACTGAAGCTCCCCTCGAAACCAAAGACAACCACGACGCCTTAAGAGAGGAGCTCGACCTAGTCGAGGTGATTCGATCAGGAGCAACCCTTCGGGAAGCCCGACTGAAACAACGGGTTGCACTCCGCCATGACAATTAAGTCTTGAAACGCGACTTCCAAATCGGTGATTTAGTCTTGTGCAGAAACCAGAAAGATTCCCATGAGGGAAAACTTGCCGCAAATTGGGAAGGTCCCTACCGTTTCCGCGACAAGACGGAGCACAGGGCTTACTACCTCGAAAACCTACACGGGGAACAACTAGCTCGACCATGGAATGCCGAGAAGCTGAGGCGGTACTACAGTTAAATACTGCCCGCGACACCCAGACGTCGCGACCATTGGGGGGCGGCATGGTACCACCGCACCTCCTCGCGTCTCATAACGACTAAAGAAAAAGAAAGCCCTACCTCTTGTGTGCGCGGGCAGAAGGCTTTGCTCGGCAGGGAACACCTCGATCGAGATTTCCCACCGCCGTACCAACACTGGCAAGACACCCAGCTCGCGATGGGACGTCCACGCCGCGGGGAGAACTACCCCTGAACCGGTCAGGCAACAAAGCCGGCCAACCGGCCAGTTCCCCACACCGCCGGTAACAAGTATTGTCGAGCTACCACCCTGGACAGGCCCAAAAACACAAACATACAGTTAAAACATACGAACATACATTTCGAGCATATAAAATTGCATAAACAAAACAAGCATAAACAACATGTGAAAACGAGGCGCACACTTAGACAATTCTCAAAAATATATTACTCAAAAGTGGGCACCATCCCAGTAGTCAATATTACATAAACAATAAGGGCGCGCAGGCCCGACAAAGAGAACAACAAAATACATATGGCACGTAGGCCGAAATACGCGAGCACGCAGACCCGGGGCTAATCTACGCTCCCTCCTCTTCCTTAGCTTCAGGTTCGACGACAGGGACGACGGGGGCAGACTCCTCGATGCTAGGGTCGACCACCCGACCATCGACTATCTCGTGGAAGGGCCCGATTCCATCCTCGACGAAGGCGACGCCGGAGTTCACCACCCTAAGCTGTGCAACAGCACCGTTGAAGCCCGCGACGAAAGTATCTAGACAATCACCTTCCAACACCCGTATCCTGGCGAGCAGGTCAGCCCGGGTAACCAGCAACCTGTCGTCATCAGTCTCGTCATCGGCAGGAAAGAGATCGCCCTCGAGTTCCACCACACGAGCCTTCGACGCCCGCAGTTCCTCCTCATCTATCCTCAGTTTCTCCTCGGCTCTGTCGCCCCTCTTGCGCTCAAGAGCCGCCTCCCCGCGAGACTTTTCCAGCTCTTTAGTCAGTTGAGTCACCTTCCCCTGGCTCACCTCCAGATCCTCGACTGCCTTGTTTAGACAGGACTGCGTGAAAGCGAGATCCCCCTGCAGCTTTGACAGCTCGACGGTCGAGCAACTTTCTTCGCTCAGGACCATCGCTGTAGTGAAAGTCTGCATCAGCGCGGCCAAGTCCTCGGTCAGAACCTGCCTCCGCATAGCACGGTCAACACTCAAAATCGCCTTCGCCACCCCGGCAGGGATACTGGGTGACCTAGCTCCATGGAAATAGCCGGGGTGCTGGTGACAAGGAACTATGGCGTAACCCTCCTCGGAAGAATCCGCCGATAAGTCAACCACGGGCGCATCCTCCTGAACTCTCGCCCTCTTCGGGGCCCCTTGCGAAGTAGGCGACTGGCTACCGGGCGGGGACGCCGATGACCCTCGTCCGTCTTGTTCTGCAGAAGACTGCCCGACCAATTGGGCGACCCGCGTCTTCGGAGGAACAACAGCCCTTGAGGCCCGCAACTTTTTCACCTGCTCCTTGACAGAAGACATGTCCCCTGCAAAACAAAGAAAGTCGGTTAACAAAAAACAAAAGGGTATCAAATCGTGAGAAAGAGAGGCGTCCACCACCTAGGTAGCGCAGGGCGTCCTCCTCCGAGGAACACTCAAGCAAGGCCTTTGTATTAATCAACCTCGGCGTCTCGCGGGTGTTCTCGTAGCTGTCAAGGATATATCGGCCATCGAGGGTCACCAGCTTCGAAGGTAGCAGATTGCGCACGAACGGAACTATCTTCAGATAACTGGTCATATCTTCGTCGTCGAGCGACCCCGCACGCATGATATACCGACCTGTTCCCCGAGAATAGTGTTCTAGAGACCATTCCACGTGCACCCGCGGCAGCATGACGGCCTCACGAAGACCATCCACGATCCTCTCCCCCTCTGAATATAAAGAGCGAACCCCCTCGTACATGATCGGGCTGACCACGAAGAAACGACCTTTGAAGTCCCGGACAGAATCCATATACGTTCTGAAAATCCTGTCCGGTTACTTAAACGACACACAACCATGTCGGCCACTCACCGTCTGCTGTTGCAGATGAAAAATGCGAAAGAACAACGACATCGTGACGCCAACCTGAAGATATTGGCATACAAGCTCGAAGGCCCGAATAAAAGCCAGGGCGTTGGGGTGCAGCTGCGACGGGGCCAACCTCAGCCAGTCAAAGAGGCCCAGGTGGAAGTATGAGAATGACAACTTGAATCTGGCCTCTTTGAAGTAGAACTCATACATCGGGAAGCGCATCCGCCCGCATTTCGAGCAGATTCGATGGCCTGGCCGGGTATAATAGACTTGCCAATTCTGGGGATCCCCTTCTTCCCGGTCTTCCACGGTAGTTAGGCCCCTGTCGGGTCAGAAGCAAAGCAGGAGGGCGTAGACAGAGGCTCCTCGGCCACCCAGTCCCCGACGGGAACGGCAGGCTTGTCGAAATGCGGGACATCCAGCTCATTATCCTCGACCATTGTGCCAAGGACAAACGAAGTCATTAATACCTGAAAAGCAGAAGGTAACGGTGAATTTGATGACAGAGATCAAATTCACCCTTCCACCGCAAGTCAAGTGAAAGGGCGACGAGGACACCCCGAGCATCATCCCCGATGGATCTACCGAAACCTACCTGTCGCGGTGAAATTGGATACCAAACTATTGATTAGTTTGAATCTTTAATTCATTTGCAACCGAACTTTGATTTGTCCAAAGGAAGGGATAAAGATCGAAATTCCCATAATGCAATGCAAATGCAAGGTTTAGAGAGTTTAGGTTCGGGGGTTGGTTAAACTTAGGGAAGGTACTAGCATCCTAAGTTTCTGTAGTACTCTACAGGAACCTCTTGTTTTATATTTGTTTATTGCTAAGGATTATTTTCTTAAGGTTAAAGAGACCTAGGGGTTTATTTCTAAGTATACTCGATAAGATATAGCATCTTATGCCTACATATCCTTACAGGAGTGGAATCAGAGTATCTGTAGTTCCCCTAAAGGGTTTGAGGACTTCTTTGACTGTGGTCAAAGTTCCTACGGGTTTAGGGTAGTTGATTGATTTATTTTAGGAGAAGATGTGCATTGCCATTTTAAGAGAGATGTAACCGCCACAAGTTGTAGGAATATAGTCTTTGCATCCTCTTAAGAGAAGGGCTCAAGTACTCGGATAGGGATCGACGAGGTACACCTTTATCTCTCTTAAGGCAAAGTTCCTACGGTATTGACTGTATTGATGTAGGATGGAGATTCTATCTCGCTTAAGATGATTTGACATCTTTCTCTAATGTGTTTGAATATTGGTTTGTTTTGAGTTGTATTGTTTTGTTTCTATGTTGTAAAATAAAGAACAATCCTTCCTATGAGGTAAGATCTATCCTAAAGATCAACTTGAATGGGATCAAGGATCATAGTGGGAGAATGATGCAAATGAGATGCACTGCACACAAGTGTTGACTCATGTGTAGGTTTTTCCTTTGGACGAAATGCGATGCGAGAATGTGATGCAATAAAGATAATACGGTAAACAGATAGATTGCAGTAAAGTAAAAGCAGATAAATAAGAGCATACATGAACGCATGAAAGCGCTAAGGTGTGTGAATTGTGAATGTGAGAGTGAAATGCAAGCGTAATGGAACTGTGCACGATTGATTAAGTTTTAGGGAGATTGATTTTAGTTGACTTAATTTTAAGTGAAATTGGTTTTTAGACAAAGTTGAATTTAATTATATTAGTTTAAAAAAAGTGGTTCTTTTAGTTATTATAAAAGATTATTATTATTAACAAGTGAATATACTTTTAAAATTATGAAAATGGTTTTCTTATTATATATAAAAAGTTTTCGTTTAAGTTATTATAAAATAAATTTAATTGATTGTCGTAAAAAGAGTGGTCATTATTAATTATGAAATGTTTTTTTATTACTTTATAAAGATTTAAATTATTGTAAGAGTTAGAAGTTGATTTTAAATTAAAATAGTTTACTATTATTAATTGTGCATAAAAGAAAATTATGAATACTTTTATTATAAAAAGGAAAAAGTTAAATAAATGATTTATATTAAAAAGTTATAATAGGCTGATTAGGAAAATGATTTATGTTTTCAGCAGAAAAATTAATTAAAGGATTATTTAAGTTGAAAAAAAGTCAATTAAACGGTGGGTTAGTGTTCGTTAAACGAGATTAGTGTAAGTGGGTGGAGGTGCATGATATATGTGTGTGTATGCTGCAATTACACATGATTATTACATCAGAGAAAAGGAAAGAAAAAAAACAGGCAAAAGCCCTAAGCCCCAAATCGGAAAAAAAAAACCCTCTCCGTCGTATCCTCTTCTTCTCACTTTCCTCAATCGATCGCTCCTTCGCCTTCAATCTTATCCTTTTCGTTTGTCCCTTCGTAATATTCCGCTCTTCTTTCACACCTGAAACACAAACGACACATCAAAAGTTTCAATATATTTTAACGCAAATGAATGTGTTACCGCGAGTTTTGGACGGCGGGGGTTCGAGATTGCAAGGCGGATGTTTCGCGAGTGGTGACGTCGAGGGTGGTTCACGATGGAGTTCCGTTGAAGGGACTCATGGAGGAGTCGCGGTCGACGGGAAAAGATAAGTTCTCCGTTCTTCTGACTTTAGGGTTTCAATTGGTACTTTGTAGAAATTATTCGGATGCTGTGGTTTTTTATGAATTTCTGCTATGAATTTCGTCCTCTCTTAACTTCTGAATCCTTCCTCCTTTTATAGGCTGTCGAACATTGATGTTGATCTTTGTGATAAAGAACCTTCCTATTTCGAACGAACATGTCGGATGCCGTTTTGGTAAGAAGTGAAGTGCTATTGATTTGCTCGAAATTTGTCTGATTAGCTTCCATTCCCGCTCCAAACATTCCATTTTTGAAATATTGCATTTGATTCCGTTGTAAATGATGGTGTTAATTTGTTTGAAACATGTTGGGGCTTACTTGGAAAGGTTTGAAATTGTTTGATTGTGTTGATAAATGTTTGATTCTTTCTCTGTTTATCATTTCGAATTTGTGCTGACGTGTCGTAATGTGTTGTTGCAGAATGCTGATGGCTTGGATATTTGCTGCTGTTTGTGTAGAAAAACTAAAGAATATTATCAAGCGGGCTTACGGTGGTTATTCCATTTTTCTGACTCCTTCATCGACAAAAAGAGAACCATCAACCGGCCCTTCATATGGCTCTACTGTTAACATAATCTCATCCCCTTTTCCACCACCATTAGTTGCGGCAAGATGAAGCATTTCAGTGTTATATTTAATGAATAGTTCATGAAGGCCATCCTCGACTATCCTTATCCACAACTATCTCTTCAATACTGATCAAAGTTCTGGAGCAAGGGCAAAATCGAACTACTGAGAAAAAGATCCTGGCTGAAGGCTACAATAGTCAACTTCATATGAAGTTTCGATACTTCGGCAAAAGATAAGTTTGCAGTTGGATACGGTCGGGTAGTTAAAATGCGAGCTGCATCGTATAAATGTTTCAAATATGTGCAAAGAGTTTTAATCTGCTTCCAGTCATCCATAGTTAGAGTCATAAACGAGCAAAGACTTCCTTTAGTTCACAGGCAGCTACAAGCATATGGTATGTTGTATCCCATTTATAATTGTCATCAACCAATAGGTTCACCAAACTAGGTACCTTTAGTTGTTGCTTATGCTCAATAAACTTCTCTTCGTGAGATTCAGAATGTTTCACAAATTTAGCATACTCCTGAACTTTGCTAATAGTTTCATTCATTGCCTGCAGTGCATCAACTGCAAAGCGACTTGACGGTCTCACTTGAGAAAGACTTATCGAGTGTAAGGGTTTGTAATCGACCTTCCAAATGCCAATCAGATAAACAGGTCATTATAGATTGGTTTAATGAGTTCATCAGAATCAAGAAACGGCGCGGTAACAACATTGAGAATAAGATTATGTAAGTTGGAATTGCTATCAACGAAGTGTTCTCTAATAATAACGTTCCCTGTTGTCTGGTTTGATGACCACATGTCCAATGTCAGGTTGAGAACTGGGGTTGAAGAGGGATGTTCTTCTGTATTGCTGCTGTTGGTGTTTGCAGATGATGTAGAGATAATCGCAGTTGCCGTTCGTAGCTAGTGCTCTGCTGATGTCGTGCTACCGATGCTTGTGGCTGATGACATGTTGATGTTACTGCTAATAATGCGGCATCACTTTGCTTGCAAATACTGCCAGTGTGGAGGCAAATCGCCACACATCACACAAGTCTGCAAGACATTGGTTAATGCAGGTTTCGATGATGACAAATTCCCTGGATAGATCGGAAATTATGAACTCCAGATCTACTAAACTATATGCAACGTATCACCCACCATATCCTTTTACGCTTGTCTTAAAACTTCTGAAATGAATATACTATGTGTAGATAAAATGCAATCATGACCAAAGGCATGAAAGACCTCAAACTGATGAATTTTTGCAGGTTTGCAGGGCATGAGTCGACCATAGGGTCGGCGCATGCATCAGAACAATTCTGCACTAGTCAGCGCACAAGGTAATGCGTCGACCATAGGGTCGGCGCATGAAGGAATAACTTTCCAACGGGTCAGCGCGTAAAGGCATGAGTCGACCATAGGGTCGGCACATAATGGAAATAGATTTCAACGGGTCAGCGCACGCCGACTGTATGGTCGACGCACACTGATGAATTTTCTAGATTTCTAAAACAACACAGGCCATGCGTCGACGCACAAACCTGTTATGGTCGACCGTTCGCACGGAAAATCTGTTTTAAAATGCTTCTCTCTTATATTTGAAATACTGTTATGTCTAGAATTATGTTGGCACTATATATACTTGTTTAACCACTTGTGTCTTTAAAACATTTGATATTCTTTTGATTCATGTGTTCAAAAACAAGAAAGAGTGAAATAGGTGTCCAAGATTCATCATCTTCATCTTCAACATCTCACAACATCTCAATTACACACAATCATTTTTGAAATGCATTTGTGAGAGATTCAAGGTGATAAGGTTCGAGGCTTAGATTGGAGAATCAAGCTCGGGTTGAAGATTGTGACAGGTTCTTTCTTGAATAAAACCATTGGGGTTTTACCCTCCAAGATTGGTTTGAATTTTAGGGTTTTTTGGACGAGATTCTTCATCAACAGTCAATCGAGCGAAGGTGGTTGTGAAGAGGTGTTCTTCACAAGTCTAGTAGCGGATTCAGTGATTTTGAAGGGAAGATCTCGGGGTCGATTTGGTGCTGTTGAGATCAGCTGGAGCCAAAGGTTTGAACAACAACGTGTTATTCAATAAGGTGGCTGGAGTCGGAGGTCCATCAACACAAATCGAAAAACTTGATTCATCTTGAATCAAGGGGCAAGGAGTGAAGGCAACTTTTAACACATTGAGATTTCTTTTGTATATTTGCTGCTCAATCCTTGTATAAAATGTTACATTCAACAGGTGATATCTATAAAATCTATCTCAATTCTAGTTTTAGAATTGAGGGCAGACGTACCCCGAAGCGAGGATGACGGGGGAACTGCCTCACCAAATACTTGTCTTCTCTATTTTCAGCATTTACGTTATAGCTCAAAATAAGTGATTTTTGTATAAGCTCTATTGTCAAAATTGTGATATCAATTGAGTAAGAGGTTAAAACTCTGTTTTTGACTCCAAAGTACAACAAGACATTGTACTAGGCTGGTTGGAATCACTTACTCAACATAAATATCACTTGGAGTGTTTTTGCACACCAAGTGTTTGACATACTGCTTGAACCAAAATTATCTTACTTGTGTATCTAGTTTTGGTTTGTTCTTTGAATCAATGGAACTAGGAATCCTTACAACTGAAGTAAATAATTGATAAGTGTAATTAGTGTTGTGATTCTATTTTTCCAAATTGTCATTAATCCAAAGGCTTACATATATCCGGTTTTCCAATAACCGTTCGTTTTAGACTATATTTTCCTCGGCCGCTTCCGCACTTAAAACATTTTTAAAACCAATTTTAAATTGGTAGCGCCGACTCAAATTTTAATTGGGGATCTATTCAACCCCCCCTTCTAGATCCGTGCCATAGTCTAACACTGCGGATATGGCTGCTTGCAAAATCTTGCCTGCTGATATGTAGCTGATGTGCTGATACTGCTTGTGAATGATGTTGTTGCTTGCTTGTGAAAGTTGTTGCTGCGTTAAGATACTTGTTGTGGTTGATGCAGCTGTTATCGCTCGCGGATATGCTTTTGGTTGCTTGCTCTGAACCAACTGACTTTTCCTTTATCAGAGATACCATTAATTGTTGATTTCAGATACTGTCTTGTCTTACGCCGTTGCCGAAAAGCTGTTTGGTGTTCAGTAGGGAGTTGGCGACAACTTCGGTTGTCGCCCTTCTGGCTGCTCAAACTTTATGCCCAATGATGAACCATACTGAGGGTTGATCATCTCTTAATCATTTTCGGTCCCTTTATGTAATGCTTTCTTTGTTTTGACAATTGTGTTGCATATAAATTTTGGTGGCAGCCGTGGGTGCAATATTACAGTCGGTCAAGGCGGAGATGCTAACTAATATCTTTGTTTACTGTAACAGGTGGTTTTCAGGTGGCTCCTCTGCATAATATGATGGTTCTATCACAAGCTAATGAATATCGTGGCAGCATAAAGTCTGATCCTTGTATTTAATCAACAATTATATCACTAAAGTGTTGTGACAATGTCAAGTAGTGAAACCAAATAATGGTAGTGCTCTAGTGTATATGGATCCTTCGTTTTGCAACAAACTAGTCTTTGTCACTTGGAATAAATGTGTATTCTTTGAAAGCAACTTGGAATAAATGAAACTCCTTTCTTTTAATCTTATGAGATCAACTTTTGCATAATGAGAATTTTCAATTCTTCCACTTCCGCGCTTTGAATCTTGAGATTTATGCTTAGAAGCGTGCATCACCTATTCGCTTTAGATTGAAACACCGCTTGAATCTTAATCCCGAATCTAAGTTATCCCGTTTTTTGGAGAATCCAATAAAACACACAGTTTCGACTTTGGCGCCATGACTCGTGCCTTACGCCATAAGCAGACCTCTTTTCTTAGCAAACCCTTCTTGCCTTAAACTTCGACCTCCTCCCTTTTTTGGCAATTCATCTCTTCAATGTAAATGAATCCACAATAGCTTATTTATAGTGACTTGAATAAGCTTGAATCTAAGATTGAGTTATCTTGAATTTTCTTATATCCATCACCAATAATTTGCACGAAATTGAATCTCAAAGAAAACCCGCAAACAACATTCTTTCTCTTTTTGAAGTGCTACAACTACGGAATAAACTCAGGATTTCCAAAAATCCAAAGGTCACACTTTGAAGCGCTTGACTGTGAGGATCTACACTTACATTACTGCAGCTGCATGAATTGGTTAGCCCGAAGGAATATAGATATTAAATTAAAGTCAAATAATAAAAATAAGTGGGATCTTACGGTCCAAAATTAGGGTGCAACAGATGCCCCTATTTAAGTTACTTCTATCCGGAGATATGAAGATTGAAATCTTCGTCTCGACGTGATAGGAGGGACTTAAATACAAACATTGCACGAATTTTGGCCCTAAGATACAACCAAATGCATATGATATGCAATGATATGAGAATGCGAGACACGGGTCCTGTGAGGAAATGATGTCACAGGGGAACAATTAGACGTGACACACGGGAAGAACAGGTTCATCAGAGTGAGACTCCACGGGGAAAGATTGGCAATCACAAGGTATCTGTAGATATCTTGTGAAGAAGCTTGCAAGAAAATCCACTTGAAGAACGTACTGCATAGGTCAAGTGTAATTGATTCAAGACATCAGCTGGAGAAGTCTACTGTCGAGACTTGTAAATGTAATAGGGAATACTTTTGCCAAAGTATATATTGTTAAGATTTAAGGAATCCACTGCCGAGATTCTATGTTGAAGTCTGCTGGAGATATACTTCTGTCGAAGTCTTCTGGAAATCTACTGCCGAGGTCTTCTGGGAATCTACTGCCGAGATTAACCAGGAAATGAAATAGAACTACCTACTGCCAAGGTCTTCTGGGAATCTACTGCCGAGATTAACCAGGAAATGGAATAGGACTACCTACTACCGAGGTCTTCTGGGAATCTACTGCCGAGATTAACTAGGAACTGAAATAGGACAACCTACTGCCGAGGTCTTCTGGGAATCTACTGCCCAGATTAACCAGGAAATGAAATAGAACTACCTACTACCGAGGTCTTCTGGGAATCTACTGCCGAGATTAACCAGGAACTGTAATAGAATCACCTACTGCCGAGGTCTTTTGGGAATCTACTGCCGAGATTAACCAGGAACTGTAAGATGTTCGAATGATTGTCGTTTTCGTTGTAGACTGTAGATGTCGTTGTAGACTATAGTTGTTCACTAGGGATCTTCAGAAGAAATGTGAGCCGGTTGCGTTGTAATGTATGTCTTCTCAAATAAAGAGAGACTGTTGTGATAAACTTCTTCGACTTCTTCGGGGAGATGTCACTGATGGAAGTAAACTTGTGTGATGAACTCACTAGGGAAGTCATTCCTGAGGAATGTCTTAGTTGCTGTAAAAAATGGGTGAATTCTCAAATAAAGAGAAATGTCTGTAACTGTCTTCTCTGATGAATCAATAATGTTGAAGGACCCACTGAGGGTAAATGAACTGTCTTGTAGAAACCGTCGTTTGTCATTTTGAATAAGATCTTGATCAAAACGAGTTGCTCAAATAAAGAGATTGTTATAGTCCAAATGTAGATGTTCGAGAAAAATTTGTTGAAGAAATGTTTGTCTTCATGAATACTCTTCCTGGGGGAATAGGGTGCAAAATAAATGGACACTTAATCCATGTTCAAAGGTTGGAGACATCCACGATGTGATTGCCAAAAACCGAAGTTCGATTCGGGAAGTAGCCGAAAAGAAACTGTCAAGCAAGACTCGACCATTGAGGTATGAACTCAAATGGAATTGTACTAAAATAACCATCTTCCATGAGGATTGAACTCCATGGGGAAAAATGAAACATTGTGTTTTTTTCTGCCTAGGGTCGACAAATCTAATTGGAGGGATAAGACGCACCCAAACACCTAGGGATAACTACAGCCAAAGCGACAGAATAAATTAAATAAACACAAAGAATGCAAACAAATGCACATGCCATGCTGTTTACTTATATGTTATGCGTATGCTTATGCTGACAAAACAAACAGAAAGAGGCGACCGGAGATGAAATAAACATCTCGGGATAAACATCTCGACCAATCTTTGAAGGTAGAAGTACCACTGGGGATAAACGGAGAACCAAATATGGGATCACACTCCTGCTTCAGGGCTCCAAATCTTCTCTTGGGAAATAGAGATCAATCTATTTGGGATGTAACATCTTGATATGGTTGAAAGGTTGTACGGAGTTGTAGACGGAGGTACCCAAACTGAAGCTTCATAGGGGATAAAATAAATATCTTGGGTCATCATAGTTGTTGAACATGTCGGAGTTGAGCTTCCTGAGGATGAAGTAAACATCCGCTTCGTTTCAAAGCTTCAAATGCCCCAAGTCACATGGCTTAAGAGAAAAACATCTCGAGAGGATTTTATAGAAAACATGATGTCCAAATGCCACACTGTTTTCAAACTGTCAGAGAGATTCGCCGAATCTCGACGTAACTGCCCCTGATTGGCGGTATAACTGAGTCTTCCAATTTGTGCTTTAGATGAAGCCAAGACTGGTATGGATCAAACCTCTTGAAAAATAACTTGCCCCAGGTTGGCAAAGTCTCCAAATCCATCAACGTCCGTATATAATCTTTCTAAGATATCAAGCAAATTTAGCAAGTCAGAAATGTTAATTCTGAAACGGTTAATGCAACACACGTTTGTCTTGAAGTTTTGAAAAGGCATATCGGTATAACTTGTGATCGAAACCACTAGTTAGGATACAAATTAAAAATTATTTATAAAGCCGATTTAATTTGAGCATAGCTCAAGGAGTCAGGAAACAATATCTCATCGAGTATGCTTTCGAATTAGACCTTACTTCAATTAGGACTTTGAAGGTCGTATATGAGCTTAATTTATGACTTGTAAAGCGGAGGAATAAAGGGTTAGTATATTTGTGCCCACCCAATTTTGGAAGATTTTCATTATTATTTTTTTTTTTGATATTACCCTGCCCCAGGCCAAAAACGAGGTTTCGGTTTGGGAGAAAAAACATATCTTTCCTCAAGGCTTAAAGATGGGTTAACTATTTTGGTGTTTAGGAGGTTGAAATAATGCCTTACATCATCAGTAGGGTTTTTGTTCGAAGCATACAATAAGAGATCATGTGTTTTACTTCATCATCCTCCTCCCAATTCTCTGTCAGAGCTAGAGATCGGGTAAAGTCGGTGTTATAAATTATTTTTGAAAAATAATTTTGAGTGAATACGAATGGATTTCTTCAAGACAAACACTTATCGCATTACTTATTCAAAAATAACAAGTTCTTACATGCCAAAAATACTTTTAATCGAAGAAACACAAACACAAAAGCAAAATAAATTAAAAAGCCAGACAAGCCCTTTTATTACGCCTTGAAAATGGAGAGGCTCGCAGAATCGTCTGATGTGTAGTCTTTTGATAACCTTGGATCATGTTCTCGGAGGATGAACCATGTTGGGGTCAGGATTAGGACCTCCGAAGGATAAAATTTCGCCTTTAACCAATTCTTGAACGTCTGCCTTCAAACCATAGAAGCTCTCAATGTCGTGGCCAGGAGCACCTTGATGATATGGGCAAAATTTGTCAGCTTTATACCAGTACGGGAGTTTCTCGGGTACTTTAGGTGGAGCTCTTGTTTGGATGTGACCTTTCTGAATCAAAACTGGAAACAGATCAGCATACTTCACAGGGATGGGATCAAACCGCTGAATTCCCTCTCTTGGAGTATCCAGAGGCATCTTCTGATACCTTATCTGAAGCCGTCGATTCTGTAGTTGATCTGGAGAGGCCAACTTCTGCTTAGGAGGTAGTTGTTGTTCGCGCTGAGCGGGCATTGCATACTAATGTTGAGGATGGGATATCGGAGCTATGAATTCTCTGGAAGGTCCACTGTCATCTTTATTGTCTGGGGCTATACCCAAATTGTAATGGTATTGCTTCACAAAAGCAACAGCTAAGTCTTCCCAATACTGAATGTGGTTACTTTGCAGCTTCATGTACCACATCAAGGATGTCCCACATAAACTTTCTTGAAAGCAGTGAATTATCAGCTTGTCGTTGTCAATATAAGCAGTCATCTTTCGACAAAACATTGTCAAATGGTATTTCGGACAACTGATACCCTTGTAAACTTCGAAGACAGGCATCTTGAACTTTAGAGGAATAATTACACCTGGAACTAAACATAGTTCATGAGCACCAAGACCTGATGCGGTAACTCCTCTCATCATCTTCACTTGTTCTTGGAGACCGCGAAGTTCTTTCTCCATTGCTATGAATCTAGGATCATCCACTCCTTTCTCAGCAGGAGTGTTCTGAGGGTCAACAAACAGGTTGTCTTGCAAAGGTTGAAGTTAGACAGGAACATCCACTTGTTGCACAAAGTCGTCGGAGGAATAGTCGAATGTCGAATCAGTCCTTACTTTGAAGCTGGTCATGCCATCCATATCTTCGTTCTCTTTGCTATCCTTAAGTAATACTTCGAGCTTGGCCATATGGGCGAGATGTCAACTGACAGACGAAGACAGAAAGACAGGTGAGGACGCAGCGGAGAAAGGACAAATGCACATGCTAAAATGCTAGATGTTATGCAGAATGCAGGATGAAACTTCAAGAAACTCAAGTTGTTTTCGGTATTATAACGTTGGATAAAAAATTTATTTTATTTTGATATTAGAGAGGCATTACAAAGCAAAGTACTCTTTTAAGAGTTTATTACATTGAACCAAAAGCAAAAGAGAATCTCGAAGATCTACTCCCTATGCTCCTTCTGTGCGCGAAGTTCTTCTTCTAACTGGTTGATGCGTTCTTGTAATTCGGCCTTCTCATTGATGAGTCGATCGACACATTCTTTCCAAGCCATAGCGGCCGGGGGAAGATGATCACTGGTGACAGCTCTTGAAGAGGTGTGAGAGGAAAATAAATCCTCTCGCGCCTTCCTTTTCCTTGCAAGTTCTACTTCTGGCAGCTTCTGGGACTTCTCTTTCTCTACCTTGAACGTGAAAAACTTGTTTCTCCAAGCAGCTTTCAGTTTTCGAGCCTCATCTAGAGCAGCTTTCAACTGATCTACTTCACTCACATCAAACCAATTAGGATCATGAAAAGCCAATACCATGGGTTCATGGAAAGGGAATGGCATCTTAAGGTCGAGAGCTCTTTCTCGCACCCAATGTAGATATTCTTCGAAGACAGCACAGTTGGGGTATCCTAAAGCGGCTTTTCCTTCCTTATTGACGTATCTCCATGCATAAATTATGACGGTCTTCAGGTCTGGATCTTCTCCTTCCTTGAGAAAGATCCCTTCTAACAGAGTCTGGTCAGGTACTTCGATCATAGGATGCCTAAATTGGAGGCGAGCCAAAACAGGGTTGTAATTTATGCATCCTTCTCTCCCAATAAGCGGTATGTTAGTAAATCTTCCGATGCTAGGAATCATACCTATACCTCCATAGGTAGGGTCGTACCACACAATGTCAGAGTGAGTAAGGGCCATAACTATCTCGGACCAACGGGGCGACACTTCCTCTTCCCAAATAGACGGATGCCGAGTCAGGCGAGCAATGAACCATGAATACAATAGAGCGGTGCAACAAACGATATGTCCTCCTTCTTCAGCATTCTTCGAGTGGATTGAGTAGTACGTGTCAGCTAACAAAGTGGGAACCAGATTCTTGAGTATGAATAATTTAATTGCATCCATGTCAACGAAATCGTCGACCTTAGGGAACCAGAAGATCCCATAGACCAATAAAGCAAAGGTGGCTTCCAAGATAAGGACTTCCTTTCTTTCAGCATGGTAGCAGACTTTTTCAATCAAGAAGTCAGTTGGGAATCTAAGGACTCCTTCCTTGGTGGTTAAGTGTGCTTGAACATCTGCTAAGCTGAGATGAGTAGCGTTTGCAATCTCTTGGTGACTGGGTACGTCCTCCTGGCCGGTGAATATAGGTCGGGCCGTCACAGGCATCCTCAAGAAGTCAGAATACTCTTCCAGAGTCGGCATCAACTAGTAGTCCAGAAAAGTGAAACAATGGTACAACAGGTCATAAAACTGTACAAGAGTCTCCAATAACCCTTCTTTCATCTGAAGCTTGAGGAAACAGAAGACTTCTCCATATTCTGTTGCGAAGGCCTGACGGTTCTCGATGAGATCTGCTAGTTCTCTCAAGCTTTCAATGTTAGGACTCTGAAAAGTGTACTCTGATGCTTCTCTCGTGAAATCCATGGTTACAATACCTGAGAAATAAAATTGAGTTTCTTGAAATGAATAAAGAAAGAATGCAATGCAAGATGAGTAGGACTTCATGGGATCCCAACTATTTATAAACATTGCGGTAAAAGAAAACGTTTTTATTAATTTTTGAAACGGAATACAAATAATTGCTTTTAAAAGTCCCAAATAAAAGCTAAATAAAAGCTAGTAAAGACACTAAGGAAGTTTCAAATTCTGCTGCTTAAGCTGCTCTTCTAATTGGGTCTTCTCATGGATAAGGTTGTCCACAATCAGCTTCCAAATAGTGCATTGCGGGTCAGAGAAAAATAAATCCTCCATGACTTTCCTCTTCTTGCAGGGGAGTAACTCTTCATCCTTCAACTATAGCTGCTTCTGGAGTTCGTCAATCTCTGCAACAGACACTAGATATTTGTTCTTTCATGACTCTAACTCATGTTGCGACTTCTTCAAAGAAACTTCTAACTTCTCAGTTTCGGACATAAAAACATAAGTGGGCTCTCTTCTCGAAGGTATAGGGTCTTGACGAGAGTAAGGCATCCTCAGCTTGATCGCCCTATTCCTTACCCACTGAAGATATGGTTCTAAAGACACACAGTTGGGCTTTCCCAAACTATTCCTATCTTTCTTATGCAGATGTTTCCAAGCTTCCACAATCTTATCTCGGAGATCTTGATTATCCTCGAAGAAAACACTCTCAACTTGTATGCCCTTAGGTGGTTCCTTCAACGAATATCTCAACTGTCGGCGAGCTAAAATCGGGTTATAACTGATCCCTCCACCAAATCTGAGTAACGGTATATTAGCGAAGTCTCTACATCCATCAATGATTAGAATCCCATCATACTCACGGCTATACCAATCAATGTCAGAATGAGTCAAAGCCATAATCCTTTATGACCAACGCTTGTCATTAAGATGCCAAAAGGATACGTACTTGGGCAAGTGAGTAAGGAACCATTTGTATAATAAGGGCATACAACATGTAATCATTCCTCCATCATGAAGGTTTCAGAGATGTATAGAGTGATAGGTGTTACCCAATAGAGTCGGCACTGGATTGTTCTTCATGAAGATCTTAATTGCATTAAGGTCAACAAACCCCTCAAAACTTGGAAATAGAAACACCCCATAGACAAGTAAGGCGAAGATTGCCTCGAATGGAGCCTTGTTCGTAAAATCAGTATAAAATGAAGCCTTCTCGAATAAGAAATCTGTAGTCAAACTGAAAGTCCCACTTTTAACAACCATGTTGTCCTTAACATCAGATACCTTGAGATAAAGGGCCTTAGCGATGTCTCTTTCTTCGGGGTCCTTTTCCAAGAAAGGAAAAGGAGATTCCTCTAGAATAGGCAGACCTAACAAAAAGGAGTATTCTTCCAAAGTTGGCAACAACTGATAATCTGGAAAAGTAAAGCAGTGATATATCGGATCATAGAATTGTAATAGAGCGGAAAGGAGGTCTTCATTTGCCTTACGTCTCAACAAAGATAGTAACTTCCCATATTTACCCTTGAACTTCTCTTGGTCTTCAATCAAAGCTCCCAATTCCCTTAGGTCATCCAATTTGGGACTCTTAAAAGTATATTTTAGAGTATTTCGTCTATCCATAATGTCCTACAATGTTCATAAATAAAGGGTAAATCCCATGAAGTCCAATGTAGTATGATGCTATATGAATGCAACAAACACAAGTAAGCACATAAGGGCACACAAAGATAAACAAACAAAGGTCCTAGGTTTGCAACGAGCATGGGGCCAAGGGTATACCCATTCCCAAGGGACAAGGACTAGAGGTAGATGGTACCTGCAGAACAAGGTTCTAAGGAGGCCCCAAAGTCATTAGTCCATCTATCGGATATTATCAATTTAGCAACTAACTCAGGGATTAATAATATTCTCAAGAGAACTTCTTTTGAGTGTAGCATTGCGTAGCACTATTTCGGGACTTGCTCCCTCATAGCCTCGCACTACGTCCTAATAAAGGCCAAAGTGGGGTTAAAGGTAACTACGGTCCTTAGTATCATGGACTCCAATTGAGAATAGTAAAAGCTTTCACGACTAAACTCGTTCAACTGGACCATTTTAAAAAGGGTCTCAACTAAGCAGGATTCTCGAGTCAACTTAGTCGGGACTCACTCCCTATAAGCCTCATCGAATATATCACCATCCTATCTTAATTTCTCTCAAGTCTGGGTGTAGGAATTTGTCTCACCACTCAAAGGTAACAACCCAAAAGAAAAAGATAAACAAACATACAAATAAACAGATAGAAAGCAATAAACAAGTAAATAAAACAAGTTAGGGCAACCCACTGAGGGCTCCCCTGTGAAGTCGCCATTTTCTGTCGCGGTGAAATTTGGATACCAAATTATTGATTAGTTTGAATCTTTAATTCATTTGCAACCGAACTTTGATTTGTCCAAAGGAAGGGATAAAGATCGAAATTCCCACAATGCAATGCAAATGCAAGGTTTAGAGAGTTTAGGATCGGGGGTTGGTTAAAATTAGGGAAGGTACTAGCATCCTAAGTTTCTGTAGTACTCTACAAGAACCTCTTGTTTTATATTTGTTTATTGCTAAGGATTATTTGCTCAAGGTTAAAGAGACCTAGGGGTTTATTTCTAAGTATACTCGATAAGATATCGCATCTTATGCCTACATATCCTTACGGGAGTGGAATCATAGCATCTGTAGTTCCCCTAAAGGGTTTAAGGAGTTCTTTGATTGTGGTCAAAGTTCCTACGGGTTTAGGGTAGTTGATTGATTTGTTTTAGTAGAAGACGTGCGTTGTCATTTTAAGAGAGATGTAACCGCCACAAGTTGTAGGAATGTAGTCTTTGCATCCTTTTAAGAGAAGGGCTCAAGTACTCGGATAGGGATCGACGAGGTACACCTTTATCTCTCTTAAGGCAAAGTTCCTACGGTATTGACTGTATTAATGTGGGGTGGAGATTCTATCTGGCTTAAGATGATTTGGCATCTTTCTCTAATGTGTTTGAATATTGGTTTGTTTTGAGTTGTATTGTTTTGTTTCTATGTTGTAAAATAAAGAACAGTCCTTCCTATGAGGTAGGATCTATCCTAAAGATCAACTTGAATGGGATCAAGGATCGTAGTGGGAGAATGATGCAAATGAGATGCACTGCACACAAGTGTTGACTCATGCGTAGGTTTTTCCTTTGGATAGAATGCGATGCGAGAATGTGATGCAATAAAGATAATACGGTAAACAGATAGATTGCAGTAAAGTAAAAGCAGATAAATAAGAGCATACATGAACGCATGAAAGCGCTAAGGTGTGTGAATTGTGAATGTGAGAGTGGAATGCAAGCGTAATGGAACTGTGCACGATTGATTAAGTTTTAGGGAGATTGATTTTAGTTGACTTAATTTTAAGTGAAATTGGTTTTTAGACAAAGTTGAATTTAATTATATTAGTTTAAAAAAAAGTGGTTGTTTTAGTTATTATAAAAGATTATTATTATTAACAAGTGAATATACTTTTAAAATTATGAAAATGGTTTTCTTATTATATATAAAAAAATTTCGTTTAAGTTATTATAAAATAAATTTAATTGATTGTCGTAAAAAGAGTGGTCATTATTAATTATGAAATGATTTTTATTACTTTATAAAGATTTAAATTATTGTAAGAGTTAGAAGTTGATTTTAAATTAAAATAGTTTACTATTATTAATTGTGCATAAAAGAAAATTATGAATACTTTTATTATAAAAAGGAAAGAGTTAAATAAATGATTTATATTAAAAAGTTATAATAGGCTGATTAGGAAAATGATTTATGTTTTCAGCAGAAAAATTAATTAAAGGATTATTTAAGTTGAAAAAAAGTCAATTAAACGGTGGGTTAGTGTTTGTTAAACGAGATTAGTGTAAGTGGGTGGAGGTGCATGATATATGTGTGTGTGTGCTGCAATTACACATGATTATTACATCAGATAAAAGGAAAGAAAAAAAACAGGCAAAAGCCCTAAGCCCCAAATAAATAAAAAAACCCCTCTCTGTCGTATCCTCTTCTTCTCACTTTCCTCAATCAATCGCTCCTTCGTCTTCAATCTTATCCTTTTCGTTTGTCCCTTCGCAATCTTCCGCTCTTCTTTCACACCTGAAACACAAACGACACATCAAAAGTTTCAATATATTTTAACGCAAATGAATGGGTTACCGCGAGTTCTGGACGGCAGGGGTTCGAGATTGCAAGGCGGATGTTTCGCGAGTGGTGACGTCGAGGGTGGTTCACGATGGAGTTCCGTTGAAGGGACTCATGGCGGAGTCGCGGTTGACGGGAAAAGATAAGTTCTCCGTTCTTCTGACTTTAGGGTTTCAATTGGTACTTTGTAGAAATTATTCGGATGCTGTGGTTTTTTATGAATTTCTGCTATGAATTTCGTCCTCTCTTAACTTCTGAATCCTTCCTCCTTTTATAGGCTGTCGAACATTGATGCTGATCTTTGTGATAAAGAACCTTTCTATTTCGAACGAACATGTCAGATGCCGTTTTGGTAAGAAGTGAAGTGCTATTGATTTGCTCGAAATTTGTCTGATTAGCTTCCATTCCCGCTCCAAACATTCCATTTTTGAAATATTGCATTTGATTCCATTGTAAATGATGGCGTTAATTTGTTTGAAACATGTTGGGGCTTACTTGGAAAGGTTTGAAACTGTTTGATTGTGTTGATAAATGTTTGATTCTTTCTCTGTTTATCATTTCGAATTTGTGCTGACGTGTCGTAATGTGTTGTTGCAGAATGCTGATGGCTTGGATATTTGCTGCTGTTTGTGTAGAAAAACTAAAGAATATTATCAAGCGGGCTTACGGTGGTTATTCCATTTTTCTGACTCCTTCATCGACAAAAAGAGAACCATCAACCGGCCCTTCATATGGCTCTACTGTTAACATAATCTCATCCCCTTTTCCACCACCATTCGTTGCGGCAAGATGAAGCATTTCAGTGTTATATTTAATGAATAGTTCATGAAGGCCATCCTCGACTATCCTTATCCACAACTATCTCTTCAATACTGATCAAAGTTCTGGAGCAAGGGCAAAATCGAACTACTGAGAAAAAGATCCTGAATCACCGCCTATTCGCTTTAGATTGAAACACCGCTTGAATCTTAATCCCGAATCTAAGGTATCCCGTTTTTTGGAGAATCCAATAAAACACACAATTTCGACTTTGGCGCCATGACTCGTGCCTTATGCCATAAGCAGACCTCTTTTCTTAGCAAACCCTTCTTGAATTAAACTTCGACCTCCTCCCTTTTTTGGCAATTCATCTCTTCAATGTAAATGAATCCACAATAGCTTATTTATAGTGACTTGAATAAGCTTGAATCTAAGATTGAGTTATCTTGAATTTTCTTATATCCATCACCAATAATTTGCACGAAATTGAATCTCAAAGAAAACCCGCAAATAACATTCTTTCTCTTTTTGAAGTGCTACAACTACGGAATAAACTCAGGATTTCCAAAAATCCAAAGGTCACACTTTGAAGCGCTTGACTGTGAGGATCTACACTTACATTACTGCAGTTGCATGAATTGGTTAGCCAGAAGGAATATAGATATTAAATTAAAGTCAAATAATAAAAATAGGTGGGATCTTACGGTCCAAAATTAGGGTGCAACAGATGCCCCTATTTAAGTTACTTCTATCCGGAGATATGAAGATTGAAATCTTCGTATCAACATGATAGGAGGGACTAAAATACAAACATTGCACGAATTTTGGCCCTAAGATACCACCAAATGCATATGATATGCAATGATATGAGAATGCGAGACACGGGTCCTGTGAGGAAATGATGTCACAGGGGAACAACTAGACGTGACACACGGGAAGAAAGGGCTCATCAGAGCGAGACTCCACGGGGAAAGATTGGCAATCACAAGGTATCTGTAGATATCTTGTGAAGAAGCTTGCGAGAAAATCCACTTGAAGAACGTACTGCATAGGTCAAATGTAATTGATTCAAGACATCAGCTGGAGAAGTCTACTGCCGAGACTTGTAAATGTAATAAGGAATACTTTTGCCAAAGTATCTATTGTTAAGATTTAAGGAATCCACTGCTGAGATTCTATGTTGAAGTCTGCTGGAGATATACTTCTGTCGAAGTCTTCTGGAAATCTACTGCCAAGGTCTTCTGGGAATCTACTGCCGAGATTAACTAGGAACTGTAAGATGTTCGAATGATTGTCATTGTCATTGTAGACTATAGATGTCGTTGTAGACTGTAGTTGTCGTTGTAGACTGTAGTTGTTCACCGGGGATCTTCAGAAGAAATGTGAGCCAGTTGAATTGTAATGTATGTCTTCTCAAATAAAGAGACTGTTGTGATAAACTTCTTCGACTTCTTCGGGGAGATGTCACTGATGGAAGTAAACTTGTGTGATGAACTCACTAGGAAAGTCATTCCTGAGGAATGTCTTAGTTGCTGTAAAAAATGGGCGAATTCTCAAATAAAGAGAAATGTTTGTAACTGTCTTCTCTGATGAATCAATAATGTTGAGGGACCCACTGAGGGTAAATGAACTGTCTTGTAGAAACCGTCGTTTGTCGTTTTGAATAAGATCTTGATCAAAACGAGTTGCACAAATAAAGAGATTGTTATAGTCCAAATGTAGATGTTCGAGAAAAATTTGTTGAAGAAATGTTTGTCTTCATGAATACTCTTCCTGGGGGAATAGGGTGCAAAATAAATGCACACTTAATCCATGTTCAAAGGTTGGAGACATCCACGATGTGATTGCCAAAAACCGAAGTTCGATTCAGGAAGTAGCCGAAAAGAAACTGTCAAGCAAGACTCGACCATTGAGGTATGAACTCAAATGGAATTGTACTAAAATAACCATCTTCCATGAGGATTGAACTCCATGGGGAAAAATGAAACATTGTGCTTTTTTCTGCCTAGGGTCGACAAATCTAATTGGAGGGATAAGACGCACCCAAACACCTAGGGATAACTACAGCCAAAGCGACAGAATAAAATAAACACAAAGAATGCAAACAAATGCACATGCCATGCTGTCTACTTATATGCTATGCGTATGCTTATGCTGACAAAACAAACAGAAAGAGGCGACCGGAGATGAAATAAACATCTCGGGATAAACATCTCGAACAATCTTCGAAGGTAGATGTACCACTGGGGATAAACGGAGAACCAAATATGGGATCACACTCCTGCTTCAGGGCTCCAAATCTTCTCTTAGGAAATAGAGATCAATCTATTTGGGATGTAACATCTTGATAAGGTTGAAAGGTTGTACGAAGTTGTAGACAGAGGTACCCAAACTGAAGCTTCATAGGGGATAAAATAAATATCCTGGGTCATCATAGTTGTTGAACATGTCGGAGTTGAGCTTCCTGAGGATGAAGTAAACATCCGCTTCGTTTCAAAGCTTCAAATGCCCCAAGTCACATGGCTTAAGAGAAAAACATCTCGAGAGGATTTTATAGAAAACATGATGTCCAAATGCCCCACTGTTTTCAAACTATCAGAGAGATTCGCCGAATCTCGACGTAACTGCCCCTGATTGGCGGTATAACTGAGTCTTCCAATTTGTGCTTTAGATGAAGCCAAGACTGGTACGGATCAAACCTCTTGAAAAATAACTTGCCCCAGGTTGGCAAAGTCTTCAAATCCATCAACGTCCGTATATAATCTTTCTAAGATATCAAGCAAATTTAGCAAGTCAGAAATGTTAATTCTGAAACGGTTAATGCAACACACGTTTGTCTTGAAGTTTTGAAAAAGGATATCATTATAACTTGTGATTGAAACCACTAGTTAGGATACAAATTAAAAATTATTTATAAAGCCGATTTAATTTGAGCATAGCTCAAGGAGTCAGGAAACAATATCTCATCGAGTATGCTTTCGAATTAGACCTTACTTCAATTAGGACTTTGAAGGTCGTATATGGGCTTAATTTATGACTTGTAAAGCGGAGGAATAAAGGGTTAGTATATTTGTGCCCACCCAATTTTGGAAGATTTTCATTTTATTTTTTTTTGATATTACCCTGCCCCAGGCCAAAAACGAGGTTTCGGTTTGGGAGAAAAAACAGATCTTTCCTCAAGGCTTAAAGAAGGGTTAACTATTTTGGTATTTAGGAGGTTGAAATAATGCCTTACATCATCAGTAGGGTTTTTGTTCGAAGCATAAAATAAGAGATCATGTGTTTTACTTCATCATCCTCCTCCCAATTCTCTGTCAGAGCTAGAGATCGGGTAAAGTCAGCATTATAAATTATTTTTGAAAAACAATTTTGAGTGAATACGAATGGATTTCTTCAAGACAAACACTTATCACATTACTTATTCAAAAATATCAAGTTGTTACATGCCAAAAATACTTTTAATCGAAGAAACACAAACACAAAAGCAAAATAAAGTAAAAAGCCAGACAAGCCCTTTTATTACGCCTTGAAAATGGAGAGGCTCGCAGAATCGTCTGATGTGTAGTCTTTTGATAACCTTGGATCATGTTGTCGGAGGATGAACCATGTTGGGGTCAAGATTAGGACCTCCGAAGGATAAAATTCCGCCTTTAACCAATTCTTGAACGTCTGCCTTCAAACCATAGCAGCTCTCAATGTTGTGGCCAGGAGCACCTTGATGATATGGGCAAAATTTGTCAGCTTTGTACTAGTACGGGAGTTTCTCGGGTACTTTAGGTGGAGCTCTTGTTTGAATGTGACCTTTCTGAATCAAAACTGGAAACAGATCAGCATACTTCACAAGGATGGGATCAAACCGCTGAATTCCCTCTCTTGGAGTATCCAGAGGCATCTTCTGATACCTTCTCTGAAGTCGTCGATTCTGTAGTTGATCTGGAGAGGCCAACTTCTGCTTAGGAGGTAGTTGTTGTTCGCGCTGAGCGGGCATTTCATACTAATGTTGAGGATGGGATACCAGAGCTATGAATTCTCTGGAAGGTCCACTGTCATCTTTATTGTTTGGGGCTATACCCAAATTGTAATGGTATTGCTTCACAAAAGCAACAACTAAGTCTTCCCAAGACTGAATGTGGTTACTTTGCAGCTTCATGTACCACATCAAGGATGTCCCACATAAACTTTCTTGAAAGCAGTGAATCATCAGCTTGTCGTTGTCAATATAAGCAGTCATCTTTCGACAAAACATTGTCAAATGGTATTTCAGACAACTGATACCCTTGTAAACTTCGAAGACAGGCATCTTGAAATTTAGAGGAATAATTACACCTGGAACTAAACATAGTTCATGAGCACCAAGACCTAATGCGGTAGCTCCTCTCATCATCTTCACTTGTTCTTGGAGACCGCGAAGTTCTTTCTCCATTGCTATGAATCTAGGATCATCCACTCCTTTCTCAGCAGGAGTGTTCTGAGGGTCAACAAACAGGTTGTCTTGCAAAGGTTGAAGTTGCACAGGAACATCCACTTGTTGCACAAAGTCGTCGGAGGAATAGTCGAATGTCGAATCAGTCCTTAAGCCCGGTCAATCGACAACGTAGAACGCGTGTGCTCGCACTAGAGGATCTTTCCCCGGGCCAGTCCACCTCCCCGGAACGACATCATCAAGTCCTCGCTCCCTTCCTCGGAGCAACGAATTGGGGGGCTCCTGTTCTGGCCTGGGCCCCGACCTGACCACATGGGCCCAGCCCAATAATGTCCCACTGAGCCCAGACCATCTTGGGCCCCAGCGTCGGACGTCGGGTCCCCGACGAGCAGGGATGGTCTCCCCATGAGAAAGACCTGCCCCGACCACGTCGGGCAGGGAACTCCCATCACGACCAAACACCGCCCTCCGCGGGCAAGACCTGCCCGCCGCAGGCAGAACCTACTCCCTCGCCAGGCAGGACAATGTATCCTTCACACGTTCTCCACGTGCCCCCTCCGCAGGGACACGTCACTAACCAACTGCCCACCTCCAAAAGAGCAGGTCAGACCCACTTTCGGGAGATCACGAGACAGTTGGACTAGGGCGAAGACCATATTCCGGGGTCTCTCTATAAATACCCTCTTCCACAAGAGGGTCAGGTAATTCACTTCTTACCCCATTTCTATACTTTGCTCTTACTCTGCCCAAATTCCTTACTTTGACATCGGAGTGTCTTGCAGGTACACCCCCCTTCTCCTCCTCATCACCGGTGAACAGGTAGCAGTCCAACAGAGTGTAGCCAGCCAGTGATCCCCTTCTGATCAGGTCAGATCAAATATGTTTTGTATTATATACTTCTTTTTGTACAATAATTTATATTATATATTTGAACAAGGAGAAATAAAAATAAAAGACTATAGAAAGTGAACTACTAGTTAATTTCTAAAATATATATGCATAAAATATTAATATTGGCCCATGGAGGTCTCAAACCTGAGACCTTCAGTTTATTAGCACGGCGCCTTAACCAACTGAGCTAATGGGAAACATGTATATAAAAGCTGCAAATATTAATTAATAATTACTCTTAAAAGGAAATACTGACAAATATTGATGCAAATGCCTCTATACGTTTAAGACACTAATTCAGTTACCCTCATCTTCTTCTTCCATAATAGTGTTCATGCATGTTGGAATTCTCATAATTTTAATCTTATGTTAATGTAATTTAGCAAAATGAAACTAAGGTTAAGTTAATTTAGGAAAAGATAAAAAATAATTGCATGCTAGATAGAAAACATACTATAATCGAAAAATAAGTACTTAAATTTCAAGACGAGATACATACATATTTGTTAGGTTCACTCAGATGAGAGAGGATGGTCAAATATTGAAAAATTAAAATATTATTTTTCATTTTATTGGATTTTTTTAACTTCTTAAACTTGTGGATATTGCAACTTTCCAAGTAGTGGCACCTTATTCTTTTTCTTATCTTCAAAATCACATTCATGTGTCTTAACATTGTACGTATGTTCATCATCCCTCACTTGTTGAGTTGGATGGTGTAAGGTAAAGGCAAATTTAACCTTTTACGACCTTGCCTTAGAGAATTAAGTATAAAAAAGAAAAAATTGTATGAGAAGTTGATTCCATTGGTGTGTGTGTGTGTGTGTGTGTGTGTGTGTGTGTGTGTGTGTGTGAGAGAGAGAGAGAGAGAGAGAGAGAGAGAGAGAGAGATATGATCCATTGACACCAGGTGTAAGTCTAAAAGGCTTACACCAAATCTCAACCGTTAGTAACACTCGATCAAATGGTCATATAAATAGCCTATTTTTAGGAAGAAGAATGAGTCATATTTTTTTTAATTAATATGATCGTTTGATCAATCCTTTTAACGGTTGAGATTTGGTATAAGTCTTTTACACTTACACATGATGCCAATGGATCCTGACTCATATATATACACACACACACAATGGATCCTGAATCATATATATATATATACACACACACACACACACACACACACACACACACACACACACACACACACACATATATATTATATTAAAATAACCGAAAATCCTAAGAGTAGTTTTGGATCCAGAATTTTAAAAATGTTATAAAATTACCAGAACTGTTAGAGGGGTTGTTGAAGAGTTATGTAATTTGCAATCGAGGAAGTGAGAAAGCGATTATGGTGGTGTTGGGATCTTTGATGGCAATGTGAACTGAGAGAGATATCAAGGCATGGTTATGGACAGATTTGTATCGAGCTGAGAAAGATATTTGAAAGCAGTACGTGAAGCAAAGCAATTTTTCTTAGTTTTGTAAGGAGATCCTAATTGTTCCCCTCTTTCTCTAATGAGCAGTCGTTATGGATATTTCAGAGCGCGGGTGTGGAAAAGTATAGGGGGCGACAGTTTGTTCAACACCGTGACTCTTGATAAGTTTTCAATATAGGTTAAAAGATTTAGAGGGGTGATAGTTGGGTGACAATCATGACCTCTGATCAGTTTTTCAGCTTTAATTATCTGTTAAGGTTGCAATGTGTGTTACTAGGTTTAAGGGGCGACGATTGATGTACCGTCGTGACCTATATTTTAAGGCAGTTCTTGTGATAGTCATGAATTTGAATTTAGGACGGTTTAATGATAATCGTCGTAATATTTATTAGTTTTTTAAAAATGTAAGGGTGGTTGGTGTAAACTGTCGTAACAATCGTCTTTATATGAGAGTTACGACGATTATCAAGTAATTGTCACAAATTTTGTGTTGAAAAACCCTAATTTTTTTGTAGTGTTATGCTATGCATTATGCATGCAATGCTTATGTTTGAATATATAATACATGAGATTATACGTGTTATGTAGCACTGTAAGTTATTTTTATGAAGGAAATGATCAGTATCTACAAGAATAAAACTCGAGTTCTGGTTTTTGGTATGGTGGTGAACTTTGATTCTCTGACATTCGATAGTTGGACCAAAAACTTGTAGTGAAGGAGAGAACTGCAAGTTAGCATGGGGTTGTTTTTCGTATAAGACTAATTGTACCAATTTAAGATAGTGAATTTCCTTTCTTGGATAGAGTTCTCCCTATATGTAGGCGTGGTTTCACCGAACTGGGTTAACAATCTTTATAACCTTTAACTTATTTGACGTATTCTGTAAATTACCAACAACATTTATATCTATTAATTCTAGAAACGGGTCAGGTTTTCAACATCGGCTCTTGAGTCTAACATACTCATTAAAAATAATTTTTTTTTTGCATATGAATATGTTTTGCATTATATACTTCTTTTTGTACAATAATTTATATTATATATTTGAAAAAGGAGAAATAAAGAAAAAAGACTATAGAAAGTGAACTACTACATAATTTCTAAAAAATATATGCATAAAATATTAATATTGGCTCATGCAGGTCTCAAACCTGCAACCTTCGCATTATTTGCACGATGCTCTAACCAACTGAGCTAATGGGCCACATGTATATAAAAGCTGCAAATATTAATTAATCCCCTACGGCATTTAAGTTACTTACTATCTAATATTTAATCCCTTCAGGGTCAGACATATAACAATGTTAAGGTTCTGGTCACGAAGGTTCAATTTCCCATAAGTTTTTCCTATATTAATATTCAACGATACATATAATTTGGCCATTTGGTCATAACCTCAGATTCTTACGATTACTTCCCTATTTCCCACAATTAACCCAAATTCCTAAACCTTAGGGAAACCTTAGAGCATCGTATATAACATATTCATTCTTACATATTTACCCAAATCCCTAAATCTTACATCACCACAACATACCGAAAGGTATACATAGAAAACTATGAAAAGCAATACTCCCCATACAATAATCATTCAAGAACAACAACAATTTTATGGAATTTATCATGCTACGAAAATTAGATCAAGAATCCTCAAGAACACATAATTCCTATGAGAGAAAGGACCTCTCACTACCCTCTCATGTTAATTCACCAATATTGAAATCCATTCTCCCCCCTTACCTCGATTAATTGCTCAATCGTTGAAGAATCTTGAAGGATTGACAGCCTTAGCCTCCTTCTCTTCCTCCTTGTTCTTCTTTTCACTTTTTCTCCCAAAACCTTTCTCTGGCAATTTATCGTGTTCTAATTCTCTTTCCCCAAAAAAACTTCTCTATTTCCTTTAATCCCTTATTTCTTATTTTATTATTTAAATCCTATAATAATAATAATAATAATACTAATATTATTCTCTCACTAATAATAATATTCATACTAATAGTAATAATATGAATCATAATAATATTTCACCAAATAATATTATTAATACGAATAATAATAATAATAATAATAATAATAATAATAATAATAATAATAATAATAATAATAACCTCATTAATATTATTATTAATAATGGTTGGAATAATATTAATCACTATAATGCTCTCGATATCATAATTAACTTACTCCTTTATCTAGGTCCACAGTACCCCAACTAAGGTCACCTCTCTCCCTTACTCCTAACCTCATACCCTTAATTAAGGACACCACACAACTACACCTCACAGAAAATACCAAAGCGACTGAATAATTTAAATGGGGTGTTACAACTCTCCCCCACTTAAAATATTTTCATCCTCGAAAATGTACCTGATGAGAATGGTTCCGGATACGACTCTCGCATCTTACTCTCAAGCCAATTCATTCCTAAAATAACATCCAACTCGCGGAGTGGTAAACAAATCAAGTTCACTCCAAAATCCTTACCAAAGATCGACACTGGACAATTCAAACACACACATGACTATAAACATTCTATAGTCAGACTCTACTACAACACTGGCCGGACGGACCAACCTGCTCTGATACCAATTGTAACACCCCACTTTACCCCGTACGTGTAATATAATAAATATAGAAAAATAATTCTTAAAATTCATCAGAGTTCTCCAACACAGTGGGATATCACACTAAGTCACTTCATTTCGTTAAAATAATCAATATTATTTAGTTTTCAAGTAAGCACCGGAATACAAATCAATTCTCCAATATAATTCTCCTCGACACGAGGTCATACAACATAAGTCCAATAAATGAAGATCCGTAACAATAAACAAATAAAGTAGTCAAATAACAACGTAATCCCGTCATCCCATGTTACGTATCAGAGCGACTCCTAAGACTCGATCAAATAGCAACACACTCCAAGCACTGCTCAGGTACCTGGTCACTTGTACTCCCAAGAGAGCACAGACACAACAACAAAAAGGCGTGAGAACTACATTCAATAAATAAACGGTGAAATACACATGCTAAGGAGTAGTTACACACCACACATAAAATAAGCACAAATAACGCACATACACGTGCCACCTCAATCACTTGGCATTCATAGCCCACACTCAATTACAATAATGCAATGTGACTCACTGACTCGACACAATGCATGTGGTACCAACACAATCTCATACGGTTCACACTAGAACCCGATTCCCGTCGGAATCCGGATAAGTCGTATATACGTTCCTCTGAACTAAAACTTATCTCCACAATGACTCCCACAATGAAGTCCGGATGAAACTAGGCACCCATCATGGATTCCCACCTAGCCATCTCCACAAGACACATGATATGAAATGCATGTCAACACAATTATGCAATGTAATACATCATGCATAATTCACGATCAATCTTGATCCACACGAGCCATCCGCTCACCGTAATCCTCTCGGGAATTACCACAATCGCACAAGATTGTCCATATTCGACCATCTTGACCCACATCTATCAAAACACCAAGACATCATTGAACCAGAACATGATTCGTTACTAAAACATATACACAATTGACTTCTCAAACATAATTAGATATAAAAATATTGGAAAAACAATTCCATTATCTATCCTATGTTATAGCTCTGTTCATTAGCTTTCCAACGCTTCGAACGGGGATCAAAACGGACTTACGGATCCAAAGTTACGTCCAAAACAATTTCGACAGAAAACATGAACATCCGTGACGGACAGAAAGACGTTGTTACGCTCCGGAACTGATTTTCACTCAATTATTCTTGCGAATTACTTACCCAAAGCACCCAAAACATCACTAAAACATTCCTAAGGTTATACGGCAATAACGACACAACTTCTATGGTTTATTAGGCTCATCTAGCAACATTTACAACACATAAAACACTATTTCCTGCAATTGCTCTGAGTACTTCAGAGTTACCCACATTTGAATATTCTTATTCCTATAAGGACAACATATCACAATTTTTCCTTCAATTACACCCTACGGCATTTAAGTTACTTAGTATCTAATATTTAATCTCTTCAGGGTCAGACATATAACAATGTTAAGGTTCTTGTCACGAATGTTCAATTTCCCATAAGTTTTTCCTATATTAATATTCAACTATACATATAATTTGGCCATTTGTTCATACCCTCAGATTCTTACAATTACTTCCCTATTTCCCACAATTAACCCAAATTCCTAAACCTGAGGGAAACCTTAGAGGATCGTATATAACACATTCATTCTTACAAATTTATCCAAATCCCTAAACCTTACATCACCACAACATACCGAGAGGTATACATAGAAAACTATGAAAAGCAATACTCCCCATACAATAATCATTCAAGAACAGCAACAATTTTATGGAATTTATCATGTTACGAAAATTAGATCAAGAATCCTCAAGAACACATAATTCCTATGAGAGAAAGGACCTCTCACTACCCTCTCATGTTAATTCACCCGTATTGAAATCCATTCTCCCCCTTACCTCGATTAATTGCTCAATCATTAAAGAATCTTGAAGGATTGACAGCCCTAGCCTCCTTCTCTTCCTCCTTGTTCTTCTTCTCACTTTTTCTCCCAAAACCTTTCCCTGGCAGTTTATCGTGTTCTAATTCTCTTTCCCCAAAAAAATTTATCTATTTCCTTAAATCCCTTATTTCTTATTTTATTATTTAAATCCTATAATAATAATAATAATAATAATAATAATAATAATAATAATAATAATAATATTCTCTCACTAATAATAATATTCATACTAATAGTAATAATATAAATAATAATAATATTCATACTAATAGTAATAATATAAATAATAATAATATTCCACCAAATAATATTATTAATACGAATAATAATAATAATAATAATAATAATAATAATAATAACCTCATTAACATTATTATTAATAATAGTTGGAATAATATTAATCACTATAATGCTCTCGATATCATAATTAACTTACTCCTTTATGTAGGTCCACAGTACCCCAACTAAGGTCACCTCTCTCCCTTACTCCTAACCTCATACCCTTAATTAAGGACACCACACAACTACACTTCACAGAAAATACCAAAGCGACTGAATAATTTAAATGGGGTGTTACATTATGTAGCACTGAAAGTTATTTTTATGAAGGAAATGATCAGTATCTACACGAATAAAACTCGAGTTCTGGTTTTTGGTATGGTGGTGAACTTTGATTCTCTGACATTCGATAGTTGGACCAAAAACTTGTAGTGAAGGAGAGAACTGCAAGTTAACATGGGGTTGTTGTTCGTATAATACTAATTGTACCAATTTAAGATAGTGAATTTCCTTTCTTGGATAGAGTGCTCCCTATATGTAGGCGTGGTTTCACCGAACTAGGTTAACAATTTTTATAACCTTTAACTTAATTGACGTATTCTGTAAATTACCAACAACGTTTATATCTATTAATTCTAGTAACAGGTCAGGTTTTCAACATCGGCTCTGGAGTCTAGCATACTCATTAAAAATAAAGTTTTTTTAAATTATAACCAAAATATAATTAGTTTCACGCACCTAAACCACAATTAGACCATCTTAAAACCTTCGAGGCATTATGTAGATTAACCACAATTTAAATGTGGAAAAACAAATATCAATCCTATTTTTTCAAGGTTTAAGCGTGACAAATATTTTATTATGCCCTATTTAGTTATGATTTAACCATGTCAAAATTTTGGTCATGTGTAATATCCCACCTTGCAAACCCTGAAAGGGGCTATGAGGACGACAATTGCATACGAATATGTTTTGTATTATATACTTCTTTTTGTACAATAATTTATATTATATATTTGAACAAGGAGAAATAAAAAAAAAGACTATAGAAAGTGAACTACTAGTTAATTTCTAAAAAATATATGCATAGAATATTAATATTGGCCCACGCAGGTCTCGAACCTGCGACCTTCGCGTTATTAGCACGACGCTCTAACCAACTGAGCTAATGGGCCACATGTGTATATAATGCATGAGATTATATATAATGCATGAGATTATATATAATGCATGAAATTATACGTGTTATGTAGCACTGTAAGTTATTTTTATGAAGGAAATGATCAGTATCTACAAGAATAAAACTCGAGTTTTGGTTTTTGGTATGGTGGTGAACTTTGATTGCCTGACATTCGATAGTTGGACCAAAAACTTGTAATGAAGGAGAGAACTGCAAGTTAACATGGGGTTGTTGTTCGTATAAGACTAATTGTACCAATTTAAGATAGTGAATTTCCTTTCTTGGATAGAGTGCTCCCTATATGTAGGCGTGGTTTCACCGAACTAGGCTAACAATTTTTATAACCTTTAACTTAATTGACGTAATCTGTAAATTACCAAGAACGTTTATATTTATTAATTCTAGTAACGGTTCAGGTTTTCAACATCGGCTCTTGAGTCTGGCATACTCATTAAAAATAATTTTTTATAAAATTATAACCAAAATATAATTAGTTTCACGCACCTAAACCACAATAAGACCATCTTAAAACCTTCGAGGCGTTATGTAGATTAGTCACAATTTAAATATGGAAAAACAAATATCAATCCTATTTTTTCAAGGTTTAAGTGTGACAAATATTTTATTATGCCCTATTTAGTTATGATTTAACCATGTCAAAATTTTGGTCATGTGTAATATCCCGCCTTGCAAACCCTGAAAGGGGCTATGAGGACGACAATTACATATGAATATGTTTTGTATTATATACTTCTTTTTGTACAATAATTTATATTATATATTTGAGCAAGGAGAAATAAAAAAAAAGACTATAGAAAGTGAACTACTAGTTAATTTCTAAAAAATATATGCATAAAATATTAATATAAAATATTAATATTGGCCCATGCAGGTCTCGAACCTGCGACCTTCGCGTTATTAGCACGACACTCTAACCAACTGAGCTAATGGGCCACATATATATATAATGCATGAGATTATATATAATGCATGAGATTATACGTGTTGTGTAGCACTGTTAGTTATTTTTATGAAGGAAATGATCAGTATCTACAAGAATAAAAGTCGAGTTCTGGTTTTTGGTATGGTGCTGAGCTTTGATTCTCTGGCATTTGATAGTTGGACCAAAAACTTGTAGTGAAGGAGAGAACCGCAAGTTAACATGGGGTTGTTGTTCGTATAAAACTAATTGTACCAATTTAAGATAGTGAATTTCCTTTCTTGGATAGAGTGCTCCCTATATGTAGGCGTGGTTTCACCGAACTAGGTTAACAATTTTTATAACCTTTAATTTAATTGACGCATTCTGTAAATTAGCAACAACGTTTATATCTATTAATTCTAGTAACGGGTCAGGTTTCCAACATCGGCTCTTGAGTCTAGCATACTCATTAAAAATAAATTTTTTTAAATTATAACCAAAACATAATTAGTTTCACGTACCTAAACCACAATAAGACCATCTTAAAATCTTCGAGGCGTTATGTAGATTAGCCACAATTTAAATGTGGAAAAACAAATATCAATCCTATTTTTTCAAGGTTTAAGCGTGACAAATATTTTATTATGCCCTATTTAGTTATGATTTAACCATGTCAAAATTTTGGTCATGTGTAATATCCCACCTTGCAAACCCTGAAAGGGGCTATGAGGACGACAATTGCATATGAATATGTTTTGTATTATATACTTCTTTTTGTATAATAATTTATATTATATATTTGAACAAGGAGAAATAAAAAAAAAAAAGACTATAGAAAGTGAACTACTAGTTAATTTCTAAAAAATATATGCATAAAATATTAATATTGGCCCATGCAGGTCTCGAACCTGCGACCTTCGCGTTATTAGCACGACGCTCTAACCAACTGAGCTAATGGGCCACATATGTATATAATGCATGAGATTATATATAATGCATGAGATTATACGTGTTGTGTAGCACTGTTAGTTATTTTTATGAAGGAAATGATCAGTATCTACAAGAATAAAACTCGAGTTCTGGTTTTTGGTATGGTGCTGAGCTTTGATTCTCTGACATTCGATAGTTGGACCAAAAACTTGTAGTGAAGGAGAGAACCACAAGTTAACATGGGGTTGTTGTTCGTATAAAACTAATTGTACCAATTTAAGATAGTGAATTTCCTTTCTTGGATAGAGTGCTCCCTATATGTAGGCGTGGTTTCACCGAACTAGGTTAACAATTTTTATAACCTTTAATTTAATTGACGCATTCTGTAAATTAGCAACAACGTTTATATCTATTAATTCTAGTAACGGGTCAGGTTTCCAACATCGGCTCTTGAGTCTAGCATACTCATTAAAAATAATTTTTTTTAAATTATAACCAAAACATAATTAGTTTCACGTACCTAAACCACAATAAGACCATCTTAAAACCTTCAAGGCGTTATGTAGATTAGCCACAATTTAAATGTGGAAAAACAAATATCAATCCTATTTTTTCAAGGTTTAAGCGTGACAAATATTTTATTATGCCCTATTTAGTTATGATTTAACCATGTCAAAATTTTGGTCATGTGTAATATCCCACCTTGCAAACCCTGAAAGGGGCTATGAGGACGACAATTGCATATGAATATGTTTTGTATTATATACTTCTTTTTGTACAATAATTTATATTATATATTTGAACAAGGAGAAATAAAAAAAAAAGACTATAGAAAGTGAACTACAAGTTAATTTCTAAAAAATATATGCATAACAATATTAATATTGGCCTATGCAGGTCTCGAACTTGCAACCTTCACATTATTTGCACGATGCTCTAACCAACTGAGCTAATGGGCCACATCTATATAAAAGCTGCAAATATTAATTAATCCCCTACGGCATTTAAGTTACTTACTATCTAATATTTAATCCCTTCAGGGTCAGACATATAACAATGTTAAGGTTCTGGTCACGAAGGTTCAATTTCCCATAAGTTTTTCCTATATTAATATTCAACGATACATATAATTTGGCCATTTGGTCATAACCTCAGATACTTACGATTACTTCCCTATTTCCCACAATTAACCCAAATTCCTAAACCTTAGGGAAACCTTAGAGCATCGTATATAACATATTCATTCTTACATATTTACCCAAATCCCTAAATCTTACATCACCACAACATACCGAAAGGTATACATAGAAAACTATGAAAAGCAATACTCCTCATACAATAATCATTCAAGAACAACAACAATTTTATGGAATTTATCATGCTACGAAAATTAGATCAAGAATCCTCAAGAACACATAATTCCTATGAGAGAAAGGACCTCTCACTACCCTCTCATGTTAATTCACCCATATTGAAATCCATTCTCCCCCCTTACCTCGATTAATTGTTCAATCGTTGAAGAATCTAGAAGGATTGACAACCTTAGCCTCCTTCTCTTCCTCCTTGTTCTTCTTCTCACTTTTTCTTCCAAAACCTTTCTCTGGCAGTTTATCGTGTTCTAATTCTCTTTCCCCAAAAAACTTCTCTATTTCCTTTAATCCCTTATTTCTTATTTTATTATTTAAATCCTATAATAATAATAATAATAATACTAATATTATTCTCTCACTAATAATAATATGAATAATAATAATATTTCACCAAATAATATTATTAATACGAATAATAATAATAATAACCTCATTAACATTATTATTAATAATAGTTGGAATAATAATAATCAATTTAATGCTCTCGATATCATAATTAACTTAGTCCTTTATCTAGGTCCACAGTACTCCAACTAAGGTCACCTCTCTCCCTTACTCCTAACCTCATACCCTTAATTAAGGACACCACACAACTACACCTCACAGAAAATACCAAAGCGACTGAATAATTTAAATGGGGTGTTACAACTCTCCCCCACTTAAAATATTTTCGTCCTCGAAAATGTACCTGATGAGAACGGTTCCGGATACGACTCTCGCATCTTACTCTCAAGCCAATTCATTCCTAAAATAACATCCAACTTGCGGAGTGGTAAACAAATCAAGTTCACTCCAAAATCCTTACCAAAGATCGACACTGGACAATTCAAACACACACATGACTATAAACATTCTATAGTCAGACTCTACTACAACACTGGCCGGACGGACCAACCTGCTCTGATACCAATTGTAACACCCCACTTTACCCCGTACGTGTAATATAATAAATATAGAAAAATAATTCTTAAAATTCATCAGAGTTCTCCAACACTGTGGGATATCACACTAAGTCACTTCATTTCATTAAAATAATCAATATTATTTAGTTTTCAAGTAAGCAGCGGAATACAAATCAATTCCCCAATATAATTCTCCTCTACACGAGGTCATACAACATAAGTCCAAAAAATGAAGATACGTAACAATAAACAAATAAAATAGTCAAATAACAACGTAATCCCGTCATCCCATGTTACGTATCAGAGCGACTCCTAAGACTCGATCAAATAGCAACACACTCCAAGCACTACTCAGGTACTTGGTCACCTGTACTCCCAAGAGAGCACAGACACAACAACAAAAAGGGGGTGAGAACTACATTCAATAAATAAACGGTGAAATACACATGCTAAGGAGTAGTTACACACCACACATAAAATAAGCACAAATAACGCACATACACGTGCCACCTCAATCACTTGGCATTCATAGCCCACACTCAATTACAATAATGCAATGTGACTCACTGACTCGACACAATGCATGTGGTACCAACACAATCTCATACGGTTCACACTAGAACCTGATTCCCGTTGGAATCCGGATAAGTCGTATATACGTCCCTCTGAACTACAACTTATCTCCACAACGACTCCCACAATGAAGTCCGGATGAAACTAGGCACCCATCATGGATTCCCACCTAGCCATCTCCACAAGACACATGATATGAAATGCATGTCAACACAATTATGCAATGTAATACATCATGCATAATTCACGATCAATCTTGATCCACACGAGCCATCCGCTCACCGTAATCCTCTCGGGAATTACCACAATCGCACAAGATTGTCCACATTCGACCATCTTGGCCCACATCTATCAAAACACCAAGACATCATTGAACCATAACATGATTCGTTACTAAAACATATACACAATTGACTTCTCAAACATAATTAGATATAAAAATATTGGAAAAACAATTCCATTATCTATCCTATGTTATAGCTCTGTTCATTAGCTTTCCAACGCTTCGAACGGGGATCAAAACGGACTTACGGATCCAAAGTTACGTCCAAAACAATTTCGACAGAAAACATGAACATCCGTGACGGACAGAAAGACGCTGTTACGCTCCGGAACTGATTTTCACTCAATTATTCTTGCGAATTACTTACCCAAAGCACCCAAAACATCACTAAAACATTCCTAAGGTTATACGGCAATAACGACACAACTTCTATGGTTTATTAGGCTCATCTAGCAACATTTACAACACATAAAACACTATTTCCTGCAATTGCTCTGAGTACTTCAGAGTTACCCACATTTGAATATTCTTATTCCTATAAGGACAACATATCACAATTTTTCCTTCAATTACACCCTACGGCATTTAAGTTACTTACTATCTAATATTTAATCCCTTCAGGGTCAGACATATAACAATGTTAAGGTTCTTGTCACGAATGTTCAATTTCCCATAAGTTTTTCCTATATTAATATTGAACGATACATATAATTTGGCCATTTGTTCATACCCTCAGATTCTTACAATTACTTCCCTATTTCCCACAATTAACCCAAATTCCTAAACCTGAGGGAAACCTTAGAGGATCGTATATAACACATTCATTCTTACAAATTTATCCAAATCCCTAAACCTTACATCACCACAACATACCGAGAGGTATACATAGAAAACTATGAAAAGCAATACTCCCCATACAATAATCATTCAAGAACAGCAACAATTTTATGGAATTTATCATGTTACGAAAATTAGATCAAGAATCCTCAAGAACACATAATTCCTATGAGAGAAAGGACCTCTCACTACCCTCTCATGTTAATTCACCCATATTGAAATCCATTCTCCCCCTTACCTCGATTAATTGCTCAATCATTAAAGAATCTTGAAGGATTGACAGCCCTAGCCTCCTTCTCTTCCTCCTTGTTCTTCTTCTCACTTTTTCTCCCAAAACCTTTCTCTGGCAGTTTATCGTGTTCTAATTCTCTTTCCCCAAAAAATTTTATCTATTTCCTTAAATCCCTTATTTCTTATTTTATTATTTAAATCCTATAATAATAATAATAATAATAATAATAATAATAATAATAATATTATTCTCTCACTAATAATAATATTCATACTAATAGTAATAATATAAATAATAATAATATTCATACTAATAGTAATAATATAAATAATAATAATATTCCACCAAATAATATTATTAATACGAATAATAATAATAATAATAATAATAATAATAATAATAATAATAATAATAATAATAATAATAATAACCTCATTAACATTATTATTAATAATAGTTGGAATAATATTAATCACTATAATGCTCTCGATATCATAATTAACTTACTCCTTTATGTAGGTCCACAGTACCCCAACTAAGGTCACCTCTCTCCCTTACTCCTAACCTCATACCCTTAATTAAGGACACCACACAACTACACTTCACAGAAAATACCAAAGCGACTGAATAATTTAAATGGGGTGTTACATTATGTAGCACTGAAAGTTATTTTTATGAAGGAAATGATCAGTTTCTACACGAATAAAACTCGAGTTCTGGTTTTTGGTATGGTGGTGAACTTTGATTCTCTGACATTCGATAGTTGGACCAAAAACTTGTAGTGAAGGAGAGAACTGCAAGTTAACATGGGGTTGTTGTTCGTATAATACTAATTGTACCAATTTAAGATAGTGAATTTCCTTTCTTGGATAGAGTGCTCCCTATATGTAGGCGTGGTTTCACCGAACTAGGTTAACAATTTTTATAACCTTTAACTTAATTGACGTATTCTGTAAATTACCAACAACGTTTATATCTATTAATTCTAGTAACAGGTCAGGTTTTCAACATCGGCTCTGGAGTCTAGCATACTCATTAAAAATAAAGTTTTTTTAAATTATAACCAAAATATAATTAGTTTCACGCACCTAAACCACAATTAGACCATCTTAAAACCTTCGAGGCATTATGTAGATTAACCACAATTTAAATGTGGAAAAACAAATATCAATCCTATTTTTTCAAGGTTTAAGCGTGACAAATATTTTATTATGCCCTATTTAGTTATGATTTAACCATGTCAAAATTTTGGTCATGTGTAATATCCCACCTTGCAAACCCTGAAAGGGGCTATGAGGACGACAATTGCATACGAATATGTTTTGTATTATATACTTCTTTTTGTACAATAATTTATATTATATATTTGAACAAGGAGAAATAAAAAAAAGACTATAGAAAGTGAACTACTAGTTAATTTCTAAAAAATATATGCATAGAATATTAATATTGGCCCATGCAGGTCTCGAACCTGCGACCTTCGCGTTATTAGCACGACGCTCTAACCAACTGAGCTAATGGGCCACATGTGTATATAATGCATGAGATTATATATAATGCATGAGATTATATATAATGCATGAAATTATACGTGTTATGTAGCACTGTAAGTTATTTTTATGAAGGAAATGATCAGTATCTACAAGAATAAAACTCGAGTTTTGGTTTTTGGTATGGTGGTGAACTTTGATTGCCTGACATTCGATAGTTGGACCAAAAACTTGTAATGAAGGAGAGAACTGCAAGTTAACATGGGGTTGTTGTTCGTATAAGACTAATTGTACCAATTTAAGATAGTGAATTTCCTTTCTTGGATAGAGTGCTCCCTATATGTAGGCGTGGTTTCACCGAACTAGGCTAACAATTTTTATAACCTTTAACTTAATTGACGTAATCTGTAAATTACCAAGAACGTTTATATTTATTAATTCTAGTAACGGTTCAGGTTTTCAACATCGGCTCTTGAGTCTGGCATACTCATTAAAAATAATTTTTTATAAAATTATAACCAAAATATAATTAGTTTCACGCACCTAAACCACAATAAGACCATCTTAAAACCTTCGAGGCGTTATGTAGATTAGTCACAATTTAAATATGGAAAAACAAATATCAATCCTATTTTTTCAAGGTTTAAGTGTGACAAATATTTTATTATGCCCTATTTAGTTATGATTTAACCATGTCAAAATTTTGGTCATGTGTAATATCCCGCCTTGCAAACCCTGAAAGGGGCTATGAGGACGACAATTACATATGAATATGTTTTGTATTATATACTTCTTTTTGTACAATAATTTATATTATATATTTGAGCAAGGAGAAATAAAAAAAAAGACTATAGAAAGTGAACTACTAGTTAATTTCTAAAAAATATATGCATAAAATATTAATATAAAATATTAATATTGGCCCATGCAGGTCTCGAACCTGCGACCTTCGCGTTATTAGCACGACGCTCTAACCAACTGAGCTAATGGGCCACATATATATATAATGCATGAGATTATATATAATGCATGAGATTATACGTGTTGTGTAGCACTGTTAGTTATTTTTATGAAGGAAATGATCAGTATCTACAAGAATAAAAGTCGAGTTCTGGTTTTTGGTATGGTGCTGAGCTTTGATTCTCTGGCATTTGATAGTTGGACCAAAAACTTGTAGTGAAGGAGAGAACCGCAAGTTAACATGGGGTTGTTGTTCGTATAAAACTAATTGTACCAATTTAAGATAGTGAATTTCCTTTCTTGGATAGAGTGCTCCCTATATGTAGGCGTGGTTTCACCGAACTAGGTTAACAATTTTTATAACCTTTAATTTAATTGACGCATTCTGTAAATTAGCAACAACGTTTATATCTATTAATTCTAGTAACGGGTCAGGTTTCCAACATCGGCTCTTGAGTCTAGCATACTCATTAAAAATAAATTTTTTTAAATTATAACCAAAACATAATTAGTTTCACGTACCTAAACCACAATAAGACCATCTTAAAATCTTCGAGGCGTTATGTAGATTAGCCACAATTTAAATGTGGAAAAACAAATATCAATCCTATTTTTTCAAGGTTTAAGCGTGACAAATATTTTATTATGCCCTATTTAGTTATGATTTAACCATGTCAAAATTTTGGTCATGTGTAATATCCCACCTTGCAAACCCTGAAAGGGCTATGAGGACGACAATTGCATATGAATATGTTTTGTATTATATACTTCTTTTTGTATAATAATTTATATTATATATTTGAACAAGGAGAAATAAAAAAAAAAAAAAGACTATAGAAAGTGAACTACTAGTTAATTTCTAAAAAATATATGCATAAAATATTAATATTGGCCCATGCAGGTCTCGAACCTGCGACCTTCGCGTTATTAGCACGACACTCTAACCAACTGAGCTAATGGGCCACATATGTATATAATGCATGAGATTATATATAATGCATGAGATTATACGTGTTGTGTAGCACTGTTAGTTATTTTTATGAAGGAAATGATCAGTATCTACAAGAATAAAACTCGAGTTCTGGTTTTTGGTATGGTGCTGAGCTTTGATTCTCTGACATTCGATAGTTGGACCAAAAACTTGTAGTGAAGGAGAGAACCGCAAGTTAACATGGGGTTGTTGTTCGTATAAAACTAATTGTACCAATTTAAGATAGTGAATTTCCTTTCTTGGATAGAGTGCTCCCTATATGTAGGCGTGGTTTCACCGAACTAGGTTAACAATTTTTATAACCTTTAATTTAATTGACGCATTCTGTAAATTAGCAACAACGTTTATATCTATTAATTCTAGTAACGGGTCAGGTTTCCAACATCGGCTCTTGAGTCTAGCATACTCATTAAAAATAATTTTTTTTAAATTATAACCAAAACATAATTAGTTTCACGTACCTAAACCACAATAAGACCATCTTAAAACCTTCAAGGCGTTATGTAGATTAGCCACAATTTAAATGTGGAAAAACAAATATCAATCCTATTTTTTCAAGGTTTAAGCGTGACAAATATTTTATTATGCCCTATTTAGTTATGATTTAACCATGTCAAAATTTTGGTCATGTGTAATATCCCACCTTGCAAACCCTGAAAGGGGCTATGAGGACGACAATTGCATATGAATATGTTTTGTATTATATACTTCTTTTTGTACAATAATTTATATTATATATTTGAACAAGGAGAAATAAAAAAAAAGACTATAGAAAGTGAACTACAAGTTAATTTCTAAAAAATATATGCATAACAATATTAATATTGGCCCATGCAGGTCTCGAACTTGCAACCTTCACATTATTTGCACGATGCTCTAACCAACTGAGCTAATGGGCCACATCTATATAAAAGCTGCAAATATTAATTAATCCCCTACGGCATTTAAGTTACTTACTATCTAATATTTAATCCCTTCAGGGTCAGACATATAACAATGTTAAGGTTCTGGTCACGAAGGTTCAATTTCCCATAAGTTTTTCCTATATTAATATTCAACGATACATATAATTTGGCCATTTGGTCATAACCTCAGATACTTACGATTACTTCCCTATTTCCCACAATTAACCCAAATTCCTAAACCTTAGGGAAACCTTAGAGCATCGTATATAACATATTCATTCTTACATATTTACCCAAATCCCTAAATCTTACATCACCACAACATACCGAAAGGTATACATAGAAAACTATGAAAAGCAATACTCCTCATACAATAATCATTCAAGAACAACAACAATTTTATGGAATTTATCATGCTACGAAAATTAGATCAAGAATCCTCAAGAACACATAATTCCTATGAGAGAAAGGACCTCTCACTACCCTCTCATGTTAATTCACCCATATTGAAATCCATTCTCCCCCCTTACCTCGATTAATTGTTCAATCGTTGAAGAATCTAGAAGGATTGACAACCTTAGCCTCCTTCTCTTCCTCCTTGTTCTTCTTCTCACTTTTTCTTCCAAAACCTTTCTCTGGCAGTTTATCGTGTTCTAATTCTCTTTCCCCAAAAAACTTCTCTATTTCCTTTAATCCCTTATTTCTTATTTTATTATTTAAATCCTATAATAATAATAATAATAATACTAATATTATTCTCTCACTAATAATAATATGAATAATAATAATATTTCACCAAATAATATTATTAATACGAATAATAATAATAATAACCTCATTAACATTATTATTAATAATAGTTGGAATAATAATAATCAATTTAATGCTCTCGATATCATAATTAACTTAGTCCTTTATCTAGGTCCACAGTACTCCAACTAAGGTCACCTCTCTCCCTTACTCCTAACCTCATACCCTTAATTAAGGACACCACACAACTACACCTCACAGAAAATACCAAAGCGACTGAATAATTTAAATGGGGTGTTACAACTCTCCCCCACTTAAAATATTTTCGTCCTCGAAAATGTACCTGATGAGAACGGTTCCGGATACGACTCTCGCATCTTACTCTCAAGCCAATTCATTCCTAAAATAACATCCAACTTGCGGAGTGGTAAACAAATCAAGTTCACTCCAAAATCCTTACCAAAGATCGACACTGGACAATTCAAACACACACATGACTATAAACATTCTATAGTCAGACTCTACTACAACACTGGCCGGACGGACCAACCTGCTCTGATACCAATTGTAACACCCCACTTTACCCCGTACGTGTAATATAATAAATATAGAAAAATAATTCTTAAAATTCATCAGAGTTCTCCAACACTGTGGGATATCACACTAAGTCACTTCATTTCATTAAAATAATCAATATTATTTAGTTTTCAAGTAAGCAGCGGAATACAAATCAATTCCCCAATATAATTCTCCTCTACACGAGGTCATACAACATAAGTCCAAAAAATGAAGATACGTAACAATAAACAAATAAAATAGTCAAATAACAACGTAATCCCGTCATCCCATGTTACGTATCAGAGCGACTCCTAAGACTCGATCAAATAGCAACACACTCCAAGCACTACTCAGGTACTTGGTCACCTGTACTCCCAAGAGAGCACAGACACAACAACAAAAAGGGGGTGAGAACTACATTCAATAAATAAACGGTGAAATACACATGCTAAGGAGTAGTTACACACCACACATAAAATAAGCACAAATAACGCACATACACGTGCCACCTCAATCACTTGGCATTCATAGCCCACACTCAATTACAATAATGCAATGTGACTCACTGACTCGACACAATGCATGTGGTACCAACACAATCTCATACGGTTCACACTAGAACCTGATTCCCGTTGGAATCCGGATAAGTCGTATATACGTCCCTCTGAACTACAACTTATCTCCACAACGACTCCCACAATGAAGTCCGGATGAAACTAGGCACCCATCATGGATTCCCACCTAGCCATCTCCACAAGACACATGATATGAAATGCATGTCAACACAATTATGCAATGTAATACATCATGCATAATTCACGATCAATCTTGATCCACACGAGCCATCCGCTCACCGTAATCCTCTCGGGAATTACCACAATCGCACAAGATTGTCCACATTCGACCATCTTGGCCCACATCTATCAAAACACCAAGACATCATTGAACCATAACATGATTCGTTACTAAAACATATACACAATTGACTTCTCAAACATAATTAGATATAAAAATATTGGAAAAACAATTCCATTATCTATCCTATGTTATAGCTCTGTTCATTAGCTTTCCAACGCTTCGAACGGGGATCAAAACGGACTTACGGATCCAAAGTTACGTCCAAAACAATTTCGACAGAAAACATGAACATCCGTGACGGACAGAAAGACGCTGTTACGCTCCGGAACTGATTTTCACTCAATTATTCTTGCGAATTACTTACCCAAAGCACCCAAAACATCACTAAAACATTCCTAAGGTTATACGGCAATAACGACACAACTTCTATGGTTTATTAGGCTCATCTAGCAACATTTACAACACATAAAACACTATTTCCTGCAATTGCTCTGAGTACTTCAGAGTTACCCACATTTGAATATTCTTATTCCTATAAGGACAACATATCACAATTTTTCCTTCAATTACACCCTACGGCATTTAAGTTACTTACTATCTAATATTTAATCCCTTCAGGGTCAGACATATAACAATGTTAAGGTTCTTGTCACGAATGTTCAATTTCCCATAAGTTTTTCCTATATTAATATTGAACGATACATATAATTTGGCCATTTGTTCATACCCTCAGATTCTTACAATTACTTCCCTATTTCCCACAATTAACCCAAATTCCTAAACCTGAGGGAAACCTTAGAGGATCGTATATAACACATTCATTCTTACAAATTTATCCAAATCCCTAAACCTTACATCACCACAACATACCGAGAGGTATACATAGAAAACTATGAAAAGCAATACTCCCCATACAATAATCATTCAAGAACAGCAACAATTTTATGGAATTTATCATGTTACGAAAATTAGATCAAGAATCCTCAAGAACACATAATTCCTATGAGAGAAAGGACCTCTCACTACCCTCTCATGTTAATTCACCCATATTGAAATCCATTCTCCCCCTTACCTCGATTAATTGCTCAATCATTAAAGAATCTTGAAGGATTGACAGCCCTAGCCTCCTTCTCTTCCTCCTTGTTCTTCTTCTCACTTTTTCTCCCAAAACCTTTCTCTGGCAGTTTATCGTGTTCTAATTCTCTTTCCCCAAAAAAATTTATCTATTTCCTTAAATCCCTTATTTCTTATTTTATTATTTAAATCCTATAATAATAATAATAATAATAATAATAATAATAATAATATTATTCTCTCACTAATAATAATATTCATACTAATAGTAATAATATAAATAATAATAATATTCCACCAAATAATATTATTAATACGAATAATAATAATAATAATAATAATAATAATAATAATAATAATAATAATAATAATAATAATAATAATAATAATAATAATAATAATAACCTCATTAACATTATTATTAATAATAGTTGGAATAATATTAATCACTATAATGCTCTCGATATCATAATTAACTTACTCCTTTATGTAGGTCCACAGTACCCCAACTAAGGTCACCTCTCTCCCTTACTCCTAACCTCATACCCTTAATTAAGGACACCACACAACTACACTTCACAGAAAATACCAAAGCGACTGAATAATTTAAATGGGGTGTTACATTATGTAGCACTGAAAGTTATTTTTATGAAGGAAATGATCAGTATCTACACGAATAAAACTCGAGTTCTGGTTTTTGGTATGGTGGTGAACTTTGATTCTCTGACATTCGATAGTTGGACCAAAAACTTGTAGTGAAGGAGAGAACTGCAAGTTAACATGGGGTTGTTGTTCGTATAATACTAATTGTACCAATTTAAGATAGTGAATTTCCTTTCTTGGATAGAGTGCTCCCTATATGTAGGCGTGGTTTCACCGAACTAGGTTAACAATTTTTATAACCTTTAACTTAATTGACGTATTCTGTAAATTACCAACAACGTTTATATCTATTAATTCTAGTAACAGGTCAGGTTTTCAACATCGGCTCTGGAGTCTAGCATACTCATTAAAAATAAAGTTTTTTTAAATTATAACCAAAATATAATTAGTTTCACGCACCTAAACCACAATTAGACCATCTTAAAACCTTCGAGGCATTATATAGATTAACCACAATTTAAATGTGGAAAAACAAATATCAATCCTATTTTTTCAAGGTTTAAGCGTGACAAATATTTTATTATGCCCTATTTAGTTATGATTTAACCATGTCAAAATTTTGGTCATGTGTAATATCCCACCTTGCAAACCCTGAAAGGGGCTATGAGGACGACAATTGCATACGAATATGTTTTGTATTATATACTTCTTTTTGTACAATAATTTATATTATATATTTGAACAAGGAGAAATAAAAAAAAGACTATAGAAAGTGAACTACTAGTTAATTTCTAAAAAATATATGCATAGAATATTAATATTGGCCCATGCAGGTCTCGAACCTGCGACCTTCGCGTTATTAGCACGACGCTCTAACCAACTGAGCTAATGGGCCACATGTGTATATAATGCATGAGATTATATATAATGCATGAGATTATATATAATGCATGAAATTATACGTGTTATGTAGCACTGTAAGTTATTTTTATGAAGGAAATGATCAGTATCTACAAGAATAAAACTCGAGTTTTGGTTTTTGGTATGGTGGTGAACTTTGATTGCCTGACATTCGATAGTTGGACCAAAAACTTGTAATGAAGGAGAGAACTGCAAGTTAACATGGGGTTGTTGTTCGTATAAGACTAATTGTACCAATTTAAGATAGTGAATTTCCTTTCTTGGATAGAGTGCTCCCTATATGTAGGCGTGGTTTCACCGAACTAGGCTAACAATTTTTATAACCTTTAACTTAATTGACGTAATCTGTAAATTACCAAGAACGTTTATATTTATTAATTCTAGTAACGGTTCAGGTTTTCAACATCGGCTCTTGAGTCTGGCATACTCATTAAAAATAATTTTTTATAAAATTATAACCAAAATATAATTAGTTTCACGCACCTAAACCACAATAAGACCATCTTAAAACCTTCGAGGCGTTATGTAGATTAGTCACAATTTAAATATGGAAAAACAAATATCAATCCTATTTTTTCAAGGTTTAAGTGTGACAAATATTTTATTATGCCCTATTTAGTTATGATTTAACCATGTCAAAATTTTGGTCATGTGTAATATCCCGCCTTGCAAACCCTGAAAGGGGCTATGAGGACGACAATTACATATGAATATGTTTTGTATTATATACTTCTTTTTGTACAATAATTTATATTATATATTTGAGCAAGGAGAAATAAAAAAAAAGAGACTATAGAAAGTGAACTACTAGTTAATTTCTAAAAAATATATGCATAAAATATTAATATAAAATATTAATATTGGCCCATGCAGGTCTCGAACCTGCGACCTTCGCGTTATTAGCACGACGCTCTAACCAACTGAGCTAATGGGCCACATATATATATAATGCATGAGATTATATATAATGCATGAGATTATACGTGTTGTGTAGCACTGTTAGTTATTTTTATGAAGGAAATGATCAGTATCTACAAGAATAAAAGTCGAGTTCTGGTTTTTGGTATGGTGCTGAGCTTTGATTCTCTGGCATTCGATAGTTGGACCAAAAACTTGTAGTGAAGGAGAGAACCGCAAGTTAACATGGGGTTGTTGTTCGTATAAAACTAATTGTACCAATTTAAGATAGTGAATTTCCTTTCTTGGATAGAGTGCTCCCTATATGTAGGCGTGGTTTCACCGAACTAGGTTAACAATTTTTATAACCTTTAATTTAATTGACGCATTCTGTAAATTAGCAACAACGTTTATATCTATTAATTCTAGTAACGGGTCAGGTTTCCAACATCGGCTCTTGAGTCTAGCATACTCATTAAAAATAAATTTTTTTAAATTATAACCAAAACATAATTAGTTTCACGTACCTAAACCACAATAAGACCATCTTAAAATCTTCGAGGCGTTATGTAGATTAGCCACAATTTAAATGTGGAAAAACAAATATCAATCCTATTTTTTCAAGGTTTAAGCGTGACAAATATTTTATTATGCCCTATTTAGTTATGATTTAACCATGTCAAAATTTTGGTCATGTGTAATATCCCACCTTGCAAACCCTGAAAGGGGCTATGAGGACGACAATTGCATATGAATATGTTTTGTATTATATACTTCTTTTTGTATAATAATTTATATTATATATTTGAACAAGGAGAAATAAAAAAAAAGACTATAGAAAGTGAACTACTAGTTAATTTCTAAAAAATATATGCATAAAATATTAATATTGGCCCATGCAGGTCTCGAACCTGCGACCTTCGCGTTATTAGCACGACGCTCTAACCAACTGAGCTAATGGGCCACATATGTATATAATGCATGAGATTATATATAATGCATGAGATTATACGTGTTGTGTAGCACTGTTAGTTATTTTTATGAAGGAAATGATCAGTATCTACAAGAATAAAACTCGAGTTCTGGTTTTTGGTATGGTGCTGAACTTTGATTCTCTGACATTCGATAGTTGGACCAAAAACTTGTAGTGAAGGAGAGAACCACAAGTTAACATAGGGTTGTTGTTCGTATAAAACTAATTGTACCAATTTAAGATAGTGAATTTCCTTTCTTGGATAGAGTGCTCCCTATATGTAGGCGTGGTTTCACCGAACTAGGTTAACAATTTTTATAACCTTTAATTTAATTGACGCATTCTGTAAATTAGCAACAACGTTTATATCTATTAATTCTAGTAACGGGTCAGGTTTCCAACATCGGCTCTTGAGTCTAGCATACTCATTAAAAATAATTTTTTTTAAATTATAACCAAAACATAATTAGTTTCACGTACCTAAACCACAATAAGACCATCTTAAAACCTTCAAGGCGTTATGTAGATTAGCCACAATTTAAATGTGGAAAAACAAATATCAATCCTATTTTTTCAAGGTTTAAGCGTGACAAATATTTTATTATGCCCTATTTAGTTATGATTTAACCATGTCAAAATTTTGGTCATGTGTAATATCCCACCTTGCAAACCCTGAAAGGGGCTATGAGGACGACAATTGCATATGAATATGTTTTGTATTATATACTTCTTTTTGTACAATAATTTATATTATATATTTGAACAAGGAGAAATAAAAAAAAAAGACTATAGAAAGTGAACTACTAGTTAATTTCTAAAAAATATATGCATAACAATATTAATATTGGCCCATGCAGGTCTCGAACTTGCAACCTTCACATTCTTTGCACGATGCTCTAACCAACTGAGCTAATGGGCCACATCTATATAAAAGCTGCAAATATTAATTAATCCCATACGGCATTTAAGTTACTTACTATCTAATATTTAATCCCTTCAGGGTCAGACATATAACAATGTTAAGGTTCTGGTCACGAAGGTTCAATTTCCCATAAGTTTTTCCTATATTAATATTCAACGATACATATAATTTGGCCATTTGGTCATAACCTCAGATACTTACGATTACTTCCCTATTTCCCACAATTAACCCAAATTCCTAAACCTTAGGGAAACCTTAGAGCATCGTATATAACATATTCATTCTTACATATTTACCCAAATCCCTAAATCTTACATCACCACAACATACCGAAAGGTATACATAGAAAACTATGAAAAGCAATACTCCTCATACAATAATCATTCAAGAACAGCAACAATTTTATGGAATTTATCATGCTACGAAAATTAGATCAAGAATCCTCAAGAACACATAATTCCTATGAGAGAAAGGACCTCTCACTACCCTCTCATGTTAATTCACCCATATTGAAATCCATTCTCCCCCCTTACCTCGATTAATTGTTCAATCGTTGAAGAATCTAGAAGGATTGACAACCTTAGCCTCCTTCTCTTCCTCCTTGTTCTTCTTCTCACTTTTTCTTCCAAAACCTTTCTCTGGCAGTTTATCGTGTTCTAATTCTCTTTCCCCAAAAAACTTCTCTATTTCCTTTAATCCCTTATTTCTTATTTTATTATTTAAATCCTATAATAATAATAATAATACTAATATTATTCTCTCACTAATAATAATATGAATAATAATAATATTTCACCAAATAATATTATTAATACGAATAATAATAATAATAACCTCATTAACATTATTATTAATAATAGTTGGAATAATAATAATCAATTTAATGCTCTCGATATCATAATTAACTTAGTCCTTTATCTAGGTCCACAGTACTCCAACTAAGGTCACCTCTCTCCCTTACTCCTAACCTCATACCCTTAATTAAGGACACCACACAACTACACCTCACAGAAAATACCAAAGCGACTGAATAATTTAAATGGGGTGTTACAACTCTCCCCCACTTAAAATATTTTCGTCCTCGAAAATGTACCTGATGAGAACGGTTCCGGATACGACTCTCGCATCTTACTCTCAAGCCAATTCATTCCTAAAATAACATCCAACTTGCGGAGTGGTAAACAAATCAAGTTCACTCCAAAATCCTTACCAAAGATCGACACTGGACAATTCAAACACACACATGACTATAAACATTCTATAGTCAGACTCTACTACAACACTGGCCGGACGGACCAACCTGCTCTGATACCAATTGTAACACCCCACTTTACCCCGTACGTGTAATATAATAAATATAGAAAAATAATTCTTAAAATTCATCAGAGTTCTCCAACACTGTGGGATATCACACTAAGTCACTTCATTTCATTAAAATAATCAATATTATTTAGTTTTCAAGTAAGCAGCGGAATACAAATCAATTCCCCAATATAATTCTCCTCTACACGAGGTCATACAACATAAGTCCAAAAAATGAAGATACGTAACAATAAACAAATAAAATAGTCAAATAACAACGTAATCCCGTCATCCCATGTTACGTATCAGAGCGACTCCTAAGACTCGATCAAATAGCAACACACTCCAAGCACTACTCAGGTACTTGGTCACCTGTACTCCCAAGAGAGCACAGACACAACAACAAAAAGGGGGTGAGAACTACATTCAATAAATAAACGGTGGAATACACATGCTAAGGAGTAGTTACACACCACACATAAAATAAGCACAAATAACGCACATACACGTGCCACCTCAATCACTTGGCATTCATAGCCCACACTCAATTACAATAATGCAATGTGACTCACTGACTCGACACAATGCATGTGGTACCAACACAATCTCATACGGTTCACACTAGAACCTGATTCCCGTTGGAATCCGGATAAGTCGTATATACGTCCCTCTGAACTACAACTTATCTCCACAACGACTCCCACAATGAAGTCCGGATGAAACTAGGCACCCATCATGGATTCCCACCTAGCCATCTCCACAAGACACATGATATGAAATGCATGTCAACACAATTATGCAATGTAATACATCATGCATAATTCACGATCAATCTTGATCCACACGAGCCATCCGCTCACCGTAATCCTCTCGGGAATTACCACAATCGCACAAGATTGTCCACATTCGACCATCTTGGCCCACATCTATCAAAACACCAAGACATCATTGAACCATAACATGATTCGTTACTAAAACATATACACAATTGACTTCTCAAACATAATTAGATATAAAAATATTGGAAAAACAATTCCATTATCTATCCTATGTTATAGCTCTGTTCATTAGCTTTCCAACGCTTCGAACGGGGATCAAAACGGACTTACGGATCCAAAGTTACGTCCAAAACAATTTCGACAGAAAACATGAACATCCGTGACGGACAGAAAGACGCTGTTACGCTCCGGAACTGATTTTCACTCAATTATTCTTGCGAATTACTTACCCAAAGCACCCAAAACATCACTAAAACATTCCTAAGGTTATACGGCAATAACGACACAACTTCTATGGTTTATTAGGCTCATCTAGCAACATTTACAACACATAAAACACTATTTCCTGCAATTGCTCTGAGTACTTCAGAGTTACCCACATTTGAATATTCTTATTCCTATAAGGACAACATATCACAATTTTTCCTTCAATTACACCCTACGGCATTTAAGTTACTTACTATCTAATATTTAATCCCTTCAGGGTCAGACATATAACAATGTTAAGGTTGTTGTCACGAATGTTCAATTTCCCATAAGTTTTTCCTATATTAATATTCAACGATACATATAATTTGGCCATTTGTTCATACCCTCAGATTCTTACAATTACTTCCCTATTTCCCACAATTAACCCAAATTCCTAAACCTGAGGGAAACCTTAGAGGATCGTATATAACACATTCATTCTTACAAATTTATCCAAATCCCTAAACCTTACATCACCACAACATACCGAGAGGTATACATAGAAAACTATGAAAAGCAATACTCCCCATACAATAATCATTCAAGAACAGCAACAATTTTATGGAATTTATCATGTTACGAAAATTAGATCAAGAATCCTCAAGAACACATAATTCCTATGAGAGAAAGGACCTCTCACTACCCTCTCATGTTAATTCACCCATATTGAAATCCATTCTCCCCCTTACCTCGATTAATTGCTCAATCATTAAAGAATCTTGAAGGATTGACAGCCCTAGCCTCCTTCTCTTCCTCCTTGTTCTTCTTCTCACTTTTTCTCCCAAAACCTTTCTCTGGCAGTTTATCGTGTTCTAATTCTCTTTCCCCAAAAAAATTTATCTATTTCCTTAAATCCCTTATTTCTTATTTTATTATTTAAATCCTATAATAATAATAATAATAATAATAATAATAATAATATTATTCTCTCACTAATAATAATATTCATACTAATAGTAATAATATAAATAATAATAATATTCATACTAATAGTAATAATATAAATAATAATAATATTCCACCAAATAATATTATTAATACGAATAATAATAATAATAATAATAATAATAATAATAATAATAATAATAATAATAATAACCTCATTAACATTATTATTAATAATAGTTGGAATAATATTAATCACTATAATGCTCTCGATATCATAATTAACTTACTCCTTTATGTAGGTCCACAGTACCCCAACTAAGGTCACCTCTCTCCCTTACTCCTAACCTCATACCCTTAATTAAGGACACCACACAACTACACTTCACAGAAAATACCAAAGCGACTGAATAATTTAAATGGGGTGTTACATTATGTAGCACTGAAAGTTATTTTTATGAAGGAAATGATCAGTATCTACACGAATAAAACTCGAGTTCTGGTTTTTGGTATGGTGGTGAACTTTGATTCTCTGACATTCGATAGTTGGACCAAAAACTTGTAGTGAAGGAGAGAACTGCAAGTTAACATGGGGTTGTTGTTCGTATAATACTAATTGTACCAATTTAAGATAGTGAATTTCCTTTCTTGGATAGAGTGCTCCCTATATGTAGGCGTGGTTTCACCGAACTAGGTTAACAATTTTTATAACCTTTAACTTAATTGACGTATTCTGTAAATTACCAACAACGTTTATATCTATTAATTCTAGTAACAGGTCAGGTTTTCAACATCGGCTCTGGAGTCTAGCATACTCATTAAAAATAAAGTTTTTTTAAATTATAACCAAAATATAATTAGTTTCACGCACCTAAACCACAATTAGACCATCTTAAAACCTTCGAGGCATTATGTAGATTAACCACAATTTAAATGTGGAAAAACAAATATCAATCCTATTTTTTCAAGGTTTAAGCGTGACAAATATTTTATTATGCCCTATTTAGTTATGATTTAACCATGTCAAAATTTTGGTCATGTGTAATATCCCACCTTGCAAACCCTGAAAGGGGCTATGAGGACGACAATTGCATACGAATATGTTTTGTATTATATACTTCTTTTTGTACAATAATTTATATTATATATTTGAACAAGGAGAAATAAAAAAAAGACTATAGAAAGTGAACTACTAGTTAATTTCTAAAAAATATATGCATAGAATATTAATATTGGCCCATGCAAGTCTCGAACCTGCGACCTTCGCGTTATTAGCACGACGCTCTAACCAACTGAGCTAATGGGCCACATGTGTATATAATGCATGAGATTATATATAATGCATGAGATTATATATAATGCATGAAATTATACGTGTTATGTAGCACTGTAAGTTATTTTTATGAAGGAAATGATCAGTATCTACAAGAATAAAACTCGAGTTTTGGTTTTTGGTATGGTGGTGAACTTTGATTGCCTGACATTCGATAGTTGGACCAAAAACTTGTAATGAAGGAGAGAACTGCAAGTTAACATGGGGTTGTTGTTCGTATAAGACTAATTGTACCAATTTAAGATAGTGAATTTCCTTTCTTGGATAGAGTGCTCCCTATATGTAGGCGTGGTTTCACCGAACTAGGCTAACAATTTTTATAACCTTTAACTTAATTGACGTAATCTGTAAATTACCAAGAACGTTTATATTTATTAATTCTAGTAACGGTTCAGGTTTTCAACATCGGCTCTTGAGTCTGGCATACTCATTAAAAATAATTTTTTATAAAATTATAACCAAAATATAATTAGTTTCACGCACCTAAACCACAATAAGACCATCTTAAAACCTTCGAGGCGTTATGTAGATTAGTCACAATTTAAATATGGAAAAACAAATATCAATCCTATTTTTTCAAGGTTTAAGTGTGACAAATATTTTATTATGCCCTATTTAGTTATGATTTAACCATGTCAAAATTTTGGTCATGTGTAATATCCCGCCTTGCAAACCCTGAAAGGGGCTATGAGGACGACAATTACATATGAATATGTTTTGTATTATATACTTCTTTTTGTACAATAATTTATATTATATATTTGAGCAAGGAGAAATAAAAAAAAAGACTATAGAAAGTGAACTACTAGTTAATTTCTAAAAAATATATGCATAAAATATTAATATAAAATATTAATATTGGCCCATGCAGGTCTCGAACCTGCGACCTTCGCGTTATTAGCACGACGCTCTAACCAACTGAGCTAATGGGCCACATATATATATAATGCATGAGATTATATATAATGCATGAGATTATACGTGTTGTGTAGCACTGTTAGTTATTTTAATGAAGGAAATGATCAGTATCTACAAGAATAAAAGTCGAGTTCTGGTTTTTGGTATGGTGCTGAGCTTTGATTCTCTGGCATTTGATAGTTGGACCAAAAACTTGTAGTGAAGGAGAGAACCGCAAGTTAACATGGGGTTGTTGTTCGTATAAAACTAATTGTACCAATTTAAGATAGTGAATTTCCTTTCTTGGATAGAGTGCTCCCTATATGTAGGCGTGGTTTCACCGAACTAGGTTAACAATTTTTATAACCTTTAATTTAATTGACGCATTCTGTAAATTAGCAACAACGTTTATATCTATTAATTCTAGTAACGGGTCAGGTTTCCAACATCGGCTCTTGAGTCTAGCATACTCATTAAAAATAAATTTTTTTAAATTATAACCAAAACATAATTAGTTTCACGTACCTAAACCACAATAAGACCATCTTAAAATCTTCGAGGCGTTATGTAGATTAGCCACAATTTAAATGTGGAAAAACAAATATCAATCCTATTTTTTCAAGGTTTAAGCGTGACAAATATTTTATTATGCCCTATTTAGTTATGATTTAACCATGTCAAAATTTTGGTCATGTGTAATATCCCACCTTGCAAACCCTGAAAGGGGCTATGAGGACGACAATTGCATATGAATATGTTTTGTATTATATACTTCTTTTTGTATAATAATTTATATTATATATTTGAACAAGGAGAAATAAAAAAAAAAAAGACTATAGAAAGTGAACTACTAGTTAATTTCTAAAAAATATATGCATAAAATATTAATATTGGCCCATGCAGGTCTCGAACCTGCGACCTTCGCGTTATTAGCACGACGCTCTAACCAACTGAGCTAATGGGCCACATATGTATATAATGCATGAGATTATATATAATGCATGAGATTATACGTGTTGTGTAGCACTGTTAGTTATTTTTATGAAGGAAATGATCAGTATCTACAAGAATAAAACTCGAGTTCTGGTTTTTGGTATGGTGCTGAGCTTTGATTCTCTGACATTCGATAGTTGGACCAAAAACTTGTAGTGAAGGAGAGAACCGCAAGTTAACATGGGGTTGTTGTTCGTATAAAACTAATTGTACCAATTTAAGATAGTGAATTTCCTTTCTTGGATAGAGTGCTCCCTATATGTAGGCGTGGTTTCACCGAACTAGGTTAACAATTTTTATAACCTTTAATTTAATTGACGCATTCTGTAAATTAGCAACAACGTTTATATCTATTAATTCTAGTAACGGGTCAGGTTTCCAACATCGGCTCTTGAGTCTAGCATACTCATTAAAAATAATTTTTTTTAAATTATAACCAAAACATAATTAGTTTCACGTACCTAAACCACAATAAGACCATCTTAAAACCTTCAAGGCGTTATGTAGATTAGCCACAATTTAAATGTGGAAAAACAAATATCAATCCTATTTTTTCAAGGTTTAAGCGTGACAAATATTTTATTATGCCCTATTTAGTTATGATTTAACCATGTCAAAATTTTGGTCATGTGTAATATCCCACCTTGCAAACCCTGAAAGGGGCTATGAGGACGACAATTGCATATGAATATGTTTTGTATTATATACTTCTTTTTGTACAATAATTTATATTATATATTTGAACAAGGAGAAATAAAAAAAAAAGACTATAGAAAGTGAACTACAAGTTAATTTCTAAAAAATATATGCATAACAATATTAATATTGGCCCATGCAGGTCTCGAACTTGCAACCTTCACATTATTTGCACGATGCTCTAACCAACTGAGCTAATGGGCCACATCTATATAAAAGCTGCAAATATTAATTAATCCCCTACGGCATTTAAGTTACTTACTATCTAATATTTAATCCCTTCAGGGTCAGACATATAACAATGTTAAGGTTCTGGTCACGAAGGTTCAATTTCCCATAAGTTTTTCCTATATTAATATTCAACGATACATATAATTTGGCCATTTGGTCATAACCTTAGATACTTACGATTACTTCCCTATTTCCCACAATTAACCCAAATTCCTAAACCTTAGGGAAACCTTAGAGCATCGTATATAACATATTCATTCTTACATATTTACCCAAATCCCTAAATCTTACATCACCACAACATACCGAAAGGTATACATAGAAAACTATGAAAAGCAATACTCCTCATACAATAATCATTCAAGAACAACAACAATTTTATGGAATTTATCATGCTACGAAAATTAGATCAAGAATCCTCAAGAACACATAATTCCTATGAGAGAAAGGACCTCTCACTACCCTCTCATGTTAATTCACCCATATTGAAATCCATTCTCCCCCCTTACCTCGATTAATTGTTCAATCGTTGAAGAATCTAGAAGGATTGACAACCTTAGCCTCCTTCTCTTCCTCCTTGTTCTTCTTCTCACTTTTTCTTCCAAAACCTTTCTCTGGCAGTTTATCGTGTTCTAATTCTCTTTCCCCAAAAAACTTCTCTATTTCCTTTAATCCCTTATTTCTTATTTTATTATTTAAATCCTATAATAATAATAATAATACTAATATTATTCTCTCACTAATAATAATATGAATAATAATAATATTTCACCAAATAATATTATTAATACGAATAATAATAATAATAACCTCATTAACATTATTATTAATAATAGTTGGAATAATAATAATCAATTTAATGCTCTCGATATCATAATTAACTTAGTCCTTTATCTAGGTCCACAGTACTCCAACTAAGGTCACCTCTCTCCCTTACTCCTAACCTCATACCCTTAATTAAGGACACCACACAACTACACCTCACAGAAAATACCAAAGCGACTGAATAATTTAAATGGGGTGTTACAACTCTCCCCCACTTAAAATATTTTCGTCCTCGAAAATGTACCTGATGAGAACGGTTCCGGATACGACTCTCGCATCTTACTCTCAAGCCAATTCATTCCTAAAATAACATCCAACTTGCGGAGTGGTAAACAAATCAAGTTCACTCCAAAATCCTTACCAAAGATCGACACTGGACAATTCAAACACACACATGACTATAAACATTCTATAGTCAGACTCTACTACAACACTGGCCGGACGGACCAACCTGCTCTGATACCAATTGTAACACCCCACTTTACCCCGTACGTGTAATATAATAAATATAGAAAAATAATTCTTAAAATTCATCAGAGTTCTCCAACACTGTGGGATATCACACTAAGTCACTTCATTTCATTAAAATAATCAATATTATTTAGTTTTCAAGTAAGCAGCGGAATACAAATCAATTCCCCAATATAATTCTCCTCTACACGAGGTCATACAACATAAGTCCAAAAAATGAAGATACGTAACAATAAACAAATAAAATAGTCAAATAACAACGTAATCCCGTCATCCCATGTTACGTATCAGAGCGACTCCTAAGACTCGATCAAATAGCAACACACTCCAAGCACTACTCAGGTACTTGGTCACCTGTACTCCCAAGAGAGCACAGACACAACAACAAAAAGGGGGTGAGAACTACATTCAATAAATAAACGGTGAAATACACATGCTAAGGAGTAGTTACACACCACACATAAAATAAGCACAAATAACGCACATACACGTGCCACCTCAATCACTTGGCATTCATAGCCCACACTCAATTACAATAATGCAATGTGACTCACTGACTCGACACAATGCATGTGGTACCAACACAATCTCATACGGTTCACACTAGAACCTGATTCCCGTTGGAATCCGGATAAGTCGTATATACGTCCCTCTGAACTACAACTTATCTCCACAACGACTCCCACAATGAAGTCCGGATGAAACTAGGCACCCATCATGGATTCCCACCTAGCCATCTCCACAAGACACATGATATGAAATGCATGTCAACACAATTATGCAATGTAATACATCATGCATAATTCACGATCAATCTTGATCCACACGAGCCATCCGCTCACCGTAATCCTCTCGGGAATTACCACAATCGCACAAGATTGTCCACATTCGACCATCTTGGCCCACATCTATCAAAACACCAAGACATCATTGAACCATAACATGATTCGTTACTAAAACATATACACAATTGACTTCTCAAACATAATTAGATATAAAAATATTGGGAAAACAATTCCATTATCTATCCTATGTTATAGCTCTGTTCATTAGCTTTCCAACGCTTCGAACGGGGATCAAAACGGACTTACGGATCCAAAGTTACGTCCAAAACAATTTCGACAGAAAACATGAACATCCGTGACGGACAGAAAGACGCTGTTACGCTCCGGAACTGATTTTCACTCAATTATTCTTGCGAATTACTTACCCAAAGCACCCAAAACATCACTAAAACATTCCTAAGGTTATACGGCAATAACGACACAACTTCTATGGTTTATTAGGCTCATCTAGCAACATTTACAACACATAAAACACTATTTCCTGCAATTGCTCTGAGTACTTCAGAGTTACCCACATTTGAATATTCTTATTCCTATAAGGACAACATATCACAATTTTTCCTTCAATTACACCCTACGGCATTTAAGTTACTTACTATCTAATATTTAATCCCTTCAGGGTCAGACATATAACAATGTTAAGGTTGTTGTCACGAATGTTCAATTTCCCATAAGTTTTTCCTATATTAATATTCAACGATACATATAATTTGGCCATTTGTTCATACCCTCAGATTCTTACAATTACTTCCCTATTTCCCACAATTAACCCAAATTCCTAAACCTGAGGGAAACCTTAGAGGATCGTATATAACACATTCATTCTTACAAATTTATCCAAATCCCTAAACCTTACATCACCACAACATACCGAGAGGTATACATAGAAAACTATGAAAAGCAATACTCCCCATACAATAATCATTCAAGAACAGCAACAATTTTATGGAATTTATCATGTTACGAAAATTAGATCAAGAATCCTCAAGAACACATAATTCCTATGAGAGAAAGGACCTCTCACTACCCTCTCATGTTAATTCACCCATATTGAAATCCATTCTCCCCCTTACCTCGATTAATTGCTCAATCATTAAAGAATCTTGAAGGATTGACAGCCCTAGCCTCCTTCTCTTCCTCCTTGTTCTTCTTCTCACTTTTTCTCCCAAAACCTTTCTCTGGCAGTTTATCGTGTTCTAATTCTCTTTCCCCAAAAAAATTTATCTATTTCCTTAAATCCCTTATTTCTTATTTTATTATTTAAATCCTATAATAATAATAATAATAATAATAATAATAATAATAATAATAATAATATTATTCTCTCACTAATAATAATATTCATACTAATAGTAATAATATAAATAATAATAATATTCATACTAATAGTAATAATATAAATAATAATAATATTCCACCAAATAATATTATTAATACGAATAATAATAATAATAATAATAATAATAATAATAATAATAATAATAATAATAATAATAACCTCATTAACATTATTATTAATAATAGTTGGAATAATATTAATCACTATAATGCTCTCGATATCATAATTAACTTACTCCTTTATGTAGGTCCACAGTACCCCAACTAAGGTCACCTCTCTCCCTTACTCCTAACCTCATACCCTTAATTAAGGACACCACACAACTACACTTCACAGAAAATACCAAAGCGACTGAATAATTTAAATGGGGTGTTACATTATGTAGCACTGAAAGTTATTTTTATGAAGGAAATGATCAGTATCTACACGAATAAAACTCGAGTTCTGGTTTTTGGTATGGTGGTGAACTTTGATTCTCTGACATTCGATAGTTGGACCAAAAACTTGTAGTGAAGGAGAGAACTGCAAGTTAACATGGGGTTGTTGTTCGTATAATACTAATTGTACCAATTTAAGATAGTGAATTTCCTTTCTTGGATAGAGTGCTCCCTATATGTAGGCGTGGTTTCACCGAACTAGGTTAACAATTTTTATAACCTTTAACTTAATTGACGTATTCTGTAAATTACCAACAACGTTTATATCTATTAATTCTAGTAACAGGTCAGGTTTTCAACATCGGCTCTGGAGTCTAGCATACTCATTAAAAATAAAGTTTTTTTTAAATTATAACCAAAATATAATTAGTTTCACGCACCTAAACCACAATTAGACCATCTTAAAACCTTCGAGGCATTATGTAGATTAACCACAATTTAAATGTGGAAAAACAAATATCAATCCTATTTTTTCAAGGTTTAAGCGTGACAAATATTTTATTATGCCCTATTTAGTTATGATTTAACCATGTCAAAATTTTGGTCATGTGTAATATCCCACCTTGCAAACCCTGAAAGGGGCTATGAGGACGACAATTGCATACGAATATGTTTTGTATTATATACTTCTTTTTGTACAATAATTTATATTATATATTTGAACAAGGAGAAATAAAAAAAAGACTATAGAAAGTGAACTACTAGTTAATTTCTAAAAAATATATGCATAGAATATTAATATTGGCCCATGCAGGTCTCGAACCTGCGACCTTCGCGTTATTAGCACGACGCTCTAACCAACTGAGCTAATGGGCCACATGTGTATATAATGCATGAGATTATATATAATGCATGAGATTATATATAATGCATGAAATTATACGTGTTATGTAGCACTGTAAGTTATTTTTATGAAGGAAATGATCAGTATCTACAAGAATAAAACTCGAGTTTTGGTTTTTGGTATGGTGGTGAACTTTGATTGCCTGACATTCGATAGTTGGACCAAAAACTTGTAATGAAGGAGAGAACTGCAAGTTAACATGGGGTTGTTGTTCGTATAAGACTAATTGTACCAATTTAAGATAGTGAATTTCCTTTCTTGGATAGAGTGCTCCCTATATGTAGGCGTGGTTTCACCGAACTAGGCTAACAATTTTTATAACCTTTAACTTAATTGACGTAATCTGTAAATTACCAAGAACGTTTATATTTATTAATTCTAGTAACGGTTCAGGTTTTCAACATCGGCTCTTGAGTCTGGCATACTCATTAAAAATAATTTTTTATAAAATTATAACCAAAATATAATTAGTTTCACGCACCTAAACCACAATAAGACCATCTTAAAACCTTCGAGGCGTTATGTAGATTAGTCACAATTTAAATATGGAAAAACAAATATCAATCCTATTTTTTCAAGGTTTAAGTGTGACAAATATTTTATTATGCCCTATTTAGTTATGATTTAACCATGTCAAAATTTTGGTCATGTGTAATATCCCGCCTTGCAAACCCTGAAAGGGGCTATGAGGACGACAATTACATATGAATATGTTTTGTATTATATACTTCTTTTTGTACAATAATTTATATTATATATTTGAGCAAGGAGAAATAAAAAAAAAAGACTATAGAAAGTGAACTACTAGTTAATTTCTAAAAAATATATGCATAAAATATTAATATAAAATATTAATATTGGCCCATGCAGGTCTCGAACCTGCGACCTTCGCGTTATTAGCACGACGCTCTAACCAACTGAGCTAATGGGCCACATATATATATAATGCATGAGATTATATATAATGCATGAGATTATACGTGTTGTGTAGCACTGTTAGTTATTTTTATGAAGGAAATGATCAGTATCTACAAGAATAAAAGTCGAGTTCTGGTTTTTGGTATGGTGCTGAGCTTTGATTCTCTGGCATTCGATAGTTGGACCAAAAACTTGTAGTGAAGGAGAGAACCGCAAGTTAACATGGGGTTGTTGTTCGTATAAAACTAATTGTACCAATTTAAGATAGTGAATTTCCTTTCTTGGATAGAGTGCTCCCTATATGTAGGCGTGGTTTCACCGAACTAGGTTAACAATTTTTATAACCTTTAATTTAATTGACGCATTCTGTAAATTAGCAACAACGTTTATATCTATTAATTCTAGTAACGGGTCAGGTTTCCAACATCGGCTCTTGAGTCTAGCATACTCATTAAAAATAAATTTTTTTAAATTATAACCAAAACATAATTAGTTTCACGTACCTAAACCACAATAAGACCATCTTAAAATCTTCGAGGCGTTATGTAGATTAGCCACAATTTAAATGTGGAAAAACAAATATCAATCCTATTTTTTCAAGGTTTAAGCGTGACAAATATTTTATTATGCCCTATTTAGTTATGATTTAACCATGTCAAAATTTTGGTCATGTGTAATATCCCACCTTGCAAACCCTGAAAGGGGCTATGAGGACGACAATTGCATATGAATATGTTTTGTATTATATACTTCTTTTTGTATAATAATTTATATTATATATTTGAACAAGGAGAAATAAAAAAAAAAAAGACTATAGAAAGTGAACTACTAGTTAATTTCTAAAAAATATATGCATAAAATATTAATATTGGCCCATGCAGGTCTCGAACCTGCGACCTTCGCGTTATTAGCACGACGCTCTAACCAACTGAGCTAATGGGCCACATATGTATATAATGCATGAGATTATATATAATGCATGAGATTATACGTGTTGTGTAGCACTGTTAGTTATTTTTATGAAGGAAATGATCAGTATCTACAAGAATAAAACTCGAGTTCTGGTTTTTGGTATGGTGCTGAGCTTTGATTCTCTGACATTCGATAGTTGGACCAAAAACTTGTAGTGAAGGAGAGAACCACAAGTTAACATGGGGTTGTTGTTCGTATAAAACTAATTGTACCAATTTAAGATAGTGAATTTCCTTTCTTGGATAGAGTGCTCCCTATATGTAGGCGTGGTTTCACCGAACTAGGTTAACAATTTTTATAACCTTTAATTTAATTGACGCATTCTGTAAATTAGCAACAACGTTTATATCTATTAATTCTAGTAACGGGTCAGGTTTCCAACATCGGCTCTTGAGTCTAGCATACTCATTAAAAATAATTTTTTTTAAATTATAACCAAAACATAATTAGTTTCACGTACCTAAACCACAATAAGACCATCTTAAAACCTTCAAGGCGTTATGTAGATTAGCCACAATTTAAATGTGGAAAAACAAATATCAATCCTATTTTTTCAAGGTTTAAGCGTGACAAATATTTTATTATGCCCTATTTAGTTATGATTTAACCATGTCAAAATTTTGGTCATGTGTAATATCCCACCTTGCAAACCCTGAAAGGGGCTATGAGGACGACAATTGCATATGAATATGTTTTGTATTATATACTTCTTTTTGTACAATAATTTATATTATATATTTGAACAAGGAGAAATAAAAAAAAAAGACTATAGAAAGTGAACTACAAGTTAATTTCTAAAAAATATATGCATAACAATATTAATATTGGCCCATGCAGGTCTCGAACTTGCAACCTTCACATTATTTGCACGATGCTCTAACCAACTGAGCTAATGGGCCACATCTATATAAAAGCTGCAAATATTAATTAATCCCCTACGGCATTTAAGTTACTTACTATCTAATATTTAATCCCTTCAGGGTCAGACATATAACAATGTTAAGGTTCTGGTCACGAAGGTTCAATTTCCCATAAGTTTTTCCTATATTAATATTCAACGATACATATAATTTGGCCATTTGGTCATAACCTCAGATACTTACGATTACTTCCCTATTTCCCACAATTAACCCAAATTCCTAAACCTTAGGGAAACCTTAGAGCATCGTATATAACATATTCATTCTTACATATTTACCCAAATCCCTAAATCTTACATCACCACAACATACCGAAAGGTATACATAGAAAACTATGAAAAGCAATACTCCTCATACAATAATCATTCAAGAACAACAACAATTTTATGGAATTTATCATGCTACGAAAATTAGATCAAGAATCCTCAAGAACACATAATTCCTATGAGAGAAAGGACCTCTCACTACCCTCTCATGTTAATTCACCCATATTGAAATCCATTCTCCCCCCTTACCTCGATTAATTGTTCAATCGTTGAAGAATCTAGAAGGATTGACAACCTTAGCCTCCTTCTCTTCCTCCTTGTTCTTCTTCTCACTTTTTCTTCCAAAACCTTTCTCTGGCAGTTTATCGTGTTCTAATTCTCTTTCCCCAAAAAACTTCTCTATTTCCTTTAATCCCTTATTTCTTATTTTATTATTTAAATCCTATAATAATAATAATAATAATACTAATATTATTCTCTCACTAATAATAATATGAATAATAATAATATTTCACCAAATAATATTATTAATACGAATAATAATAATAATAACCTCATTAACATTATTATTAATAATAGTTGGAATAATAATAATCAATTTAATGCTCTCGATATCATAATTAACTTAGTCCTTTATCTAGGTCCACAGTACTCCAACTAAGGTCACCTCTCTCCCTTACTCCTAACCTCATACCCTTAATTAAGGACACCACACAACTACACCTCACAGAAAATACCAAAGCGACTGAATAATTTAAATGGGGTGTTACAACTCTCCCCCACTTAAAATATTTTCGTCCTCGAAAATGTACCTGATGAGAACGGTTCCGGATACGACTCTCGCATCTTACTCTCAAGCCAATTCATTCCTAAAATAACATCCAACTTGCGGAGTGGTAAACAAATCAAGTTCACTCCAAAATCCTTACCAAAGATCGACACTGGACAATTCAAACACACACATGACTATAAACATTCTATAGTCAGACTCTACTACAACACTGGCCGGACGGACCAACCTGCTCTGATACCAATTGTAACACCCCACTTTACCCCGTACGTGTAATATAATAAATATAGAAAAATAATTCTTAAAATTCATCAGAGTTCTCCAACACTGTGGGATATCACACTAAGTCACTTCATTTCATTAAAATAATCAATATTATTTAGTTTTCAAGTAAGCAGCGGAATACAAATCAATTCCCCAATATAATTCTCCTCTACACGAGGCTGTCGCTACTGCGAAAATCGGCGCCGGCTGACAGAAGAGTCGCCACCGTGCGTTATTTATCCCTCAGAGCGGGAAAGGAAACGCTCGAAGTAAACCTCGCAAAAAACGGGGAAAAGGTATGGTCATCGCAACCATAGCCTGGGTTCGGGAGTCGGTTACGCAAGGGGAAGGTATTAGCACCCCTCACGTCTGTCGTACTCGACGGGATCCACGCTTGCTTGGCTTGTCTACTGGATGCAAAACAATCTTATCTACGGCTGCTAAATCTAAAGGGAAGGGAATTGACTCGATAGAGCGTCGCACTCTATGCCTACGTATTCTCAAGAGAGAAAGTCAGAGTCAACGTAGTTCGGGACTACAGGGAAATTGGCTCGCCAAGACATCGCGTCTTGTGCCTACGTACTTCCACTGGATGGAAGATCAGAGCTTTACGTAGTTCAGACTAACTACGGCTAAACAAACATTCTCACACAGCAGTGAGAAAAACAACTGGTTTCACAGGGTCGGGAACCTATGGTCAAACTATGGCTGAGTCTCAAATGCACTTGGGCAAGAGAGAAAAAGGGTACTCAATTAATCGTCAGCGGGAAAGTCTCGATCGCACAGCCGCTCATTTATGGCATTGCACTGACACTTGCATTTTATTCACTCCATTTTTTCGCTGTGACTAGCAAAGTTAGGAGGGAGGATGACGAAACTGAAACTCATAACCAATGATTGTATGCTTTCAGACAAGACCGTACCGATGACGTACAAGGCATTGTTTCAATTCCCCTAAACACTAGAGATATAAGGAGTTAGTCCCTTGTTAACCACTTCGAGCCAGGAAGTAGAAGTTTTTTCGGACTTATAAACCCTCACATCTTAACCCGGGGCAGGGTAGTTGTCAGTTATCTTGACCGAGCATCCAAGTCTTACAGAGGAGTGTTGTCTTTCAAGGACCAATCAGTTGATACTTTTCAAGAGGTCAAATCTCACCAATCAGGAGTGAGACAGTTACAATCCTTTCGGAGCAATCAAGACCACCAGTGTCACACGACTTTGTTCCAAAAGAAAGAAAGAAAGAAAGCCCGCTAAGTAAAAAGAAAGAAAAGCTGGAAAGCTAATACTTAGGCAAAAATTAGGGCATCCCGCTGGACTTCAAAAGAAATCGAAAAATCAAAAAGAACTCAAAAAGAGTCAGTCCAGGCAAAAGTTAGGGAATCAAAAGAATGAAAAAGAGGGATTAAAAAGAAATTTTTCCCCAGCAAATCACAAAGTCGTGTACACAGACACCGAAAAGCGAAGAAGGAGTAACTATCACTAGAAAAGCTTGTGAATTCCTTAACTGTGGTTCTTACCATTCAACATACCTCTCGAAGAGGCGAGTGCTTGTGCCAGGTTAACTGAACCTTAGGATCGGAGATCATCACGTAGAAGGGGTGGGTACAAATCAAAATTTGAGCCGAATATCCTTTGTTTCACGAACCGTGAGCCCGACCACGATACAACCCTCAAAAGACCTAATTGAGGTAGGGTTAGTCTGAAGCACATCACGATAAGGTTGAGTAACCTGACTCCTTCTTGACTTGCTAGTCACATCCTTGTTGTATTTTCACTGACCACGTAAGCACTACGTTTTGAACTCTGGTTCATTCGTCTCACAATTATCATATGCATGTAAATGAGTGACAGCTCAAAATTTTTTTTCAAAATCTGCATAACCACTGCATTAAGATCACCATTCGTAGACAGACGATTCTAATTGCAGGTTAGTAGTTGGCATGAAAGAAATTCCACCAGGGAGTAATCGAGCAGGACTGAGTAATCCAGCAGTCTGAACCAGAATGGTGAATGTTGTGAAGCCTAATGAATCAGGGGCATTATCTTCCAGTAAGTTCAGTATCAGTCAGTCTGAGGGCAAGTCCCGAAGTTTCAGTTGAGCAGGGGCAGTTTGTTTGAGAAGTAGTTGATCAGAAGGAGTCTTCTCGAGAGCCAATCAGGGGCAATTATGCAGAGCGCTGAGATTTGAAAGCAGAGGCTTCCATTGGATAATCAGATCGGGTTGAGTCGCTAGAACGCTCATTCAGGGGCAAGTCATTGCAGAGAATGTTGAAATCAAATGGGACTGATAAGAGTTTAATTGGAGATTGAATTCTGTTGTCGTGCAGATGTCGGAGCAAGTATTCCCAAGAGTTAGATTGGGGCAAGGTGCATTGTACTGGGGCAAGTTGTGCAAGCCAGTCTTTTATCCCCCAGCTGAGTGTACCAGGGGCAAGTCATTCAAACCAGTTTGTTTATCCCCAGCCAGAGTTGAGTATCGGGGAATCATGTCAATACCCTTATTGAAAACCTTTCAAATAAGAAGACCTTGTTGTCGTTGGATCATTATCCTGCAGTTTAAACCTGTTGCGTGTCAGTAACCAGTCACTTCCAAAGTCCAGTTCTCGCCTGGCAAATCGGTAACCAGTTCTCGTCTGGCCACCCTTTCGTAAGCATCAGTTCCCGTCCTGGTGCAGTTTATTATAAGCAGCAGTTCCCGTCCTGGTGCAGTTTATTGGTAACCAATTCTCGTTTGTTCACCGTTTCTTCAAGTGTTGTATCAGTTCTCGCCTGGTACATGTCATCGCATAATCAGTTCTCGTGTGTTTAATCCAAGTGTTGTACCAGTTCTCGCCTGGTACATATCGTTGCATAACCAGTTCTCGCCTGGTTGTCTTGTTCTTAGTCTGTTATCCAGTCAGCTTGTCTGATGTTCAAAAACACAAAAACAAAAATCAGTTTTCCTAACCTATTTTCCTATCAGTTCTCGCCTGATAGTCTACCTTTGAATGCTAGTTCTCGTCTAGTATTTTCCACATCTTTCACTGTGTACATAGTCCATGTTTATTCTAAACCAGAAAAAACGAAAAAAAAAACCTAAAGGTATCTGACACAGTATTTCCCAATGACTCGCATGTCGTCATGTTCCCCGATACGAAGCTCGACAGATACAGTGCCCCGAGTAATGTTTGAATTCCTTGTGGATATTGTTAAATCAGAATTGCCACTCTTCAGCAGATGAAAGTTGCTTATTACCCCCGGAAGAGTCGAGATTGTCTTTTACCCCGTATCAGAGTAGGATCAGGAGTATCTGCAGCAGATTAAGATTGATATCCTCGATAGTAGGAGCATTTCCAACAGTGTGCTGCGCGTAATCAACCTCAGTTTGGGTCAATCCCCGCAGAGCGCAATCAGTTGCCAATGGTTTGAAGAAAGCATCCCCGAGCAGAGTTCTCCTTCTTTCCCCAGTGAAGTCGTCAAGCAGGGTTGCCTTTTCATTTCTCCAGCCGGGCAGTTATCCCCAGCGGATTTGATTTCTCGTTTCCAGCATTTATTTTGCTGAGATGGTTCTGTGACTTCAGGTTATCCCCAGTAGAGTTGACGTTATCTTCGGCATTTATTTTGCCAAGTGGTTTTCAGACCTGGTGTTCTCTGGCAGCTAGAGCTTGCATTAGCATTTGCATATATAGTCATTGTATCTAGCAAGCATATAGCATATCCACGCCGTCTGGGCATCGCATTTTCAAACAAAACGCATAGCATTTACATGTCATATAGGGCATTGCATCATATCAAGCATACGCATGTCGAAACATAGACCAAGATGGTTACCTATTGGATTTCGAATTTGTTCACCTGCAGAGTTGTGTGGTTCAGCTTCTTGTCTTCCCCAGCGGAGTGATTCTTCATATTTGTTTGTTACGTCAGCATCGGAAAAAACAACAACAACAACAACAACAACAAAGATTGACATATATCAGACTTCTGAAGCTGCCCCCTTTGTCAAAACAGGTGCCAGGCAGTTCCATTCAGAATTTCCCCAGGAGAATTGTCCTCAAGTTCACAATGAACTGTGAGTTGACCAGATTTGATCCCACGAGAGAGATGGGAATCAAAGTGTTTGCTTTATGAAGCATTATTTCAATACTTGTGGCGTCACACAGGTGTTGAAAAGAAGAGGAAAATTTATCAGAAAATTGACCAGATGTTGCCGTTACAACCAAACTTCAGTTATTGGAAGCTATTCCTCAAGCAGCTTTGCAGTATATTCTTGCGGTTGGCAAATTTCAGGGTTCCATTTGTATTCAACCGTCATCTACCTTGAATGTTTGAAGGCTGAGCGCTCTTCACCCATTCAGGTCGAAGTCGCTTGAATAGGGGCAGCTGTTGCACCCCAAAATTTGACCAACCGGGTCTCGCATTTGGCTCGATGTTTCGACGCATAACCGCATTCGCATCTGCATATCGCATACATTGCATTTTTCATCTGTATTGATTTTATCAGGGATCACAGCTCCCGTCTCGTGTTTCAGGTGTTTCTGATCAGTAGAATTGATTTTTGGGTTATTTCGGTGCCCGTTTATTTTTACCGATTATTTTTGTGTCGTTCGGTGCTTATTTTGTCCCTCTGGGAATTATTATGATTTTTCTGGATTTTATAGGATTTTTTTTAGGGTTTAATAGCTTTTAAATCATTTTTTAGGATTTAATAGAATTTTTGATATTTTTAATTCTTTTTAAATCATATATAGAATTTTATAGAAATAACTAGCTTTTTTAATCATTTTAGGATATAAATAGGATAATATAGATTGTCTTTTAAAAATATAGTGATATAGTTTTTTAGAAATTTAAATAGAATTTAATAGTATTTTTCATTTTTAGGATGATATAGGATTTTCTAGAATATTAGTATAATTTTTAAATAGTTTTAAATAGCTTTAATAGTTTTTTAGAATTTAATTGTTTTTCTAGAATTTCTTTTATAAAAATAATAAATGAATAAGAGTTTTCTTTTATAAAAATAAATAGGTTTTATTTTCTTTTATAGAATATTAGATTTTTAGAATTTAATTAGAGTTTAATAAAAGATTAGAGGTTTAATAGATTTTAGGATTAATTAGGAATTAATTAGAGTTTAATGAGATTAATTGGGCTAATTTTTTTCCATTGCAGGTTTTTAAGTTTTTGTTGGGCTTTATTCAATTCGCAGGCCCATTAAATCAGTTTTTGTCCAAAAATGAGTCCAATTAATTCAGCAAAAAGAGTCCAAGCAATTGTCCAATCTTCCAGCGTAATCCACAAGCATCCAGCTTCTTCCAGTTCTCACCAGAAGCTTCTGGAAAGTGCCAGAAACGGTTCAGTATAAAGCCAGCAAACTGACACGTGTTTGAGAGGAGAGGCCCCACATTTCTTCACTTCCACACGCCACGTATCCACCACAACCTCCTCTCTCTCAGCCACGCTAGCCCGTACGTGGCAGGCATGCAGAGAGCCCCTATACCACGCGTCCTTCTCCCACGCCTCACCGGAAAAGAGCCCCCAACCGCCGTGCATGTACTCCGGCCACCGTGCAACCCTCACCGGCGAACTTCAAAACCCAGAAAACCCTCCCTTCATCTTCTTCCTCCCATCATCTTCCTCCAACAACTTCCGGCCACCACCAGCCGTCGCCGGAAACATCAATAATTCCAGATTCCGGTCACTTTTCATCCGATCCCTTGATCTTCATCATCACCATCCACGATCTCCAGAAAAACTACCAGAAACTTCCATCCTTTCCTCCGATTCACCACCATGGAACAACAGATCTGCATCACCACGCATCAACGAACTTCATCATCATCAGAAGGATGAATCTCCATCATCATGTTCGTCATCCATCAGATCTCCAACTCTCCAGTTCAACAATTGTCTTTCCAGAAATTCACCTTCAACAGAGAATCTCAGAAGCTCAACCTTCAACAAATCTCCAGGAATTCCTCCATCAAGAACATGCAAGGATGCCTTCATAAGCGTTCATCAGTTCTTCATCTGCGTACAGATCCCCAGATCTTCATCCTTATCATCAACGATTCGATTCACCTTCGTGACCCTCCCCAGAGACCTTCGTCAGTATTCGTCTTCGCCTTTCCCTCTTCATCATCCTCAAACATCATTCAACCGTTCAAAGATTGGGATCCAACGCTCAACGCAAATCCAGATCTCCGCTCAGCAAACTTCCAAGAAGAACTTCTCCAAATGATTATCACCAGAATCTCAGTTTATCCAGAATCCATCAACAATCAAGAATCAGCTTCAGAAACCTTCATCAATGTGCGTCTTCGTCTTTCCAGAATTCATCAATATTTGTTCTCAGATCCATGCGAATCATCAGCAAGAACACCTTCATTTCGAATATCCAGAAATCCTAAAGGTTTGAGAGGAAGGACGAAGGTTGAATGGAGGAGAGAAACGAGGGAGTTTGGGAGAGACGAAGGATGGAGACGGCAGGGAAGGTTGTGGTGGGCGGCGGCGCTGAAGTTAGGAGTTAGGTTTTTCTGAAACATGAGAATGGAGAGAGGAGGGAAGAAGATTGGGCCTGGCCCAAGTCAGTTTTTGGCACACTTACCCTCACTTTTTTTTGGCTGCAAGCGGGCTTTGGGCCCCAATTTTTCTTGCATACACCCAGTGTACACGCCACCCCCCCCCCCCCTCAGCAATTTTTGGGAGACTTGGGCTGGGCCCAATTTAGTTGTATTTTTCTTATTTTTTCTGCACACCCTTGTATCAGTGTACCCCAGCCCTCTTTCTTGCATTTTGAGAATAATAGGAAAAAATGAAAAAAAAGAAATGAAAAGAAAACATTATGGAAAAAAGAATATAGAAAAAGATTGAAAAAAGAAAATAAATTTGAAAAGAAATAAGAAAAAACAATAAAAGAGAAAATAGAAAAAGAAATAAAAAAAAGAGTGAAGAAAAAAATATTGTGAGAAAAAAAATAGGAAAATATTTGTGAAAAAATAGAGAAAAAATATGTGGAGAAATAAGAAAAAATATGAGAAAAGGAGAAAAAGAGAAAAAATATTAAAGTTTCGATTTAATATTTTTCAAGCATTTCTTTTAGGGATATTTTCATAGACCTTATTATTTCGATTTTTAGGATAGAATTAGAAGCCCATTTGTTAGGGGGCTATTTCCACCCGATTTTTCAAGATAGAATAGGATAGCGTTTCCTAGGAGATTTATTTTTCAATAGTCAACCCATTGTAATCATTTTTCAGAGATGAATAAAACGAGATTTGAGCTGTGGTCCGATAGTAGCCGAACTACAGCTGCTCTGATTCTTCGTTCCAGACGAAGATATGTAGGCATAGGATGCGATATCCTAGCGAGCACACTAACGACTAACTTTGGTTCTCTCGCGGCTGTGCGATCGAGACTTTCCCGCTGACGATTAATTGAGTACCCTTTTTCTCTCTTGCCCAAGTGCATTTGAGACTCAGCCATAGTTTGACCATAGGTTCCCGACCCTGTGAAACCAGTTGTTTTTCTCACTGCTGTGTGAGAATGTTTGTTTAGCCGTAGTTAGTCTGAACTACGTAAAGCTCTGATCTTCCATCCAGTGGAAGTACGTAGGCACAAGACGCGATGTCTTGGCGAGCCAATTTCCCTGTAGTCCCGAACTACGTTGACTCTGACTTTCTCTCTTGAGAATACGTAGGCATAGAGTGCGATGCTCTATCGAGTCAATTCCCTTCCCTTTAGATTTAGCAGCCGTAGATAAGATTGTTTTGCATCCAGTAGACAAGCCAAGCAAGCGTGGATCCCGTCGAGTACGACAGACGTGAGGGGTGCTAATACCTTCCCCTTGCGTAACCGACTCCCGAACCCAGGCTATGGTTGCGATGACCATACCTTTTCCCCGTTTTTTGCGAGGTTTACTTCGAGCGTTTCCTTTCCCGCTCTGAGGGATAAATAACGCACGGTGGCGACTCTTCTGTCAGCCGGCGCCGATTTTCGCAGTAGCGACAGAGGTCATACAACATAAGTCCAAAAAATGAAGATACGTAACAATAAACAAATAAAATAGTCAAATAACAACGTAATCCCGTCATCCCATGTTACGTATCAGAGCGACTCCTAAGACTCGATCAAATAGCAACACACTCCAAGCACTACTCAGGTACTTGGTCACCTGTACTCCCAAGAGAGCACAGACACAACAACAAAAAGGGGGTGAGAACTACATTTAATAAATAAACGGTGAAATACACATGCTAAGGAGTAGTTACACACCACACATAAAATAAGCACAAATAACGCACATACACGTGCCACCTCAATCACTTGGCATTCATAGCCCACACTCAATTACAATAATGCAATGTGACTCACTGACTCGACACAATGCATGTGGTACCAACACAATCTCATACGGTTCACACTAGAACTTGATTCCCGTTGGAATCCGGATAAGTCGTATATACGTCCCTCTGAACTACAACTTATCTCCACAACGACTCCCACAATGAAGTCCGGATGAAACTAGGCACCCATCATGGATTCCCACCTAGCCATCTCCACAAGACACATGATATGAAATGCATGTCAACACAATTATGCAATGTAATACATCATGCATAATTCACGATCAATCTTGATCCACACGAGCCATCCGCTCACCGTAATCCTCTCGGGAATTACCACAATCGCACAAGATTGTCCACATTCGACCATCTTGGCCCACATCTATCAAAACACCAAGACATCATTGAACCATAACATGATTCGTTACTAAAACATATACACAATTGACTTCTCAAACATAATTAGATATAAAAATATTGGAAAAACAATTCCATTATCTATCCTATGTTATAGCTCTGTTCATTAGCTTTCCAACGCTTCGAACGGGGATCAAAACGGACTTACGGATCCAAAGTTACGTCCAAAACAATTTCGACAGAAAACATGAACATCCGTGACGGACAGAAAGACGCTGTTACGCTCCGGAACTGATTTTCACTCAATTATTCTTGCGAATTACTTACCCAAAGCACCCAAAACATCACTAAAACATTCCTAAGGTTATACGGCAATAACGACACAACTTCTATGGTTTATTAGGCTCATCTAGCAACATTTACAACACATAAAACACTATTTCCTGCAATTGCTCTGAGTACTTCAGAGTTACCCACATTTGAATATTCTTATTCCTATAAGGACAACATATCACAATTTTTCCTTCAATTACACCCTACGGCATTTAAGTTACTTACTATCTAATATTTAATCCCTTCAGGGTCAGACATATAACAATGTTAAGGTTGTTGTCACGAATGTTCAATTTCCCATAAGTTTTTCCTATATTAATATTCAACGATACATATAATTTGGCCATTTGTTCATACCCTCAGATTCTTACAATTACTTCCCTATTTCCCACAATTAACCCAAATTCCTAAACCTGAGGGAAACCTTAGAGGATCGTATATAACACATTCATTCTTACAAATATATCCAAATCCCTAAACCTTACATCACCACAACATACCGAGAGGTATACATAGAAAACTATGAAAAGCAATACTCCCCATACAATAATCATTCAAGAACAGCAACAATTTTATGGAATTTATCATGTTACGAAAATTAGATCAAGAATCCTCAAGAACACATAATTCCTATGAGAGAAAGGACCTCTCACTACCCTCTCATGTTAATTCACCCATATTGAAATCCATTCTCCCCCTTACCTCGATTAATTGCTCAATCATTAAAGAATCTTGAAGGATTGACAGCCCTAGCCTCCTTCTCTTCCTCCTTGTTCTTCTTCTCACTTTTTCTCCCAAAACCTTTCTCTGGCAGTTTATCGTGTTCTAATTCTCTTTCCCCAAAAAAATTTATCTATTTCCTTAAATCCCTTATTTCTTATTTTATTATTTAAATCCTATAATAATAATAATAATAATAATAATAATAATATTATTCTCTCACTAATAATAATATTCATACTAATAGTAATAATATAAATAATAATAATATTCATACTAATAGTAATAATATAAATAATAATAATATTCCACCAAATAATATTATTAATACGAATAATAATAATAATAATAATAATAATAATAATAATAATAATAATAATAATAATAATAATAATAATAATAACCTCATTAACATTATTATTAATAATAGTTGGAATAATATTAATCACTATAATGCTCTCGATATCATAATTAACTTACTCCTTTATGTAGGTCCACAGTACCCCAACTAAGGTCACCTCTCTCCCTTACTCCTAACCTCATACCCTTAATTAAGGACACCACACAACTACACTTCACAGAAAATACCAAAGCGACTGAATAATTTAAATGGGGTGTTACATTATGTAGCACTGAAAGTTATTTTTATGAAGGAAATGATCAGTATCTACACGAATAAAACTCGAGTTCTGGTTTTTGGTATGGTGGTGAACTTTGATTCTCTGACATTCGATAGTTGGACCAAAAACTTGTAGTGAAGGAGAGAACTGCAAGTTAACATGGGGTTGTTGTTCGTATAATACTAATTGTACCAATTTAAGATAGTGAATTTCCTTTCTTGGATAGAGTGCTCCCTATATGTAGGCGTGGTTTCACCGAACTAGGTTAACAATTTTTATAACCTTTAACTTAATTGACGTATTCTGTAAATTACCAACAACGTTTATATCTATTAATTCTAGTAACAGGTCAGGTTTTCAACATCGGCTCTGGAGTCTAGCATACTCATTAAAAATAAAGTTTTTTTAAATTATAACCAAAATATAATTAGTTTCACGCACCTAAACCACAATTAGACCATCTTAAAACCTTCGAGGCATTATGTAGATTAACCACAATTTAAATGTGGAAAAACAAATATCAATCCTATTTTTTCAAGGTTTAAGCGTGACAAATATTTTATTATGCCCTATTTAGTTATGATTTAACCATGTCAAAATTTTGGTCATGTGTAATATCCCACCTTGCAAACCCTGAAAGGGGCTATGAGGACGACAATTGCATACGAATATGTTTTGTATTATATACTTCTTTTTGTACAATAATTTATATTATATATTTGAACAAGGAGAAATAAAAAAAAGACTATAGAAAGTGAACTACTAGTTAATTTCTAAAAAATATATGCATAGAATATTAATATTGGCCCATGCAGGTCTCGAACCTGCGACCTTCGCGTTATTAGCACGACGCTCTAACCAACTGAGCTAATGGGCCACATGTGTATATAATGCATGAGATTATATATAATGCATGAGATTATATATAATGCATGAAATTATACGTGTTATGTAGCACTGTAAGTTATTTTTATGAAGGAAATGATCAGTATCTACAAGAATAAAACTCGAGTTTTGGTTTTTGGTATGGTGGTGAACTTTGATTGCCTGACATTCGATAGTTGGACCAAAAACTTGTAATGAAGGAGAGAACTGCAAGTTAACATGGGGTTGTTGTTCGTATAAGACTAATTGTACCAATTTAAGATAGTGAATTTCCTTTCTTGGATAGAGTGCTCCCTATATGTAGGCGTGGTTTCACCGAACTAGGCTAACAATTTTTATAACCTTTAACTTAATTGACGTAATCTGTAAATTACCAAGAACGTTTATATTTATTAATTCTAGTAACGGTTCAGGTTTTCAACATCGGCTCTTGAGTCTGGCATACTCATTAAAAATAATTTTTTATAAAATTATAACCAAAATATAATTAGTTTCACGCACCTAAACCACAATAAGACCATCTTAAAACCTTCGAGGCGTTATGTAGATTAGTCACAATTTAAATATGGAAAAACAAATATCAATCCTATTTTTTCAAGGTTTAAGTGTGACAAATATTTTATTATGCCCTATTTAGTTATGATTTAACCATGTCAAAATTTTGGTCATGTGTAATATCCCGCCTTGCAAACCCTGAAAGGGGCTATGAGGACGACAATTACATATGAATATGTTTTGTATTATATACTTCTTTTTGTACAATAATTTATATTATATATTTGAGCAAGGAGAAATAAAAAAAAAAGACTATAGAAAGTGAACTACTAGTTAATTTCTAAAAAATATATGCATAAAATATTAATATAAAATATTAATATTGGCCCATGCAGGTCTCGAACCTGCGACCTTCGCGTTATTAGCACGACGCTCTAACCAACTGAGCTAATGGGCCACATATATATATAATGCATGAGATTATATATAATGCATGAGATTATACGTGTTGTGTAGCACTGTTAGTTATGTTTATGAAGGAAATGATCAGTATCTACAAGAATAAAAGTCGAGTTCTGGTTTTTGGTATGGTGCTGAGCTTTGATTCTCTGGCATTCGATAGTTGGACCAAAAACTTGTAGTGAAGGAGAGAACCGCAAGTTAACATGGGGTTGTTGTTCGTATAAAACTAATTGTACCAATTTAAGATAGTGAATTTCCTTTCTTGGATAGAGTGCTCCCTATATGTAGGCGTGGTTTCACCGAACTAGGTTAACAATTTTTATAACCTTTAATTTAATTGACGCATTCTGTAAATTAGCAACAACGTTTATATCTATTAATTCTAGTAACGGGTCAGGTTTCCAACATCGGCTCTTGAGTCTAGCATACTCATTAAAAATAAATTTTTTTAAATTATAACCAAAACATAATTAGTTTCACGTACCTAAACCACAATAAGACCATCTTAAAATCTTCGAGGCGTTATGTAGATTAGCCACAATTTAAATGTGGAAAAACAAATATCAATCCTATTTTTTCAAGGTTTAAGCGTGACAAATATTTTATTATGCCCTATTTAGTTATGATTTAACCATGTCAAAATTTTGGTCATGTGTAATATCCCACCTTGCAAACCCTGAAAGGGGCTATGAGGACGACAATTGCATATGAATATGTTTTGTATTATATACTTCTTTTTGTATAATAATTTATATTATATATTTGAACAAGGAGAAATAAAAAAAAAAGACTATAGAAAGTGAACTACTAGTTAATTTCTAAAAAATATATGCATAAAATATTAATATTGGCCCATGCAGGTCTCGAACCTGCGACCTTCGCGTTATTAGCACGACGCTCTAACCAACTGAGCTAATGGGCCACATATGTATATAATGCATGAGATTATATATAATGCATGAGATTATACGTGTTGTGTAGCACTGTTAGTTATTTTTATGAAGGAAATGATCAGTATCTACAAGAATAAAACTCGAGTTCTGGTTTTTGGTATGGTGCTGAGCTTTGATTCTCTGACATTCGATAGTTGGACCAAAAACTTGTAGTGAAGGAGAGAACCGCAAGTTAACATGGGGTTGTTGTTCGTATAAAACTAATTGTACCAATTTAAGATAGTGAATTTCCTTTCTTGGATAGAGTGCTCCCTATATGTAGGCGTGGTTTCACAGAACTAGGTTAACAATTTTTATAACCTTTAATTTAATTGACGCATTCTGTAAATTAGCAACAACGTTTATATCTATTAATTCTAGTAACGGGTCAGGTTTCCAACATCGGCTCTTGAGTCTAGCATACTCATTAAAAATAAATTTTTTTAAATTATAACCAAAACATAATTAGTTTCACGTACCTAAACCACAATAAGACCATCTTAAAACCTTCAAGGCGTTATGTAGATTAGCCACAATTTAAATGTGGAAAAACAAATATCAATCCTATTTTTTCAAGGTTTAAGCGTGACAAATATTTTATTATGCCCTATTTAGTTATGATTTAACCATGTCAAAATTTTGGTCATGTGTAATATCCCACCTTGCAAACCCTGAAAGGGGCTATGAGGACGACAATTGCATATGAATATGTTTTGTATTATATACTTCTTTTTGTACAATAATTTATATTATATATTTGAACAAGGAGAAATAAAAAAAAAAGACTATAGAAAGTGAACTACTAGTTAATTTCTAAAAAATATATGCATAACAATATTAATATTGGCCCATGCAGGTCTCGAACTTGCAACCTTCACATTATTTGCACGATGCTCTAACCAACTGAGCTAATGGGCCACATCTATATAAAAGCTGCAAATATTAATTGATCTGACCTGATCAGGAGGGATCACGGACTGGCTACACTCCGCTGGACGGTTATCTGTTCGCCGGGGTAAGAAAGAGGAGGGGGTGTACCTGCAAAGCACTCCGACGCCCAAGTAAGAAGTTGGACAGAGAGGAAGCAACAGTACAGAAAAAGGGGCAAGAAGAGTTACCTGACCCTCTTGAAGAAGAGGGTATTTATAGAGAGACCCCAGCGCTGGGCCAACGGTCATTCGAGGTGGGCCGGACGACCAGGCCCAACCCTAATGACTGCTAGGGCTTACGTGGCGTAGTGAAGACCAGGACGTGGTCTTCGCCCTAGTTCAACCGCTTCTAGATCTCCGGAAAGTGGGTTTGACCTGCTCTTTCGGAGGTGGGCAGTTGGCCGATGACGTGTCCCCGCGGAGGGGAGCACGTGGAGAACGTGCGCCGAGCACGTTATTCTCCCCGCGGAGGGGAGCCCGGGTAGTCTTGCTCGTCCGGCGTGACGGACGACAGAAGGGACGCGGAGCGGTAGCTTGTGCCCGGCGGCCAGTCCTGCTCGTTCGAAGGGGCGCGTGCCCGGCGCGCCCAGTTCGCTTGTTGGGCCGCATTTGGCATTGGGCCTGCCGAGGTGAGGCCCATACCGGAACAGGAGCCCCCCAAGTCGAAGCTCTGGGGAAGAGCGAGGACTTAAGGTCGTCATGTCTGGAGCGGGGACTCGCACGAAGGGCTCCGGTCGTCGGTAGACCGGGGAGGAGGCAGATGAAGGGACGCGACTGTCAGGTTGCCTCCACGTGTCTTGTGTTAAGCGGTCGTAGGGGCGGCTAACCTATGTCATTAATGAGCCTAGAGTCGCTTCGAGTCCCGCGCCGGGTTATAAATAGGGCGGTCCCCGCTCATTCTGTTACTTTTCTCCCTGCTAATCTTTTATCGTCTCTGCTCGTCCGCCGCTTGCCGCCGATCGCCGCCGTGCCGTTTGCTCTTTTCTTCCGTCCGCCGCTGTTACAAGTGAGTTCCTCTTTTCCCTCTCTTTTTATTTCCGTCGTTTAACTGGAACGTGAGGTCGGGGCGGGATGAACGCCCCGAGGAGGGATGCGAGTTCCGCCGCGTCTGGCGAGTTTTCCGATGAATGTCCCGGGGACGGTAGGCTAGTTCCGTTGAATGCCCCGAGGACAGGAGCTTTTTCTGATGAATGCCCCGAGGACGGGGGCTTTTCTCCGATGAATGCCCCGAGGACGGGGGCTTTTTCTGATGAATGCTCCGGGGAGAAGTACCTTCTCCGACGGCCGTCCCGAAGGGGGTGAGGGGTCGTTCTTCGATCCCCGAGGAGGGTAGACGGGGAGCGAATGTCTGCTCGTCGCTCCTCGGCCTTTGTCGCCCTTTCACTTGACTTGCGGTGGAAGGGTGGATTTGATCCTGGCTATCGAATTCACCGATGTCCTCTGCTTTCAGGTGTAGATGTCGGCTCTGGTGCCGGGGATAATGGTTGAAGATACTGAACCCGAGGTCCCGGAGTATGACGACGAGCGTATCGCCCCGTCCGAGGAGTGGGCGGCCGAGGAGCCACTTTCCATCCCCTCTTGCTTTGTGGTCGACTCGTCCGACGTGTATGCCACGGTCGAGGACACGCCGATAGGAGAAACGCAACACTGGCAGGTGTACCGCCCGAAAGAGCACCACCGGATCTGTTCTCGATATGGGCGGAAGATGTTCCCGATGTACGAATTTTATTTTAAAGAAGCTCGGCTCCGGTTACCGTTTTCCGCCTTCCATCTGGGGCTTTTTGACTGGCTGCGTCTTGCCCCGTCTCAGCTGCACCCAAACGCTTTGGCCTTCATCCGGGCTTTCGAGGTGGTGTGTTTCTACCTCTCGGTGGAGCCGACGGTGCCGTTATTTTTCCGCATCTTTCATTTGCAGCGGCAGACGGTGCGAGGTCGTCACGGATGGGTCTCTTTCAAACAATCGACCAAAATTTTCAAAGCGTATAGCGATTCTGTCAAAGACTTCAAAGGTCGGTTCTACCTCGTCAAACCGATCACGCAGCACGGCTCGGATACTCTCTTTGACGAGGGCGAGCGCACGGTAGATGGCCAGCGGTTCCGCGCGTGGCTTCCTAAGATACATCTACTGTGGACCTCGGAGCATTTCAGTCGAGGGACGGATAGGTATATCGTCCGGGCGGGGACCCTCGAGGAGAAGGACATGGCCGCTTATTTGAAAATAATTGCTTTTGTGCGGTCACTACCCTATTTCTTTGTTTTTGCAGCGAACATGTCTACTGTCGACGAGCGGGTGAAGCAGTTGCGCGCTGCCAGGAACGCCGTGGCCCCGAGGACGAGGGTGAGTCAGCTGGTCGGTCAGGAGGTCGCGACGCACGGGGGGCAAACTTCGTCCTCGTCGCCTCAAGAGAGCCAATCCCCTGTGTCTCAAGGAGTGTCGAAGAGGCAAAGGTCCGAGGAGCCTCGGGTGGTGGATCTGACGGTCGGCGCCGTCGAGGAAGGTTATGTCGTCCCTCCCTGCCACCAGCACCCGGGATATTTTCATGGTGCCCGTTCCCCCACTGTTTCCGCCGGGGAGGTGAAGGCTGTTCGCCAGGCTGATCGGGAGGCCCGTCGACGTGTCCTGGCTGAGGACTTGGCCGCGATGATGCGGACGTTTACGACGGCTCTCGTGCTGAACGAGGAGGGCTGCTCCGCTGCTGAGCTGTCCAAACTGCAAGGGGATCTCACTTTCACGCAGTCGCGGTTGGCCAAGCTCACTGAGGAGTTGGAGAAGAGCCAGAAGGATGCTGCCGAGCAGCGGAAACGGGCAGAGGGTGCTGAGGGGAAGGTGACTTCGCTGGAGGAGAAGCTGGGGACAGCGACGGCCGAGGTGCAGGCGCTGAAGGTTCGTACGGAGGTTTTGGACAGCGCTGTTCGTCCGGCCGAGGACGAGACTGATGAGGATCGGCGGCTAATCACCCGTGCTGACTTGATCGCCCGTATCCGGGTGTTGGAGAGCGATTGTCTGGAGGCCGTTGAGGTCGGGTTCAAGAATGCGGTCGAGCAGATTCAGGTCGCCAACCCTGGTGTCGAGCTGGTCGTGGACGGGATAGGGCCGTACCACGAGATTGTTGACGGGAGGGTGATCGATCCTTATCTTGTTATCCCCGAGGAGGAAACCGTGGCTGCTGACCGAGCGGACGAGGAAGCATAGGTTGCCGGGCCTGCGTGCTCGTTGTTTTTGTGGCCTGCGTGCCGGTGTTTATCTTTTGCTTTGGGCCTGCGTGCTCGTTCTTGTACTATTGACTACTGGGCTGGTGCCCGCTTTTGTTAAATATATTTATCATGGATTTTCTAAGTGTGCGCTCGTTATTTGCATGTTGTTTTATGCTCGTTTTTCGTATTTGTTCGAATGCCTTTGATGTGTATGACATTTCTTGTAGATTTTCTAAGTGTGCGCTCGGTGTGTTTAGCTCGACAATTTATTACCGGTAGTGTAGGGAACTGGCCGTTTTGGCCGGGGATGTAGCCGGGCCGTTTCGGGGGTAGTTTTCCCCGGGGCGTGGACGGCCCATCGCGAGCTGGGTGTCCTGCCTGTTTCGGTACGGCGGCGAGGAGCCTCGGTCGAGGTATTCCCTGCCGAGCAAGGCCTTCTGCCCGCGCACACGAGAGGCAGGGCTTGCTTTTCTTTGGTCGCTGGTGGACGCGGGGGTGTGCGGTGGTACCATGTCGCCCCCCCAGTGGTTGGGACGATGGGTCGTCGCGGGCAATGTGTTAACTGTAGTACCGCTTAAGCTTCGCGGCGTTCCATGGTCGAGCTAATTGTTCACCGTGCAGGTTTTCGAGGTAATAGGCCCCATGCTCCGTTTTGTCCCGGACTCGGTACGGGCCTTCCCAGTTCGCCGCCAGTTTGCCCTCGTGGGAGTCTTTTTGGTTTCTGCGTAGAACTAAGTCGCCGGTTTGAAAATCGCGTTTTATGACTTTGTTGTTATGGCGAAGTGTGACTTGTTGCTTCAGCCGGGCTTCCCGGAGAGCTGCTCCTGCGCGGATTTCTTCGACGAGGTCGAGCTCTTCTCGGAGGGAGCCATCGTTGTCGTCGGTGTCCAGGGGAGCTTCCGTTCGTCTGGACGGTTCGCGGATCTCGACCGGTATCACGGCCTCTGTTCCGTACGTGAGGCGAAATGGGGTCTCCCCTGTGGTTGAGTGAGGAGTAGTACGGTATGCCCAGAGGACGCTGTGGAGTTCTTCGACCCATGCTCGTTTGGCGTCTCTGAGGCGTCGTCTGAGTCCCCTGAGTATAACTCTGTTCGCCGACTCCGCCTGGCCGTTCGTCTGAGGATGTTCGACCGAGGCGAAGTGATGTTTGGTCCCGAGGTTGGTGACGAAGTCGCGGAAGTTTTTGTCTGTAAATTGTGTGCCGTTGTCGGTGACGATGGCGAGTGGTACCCCGAATCTGGCGAGGATGTTGCGTTTGTAGAATCGGAGTATGTTGTGGGCGGTGATTTTGGCCAGAGCTTCAGCCTCGATCCACTTGGTGAAGTAGTCGACTCCCACGATGAGGTACTTGTTCTGGTATGAACCGAGGGGGAAGGGTCCGAGGATGTCCAGCCCCCACCAGGCGAACGGCCATGGAGATGAGAGGGAGGTGAGGTCGGTTGGGGGGGCGAGGTGCATGTCTCCGTGTCGTTGACACTTGTCTCACCGTTTGACATGTTCTTTCGCGTCGGACTGCATTGACGGCCAGTAGTAGCCCGCGCGTAGGGCCTTGCGCGCTAGGGATCTGCCACCGAGGTGCTGCGCGTTGATACCTTCGTGGATTTCTTCTAGAACGGCTGTACTCTGGGATTTATCTATGCATTTGAGGAGTGGGATTGCGAAGCCTCGGCGGTACAGTCGTCCCTCGAGGAGGACGTACGAGCAGGCCCGTCGTTTCGTTGCGTTGGCCTCGCTAGAGCTGGCCGGCAGACGGCCGGTGTTGAGATAGGTGTGGAGGGGGGTCATCCAGCAGTCCGCGTCTCCAATGGCGTTGATGTCGAGGGGTGTGGTGGTCGGGCTGGTACTTGGTTGGGACAAGATTTCTTGAATGACCGATTTGTGACCGCCTCGTTTCTTGGTGCTTGCTAGTTTGGAGAGGATGTCGGCGCGGGTGTTCTGCTCCCGAGGAACGTGCTGAATTTCTGCTGAGTCGAACCCTCTTAGTTTTTCATTGATGAGCGCGAGGTATCCGGCGAGGGTGTCATTTTTTGCTTGGTATTCGCCTCGGACTTGCGAAGCGACCAGCTGGGAATCCGTGTAGATTCGGATGTCCCTGGCTCCCAGGTCGGATGCTAGGCGAAGGCCGGCGAGAAATGCTTCGTATTCGGCCTGGTTGTTAGTCGTTGGAAAAGCTAGCGTGAGGGAGACTTCGATGACCGTACCCTCGTCGTTATCGAGGACGATGCCGGCGCCGCTCCCCGTGGAGTTGGAGGAGCCGTCCACAAAGATGGTCCAGAGGTGGTTCCCGGTGGTAGGGTCGGGGGGCGTGGCCATCTCGGCGACGAAGTCGGCCAAAGCTTGAGCCTTGATGGCGTGCCGGCTCTCGTATGTGATGTCGAACTCGGAGAGCTCTAGCGACCATTTCAGCATGCGCCCAGCCATGTCGGGGCGGCCGAGTAGCTGGCGGATGGGTTGGTCGGTGCGGAGGACGATGGTGTGCGCTAGAAAATAATGTCGGAGTCGGCGTGCCGCTGTTACGAGGGCCAGGGCGACTTTCTCGATCAGCTGGTATCGGGCCTCCGGGCCGTGGAGGGCTTTGCTAGTGAAGTAAATGGGCTGTTGTCCTTCCCCGGCTTCGCTCACGAGGACGGCGCTGACGGCTTCGTTAGAGACGGCCAGATACAAATACAGGGTTTCGCCCGTCGCGGGGCGCGTCAGTACTGGTGGTTCGGAGAGGACGCGTTTGAGGTGGCGAAGGGCTTTCTCACACTCGTCCGTCCATTCGAACTTGGTCTCTTTCCTGAGCAATTTGAAGAACGGGAGGGCGTGTTGGGCCGATCTCGCGATGAATCGCGAGAGGGAGGCTAGCACGCCGTTGAGGGACTGGATGGCACGCTTCGTGGTCGGTGTGGTTATATTGGAGAAGGCGTGGCATTTGTCCGGATTGGCTTCGATCCCCCGTTCGGTCAAGTAGTAGCCGAGGAATTTGCCGGCGCAGACGCCGAAGGTGCATTTCTCCGGGTTAAAACGCATGCGACATGATCTCGCGGTCTTGAAGACCTTCTGGAGGTGTGCCGCGTGGTCGTCTTCCGCGCCGGATTTGACGATCATGTCGTCCATGTATACTTCGAGCATGTCCCCGATCTCGTCGCGGAAGACGTGGTTCATCATCCGTTGGTACGTGGCCCCGGCGTTTTTGAGGCCGAAGGGCATCACGTTGTAATAGTAATTGCCCGATGCTGTCATGAAGGCCGTGGCCTGTTTGTCGTGTTCGGCCATCGGGATCTGGTTGTATCCCGAGTATGCGTCCATGAAGGATAAGAGTTTGTAGCCCGCCGAGTTGTCGACGAGCTTGTTGATATTGGGGAGGGGGTAGGCGTCCTTAGGACATGCCCGGTTGAGGTCAGTGTAGTCAACACACATGCGCCATTTTCCATTATTCTTTTTAACAAGTACAACGTTGGACAGCCAGGTGGAATACCGGGCTTCCGAAATAAAATTTGCCTCTAAGAGGTCTTTTACAGCTTGTTCGGCTGCTGCCGATTTTTCGGGGGACTGGCGGCGTCGGCGTTGTACCACGGCCTTTGCGGTTGGGTTGATGGACAGCTGGTGGCAGGCGACCTCAGGGTCGAGTCCCGGCATTTCCGCGGCGCTCCAGGCGAAGAGGTCGGCATTCTCGCGGAGGCAGGCTTGGAGCTGTCGTTTCGCGAGGTCGGGGAGTCCTGCGCCTATCCTCACGGTTCTGGTTGTGTCTTCCCCGAGGGGAATGAGCTCGAATTCGCCATCCGGGATGGGGCGCGCTGGGTGCGGGGGCTGCTCGTTGGCTTCGTCAGTCTTTTTATTGTCGAGCTCGTCGGTGAAGCGACTATCGAGCTCAACTGATCCGACCAGCTCTGTTGGTTTGTCCTTTGGCGTAGCGCTTGGCGCTTTCTTTTTGGTCGGTGGAGCGATGGAGTCGAGGCCTTTCAGCGCGGCTTCGAAACACCTTCGGGCAGCTTCGATGTCGCCGTTGAGGGTGACCACGGCTCCCCTTCTCGTGTAATATTTCATCTTCAGGTGGACGGTGGAGGGTACCGCGGTGAGTTCTGCTATCGTCGTCCTGCCCAGGATGCAGTTATATAGGGACGGGCATTCGATGACTAAGAAGCGGACGCTGATGTCTCTGGCCGTTTCCTCTTCCCCAAAGGTGACTTTCAGTTCCACGTATCCCCAGGGTCTCGTCGTCGTCCCGTTGAACCCCTGGAGGTCGGAGCCTACGTAGGGGGAGAGGTTGGATTCGTTGAGCTGGAGAGTTGTGAACAAATGTGAGTACATTATGTCAACCGAGCTCCCACCGTCGACGAGGAGGCGCCTGACGTCGAAGTTTGCCATTCGTGCACGTATGAGCAAGGGTATGTTGGAATTGGGAGATCCCCCGGGTAGTTCTTCGAGGTAGAATGTGATCGGGTTGGAGCGGCCTCGGAATCTGTCGAGCGTGCTCATCTTGCCGGAGTTGCCCGCGATGAGTTCGTCGAATTTCCTTTTCACAGATCCTACGGACAGACTCCTCGTAGCTCCATCAGAGATGACCATGGCTCTGGGGAAGTATTCCCATCGGCTGGTTGGTCGGATTGGTTCGTCGACTAGGCTGGGTCCTTCGGGAATGCCGAATCCTCTGCTCGCGAACCAATCCTCGGGGCGGCTGACGCACAGCGCGACCTGGAGTCTCTCGCCGTCCTCTGGGGAGGGGAGTTCCTCGATTTTCTTAGCCTCCGGAGCCTCCGACCTGGGTGGTTCACCTCCTCGGGTGTATCGCTTTAGGTGCCCGTCTTTGATTAGGATTTCGATCGCATCTTTGAGATGAATGCAGTCTTCCGTTACATGCCCGTGGGTCCTGTGGAACCGGCAGTACTTTGACTTGTCCACGTTGGGTTTGGGCGGCGTTGGTCGTGGAAAACGGACACCTCCCTGCACAAACTCGGTTTTAGCGCATTCGGCCAGTATGCGTTCGCGTGAAGCGACCAAGGCGGTGTATTCGGTGAACCTTCCTGCCGGGCCGCGTGGCTCGCGCTGTTCGCGGGGTTCGCGGTGGCGGTCATCCCGACGGCGGTCCCCTCCTCGTCGGTGGCTCGAAGCTTCGTCGTCTCGGTGCCCGCGGGGGGCTTCTCTGTCTCGGGTGTCGCGAGCGGAGTTGGCCGCTTGTGTTTCCTCGAACCGGATGTAATGTGCGGCCCTGTCGAGGAAGTCTTGGAGGGACGTGGGCCGGTGTATGCCTACGGCCTCGTAGAATTTGGAGTCATGGCGCAGGCCTTGTTCCATTAAGTAGCGTTTCATTTCGTCGGAAGTCGTCACCTGTACGGCTTCCCGAGTAAACCTTTCGATGTATTTCCGGAGAGGTTCGTCGGGGCCTTGGATGATCGCCCCGAGGACTGCTTCCGTCTTCGGGTGACGCCGGGACGCCGTGAAGTGTTTGGAGAATAGGTCCTTCAAGACCCTCCACGACGTAACTGATTCGGGCTCCAGACTTTTGTACCAGGTCATAGCGCCTTTCCTCAGAGTCGTCGGGAAGAGTCTGCATTTAATAGCTCCCCGGACATTTCGGTAGTCGAGCATAGCCTCGATATCTTCCAGATGATCGTCTGGGTCGGAGGTGCCGTCGTACGTTGACAGCGTCGGTGGTTTCTCCATTCCTTGGGGTATGGGGGCTGCCATGATCTCCCGGGATAGTGGGGTGCGGTAGTCATCCTCGTCGCTGTGCGCCGGGGATCTCAGGGGAGATGAGCCGTTCGCGGTGTGTCCCGGGTTTCGGGTCCTTGATCTTCGGCCTGAGTTCCCGCCTCGGGGTTCCTCGGTTGGGATCGCCACGGCGTTCTGGTTCCTCCCGCGACCGTGCCTCGCCGGGGATCTGGTGCGCTCCCGTGTCGCTTGCGGGCGGTGTCTCTCCAGCCGTGGTCGGCGGTTCCTGAGTCGAGGTGAGGGGCTCCTCGAACCTCCGTTCTGGTCTTCCCGCTAGGGGTACCTCGGGGAGCCGCCGCGTTCCAATGCTCCAATTCTAGCGTTCTGTTGGAATAGCAGCTGGTTCGTCTGGTTGATGGCTGCAAAGAGAGCGGCTACCGTTGGGTCTGCTCCCGCCGGGATGGGAACGGGGTGGAATGCTGGCGGGCTCGGGGGGCGATGGTCGGCCTGTAGGGGCCGTTCCTCGGATGATGGTGAAGCAGTTCGCCCGTCCCTTTCGTCGGCTTCCGTCAGGCGTGCCGTTCCTATCTGCTTCCCGTTGGTGGCGGTGTTGAGCGCAAGATCGTGCGGAGTGTCATCGCGGCGTAGGCTGGCCATGACCGTGGAGGTTTGGTGAAACTTTTGGTTTTTCTGCTCGGAGTAACGGGGAAGTTTCAGTTTCCCACAGACGGCGCCACTGATCTGACCTGATCAGGAGGGATCACGGACTGGCTACACTCCGCTGGACGGTTATCTGTTCGCCGGGGTAAGAAAGAGGAGGGGGGTGTACCTGCAAAGCACTCCGACGCCCAAGTAAGAAGTTGGACAGAGAGGAAGCAACAGTACAGAAAAAGGGGCAAGAAGAGTTACCTGACCCTCTTGAAGAAGAGGGTATTTATAGAGAGACCCCAGCGCTGGGCCAACGGTCATTCGAGGTGGGCCGGACGACCAGGCCCAACCCTAATGACTGCTAGGGCTTACGTGGCGTAGTGAAGACCAGGACGTGGTCTTCGCCCTAGTTCAACCGCTCCTAGATCTCCGAAAAGTGGGTTTGACCTGCTCTTTCGGAGGTGGGCAGTTGGCCGATGACGTGTCCCCGCGGAGGGGAGCACGTGGAGAACGTGCGCCGAGCACGTTATTCTCCCCGCGGAGGGGAGCCCGGGTAGTCTTGCTCGTCCGGCGTGACGGACGACAGAAGGGACGCGGAGCGGTAGCTTGTGCCCGGCGGCCAGTCCTGCTCGTTCGAAGGGGCGCGTGCCCGGCGCGCCCAGTTCGCTTGTTGGGCCGCATTTGGCATTGGGCCTGCCGAGGTGAGGCCCATACCGGAACATTAATTAATCCCCTACGGCATTTAAGTTACTTACTATCTAATATTTAATCCCTTCGGGGTCAGACATATAACAATGTTAAGGTTCTGGTCACGAAGGTTCAATTTCCCATAAGTTTTTCCTATATTAATATTCAACGATACATATAATTTGGCCATTTGGTCATAACCTCAGATTCTTACGATTACTTCCCTATTTCCCACAATTAACCCAAATTCCTAAACCTTAGGGAAACCTTAGAGCATCGTATATAACATATTCATTCTTACATATTTACCCAAATCCCTAAATCTTACATCACCACAACATACCGAAAGGTATACATAGAAAACTATGAAAAGCAATACTCCTCATACAATAATCATTCAAGAACAGCAACAATTTTATGGAATTTATCATGCTACGAAAATTAGATCAAGAATCCTCAAGAACACATAATTCCTATGAGAGAAAGGACCTCTCACTACCCTCTCATGTTAATTCACCCATATTGAAATCCATTCTCCCCCCTTACCTCGATTAATTGTTCAATCGTTGAAGAATCTAGAAGGATTGACAACCTTAGCCTCCTTCTCTTCCTCCTTGTTCTTCTTCTCACTTTTTCTTCCAAAACCTTTCTCTGGCAGTTTATCGTGTTCTAATTCTCTTTCCCCAAAAAACTTCTCTATTTCCTTTAATCCCTTATTTCTTATTTTATTATTTAAATCCTATAATAATAATAATAATACTAATATTATTCTCTCACTAATAATAATATGAATAATAATAATATTTCACCAAATAATATTATTAATACGAATAATAATAATAATAACCTCATTAACATTATTATTAATAATAGTTGGAATAATAATAATCAATTTAATGCTCTCGATATCATAATTAACTTAGTCCTTTATCTAGGTCCACAGTACTCCAACTAAGGTCACCTCTCTCCCTTACTCCTAACCTCATACCCTTAATTAAGGACACCACACAACTACACCTCACAGAAAATACCAAAGCGACTGAATAATTTAAATGGGGTGTTACAACTCTCCCCCACTTAAAATATTTTCGTCCTCGAAAATGTACCTGATGAGAACGGTTCCGGATACGACTCTCGCATCTTACTCTCAAGCCAATTCATTCCTAAAATAACATCCAACTTGCGGAGTGGTAAACAAATCAAGTTCACTCCAAAATCCTTACCAAAGATCGACACTGGACAATTCAAACACACACATGACTATAAACATTCTATAGTCAGACTCTACTACAACACTGGCCGGACGGACCAACCTGCTCTGATACCAATTGTAACACCCCACTTTACCCCGTACGTGTAATATAATAAATATAGAAAAATAATTCTTAAAATTCATCAGAGTTCTCCAACACTGTGGGATATCACACTAAGTCACTTCATTTCATTAAAATAATCAATATTATTTAGTTTTCAAGTAAGCAGCGGAATACAAATCAATTCCCCAATATAATTCTCCTCTACACGAGGTCATACAACATAAGTCCAAAAAATGAAGATACGTAACAATAAACAAATAAAATAGTCAAATAACAACGTAATCCCGTCATCCCATGTTACGTATCAGAGCGACTCCTAAGACTCGATCAAATAGCAACACACTCCAAGCACTACTCAGGTACTTGGTCACCTGTACTCCCAAGAGAGCACAGACACAACAACAAAAAGGGGGTGAGAACTACATTCAATAAATAAACGGTGAAATACACATGCTAAGGAGTAGTTACACACCACACATAAAATAAGCACAAATAACGCACATACACGTGCCACCTCAATCACTTGGCATTCATAGCCCACACTCAATTACAATAATGCAATGTGACTCACTGACTCGACACAATGCATGTGGTACCAACACAATCTCATACGGTTCACACTAGAACCTGATTCCCGTTGGAATCCGGATAAGTCGTATATACGTCCCTCTGAACTACAACTTATCTCCACAACGACTCCCACAATGAAGTCCGGATGAAACTAGGCACCCATCATGGATTCCCACCTAGCCATCTCCACAAGACACATGATATGAAATGCATGTCAACACAATTATGCAATGTAATACATCATGCATAATTCACGATCAATCTTGATCAACACGACCCATCCTCTCACTGTAATCCTCTCGGGAATTACCACAATCGCACAAGATTGTCCACATTCGACCATCTTGGCCCACATCTATCAAAACACCAAGATATCATTGAACCAGAACATGATTCGTTACTAAAACATATACACAATTGACTTCTCAAACATAATTAGATATAAAAATATTGGAAAAACAATTCCATTATCTATCCTATGTTATAGCTCTGTTCATTAGCTTTCCAACGCTTCGAACGGGGATCAAAATGGACTTACGGATCCAAAGTTACGTCCAAAACAATTTCGACAGAAAACATGAACATCCGTGACGGACAGAAAGACGCTGTTACGCTCTGGAACTGATTTTCACTCAATTATTCTTGCGAATTACTTTCCCAAAGCACCCAAAACATCACTAAAACATTCCTAAGGTTATACGACAATAACGACACAACTTCTATGGTTTATTAAGCTCATCTAGCAACATTTGCAACACATAAAACACTATTTCCTGCAATTGCTCTGAGTACTTCAGAGTTACCCACATTTGAATATTCTTATTCCTATAAGGACAACATATCACAATTTTTCCTTCAATTACACCCTACGGCACTTAAGTTACTTACTATCTAATATTTAATCCCTTCAGGGTCAGACATATAACAATGTTAAGGCTCTCGTCACGAATGTTCAATTTCCCATAAGTTTTTCCTATATTAATATTCAACGATACATATAATTTGGCCATTTGGTCATAACCTCAGATTCTTACGATTACTTCCCTATTTCCCACAATTAACCCAAATTCCTAAACCTTAGGGAAACCTTAGAGCATCGTATATAACATATTCATTCTAACATATTTATCCAAATCCCTAAATCTTACATCACCACAACATACCGAAAGGTATACATAGAAAACTATGAAAAGCAATACTCCCCATACAATAATCATTCAAGAACAACAACAATTTTATGGAATTTATCATGCTACGAAAATTAGATCAAGAATCCTCAAGAACATATAATTCCTATGAGAGAAAGGACCTCTCACTACCCTCTCATGTTAATTCACCACAATTGAAATCCATTCTCACCCTTTACCTCGATTAATTGCTCAATCGTTGAAGAATCTTGAAGGATTGACAGCCATAGCCTCTTTCTCTTCCTCCTTGTTCTTCTTCTCACTTTTTCTCCCAAAACCTTTCTCTGTCAGTTTATCGTGTTCTAATTCTCTTTCCCCAAAAAAACTTCTATATTTCCTTTAATCCCTTATTTCTTATTTTATTATTTAAATCCTATAATAATAATAATAATAATAATAATAATAATAATAATAATAATAATAATAATAATAATAATAATAATATTCTCTCACTAATAATAATATTCATACTAATAGTAATAATATGAATAATAATAATATTCCACCAAATAATATTATTAATACGAATAATAATAATAATAATAATAATAATAATAATAATAATAATAATAATAATAATAATAATAATAATAATAATAATAATAATAATAATAATAATAATAATAATAATAATAATAATAATAATAATAATAACCTCATTAACATTATTATTAATAATAGTTGGAATAATATTAATCACTATAATGCTCCCGATATCATAATTAACTTACTCCTTTATCTAGGTCCACAGTACTCCAACTAAGATCACCTCTCTCCCTTACTCCTAACCTCATACCCTTAATTAAGGACACCACACAACTACACCTTACAGAAAATACCAAAGCGACTGAATAATTTAAATGGGGTGTTACAACTCTCCCCCACTTAAAATATTTTCGTCCTCGAAAATGTACCTGATGAGAACGGTTCCGGATATGACTCTCGCATATTACTCTCAAGCCAATTCATTCCTAAAATAACATCCAACTTGCGGAGTGGTAAACAAATCAAGTTCACTCCAAAATCCTTACCAAAGATCGACACTGGACAATTCAAACACACACATGACTATAAACATTCTATAGTTAGACTCTACTACAACACTGACCGGACGGACCAACCTGCTCTGATACCAATTGTAACACCCCATTTTACCCCGTACGTGTAATATAATAAATATAGAAAAATAATTCTTAAAATTCATCAGAGTTCTCCAACACTGTGGGATATCACACTAGGTCACTTCATTTCATTAAAATAATCAATATTATTTAGTTTTCAAGTAAGCAGCGGAATACAAATCAATTCCCCAATATAATTCTCCTCTACACGAGGTCATACAACATAAGTCCAAAAAATGAAGATACGTAACAATAAACAAATAAAATAGTCAAATAACCACGTAATCCTGTCATCCCATGTTACGTATCAGAGCGAATCCTAAGACTCGATCAAATAGCAACACACTCCAAGCACTACTCAGGTACTTGGTCACCTGTACTCCCAAGAGAGCACAGACACAACAACAAAAAGGGGTGAGAACTACATTCAATAAATAAACGGTGAAATACATATGCTAAGGAGTAGTTACACACCACACATAAAATAAGCACAAATTACGCACATACACGTGCCACCTCAATCACTTGGTATTCATAGCCCACACTCAATTACAATAATGCAATGTGACTCACTGACTCGACACAATGCATGTGGTACCAACACAATCTCATACGGTTCACACTAGAACCTGATTCCCGTTGGAATCCGGATAAGTCGTATATACGTTCCTCTGAACTAAAACTTATCTCCACAACGACTCCCATAATGAAGTCCGGATGAAACTAGGCACCCATCATGGATTCCCACCTAGCCATCTCCACAAGACACATGATATGAAATGCATGTCAACACAATTATGCAATGTAATACATCATGCATAATTCACGATCAATCTTGATCAACACGACCCATCCTCTCACCGTAATCCTCTTGGGAATTACCACAATCGCACAAGATTGTCCACATTCGACCATCTTGGCCCACATCTATCAAAACACCAAGACATCATTGAACCAGAACATGATTCGTTACTAAAACATATACACAATTGACTTCTCAAACATAATTAGATATAAAAATATTGGAAAAACAATTCCATTATCTATCCTATGTTATAGCTCTATTCATTAGCTTTCCAACGCTTCGAACGGGGATCAAAATGGACTTACGGATCCAAAGTTACGTCCAAAACAATTTCGACAGAAAACATGAACATCCGTGACGGACAGAAAGACGCTGTTACGCTCTGGAACTGATTTTCACTCAATTATTCTTGCGAATTACTTTCCCAAAGCACCCAAAATATCACTAAAACATTCCTAAGGTTATACGGCAATAACGATACAACTTCTATGGTTTATTAGGCTCATCTAGCAACATTTGCAACACATAAAACACTATTTCCTGCAATTGCTCTGAGTACTTCAGAGTTACCCACATTTGAATATTCTTATTCCTATAAGGACAACATATCACAATTTTTCCTTCAATTACACTCTACGGCATTTAAGTTACTTACTATCTAATATTTAATCCCTTCAGGGTCAGACATATAACAATGTTAAGGTTCTCGTCACGAATGTTCAATTTCCCATAAGTTTTTCCTATATTAATATTCAACGATACATATAATTTGGCCATTTGGTCATAACCTCAGATTCTTACGATTACTTCCCTATTTCCCACAATTAACCAAAATTCCTAAACCTTAGGGAAACCTTAGAGCATCGTATATAACATATTCATTCTTACATATTTATCCAAATCCCTAAATCTTACATCACCACAACATACTGAAAGGTATACATAGAAAACTATGAAAAGCAATACTCCCCATACAATAATCATTCAAGAACAACAACAATTTTATGGAATTTATCATGTTACGAAAATTAGATCAAGAATCCTCAAGAACACATAATTCCTATGAGAGAAAGGACCTCTCACTACCCTCTCATGTTAATTCACCCATATTGAAATCCATTCTCCCCCCTTACCTCGATTAATCATTGAAGAATCTTGAAGGATTGACAGCCCTAACCTCCTTCTCTTCCTCCTTGTTCTTCTTCTCACTTTTTCTCCCAAAACCTTTCTCTGGCAGTTTATCGTGTTCTAATTTTCTTTCCCCAAAAAAATTTCTCTATTTCCTTAAATCCCTTATTTCTTATTTTATTATTTAAATCCTATAATAATAATAATAATAATAATAATAATAGTAATAATAATATTCTCTCACTAATAATAATATTCATACTAATAGTAATAATATGAATAATAATAATATTCCACCAAATAATATTATTAATACGAATAATAATAATAATAATAATAATAATAATAATAATAACCTCGTTAACATTATGATTAATAATAGTTGGAATAATATTAATCACTATAATGCTCTCGATATCATAATTAACTTACTCCTTTATCTAGGTCCACAATACCCCAACTAAGGTCACCTATCTCCCTTACTCCTAACCTCATACCCTTAATTAAGGACACCACACAACTACACTTCACAGAAAATACCAAAGCGACTGAATAATTTAAATGGGGTGTTACATTATGTAGCACTGAAAGTTATTTTTATGAAGGAAATGATCAGTATCTACACCAATAAAACTCGAGTTCTGGTTTTTGGTATGGTGGTGAACTTTGATTCTCTGACATTCGATAGTTGGACCAAAAACTTGTAGTGAAGGAGAGAACTGCAAGTTAACATGGGGTTGTTGTTCGTATAATACTAATTGTACCAATTTAAGATAGTGAATTTCCTTTCTTGGATAGAGTGCTCCCTATATGTAGGCGTGATTTCACCGAACTAGGTTAACAATTTTTATAACCTTTAACTTAATTGACGTATTCTGTAAATTACCAACAACGTTTATATCTATTAATTCTAGTAACAGGTCAGGTTTTCAACATCGGCTCTGGAGTCTAGCATAATCATTAAAAATAAAGTTTTTTTAAATTATAACCAAAATATAATTAGTTTCGCGCACCTAAACCACAATAAGACCATCTTAAAACCTTCGAGGCATTATGTAGATTAACCACAATTTAAATGTGGAAAAACAAATATCAATCCTGTTTTTTCAAGGTTTAAGCGTGACAAATATTTTATTATGCCCTATTTAGTTATGATTTAACCATGTCAAAATTTTGGTCATGTGTAATATCCCACCTTGCAAACCCTGAAAGGGGCTATGAGGACGACAATTGCATACGAATATGTTTTGTATTATATACTTCTTTTTGTACAATAATTTATATTGTATATTTGAACAAGGAGAAATAAAAAAAAGACTATAGAAAGTGAAATACTAGTTAATTTCTAAAAAATATATGCATAAAATATTAATATTGGCCCATGCAGGTCTCAAACCTGAGACCTTCGCGTTATTAGCACGACGCTCTAACCAACTGAGTTAATGGGCCACATGTGTATATAATGCATGAGATTATATATAATGCATGAGATTATATATAATGCATGAAATTATACGTGTTATGTAGCACTGTAAGTTATTTTTATGAAGGAAATGATCAGTATCTACAAGAATAAAACTCGAGTTTTGGTTTTTGGTATGGTGGTGAACTTTGATTGTCTGACATTCGATAGTTGGACCAAAAACTTGTAGTGAAGGAGAGAACTGCAAGTTAACATGGGGTTGTTGTTCGTATAAGACTAATTGTACCAATTTAAGATAGTGAATTTCCTTTCTTGGATAGAGTGCTCCCTATATGTAGGCGTGGTTTCACCGAACTAGGCTAACAATTTTTATAACCTTTAACTTAATTGACGTAATCTGTAAATTACCAAGAACGTTTATATATATTAATTCTAGTAACGGTTCAGGTTTTCAACATCGGCTCTTGAGTCTAGCATACTCATTAAAAATAATTTTTTTTAAAATTATAACCAAAATATAATTAGTTTCACGCACCTAAACCACAATAAGACCATCTTAAAACCTTCGAGGCGTTATGTAGATTAGTCACAATTTAAATGTGGAAAAACAAATATCAATCCTATTTTTTCAAGGTTTAAGCGTGACAAATATTTTATTATGCCCTATTTAGTTATGATTTAACCATGTCAAAATTTTGGTCATGTGTAATATCCCGCCTTGCAAACCCTGAAGGGGGCTATGAGGACGACAATTACATATGAATATGTTTTGTATTATATACTTCTTTTTGTACAATAATTTATATTATATATTTGAGCAAGGAGAAATAAAAAAAAAGACTATAGAAAGTGAACTACTAGTTAATTTCTAAAAAATATATGCATAAAATATTAATATTGGCCCATGCAGGTCTCGAACCTGCGACCTTCGCGTTATTAGCACGACGCTCTAACCAACTGAGCTAATGGGCCACATATGTATATAATGCATGAGATTATATATAATGCATGAGATTATACGTGTTGTGTAGCACTGTTAGTTATTTTTATGAAGGAAATGATCAGTATCTACAAGAATAAAATTCGAGTTCTGGTTTTTGGTATGGTGCTGAGCTTTGATTCTCTGACATTCGATAGTTGGACCAAAAACTTGTAGTGAAGGAGAGAACCGCAAGTTAACATGGGGTTGTTGTTCGTATAAAACTAATTGTACCAATTTAAGATAGTGAATTTCCTTTCTTGGATAGAGTGCTCCCTATATGTAGGCGTGGTTTCACCGAACTAGGTTAACAATTTTTATAACCTTTAATTTAATTGACGCATTCTGTAAATTAGCAACAACGTTTATATCTATTAATTCTAGTAACGGGTCAGGTTTCCAACATCGGCTCTTGAGTCTAGCATACTCATTAAAAATAAATTTTTTTAAATTATAACCAAAACATAATTAGTTTCACGTACCTAAACCACAATAAGACCATCTTAAAACCTTCGAGGCGTTATGTAGATTAGCCACAATTTAAATGTGGAAAAACAAATATCAATCCTATTTTTTCAAGGTTTAAGCGTGACAAATATTTTATTATGCCCTATTTAGTTATGATTTAACCATGTCAAAATTTTGGTCATGTGTAATATCCCACCTTGCAAACCCTGAAAGGGGCTATGAGGACGACAATTGCATATGAATATGTTTTGTATTATATACTTCTTTTTGTACAATAATTTATATTATATATTTGAACAAGGAGAAATAAAAAAAAAAGACTATAGAAAGTGAACTACTAGTTAATTTCTAAAAAATATATGCATAACAATATTAATATTGGCCCATGCAGGTCTCGAACCTGCAACCTTCACATTATTTGCACGATGCTCTAACCAACTGAGCTAATGGGCCACATCTATATAAAACCTACAAATATTAATTAATCCCCTACGGCATTTAAGTTACTTACTATCTAATATTTAATCCCTCCAGGGTCAGACATATAACAATGTTAAGGTTCTGGTCACGAAGGTTCAATTTCCCATAAGTTTTTCCTATATTAATATTCAACGATACATATAATTTGGCCATTTGGTCATAACCTCAGATTCTTACGACTACTTCCCTATTTCCCACAATTAACCCAAATTCCTAAATCTTAGGGAAACCTTAGAGCATCTTATATAACATATTCATTCTTACATATTTACCCAAATCCCTAAATCTTACATCACCACAACATACCGAAAGGTATACATAGAAAACTATGAAAAGCAATACTCCCCATACAATAATCATTCAAGAACAGCAACAATTTTATGGAATTTATCATGCTACGAAAATTAGATCAAGAATCCTCAAGAACACATAATTCCTATGAGAGAAAGGACCTCTCACTACCCTCTCATGTTAATTCACCCATATTGAAATCCATTCTCCCCCCTTACCTCGATTAATTGCTCAATCGTTGAAGAATCTTGAAGGATTGACAGCCTTAGCCTCCTTCTCTTCCTCCTTGTTCTTCTTCTCACTTTTTCTCCCAAAACCTTTCTCTGGCAGTTTATCGTGTTCTAATTCTCTTTCCCCAAAAAAACTTCTTTATTTCCTTTAATCCCTTATTTCTTATTTTATTATTTAAATCCTATAATAATAATAATAATAATAATAATAATAATAATAATAATAATAATAATATTATTCTGTCACTAATAATAATAATATGAATAATAATAATATTTCACCAAATAATATTATTAATACGAAATATAATAATAATAATAATAATAATAATAATAATAATAATAATAATAATAATAATAATAATAACCTCATTAATATTATTATTAATAATAGTTGGAATAATATTAATCACTATAATGCTCTCGATATCATAATTAACTTACTCCTTTATCTAGGTCCATAGTACCCCAACTAAGGTCATCTCTCTCCCTTACTCCTAACCTCATACCCTTAATTAAGGACACCACACAACTACACCTCACAGAAAATACCAAAGCGACTGAATAATTTAAATGGGGTGTTACAACTCTCCCCCACTTAAAATATTTTCGTCCTCGAAAATGTACCTGATGAGAATGGTTCTAGATACGACCCTCGCATCTTACTCTCAAGCCAATTCATTCCTAAAATAACATTCAACTCGCAGAGTGGTAAACAAATCAAGTTCACTCCAAAATCCTTACCAAAGATCGACACTGGACAATTCAAACACACACATGACTATAAACATTCTATAGTCAGACTCTACTACAACACTGGCCGGACGGACCAACCTGCTCTGATACCAATTGTAACACCCCACTTTACCCCGTACGTGTAATATAATAAATATAGAAAAATAATTCTTAAAATTCATCAGAGTTCTCCAACACAGTGGGATATTACACTAAGTCACTTCATTTCGTTAAAATAATCAATATTATTTAGTTTTCAAGTAAGCAGCGGAATACAAATCAATTCTCCAATATAATTCTCCTCGACACGAGGTCATACAACATAAGTCCAATAAATGAAGATACGTAACAATAAACAAATAAAGTAGTCAAATAACAACGTAATCCCGTCATCCCATGTTACGTATCAGAGCGACTCCTAAGACTCGATCAAATAGCAACACACTCCAAGCACTACTCAGGTACCTGGTCACTTGTACTCCCAAGAGAGCACAGACACAACAACAAAAAGGGGTGAGAACTACATTCAATAAATAAACGGTGAAATACACATGCTAAGGAGTAGTTACACACCACACATAAAATAAGCACAAATAACGCACATACACGTGCCACCTCAATCACTTGGCATTCATAGCCCACACTCAACTACAATAATGCAATGTGACTCTCTGACTCGACACAATGCATGTCGTACCAACACAATCTCATACGGTTCACACTAGAACCCGATTCCCGTCGGAATCCGGATAAGTCGTATATACGTTCCTCTGAACTACAACTTATCTCCACAATGACTCCCACAATGAAGTTCGGATGAAACTAGGCACCCATCATGGATTCCCACCTAGCCATCTCCACAAGACACATGATATGAAATGCATGTCAACACAATTATGCAATGTAATACATCATGCATAATTCACGATCAATCTTGATCCACACGAGCCATCCGCTCACCGTAATCCTCTCGAAAATTACCACAATCGCACAAGATTGTCCACATTCGACCATCTTGACCCACATCTATCAAAACACCAAGACATCATTGAACCAGAACATGATTCGTTACTAAAACATATACACAATTGACTTCTCAAATATAATTAGATATAAAAATATTGGAAAAACAATTCCATTATCTATTCTATGTTATAGCTCTGTTCATTAGCTTTCCAACGCTTCGAACGGGGATCAAAACGGACTTACGGATCCAAAGTTACATCCAAAACAATTTCGACAGAAAACATGAACATCCGTGACGGACAGAAAGACGCTGTTACGCTCCGGAACTGATTTTCACTCAATTATTCTTGCGAATTACTTACTCAAAGCACCCAAAACATCACTAAAACATTCCTAAAGTTATACGGCAATAACGACACAACTTCTATGGTTTATTAGACTCATCTGGCAATATTTGCAACACATAAAACACTATTTCCCGCAATTGCTCTGAGTACTTCAGAGTTACCCACATTTGAATATTCTTATTTCTATAAGGACAAAATATCACAATTTTTCCTTCAATTACACCCTACGACATTTTAGTTACTTACTATTTAATATTTAATCCCTTCAGGGTCAGACATATAACAATGTTAAGGTTCTCGTCACGAAGGTTCAATTTCCCATAAGTTTTTCCTATATTAATATCAACGATACATATAATTTGGCCATTTGGTCATAACCTCAGATTCTTATGATTACTTCCCTATTTCCCACAATTAACCCAAATTCGTAAACCTTAGGGAAACCTTAGAGCATCGTATATAACACATTCATTCTTACATATTTACCCAAATCCCTAAACCTTACATCACCACAACATACCGAAAGGTATACATAGAAAACTATGAAAAGCAATACTCCCCATACAATAATCATTCAAGAACAGCAACAATTTTATGGAATTTATCATTCTACGAAAATTAGATCAAGAATCCTCAAGAACACATAATTCCTATGAGAGAAAGGACCTCTCACTACCCTCTCATGTTAATTCACCCATATTGAAATCCATTCTCCCCCTTTACCTCGATTAATTGCTCAATCGTTGAAGAATCTTGAAGGATTGACAGCCCTAGCCTCCTTCTCTTCCTCCTTGTTCTTCTTCTCACTTTTTCTCCCAAAACCTTTCTCTGACAGTTTATCGTGTTCTAATTTTCTTTCCCCAAAAAAACTTCTCTATTTCCTTTAATCCCTTATTTCTTATTTATTATTTATATCCTATAATAATAATAATAATAATAATAATAATAATAATAATAATAATAATAATAATAATATTATTCTCTCACTAATAATAATATTCATACTAATAGTAATAATATGAATAATAATAATATTCCACCAAATAATATTATTAATACGAATAATAATAATAATAATAATAATAATAATAATAATAATAATAATAATAATAATAATAATAACCTCATTAACATTATTATTAATAATAGTTTGAATAATATTAATCACTATAATGCTCTCGATATCATAATTAACTTACTCCTTTATCTAGGTCGACAATACTCCAACTAAGGTCACCTCTCTCCCTTACTCCTAACCTCATACCCTTAATTAAGGACACCATACAACTACACCTCACAGAAAATACCAAAGCGACTGAATAATTTAAATGGGGTGTTACAACTCTCCCCCACTTAAAATATTTTCGTCCTCGAAAATGTACCTGATGAGAACGGTTCCGGATACGACTCTCGCATCTTACTCTCAAGCCAATTCATTCCTAAAATAACATCCAACTCGCGGAGTGGTAAACAAATCAAGTTCACTCCAAAATCCTTACCAAAGATCGACACTGGACAATTCAAACACACACATGACTATAAACATTCTATAGTCAGACTCTACTACAACACTGGCCGGACGGACCAACCTGCTCTGATACCAATTGTAACACCCCACTTTACCCCGTACGTTTAATATAATAAATATAGAAAAATAATTCTTAAAATTCATCAGAGTTCTCCAACACTGTGGGATATCACACTAAGTCACTTCATTTCATTAAAATAATCAATATTATTTAGTTTTCAAGTAAGCAGTGGAATACAAATCAATTCCCCAATATAATTCTCCTCTACACGAGGTCATACAACATAAGTCCAAAAAATGAAGATACGTAACAATAAACAAATAAAATAGTCAAATAACAACGTAATCCCGTCATCCCATGTTACGTATCAGAGCGACTCCTAAGACTCGATCAAATAGCAACACACTCCAAGCACTACTCAGGTACTTGGTCACCTGTACTCCCAAGAGAGCACAGACACAACAACAAAAAGGGGGTGAGAACTACATTCAATAAATAAACGGTGAAATACACATGCTAAGGAGTAGTTACACACCACACATAAAATAAACAAAAATAACGCACATACACGTGCCACCTCAATCACTTGGCATTCATAGCCCACACTCAATTACAATAATGCAATGTGACTCACTGACTCGACACAATGCATGTGGTACCAACACAATCTCATACGGTTCACACTAGAACCCGATTCCCGTCGGAATCCGGATAAGTCGTATATACGTTCCTCTGAACTACAACTTATCTCCACAACGACTCCCACAATGAAGTCCGGACGAAACTAGGCACCCATCATGGATTCCCACCTAGCCATCTCCACAAGACACATGATATGAAATGCATGTCAACACAATTATGCAATGTAATACATCATGCATAATTCACGATCAATCTTGATCCACACGAGCCATCCGCTCACCGTAATCCTCTCGGGAATTACCACAATCGCACAAGATTGTCCACATTCGACCATCTTGACCCACATCTATCAAAACACCAAGACATCATTGAACCAGAACATGATTCGTTACTAAAACATATACACAATTGACTTCTCAAACATAATTAGATATAAAAATATTGGAAAAACAATTCCATTATCTATCCTATGTTATAGCTCTGTTCATTATCTTTCCAACGCTTCGAACGGGGATCAAAATGGACTTACGGATCCAAAGATCTGAGCACAATGAGAATTGAAGAGCTGCAGAGCAGTTTAGAAGCGCAAGAGTTGCGTTTGACTGAGAGAACTTCTGAAAGGGAAGTAGAGCAGCAGGCCCTGAAAGCAACTTCTGATAGGAGGTATCAGAAGCAGTCAGAAGCCAAGAGAAGATCTGATGGTGGTCAGAAGTCAGAAACCTCAACCTCTGATAGACAAAAGAATGCTCAAAAGGGAAAAGAGAAGTATGACAAGAAGAAGATCCAATGTTACTGTTGTAAGAAGTTTGGTCACCTTGCTAGAGATTGTTGGTCAAACAAGGAGAAGAAATCAGAAGAAGCAAATATAGCCAGAAGTTCTGATGACGAATCTGTGCTATTGATGGCCTCTGAATCTGATGATCTGACAGACTGGTGGTATATGGACACTGGCTGTTCAAATCATCTTACTGGAAACAAGAAATGGCTGGTTGACTTTGACTCTGAAAAGAGAACAAAGATCAGATGTGCTGATGACAAATATCTTAATGCAGAAGGTATGGGAAATGTCAGAGTGACTCTGAACAATGGGAAAATAGCATTGATTCAGAATGTGTGGTATGTACCTGGCATCAGAAGCAATCTGATGAGTGTGGGACAATTAATTGAGAAAGGTTTCTCAGTTACCATGAAGGACAATCTTCTGAAGCTGTATGATTGTAATCAGAAGTTGATTATGGAGTCAGAACAGGGAAGGAATAGAACATTCAAGGTGAATGTCAGAACTGCAGACTCAGAGTGTCTTAGTGCAACAAGTACTGAGAAGGAGAGTGAGCTGTGGCACAGAAGATTTGGTCATTTGAATTTCAGAAGCTTACAACATCTGAATTCAAAGAAATTGGTACATAGAATTCCTGCAATTAAGAAGCCTGAAAAGTCATGCAGAGTTTGCATGGAAGGAAAACAACCAAGATTGCCATTTGCATCAGAAGCTGCTCCAAGAGCAAAACATGTCTTGGGAGTTGTACACTCTGATGTGTGTGGTCCATTTCCAGTAGCATCAATTGGAAGGAATAAATACTTTGTGTTATTTGTTGATGAATTCACAAGAATGACATGGGTATCCCTTATTAAGTTTAAACACGAGGTGTTTGATGAATTCAAGAAGTTCAGAATGAAGGCTGAGAATCAGAGTGGTCAGAAGTTGAAGATTCTTAGAACTGATGGTGGAGGTGAGTATAACTCCAAAGAGTTCCAGAAGTTCTGTGAGGAGAATGGAATTGAGCATGAGGTTACTGCTCCTTATACCCCTCAACACAATGGTCTTGCTGAAAGAAGAAACCGCACTCTGCTTGATATGGTGAGAAGCATGCTAAAGGAGAAGAAGCTTCCTCAGAAGCTCTGGGGAGAAGCTGTTGCCACTGCAACGTATGTACTCAACAGATGTCCTACGAAGAAGTTGAAGGAAATAGTTCCTATGCAGAAGTGGACTGGAGACAAGCAAAGTGTTAGTCATCTGAAGATGTTTGGTTCTGTTTGCTATAAACATGTTCCAGAAGCCAGAAGACAGAAGCTGGATGATAGAAGCAAAGTGATGATTCTGATAGGGTACCACAGTACAGGTGCATACAAGCTCTATTGTCCAGAAACCAATAAAATTGAATTCAGCAGAGATGTGATTGTGAAGGAATCAGAAGTTTGGAATTGGGATAAGTCTCAATCTGATTCTGATGTTAGAACCTCTGAAGAAAGGTCAGAGTTAAGAATTTCTGAAGTTGAAGTAAACCCTGATATTGACTCTGACTCTGATACTGATTCAAACTCTGAAGAAGACTCAGAAGATGAAGGTGACCCAGATGACCCAGACTCTGATGATTCAGACTCTGATGGCAATCCAGATCTTGGTGGCAATTCAGACTCTGGAAATATGCCAGACTTTGAAGATGGTCAAAGCTCTGGAGGTCAATCATTTGAAGCTAGAAACTCTGAAGCTCAAGACTCTGAACAAGTTCAGAGACCACAAAGAATCAGAAGCGTTCCCAGAAGATTTGCAGAATTTGACATGCTGCAAGACACTGAAGTAGACTCTGAAGGAGAAGTTATTCAGTGTGCCATGTTAGTAGACTCTGAACCTATAAGTACAGAGGAGGCTCTTAAGCAGAAGCTCTGGCTGAAGGCCATGAAAGAAGAACTTAATGCTATAGAGAGAAACAAGACTTGGAAGCTGACAGAACTTCCAAAAGACAAGAAAGCCATCAGCGTCAGATGGGTTTTCAAGCAGAAGTTAAAGCCAGATGGCTCAATTGGCAAACATAAAGCAAGGTTGGTAGCCAGAGGATTTCTACAGAAACCTGGGCTGGATTATTCTGAAGTGTTTGCACCTGTAGCAAGACATGAAACAATCAGAATGGTGATTGCAATAGCTGCTAACAGGAATTGGCCTCTGATGCATTTAGATGTAAAATCTGCATTTCTGAATGGTCCATTAGAAGAAGAAGTTTACGTGTCACAACCTCCTGGATTTGTGAAAAATAATCAGGAAGGGATGGTGTACAGATTATACAAAGCTCTATATGGATTGAAACAAGCGCCCAGAGCTTGGAATCAGAAGATTGATTCATTTTTCAAGAAGCAAGGCTTTCAGAAATGTGAGATGGAGTACGGTGTCTATGTTCAGCATACTTCTGAAGGCAATATGACTCTGGTATGTTTATATGTTGATGATATACTATTGACTGGAAGTTCTGAACAGGAGATAGCTAAGTTCAAGAAGGTTCTAATGAATGAATTTGAAATGACTGATCTAGGCAAAATGACATACTTTCTAGGGATGGAGTTCAGATATTCTGAGAAAGGTATCATTTTGCATCAGCTCAAGTATGAATTAGAACTTCTGAAGAGATTTGATCTAAAGAATTGTAAGATGGCTGTCACACCTTCTGATACAAATCAGAAACTAGATTCAGACTCTGAAGGAAAGGATGTGGATGCTACAACCTTCAAACAGTTGGTTGGTTCTCTGAGGTATCTGTGCAATACCAGACCTGATATTTGCTACTCAGTTGGGATGGTTAGTAGGTTCATGAGTAAACCTAAGTGGTCCCATTACCAAGCTGCTGTCAGGATTCTGAGGTATATCAAAGGAACTCTGAAGTATGGAGTGTTATTTCCCTCTGGAGGAAATAATGAGTCAGAACTTCTGAGTTATTCAGACTCTGATTGGTGTGGAGACAGAGTTGACAGAAGAAGTACATCTGGGTACTTGTTTAAATTTCTGGGAGGTCATATTTCTTGGTGTTCCAAGAAGCAACCTGTTGTGGCGTTATCAACCTGTGAAGCTGAATACATTGCAGGTGCTGTTACTGCATGCCAAGCTGTGTGGATTCTGAATCTGTTGCAGGATCTGAAGATTAAAGTAAACAAACCTCTGAAGCTGATGATTGACAACAAGTCTGCAATCAATCTTGCCAGAAACCCACTGTTGCATGGGAGAAGCAAGCATATTGAGACCAAGTATCATTTTCTGAGACATCAAGTTCAGAGTGGAGTGTTAGAAGTTGTACACTGCAGCACTCAGAAGCAGTTGGCAGATGTTCTGACGAAAGCTATCAAGACTGATCAATTTCTCAGATTAAGGGATGGAATTGGTGTTACAAGTTTTGATGGAATATGAATTAAGGGATGGTATTAGTAATAATTCATATTTTATTATATTACTTTCTTAAGCCCATAAGTTTGTTAGAGGGTATTTTAGTATTTTATCTTATTCTAGTAACCCTAGTTTTAGCTTATAAATAGGGTGACAATCATTGTAACTCTTAATCCTGTTTCTTCTGCCGTTATTCTCTTTAATAGAATATTTCCCTATTTTCATCATTTATTCTATCTTTGCACCAACAGTATATACGTTCCTCTGAACTACAACTTATCTCCACAACGACTCCCACAATGAAGTCCGGACGAAACTAGGCACCCATCATGGATTCCCACCTAGCCATCTCCACAAGACACATGATATGAAATGCATGTCAACACAATTATGCAATGTAATACATCATGCATAATTCACGATCAATCTTGATCCACACGAGCCATCCGCTCACCGTAATCCTCTCGGGAATTACCACAATCGCACAAGATTGTCCACATTCGACCATCTTGACCCACATCTATCAAAACACCAAGACATCATTGAACCAGAACATGATTCGTTACTAAAACATATACACAATTGACTTCTCAAACATAATTAGATATAAAAATATTGGAAAAACAATTCCATTATCTATCCTATGTTATAGCTTTGTTCATTAGCTTTCCAACGCTTCGAATGGGGATCAAAACGGACTTACGGATCCAAAGTTACGTCCAAAACAATTTCGACCGAAAACATGAACATCCGTGACGGACAGAAAGACGTTGTTACGCTCCGGAACTGATTTTCACTCAATTATTCTTGCGAATTACTTACTCAAAGCACCCAAAACATCACTAAAACATTCCTAAGGTTATACCGCAATAACGACACAACTTCTATGGTTTATTAGACTCATCTGGCAACATTTGCAACACATAAAACACTATTTCCCGCAATTGCTCTGAGTACTTCAGAGTTACCCACATTTGAATATTCTTATTTCTATAAAGACAACATATCACAATTTTTCCTTCAATTACACCCTACAGCATTTAAGTTACTTACTATTTAATATTTAATTCCTTCAGGGTCAGACATATAACAATGTTAAGGTTCTCGTCACGAAGGTTCAATTTCCCATAAGTTTTTCCTATATTAATATCAACGATACATATAATTTGGCCATTTGGTCATAACCTCAGATTCTTACGATTACTTCCCTATTTCCCACAATTAACCCAAATTCCTAAACCTTAGGGAAACCTTAGAGCATCGTATATAACACATTCATTCTTACATATTTACCCAAATTCCTAAACCTTACATCACCACAACATACCGAAAGGTATACATAGAAAACTATGAAAAGCAATACTCCCCATACAATAATCATTCAAGAACAGCAACAATTTTATGGAATTTATCATGCTACGAAAATTAGATCAAGAATCCTCAAGAACATATAATTCCTATGAGAGAAAGGACCTCTCACTACCCTCTCATGTTAATTCACCACAATTGAAATCCATTCTCACCCTTTACCTCGATTAATTGCTCAATCGTTGAAGAATCTTGAAGGATTGACAGCCATAGCCTCTTTCTCTTCCTCCTTGTTCTTCTTCTCACTTTTTCTCCCAAAACCTTTCTCTGTCAGTTTATCGTGTTCTAATTCTCTTTCCCCAAAAAAACTTCTATATTTCCTTTAATCCCTTATTTCTTATTTTATTATTTAAATCCTATAATAATAATAATAATAATAATAATAATAATAATAATAATAATAATATTCTCTCACTAATAATAATATTCATACTAATAGTAATAATATGAATAATAATAATATTCCACCAAATAATATTATTAATACGAATAATAATAATAATAATAATAATAATAATAATAATAATAATAATAATAATAATAATAATGATAATAATAATAACCTCATTAACATTATTATTAATAATAGTTGGAATAATATTAATCACTATAATGCTCCCGATATCATAATTAACTTACTCCTTTATCTAGGTCCACAGTACTCCAACTAAGATCACCTCTCTCCCTTACTCCTAACCTCATACCCTTAATTAAGGACACCACACAACTACACCTTACAGAAAATACCAAAGCGACTGAATAATTTAAATGGGGTGTTACAACTCTCCCCCACTTAAAATATTTTCGTCCTCGAAAATGTACCTGATGAGAACGGTTCCGGATATGACTCTCGCATATTACTCTCAAGCCAATTCATTCCTAAAATAACATCCAACTTGCGGAGTGGTAAACAAATCAAGTTCACTCCAAAATCCTTACCAAAGATCGACACTGGACAATTCAAACACACACATGACTATAAACATTCTATAGTTAGACTCTACTACAACACTGGCCGGACGGACCAACCTGCTCTGATACCAATTGTAACACCCCATTTTACCCCGTACGTGTAATATAATAAATATAGAAAAATAATTCTTAAAATTCATCAGAGTTCTCCAACACTGTGGGATATCACACTAGGTCACTTCATTTCATTAAAATAATCAATATTATTTAGTTTTCAAGTAAGCAGCGGAATACAAATCAATTCCCCAATATAATTCTCCTCTACACGAGGTCATACAACATAAGTCCAAAAAATGAAGATACGTAACAATAAACAAATAAAATAGTCAAATAACCACGTAATCCTGTCATCCCATGTTACGTATCAGAGCGAATCCTAAGACTCGATCAAATAGCAACACACTCCAAGCACTACTCAGGTACTTGGTCACCTGTACTCCCAAGAGAGCACAGACACAACAACAAAAAGGGGTGAGAACTACATTCAATAAATAAACGGTGAAATACATATGCTAAGGAGTAGTTACACACTGTTGCACCCCAAAATTTGACCCACAATTATTCATTCATCAAGTGTTTGAAAGTTGATACCTTCATCAGAAAGTTCAAGAGATCCTCAGAGGAATTGGTTGAAACCAAAGTTGTGTGTCTCATAACTTGAGAGTTGTGGGTGTTTCTCAGATGATTCTGAGACTTTGAGAAAGAACTAGATGTTTTTAGAAAGCCTATGAGATGTCTTGATAGCCATCATGAAGCCCAGAGAGGTCATTGTGTAAGAGTTCAGAAGATTCAACCATGAATGGTAGAATTAGGGTTTTGACTGGGTCAACCCTAGGTCAACTGATGATTTGGAGAAGGTTGAGACTTAATCCAAGGGCCATGAGATCATGGAATGATGCATAGAGATTATATAAAGATGATTCCTAGACCAACTCATCATGATTGAAGGGTTTGAGAAGTTTTGAGTTAGGGTTTCTGAGGATTGTCAGTGGAAAAACCCTAATTTGATCCCTATCTTCCAGGCAGTTTTAGCCCTAGATGTGATTGATATCTCATCTTCCCCACAACATGAATGTTGTAGAGCTTGTTCTTAGCTTTAATTTGAGTGGTGGAAGTCCTTGATAGGAGTTACATAGCTCAAGTTATGGTTTTGACAAATTACAGGTCAGTTGATGTGTGTGAATCTGGGTCCTTGAAAGTCACCCAACTTCCAGACAACTTTTGCCCTAGAAGGTTGATTCCTATGGTTTCTTGGTCAACATGAATGTTGTAGAGCTTGTTCTTAGCTTTAATTTGAGTGGTAGAAGTCCTTGATTGGATTTGTGGAACTCAAGTTATGGTTTGAGCAAGGCAGGGGTATTTTGGTCATTTGTCAGTTATAGGTCATTTTAGCCAATGCCTAAAACTCCTATTTCCAAGCCTCAAATGGAAAAACTCAAAACATGAAAGTTGCTCAAAATGGGATTTTAAGTCTAGAAAGAAGGTCACAAATTGTTGAAAAAGCTCATAGCACAAGATTCCATGATTGGTCAAAAATGAACTAAAAATGACTTATAACTTTGAAAAGTTGAAATTGAAAAGTGTTTTGGAAGATCTACAAATCCAAAATAGGTCATCCAATATATCATTTTGATTGGAAAAAACATTTTGAGAAGATTGGTTTAAGTAGAATTTTCATTTGAGGCTTAAAAAATGAGGTTCCTTTGGAAATTTGTTACTTAAGAGAGAAGGCAATGTTAGAAAACCCTACACAAGCCAAGAATGCACTTGTTTTTCACACATTCCTTCTTAATAACTCATGTAAGGGCATTTTAAGTCAAAAATAACAAGGCATGGCATATGAGATGAGATGACCATTATGGAGTATCATGGAACTTTCAAGAAACTTCCATCACATTCTAGATGATTCTAGAAACTTCCATGGATTGTTATAAAAAGAGTGCATCAAGGAGTGTTAGAGGTTGGTGAAACTTGAGCCAAGTCAGAGGAGAGAGAGAGATACATAGCCATTGGAGAGATTTCTTCAAGTTGAAGCAAGTTGAGATATCTTGCACTACCAGCCATCTCCTTCATCACCATTGCAAACAGAATACTGAGAATCATTCAAGGACCATCTGCAAGCAATTCCAAGGCTGGGAACCACCTCTACACCACTGCACCATAACCCTTTGACAGGTTTCTTCTTCACTTTATACCTCCTTAATTATGCAGCTTCAATTAGTTTCTTAGGCATAGACATGATGTACTAGGCTAGATGATTCTTCCCCATGAGTTACAGCCTGTTCCATGAGGTTCCATGGCAGGTGTTTGAAACTTTGATTTTCAAGAACTATTAGTTTAGGGCATTTCAATCATCAAGAATTAGTGTGCATTAGTTAGGGTAATGTGTAGGGTATCTGTAAATCATTAGGTTGAAGTTTGGTGAAAGTTTGATAGCAGTTGAATGTGGTTGTACCCGGATCTTCAATCCTTCTGTTAGAACAATTTAGGGCGAGTTATGGAAAACTTTACGTAGGGTTGTGTAGGGCTTGAGACGTAGATGAGTTTTCATGTTGGAGTCGTGTGGAGCCGTGGCCTGTGGAGGGAGATGGAGGAGCTGGAAGATGAGTGCGTGGGATTAGGGTTTCTGAAAACCCTAGGGCGTTTGGAGAAGACGAGCGGATGGCCGTTGGATCAAGTTTCAGGGATTGACTCATTCTCCCCATCGTGTGGCTGTGAGCGCGCCTGAGAATTGGAGGGAGATTCAAACTAATGAAACGCAGCCGTTTCATTAAAGGGGCGTTCTGGGCCCAGAATTCTATCCCCACCCCCCTTATTTGCTGGCCCAACCAATATAACTAGCGCGTATTTCTTAATACACCCCCCTCCCTTTATTTCATTTTATTTCTTTTTAATTTTCTTTTAATGTTTTCTGTTTTGAATAATTCATTAAAAATAGTTAAAAAATGATTTTTGATTTCTTCCTTTTTCTATGAGTAGATTAAAATGAGTAGAAAATTATAAAAATAAAATTGAGATTTTATTTTTAGGTTTAATATTTTTAGTAGATTTTCCAATTAAATAGCTTTTTAATTGTTTCATTTTGATATTTGATTTTGTAGGAATTGTTTTAGTACTTTCCATTAATCTTTTTTACCCATTCTTTTTGGTGCAATCAGATGATGAGTCATACTACCCCATAGGATTTTTTCTAGATTTTTTAGAATTAATTTTGATTAGTTTAATTAGGGTTGACTTAGGATAGTCTAATTAGGGTTTAGAATTGTGCATAGGTGATGATTCCTTTCTTTGATTGAGTTTTATCTTGATTTTTAGGTAGAAACCTTTGTAGATGTTATGAGTAGGTGTTGAGGACCCTTGTGAATATTTGTTAGATTTTTCCCCATTAGTTTAATATTTTTAGGTTATCTGAAGATTGCCTGGTGATTTGGGCCTGTTCAGTGGGTTATCTGTTCATCTGTGGGGTTCATTCTGAGGAATTTGCTGAAGGGCTTGGGTTGCCTTGAGGATATTGATGGAGAGCATCATGAGGGGAAGCTTGTAGATCAAGATGCAGAGACCCAGAGCCTGGCTGATGCCCTGTCTGTGAGGTTTGAGAGCCTGAAGTTTGAAGGAAGTTCATGGTACTTTCCTGAGGAAGGCACTATGAATGACTTTCATCCTTCCTTCTCACCTCTTTCTCAAGTATCCAATGATGTTGGAGCCAACTTGTGAGTTTAATTTCTCCTGAGGAGGAATGTAAACTGATCACATGTTGTTGAGCCACATGGGATGCAACTCCCTAGTGGAAGCCTCCTAGTACTTTCCTGAGGAAGGTCCTATGGGTCTATTCACTTAGTTCCACTAGTTGATCTAGGATTTCTTAAGTATCCAATGATGTCGGAGCCAACTTGTGAGTTTAATTTCTCCTGAGGAGGAATGTAAACTGATCACTTGTTGTTGAGCCACATGGGATACAACTCCTAAGTGGAAGCCTCCTAGTACTTTCCTGAGGAAGGTCCTATGAGTCTATTCACTTAGTTCCACTAGCTTAAATAGGATTTCTAAATATCCAGTGATGTTGGAGCCTGCTTGTGAGTTTAATCTCTCCTGAGGAGGGATGTAAACTGATCACAGTGGTTGAGCCACATAGGGTATGACTCCTGAGTATACACCTCCTAGTGTTCTCCTGAGGAAGACACTATGAGCTTGCTTGCTTGGCTCCCTTTCTTTGGTAAGCTTATTCTGAAGCTTGAAGACTGGGAATGATTTCTCCTGCCTAGGGTTCTGCTTGAGAGTTTTGCTCAGGTTTGTTTAGATCCTGTGATTAGGGTTAGGGTTAGAGAATAGATGATTCTTTCTCATGTGTTTTGTTTGCCTGATGGTACTTCATTTCCTTTATCTGTATGATTGCAGTTTACTGTTTTGCTTGATAGCATGTTGTTGATCTTCAGTATGATTACAGTTATTCATATCTGGCTTGAGGTTGAGATGAGCTTGTGGAGGCTGATGCCCCACACACATTTCCTCCCTCACTTGCATTGCATGCATTTTACTGTTAAACTGATGTTTTGTCTGTTTCTGTGTATCATTGACATGATCCCTTAGGACTCTCATTTCCTCTGATGAGGATTTGATGATAGACTTTTAGGTTGAAACCTATGCATGATAACATTTAGGAGTTCCCTGTTCAAACCTCAACCATAGGATGAATCCATGGCATGATAAAAGTAGGACTTGATAGTCTCCCTCCTAGTTGAGCCATTTTTTCCGTAGTTACCCGAACTACGTTTGCTCTGATCTTTCATACCAGATGAAAGTACGTAGGCATAGGATGCGACGTCCTAGCGAGCAACCTTCCCCATCTTCCCCCGTAGTTAGCCGAACTACGTTGACTCTGATTTCTCATTCTCTGATGAGGATACGTAGGCATAAAGTGCGACGCTTTGCCGAGTCATTTTTCTTTTCTTTTTCAGCCAGCCTTGATAGGTAGATAGATTATAACCAACCCGTCCAAGTAAACAAACAAGCGAGGATCCCGTCGAGTACGACGGACGTGAGGGGTGCTAATACCTTCCCCTTGCGTAACCGACTCCCGAACCCAGACAATGGTTGCGATGACCTTGTCTTACCCTTATTCGTCAGGTTTTTCCGATCGTTTCCTTTCCCGCTCTGAGGGATAAATAACGAAAGGTGGCGACTCTTCTGTCATGCCGGCACCTTATTTTCGCGCAAGCGACAGCTGGCGACTCTGCTGGGGACCGAACCCAGAATCTCTGGTTCTCCGGTTCCCTATGAGAGTCAATCCTATCGTTTGTGTGTTTGCTTGTTGGGTTGCGTTTATTTATCGCATCTTTGCTTCTCGCATTTTACTTCCCGCATTTTATTTCCCGCATTTTATTTCCAGTTTGATATGATTATCTGTGCTGCTGTGGGAGAGGGATGTTACTGTGAGTGAAAAGCCGGACCTGGGCTTGAGTACACACCTAGATATAGTTGTGGAGAAGTAGTAGACGAACCTGTCTGTTGAGCAGGCACAGTTCCCTACGAAAATCTGCGCTCAGACGAGATTCTTGCAGAGGTGCTCCTTTCCGGTCCTGAGGATCTGAGGGGAGTCCAGACGTAAGGATTGTCGACTCTAGGGACCGATCATTTGGAAGTCAGCTAAGAGAGGCCTCTTCATGACTTGACGATGCCACTCCTTCTGGGAATCGTATTGTCACTCATGAATGTCTGTGACGCTGACGACCGCATAGGATGCCGTACCTTTGTCCGTGGATTAGGTCCATCATACCTGCGAGTGGGGTTGGGATATTGCAGGAAACTTTGACCTCCAGACCACCTGGTTTTCTTGACAGCGAATCAGTTATGTTGGGTTCTCAGTTGCAGATATGTTCTTGATAGAGCAAGGGTTTGATCAGAGGATCTTATCATCAGGTGTTTGTTTGTTCTTGATAGAGCATGTTCCGATCAGAGTATCGTTATCAGAGGTTTGTTCTGGATGGAGCAGATTTTTGAATGAGGTCTGAAGATCTCATCAGCGGTTGTTATTTGTTCTGGATGAAGCAGATTTTGAGGGGGGTCTGAAGATCTCGCCAGCAGTTGTTATTTTGTTCTTGATAGGGCAGATTTTTGAGTGGGGTTTGAAGATCTCATCAGCAGCTGTGCATTTGTTCTTGAGAGGGCAGATTTTTGACTTGGGGTCCGAAGACTTCTCCAACAGATATTCCTTGATCTTGCATCCGGGGTCTTTATTATCAGGCCTTCGTTCTTGTCAGAGCAGAATTTTGATCTCGATCCTACCAGATGGTTATTCACAGCAGATCAGATCAGTGGCTTACACCGGGGTTTCCCTCTCCTCAGTGACTGTTGATACCGAATCTCCACAGCAGCCACCCGGATATATTATTGCATGACTGCATTTTGCATTAGTTTGCATATCCATTTTTGCATTCCATTAGCATGTGTCTGTGCTGCAGGCGTGTTTCGTACCCTGATCCTGGTGTCCCGAGCAATATGAGATATTTTCTTCCATGAATGGATCCAGTCTTATCACTGCATTGACACTATGTTGGCACGTTGACACCCATAATTCATCTTGCACGGCAGAAGCCAGGACTTGTCTTCTAACCTTTGTGTTTGCAGGTTTGACTCAGGATCTGGCAGCTTAGACTAATGGAGCAGATACAAGCTGAACTAGAGAAAATCCAAAGCCAGCTGGGGCAGGTCATGAGTGACATACAGGCAGTGCGTCTGGACCAGCAAGTACTCAGAGAGGAGAATCAGCAGCTGCAGAATCAGCTGAGCTTTCTCATGGGAGTGGTGAGAAGTATGTTAGATAAGGAGAGTGGTCAAGCACCCAAGGAGGAGACCAGAGTGCTTCCTCCGTTACCGTCAGTGCCACCTGTGCTGAAGCCAAGTGGACCTCATGGACCCTCTACACAGCATGAAGCTCGAGGCCTGTCTCGTCGTCAGCCGCGCCGAGCATCTCAGAATAATCCTGAAGGGTATGGTCAAAAGAAGAAGCTACTTGATAGAGCTTTGGACCCACTACCTGTGAGTTATGCCCAGCTGCTGCCGCTGTTGGTTCAGAACCGAGTTCTCAAGCTTCGGACCTTAAATCCACCAGATGAGGGGTCATCAGACGTTGATCTAAGCGTGCGTTGTGATTTCCACTCAGGAGCGCCGGGGCACCATGTTGAAACATGTAAGGCTCTCCGGAACAAGATTCAGGACCTGATCGACTCGAGGACAATTAGGCTTGTGCCGGGCGGCATGAGAGCATCGGGAAAGTTCATCCCTTACCCTGCGGAGAAGGTGGATGATTCCACTCCTTTGCCTGAAGCCGAGAAAGATCTCAAGTATGTCCCGCAACCTTTGGTGACTGAATCACCTCGCTCGCAGTTCTTACCTGGATCAAGCTCAAGGACGCCAGCGCCTAAACGAGAGACCATCACTCCTGGGCGGAAAGAATACCAGCCCCAGGATCACAAGAGACCTCGCAACCACGTGGAACAAAGGAATGTTTCTCCCCATCCAGTGCCTGTGCCGTATAGCCAGATTCTTCCGATGCTGGTTCAGAATTCCTTGGTGGAACCGAAAGCTCTCAAGCCCGTGCTAGAGCCTTACACTCCAGGGTACGATCCTCATGCTCAGTGTGGCTACCATGGTGGATCTCTGGGGCATTCAACTGAAGATTGCAAGGCTTTCCAGGCGAAGGTGCAGCAATTGATCGACCAAGGGTGCATTTCCTTTCCAGATGGAGTCTTGGTTGTGCGTGACGACCTCTCAGCTGTTTGAGCTCGTAGATTCAGAGGGTTGTTTCCAGAAGCCAGTGATCCAGACAGGCAGACGCCCTCAGCATTGGCAGTCCTCGGGCTTTTTACCATTTGCATTTGTAGTTTCTTTTCTGTTAGTTACTACTTGCTGTTAAACATTGTATGTTTCGAATGGTAATGATAATAAAGTGACTATGCATTTCTTCTGAATTAGTTATGTCGTTGTCACTCATTTACTGCATTGCACTGGCACTTGCATTTTATTTACTCCGATTTCTTACTATGATTAGCAATGAGCGGAGGGAGGATGATGAAACGGAATACTCATAACCGATGATCGTATTGCGTTCAGATAAAACTTTGCCGATGACGTATAAGGCATTGTCTCAAATCCCTAAACACCGGAGAGATAAGGAAGAGAATCCCTTGCTAACCACTTCGAGCCGAGAAGTAGGAGTTTCTTTCGGAATTTTTTAACCCTCGCATCTTAACCCGGGGCAGGGTAGTTGTCGGTTAGCTTGATCGAGCGTTCAAGTCTTATAGAGGAGTGTTGTCCTTCGAGGACCAATCACATCATATTCCTCTCCAGAGGTCGTACCTCATCAACCACAATGGTTAAACCTCACCAATCAGGAGTGAGACAGTTACAATCCTTTCGGAGCAATCAAGACAACCAGTGTCGCACGACTTTGTTCCAAAAGAAAGAAGAAAGAAAGCCCGCTAAGTAAAAAGAAAGAAAAGCTGAGAAAGCAAATACTTAGGCAAAAATCAGGGCATCCCGCTGGACTTCAAAAGAAAAAATCGAAAAGAACTCAAAAGGAGTCAGTCCAGGCAAAAATTAGGGAATCAAAACAAAAGAATGAAAAAGAAAGGATATAAAAAAGGAAAAATCCTCGAACAAGGACGAAGTCGTGTAGACACAGACGCCAAAAACGAAAAGGAGTAACTGTCACTCCGAAACACCTTGCGAATTCTTTAACCAGTTGTTCCCAATGTTCAACATACCTCTCGAAGAGGCGAGCGCTCGAGCCAAGTTAACTGGACTTTAGGATCGGAGAACATCACGTAGAAGGGGCGGGTACAAATCATAATTTGAGCCAAATATCCTTTGTTTCACGAACCGTGAACCCGACCACGATACAACCCTTAAAAGACCTAATTGAGGCAGGGTTTATTCCGAGAGCGCATTACGATAAGGTTGAGTAACCTGACTCCTTCATGATTTGCTAATCATATCCTTATTGCATTTTTCACTGATCGCATCAGCACTACGATTGAACTCTTGAGTTCATTCGTCACTCACTAGCATGACACGTAAATGAGTGACAGCACAACATTTTTTCGAAATTTGCATGAACACTGCATTAAAATTACTATTCGTGAATAAACAATTTTAGTTGCAGGTTAGTAGCTGATACGAAGGAACTTCAGCAAGGGATAGTCAATCAGGACTGAATCGCCAGAGGTCTGGATCAGAATGTTGTGCTTTGAGACCCTGTGAATCTGGGGCAATGACTTCCAGTGAGTTTGGAATCGGTTTGTCTGAGGACAAGTCCCGGAGCATCATTTGATTATGGGGCAGTTTATGCAAGCAGCGGTTGATCGGAAGCGAATCTTCTTGAAACCCAATCAGGGGCAGTTATCCGGAATCCTTGCGATTTAAGGGCAGATCCCTCCAGTGTTCGATCAGAGCATGTTGAGTCGCTCATCGCTCGTTCAGGGGCAAACTACTTCAGAGATATTGAAGCCGACCATGCTGAGAGTTGATTAGTTGAGGATGAATCCTCCCGTGGTGCAGAGGCTGGGGCAAGCCCTCTGAAGATTGTCTTGTTACCAGTTGTTTTCGGCTCAGAATGATTTATTCCCAAAGGTCGGATTGGGGCAAGTTGAATTGCGCTGGGGCAAGTTGTTCAGATGAGTTTGTTCACCCTAGCAAGAATTGAGTATCGGGGAATCGTGTCATTACCCCGTCAAAACCCGAACCTTCTGAAGAAACCTTGCGGTCATTAGGTTGCTATCCTACAGCATAACCTATTACTTGACTCCATGATTGGTAGCCTGTATTCCCTGGGTTGACGTTGTTGAATCAGGATCGTTTCTCAGCAGAGATGTACGGTTCGAGGTCGTTCCCCCGTACAGTTGGAGACTGCAGCAGATTGGGATGGCGTTTACTCCTCGTCAGATTAGGGTCAAGATAAACCTCAGTAGACCAGGATTGATATCCCCGAAGCGGAGCGAGTCCTCCTTCTCCAGCAGAGTTCAATAGTCTCTCCTCCGCAGAATCAGAATCAGAATAGTGAGCATTGATATGTCTTCCCCAGGTAGAGGTGATTCTCTTCCCCAGGCAGGCGCATCCTGAAGGAGTGTCACCTCATCAACTGAGTCAAGCGCTGAAGCATGATGTCGTCTTCCCCAGCACCGGGTCACAAGTGCAGATTTCAGAGAAATGTTTGGGAAGCTGAAGCTCGTGTTTTCCCCAGTAAAGTCGCTGAAGCAGGATTTTCCCCCGCACCGGGTCACAAGTGCAGGAAGCTAGTCGTATACCGAAGTATGCAGTAACTGATAGTGCCAGACTGAAGTCTCCAGTGGAGTTGAGATTCCCCACCAGAGCCGTATTCTCTCCTGAAGTTGGACGATCCCTTCTTCCCCAGTAGAGTCTTGGAACAGCTGATGTTGTATTCCCCTGCAGAGTTGTACTCTCCCCCGAAGTCAGATGACTCTTTCTTCCCCAGTGGAATCGAATTCCCCACCAGAGTTGCACTCTCCAGTGAAGTAGAATGATTTCCCTCCCCGGCTGAGTCCGCAGAAAAGCAAAATCCTCGGAAGTTGATCAGATCATGATCAATTCTCCCCAGCAGAGCGTGGGGCAGCTGATGCTGCATTTCCCCAGAGTCGCACTCTTTCCAGCAAAGCAGAATGATTTCTCCTTCCTCAGCCGAGTTTGCAGATGCCCAAGAGAGCCGAGTCCTTGGAGGTTGATCAGATCATGATTGGTTTTTCCCCCGTGGAGTGCTGAGCAACTGAAGTTGGTTCCCCACAGAGTGGTCATCCCCAGAAGAGTAGCCGAGACGGCCACGCAGTTCATTCTAGCGATTGATATCAGCAGATCCAGGATCTCGTAGAGCTTCATCCCCTGCAGCAGTCAGCTGAAGTTGTTCCCCTGCAGCGGTTCGCGGAAGATTGATTCCCCGGACAGAGCCTAATTGATACTGGCGTGTTCACATTCTCCTCAGCAGGATGATTCCTCTACCTGAGTGGTCCTTTCTCCTTGACAGGAGGATTTCCCCCTTCGGCATTTATTTTGCTGACGGGATCGTATCATTGTGCATGACTGCATAGCATTCAACACTGCATAGCATTGTGCATGATTGCATGACACTTAGCATAAATACATATCATTCCCGCCATGTGGGGCGTAGCGCTGAAGCATACGCATCATAAGCATGACCTAAGGCCATTATCATTCTTATTGTACAGATGTACTACCGAAAGACCGGTTGCTCAGGACGATTCCTGATATTCTCTCCAACAAGGTCGCTTTCTTAAGATGATTCTTAAAGACCCCGGTGTGATCCCCGCAGTCGCTCGCTCAAGATGATTTTTGAGATCCCCAGCGAAGTCTTCGGTTCGAGATGATTCTCAAATCCCTCAGCAGGGTCATTTGCTTAAGACGATTCTTAAGACCTCAATACAGCTTCCCGAGTGGTTCGCCTAGTATGATACTTGAGTTCCCCAATAGCGCCTCCAGCAGGAGTTGCCTAGGAAGATTCCTGGAATTCCCAACAGAATGTTTGCTCCAGAAAGGTTATTAGTTCAAGACGATTCTTGAAGACGCCCGTTGGATCTGTTTGGTCAAGATGATTCTTGAAGACCAGAGCAGCATGGTATGTCTGCTCCAACAACGATGTCTAATCTGAAGATGGATTTCGTAAGCGCCAGAGGGCGATACCAGAAGGTTCCTGTGAAGCCAGATTTCCGTGTGGATGAAGCAACGGGTGGCTGAAGATAAGGTTCCAAAGGTTGTAGATACAACAGAGTGATTCGTGTGAGTCTGAAGACCAAGTCAGTTATCCTGAGGTGATGATTGATTGCGATCAAGTGGATAGTTTCTTCTGACTGAAGTCGAAGATGTTTCTCCAGCTGAAGCGGAGTTTTGCCTGTAGGCAAAGCGTTTGAATCCCCGTAGAGTCATGAATGGCTCAGGATACCAGTTCTCTGACTGAAGTCACAGATTTCTTAAGCTGAAGCGAAGGTGCCTAAGGGCAAGGTTATCCCCCAAGGTCGTGAAGGACCTAGGATTCATTATTCGGGCTGAAGGCCGAAGTATACCCCTGACTGAAGTCTCGGATGCTCTATAGCAGAGGTGGAGTTGCCTGAAGGCAGATCCTTGTATCCTTGAAGGGCAAGAATCACTTTCTTCAGACTGAAGTCGAAGGATACCTCCTGCAGAGTTGCCATTCTTGGAGGCCAAGGATGCTTATCTTCAGAAGTACTTGAAGGTCTTTTCTAGCTGAAGCTGGAAGTGGCCAGGGGCCAGGGTTTCATCTATCTTCATAAGTACTTGAAGATCTTTTCTAGCTGAAGCTGGAAGTGGCCAGGGGCCAGGGTTTCATATATCTTTAATGTTGAAGTTCTACAGCGGGCAGTGTGCAGCAGTATTTCGATGTTCGTCATGGTTCTGAGGGTGAACCCCAGATCAGAGTGTGCTCGGTTAAGTCTCTCATTCCCAGCGGAGTAGCTTCAAATACGCAAGTATACCTTTTGTTCCAGGGGTGAACCCCAGGTCAGATTATATTTTGTTTAGATCCGACGGCGAGGTCAGATTATGTTTGTTTCCGGCGGCGATGTCAGATCAGTATTTCTCCAGCTAGTTGTTGAGCGGCTAGTGTTGCAGTATTCAAAGATTTGTTCCCCGCAGAGTACCGTGTGCTCATGCAGTTGGCAAATTTTCGGGTTTACCGATATTCAACCGTCTCGTACCTTGATTGGTTGAGAGCCGTTCGCTTCTCACCCAGTCAGGTCCAAGCCGTTTGAATAGGGGCAGCTGTTGCACCCCAAAATTTGACCCACAATTATTCATTCATCAAGTGTTTGAAAGTTGATACCTTCATCAGAAAGTTCAAGAGATCCTCAGAGGAATTGGTTGAAACCAAAGTTGTGTGTCTCATAACTTGAGAGTTGTGGGTGTTTCTCAGATGATTCTGAGACTTTGAGAAAGAACTAGATGTTTTTAGAAAGCCTATGAGATGTCTTGATAGCCATCATGAAGCCCATAGAGGTCATTGTGTAAGAGTTCAGAAGATTCAACCATGAATGGTAGAATTAGGGTTTTGACTGGGTCAACCCTAGGTCAACTGATGATTTGGAGAAGGTTGAGACTTAATCCAAGGGCCATGAGATCATGGAATGATGCATAGAGATTATATAAAGATGATTCCTAGACCAACTCATCATGATTGAAGGGTTTGAGAAGTTTTGAGTTAGGGTTTCTGAGGATTGTCAGTGGAAAAACCCTAATTTGATCCCTATCTTCCAGGCAGTTTTAGCCCTAGATGTGATTGATATCTCATCTTCCCCACAACATGAATGTTGTAGAGCTTGTTCTTAGCTTTAATTTGAGTGGTGGAAGTCCTTGATAGGAGTTACAGAGCTCAAGTTATGGTTTTGACAAATTACAGGTCAGTTGATGTGTGTGAATCTGGGTCCTTGAAAGTCACCCAACTTCCAGACAACTTTTGCCCTAGAAGGTTGATTCCTATGGTTTCTTGGTCAACATGAATGTTGTAGAGCTTGTTCTTAGCTTTAATTTGAGTGGTAGAAGTCCTTGATTGGATTTGTGGAACTCAAGTTATGGTTTGAGCAAGGCAGGGGTATTTTGGTCATTTGTCAGTTATAGGTCATTTTAGCCAATGCCTAAAACTCCTATTTCCAAGCCTCAAATGGAAAAACTCAAAACATGAAAGTTGCTCAAAATGGGATTTTAAGTCTAGAAAGAAGGTCACAAATTGTTGAAAAAGCTCATAGCACAAGATTCCATGATTGGTCAAAAATGAACTAAAAATGACTTATAACTTTGAAAAGTTGAAATTGAAAAGTGTTTTGGAAGATCTACAAATCCAAAATAGGTCATCCAATATATCATTTTGATTGGAAAAAACATTTTGAGAAGATTGGTTTAAGTAGAATTTTCATTTGAGGCTTAAAAAATGAGGTTCCTTTGGAAATTTGTTACTTAAGAGAGAAGGCAATGTTAGAAAACCCTACACAAGCCAAGAATGCACTTGTTTTTCACACATTCCTTCTTAATAACTCATGTAAGGGCATTTTAAGTCAAAAATAACAAGGCATGGCATATGAGATGAGATGACCATTATGGAGTATCATGGAACTTTCAAGAAACTTCCATCACATTCTAGATGATTCTAGAAACTTCCATGGATTGTTATAAAAAGAGTGCATCAAGGAGTGTTAGAGGTTGGTGAAACTTGAGCCAAGTCAGAGGAGAGAGAGAGATACATAGCCATTGGAGAGATTTCTTCAAGTTGAAGCAAGTTGAGATATCTTGCACTACCAGCCATCTCCTTCATCACCATTGCAAACAGAATACTGAGAATCATTCAAGGACCATCTGCAAGCAATTCCAAGGCTGGGAACCACCTCTACACCACTGCACCATAACCCTTTGACAGGTTTCTTCTTCACTTTATACCTCCTTAATTATGCAGCTTCAATTAGTTTCTTAGGCATAGACATGATGTACTAGGCTAGATGATTCTTCCCCATGAGTTACAGCCTGTTCCATGAGGTTCCATGGCAGGTGTTTGAAACTTTGATTTTCAAGAACTATTAGTTTAGGGCATTTCAATCATCAAGAATTAGTGTGCATTAGTTAGGGTAATGTGTAGGGTATCTGTAAATCATTAGGTTGAAGTTTGGTGAAAGTTTGATAGCAGTTGAATGTGGTTGTACCCGGATCTTCAATCCTTCTGTTAGAACAATTTAGGGCGAGTTATGGAAAACTTTACGTAGGGTTGTGTAGGGCTTGAGACGTAGATGAGTTTTCATGTTGGAGTCGTGTGGAGCCGTGGCCTGTGGAGGGAGATGGAGGAGCTGGAAGATGAGTGCGTGGGATTAGGGTTTCTGAAAACCCTAGGGCGTTTGGAGAAGACGAGCGGATGGCCGTTGGATCAAGTTTCAGGGATTGACTCATTCTCCCCATCGTGTGGCTGTGAGCGCGCCTGAGAATTGGAGGGAGATTCAAACTAATGAAACGCAGCCGTTTCATTAAAGGGGCGTTCTGGGCCCAGAATTCTATCCCCACCCCCCTTATTTGCTGGCCCAACCAATATAACTAGCGCGTATTTCTTAATACACCCCCCTCCCTTTATTTCATTTTATTTCTTTTTAATTTTCTTTTAATGTTTTCTGTTTTGAATAATTCATTAAAAATAGTTAAAAAATGATTTTTGATTTCTTCCTTTTTCTATGAGTAGATTAAAATGAGTAGAAAATTATAAAAATAAAATTGAGATTTTATTTTTAGGTTTAATATTTTTAGTAGATTTTCCAATTAAATAGCTTTTTAATTGTTTCATTTTGATATTTGATTTTGTAGGAATTGTTTTAGTACTTTCCATTAATCTTTTTTACCCATTCTTTTTGGTGCAATCAGATGATGAGTCATACTACCCCATAGGATTTTTTCTAGATTTTTTAGAATTAATTTTGATTAGTTTAATTAGGGTTGACTTAGGATAGTCTAATTAGGGTTTAGAATTGTGCATAGGTGATGATTCCTTTCTTTGATTGAGTTTTATCTTGATTTTTAGGTAGAAACCTTTGTAGATGTTATGAGTAGGTGTTGAGGACCCTTGTGAATATTTGTTAGATTTTTCCCCATTAGTTTAATATTTTTAGGTTATCTGAAGATTGCCTGGTGATTTGGGCCTGTTCAGTGGGTTATCTGTTCATCTGTGGGGTTCATTCTGAGGAATTTGCTGAAGGGCTTGGGTTGCCTTGAGGATATTGATGGAGAGCATCATGAGGGGAAGCTTGTAGATCAAGATGCAGAGACCCAGAGCCTGGCTGATGCCCTGTCTGTGAGGTTTGAGAGCCTGAAGTTTGAAGGAAGTTCATGGTACTTTCCTGAGGAAGGCACTATGAATGACTTTCATCCTTCCTTCTCACCTCTTTCTCAAGTATCCAATGATGTTGGAGCCAACTTGTGAGTTTAATTTCTCCTGAGGAGGAATGTAAACTGATCACATGTTGTTGAGCCACATGGGATGCAACTCCCTAGTGGAAGCCTCCTAGTACTTTCCTGAGGAAGGTCCTATGGGTCTATTCACTTAGTTCCACTAGTTGATCTAGGATTTCTTAAGTATCCAATGATGTCGGAGCCAACTTGTGAGTTTAATTTCTCCTGAGGAGGAATGTAAACTGATCACTTGTTGTTGAGCCACATGGGATACAACTCCTAAGTGGAAGCCTCCTAGTACTTTCCTGAGGAAGGTCCTATGAGTCTATTCACTTAGTTCCACTAGCTTAAATAGGATTTCTAAATATCCAGTGATGTTGGAGCCTGCTTGTGAGTTTAATCTCTCCTGAGGAGGGATGTAAACTGATCACAGTGGTTGAGCCACATAGGGTATGACTCCTGAGTATACACCTCCTAGTGTTCTCCTGAGGAAGACACTATGAGCTTGCTTGCTTGGCTCCCTTTCTTTGGTAAGCTTATTCTGAAGCTTGAAGACTGGGAATGATTTCTCCTGCCTAGGGTTCTGCTTGAGAGTTTTGCTCAGGTTTGTTTAGATCCTGTGATTAGGGTTAGGGTTAGAGAATAGATGATTCTTTCTCATGTGTTTTGTTTGCCTGATGGTACTTCATTTCCTTTATCTGTATGATTGCAGTTTACTGTTTTGCTTGATAGCATGTTGTTGATCTTCAGTATGATTACAGTTATTCATATCTGGCTTGAGGTTGAGATGAGCTTGTGGAGGCTGATGCCCCACACACATTTCCTCCCTCACTTGCATTGCATGCATTTTACTGTTAAACTGATGTTTTGTCTGTTTCTGTGTATCATTGACATGATCCCTTAGGACTCTCATTTCCTCTGATGAGGATTTGATGATAGACTTTTAGGTTGAAACCTATGCATGATAACATTTAGGAGTTCCCTGTTCAAACCTCAACCATAGGATGAATCCATGGCATGATAAAAGTAGGACTTGATAGTCTCCCTCCTAGTTGAGCCATTTTTTCCGTAGTTACCCGAACTACGTTTGCTCTGATCTTTCATACCAGATGAAAGTACGTAGGCATAGGATGCGACGTCCTAGCGAGCAACCTTCCCCATCTTCCCCCGTAGTTAGCCGAACTACGTTGACTCTGATTTCTCATTCTCTGATGAGGATACGTAGGCATAAAGTGCGACGCTTTGCCGAGTCATTTTTCTTTTCTTTTTCAGCCAGCCTTGATAGGTAGATAGATTATAACCAACCCGTCCAAGTAAACAAACAAGCGAGGATCCCGTCGAGTACGACGGACGTGAGGGGTGCTAATACCTTCCCCTTGCGTAACCGACTCCCGAACCCAGACAATGGTTGCGATGACCTTGTCTTACCCTTATTCGTCAGGTTTTTCCGATCGTTTCCTTTCCCGCTCTGAGGGATAAATAACGAAAGGTGGCGACTCTTCTGTCATGCCGGCACCTTATTTTCGCGCAAGCGACACACACCACACATAAAATAAGCACAAATTACGCACATACACGTGCCACCTCAATCACTTGGTATTCATAGCCCACACTCAATTACAATAATGCAATGTGACTCACTGACTCGACACAATGCATGTGGTACCAACACAATCTCATACGGTTCACACTAGAACCTGATTCCCGTTGGAATCCGGATAAGTCGTATATACGTTCCTCTGAACTAAAACTTATCTCCACAACGACTCCCATAATGAAGTCCGGATGAAACTAGGCACCCATCATGGATTCCCACCTAGCCATCTCCACAAGACACATGATATGAAATGCATGTCAACACAATTATGCAATGTAATACATCATGCATAATTCACGATCAATCTTGATCAACACGACCCATCCTCTCACCGTAATCCTCTTGGGAATTACCACAATCGCACAAGATTGTCCACATTCGACCATCTTGGCCCACATCTATCAAAACACCAAGACATCATTGAACCAGAACATGATTCGTTACTAAAACATATACACAATTGACTTCTCAAACATAATTAGATATAAAAATATTGGAAAAACAATTCCATTATCTATCCTATGTTATAGCTCTATTCATTAGCTTTCCAACGCTTCGAACGGGGATCAAAATGGACTTACGGATCCAAAGTTACGTCCAAAACAATTTCGACAGAAAACATGAACATCCGTGACGGACAGAAAGACGCTGTTACGCTCTGGAACTGATTTTCACTCAATTATTCTTGCGAATTACTTTCCCAAAGCACCCAAAATATCACTAAAACATTCCTAAGGTTATACGGCAATAACGATACAACTTCTATGGTTTATTAGGCTCATCTAGCAACATTTGCAACACATAAAACACTATTTCCTGCAATTGCTCTGAGTACTTCAGAGTTACCCACATTTGAATATTCTTATTCCTATAAGGACAACATATCACAATTTTTCCTTCAATTACACTCTACGGCATTTAAGTTACTTACTATCTAATATTTAATCCCTTCAGGGTCAGACATATAACAATGTTAAGGTTCTCGTCACGAATGTTCAATTTCCCATAAGTTTTTCCTATATTAATATTCAACGATACATATAATTTGGCCATTTGGTCATAACCTCAGATTCTTACGATTACTTCCCTATTTCCCACAATTAACCAAAATTCCTAAACCTTAGGGAAACCTTAGAGCATCGTATATAACATATTCATTCTTACATATTTATCCAAATCCCTAAATCTTACATCACCACAACATACTGAAAGGTATACATAGAAAACTATGAAAAGCAATACTCCCCATACAATAATCATTCAAGAACAACAACAATTTTATGGAATTTATCATGTTACGAAAATTAGATCAAGAATCCTCAAGAACACATAATTCCTATGAGAGAAAGGACCTCTCACTACCCTCTCATGTTAATTCACCCATATTGAAATCCATTCTCCCCCCTTACCTCGATTAATCATTGAAGAATCTTGAAGGATTGACAGCCCTAACCTCCTTCTCTTCCTCCTTGTTCTTCTTCTCACTTTTTCTCCCAAAACCTTTCTCTGGCAGTTTATCGTGTTCTAATTCTCTTTCCCCAAAAAAATTTCTCTATTTCCTTAAATCCCTTATTTCTTATTTTATTATTTAAATCCTATAATAATAATAATAATAATAATAATAATAATAATAATAGTAATAATAATATTCTCTCACTAATAATAATATTCATACTAATAGTAATAATATGAATAATAATAATATTCCACCAAATAATATTATTAATACGAATAATAATAATAATAATAATAATAATAATAATAATAATAACCTCGTTAACATTATGATTAATAATAGTTGGAATAATATTAATCACTATAATGCTCTCGATATCATAATTAACTTACTCCTTTATCTAGGTCCACAATACCCCAACTAAGGTCACCTATCTCCCTTACTCCTAACCTCATACCCTTAATTAAGGACACCACACAACTACACTTCACAGAAAATACCAAAGCGACTGAATAATTTAAATGGGGTGTTACATTATGTAGCACTGAAAGTTATTTTTATGAAGGAAATGATCAGTATCTACACCAATAAAACTCGAGTTCTGGTTTTTGGTATGGTGGTGAACTTTGATTCTCTGACATTCGATAGTTGGACCAAAAACTTGTAGTGAAGGAGAGAACTGCAAGTTAACATGGGGTTGTTGTTCGTATAATACTAATTGTACCAATTTAAGATAGTGAATTTCCTTTCTTGGATAGAGTGCTCCCTATATGTAGGCGTGATTTCACCGAACTAGGTTAACAATTTTTATAACCTTTAACTTAATTGACGTATTCTGTAAATTACCAACAACGTTTATATCTATTAATTCTAGTAACAGGTCAGGTTTTCAACATCGGCTCTGGAGTCTAGCATAATCATTAAAAATAAAGTTTTTTTAAATTATAACCAAAATATAATTAGTTTCACGCACCTAAACCACAATAAGACCATCTTAAAACCTTCGAGGCATTATGTAGATTAACCACAATTTAAATGTGGAAAAACAAATATCAATCCTGTTTTTTCAAGGTTTAAGCGTGACAAATATTTTATTATGCCCTATTTAGTTATGATTTAACCATGTCAAAATTTTGGTCATGTGTAATATCCCACCTTGCAAACCCTGAAAGGGGCTATGAGGACGACAATTGCATACGAATATGTTTTGTATTATATACTTCTTTTTGTACAATAATTTATATTGTATATTTGAACAAGGAGAAATAAAAAAAAGACTATAGAAAGTGAAATACTAGTTAATTTCTAAAAAATATATGCATAAAATATTAATATTGGCCCATGCAGGTCTCAAACCTGAGACCTTCGCGTTATTAGCACGACGCTCTAACCAACTGAGTTAATGGGCCACATGTGTATATAATGCATGAGATTATATATAATGCATGATATTATATATAATGCATGAAATTATACGTGTTATGTAGCACTGTAAGTTATTTTTATGAAGGAAATGATCAGTATCTACAAGAATAAAACTCGAGTTTTGGTTTTTGGTATGGTGGTGAACTTTGATTGTCTGACATTCGATAGTTGGACCAAAAACTTGTAGTGAAGGAGAGAACTGCAAGTTAACATGGGGTTGTTGTTCGTATAAGACTAATTGTACCAATTTAAGATAGTGAATTTCCTTTCTTGGATAGAGTGCTCCCTATATGTAGGCGTGGTTTCACCGAACTAGGCTAACAATTTTTATAACCTTTAACTTAATTGACGTAATCTGTAAATTACCAAGAACGTTTATATATATTAATTCTAGTAACGGTTCAGGTTTTCAACATCGGCTCTTGAGTCTAGCATACTCATTAAAAATAATTTTTTTTAAAATTATAACCAAAATATAATTAGTTTCACGCACCTAAACCACAATAAGACCATCTTAAAACCTTCGAGGCGTTATGTAGATTAGTCACAATTTAAATGTGGAAAAACAAATATCAATCCTATTTTTTCAAGGTTTAAGCGTGACAAATATTTTATTATGCCCTATTTAGTTATGATTTAACCATGTCAAAATTTTGGTCATGTGTAATATCCCGCCTTGCAAACCCTGAAGGGGGCTATGAGGACGACAATTACATATGAATATGTTTTGTATTATATACTTCTTTTTGTACAATAATTTATATTATATATTTGAGCAAGGAGAAATAAAAAAAAAGACTATAGAAAGTGAACTACTAGTTAATTTCTAAAAAATATATGCATAAAATATTAATAATGGCCCATGCAGGTCTCGAACCTGCGACCTTCGCGTTATTAGCACGACGCTCTAACCAACTGAGCTAATGGGCCACATATGTATATAATGCATGAGATTATATATAATGCATGAGATTATACGTGTTGTGTAGCACTGTTAGTTATTTTTATGAAGGAAATGATCAGTATCTACAAGAATAAAATTCGAGTTCTGGTTTTTGGTATGGTGCTGAGCTTTGATTCTCTGACATTCGATAGTTGGACCAAAAACTTGTAGTGAAGGAGAGAACCGCAAGTTAACATGGGGTTGTTGTTCGTATAAAACTAATTGTACCAATTTAAGATAGTGAATTTCCTTTCTTGGATAGAGTGCTCCCTATATGTAGGCGTGGTTTCACCGAACTAGGTTAACAATTTTTATAACCTTTAATTTAATTGACGCATTCTGTAAATTAGCAACAACGTTTATATCTATTAATTCTAGTAACGGGTCAGGTTTCCAACATCGGCTCTTGAGTCTAGCATACTCATTAAAAATAAATTTTTTTAAATTATAACCAAAACATAATTAGTTTCACGTACCTAAACCACAATAAGACCATCTTAAAACCTTCGAGGCGTTATGTAGATTAGCCACAATTTAAATGTGGAAAAACAAATATCAATCCTATTTTTTCAAGGTTTAAGCGTGACAAATATTTTATTATGCCCTATTTAGTTATGATTTAACCATGTCAAAATTTTGGTCATGTGTAATATCCCACCTTGCAAACCCTGAAAGGGGCTATGAGGACGACAATTGCATATGAATATGTTTTGTATTATATACTTCTTTTTGTACAATAATTTATATTATATATTTGAACAAGGAGAAATAAAAAAAAAAGACTATAGAAAGTGAACTACTAGTTAATTTCTAAAAAATATATGCATAACAATATTAATATTGGCCCATGCAGGTCTCAAACCTGCAACCTTCACATTATTTGCACGATGCTCTAACCAACTGAGCTAATGGGCCACATCTATATAAAACCTGCAAATATTAATTAATCCCCTACGGCATTTAAGTTACTTACTATCTAATATTTAATCCCTCCAGGGTCAGACATATAACAATGTTAAGGTTCTGGTCACGAAGGTTCAATTTCCCATAAGTTTTTCCTATATTAATATTCAACGATACATATAATTTGGCCATTTGGTCATAACCTCAGATTCTTACGATTACTTCCCTATTTCCCACAATTAACCCAAATTCCTAAATCTTAGGGAAACCTTAGAGCATCTTATATAACATATTCATTCTTACATATTTACCCAAATCCCTAAATCTTACATCACCACAACATACCGAAAGGTATACATAGAAAACTATGAAAAGCAATACTCCCCATACAATAATCATTCAAGAACAGCAACAATTTTATGGAATTTATCATGCTACGAAAATTAGATCAAGAATCCTCAAGAACACATAATTCCTATGAGAGAAAGGACCTCTCACTACCCTCTCATGTTAATTCACCCATATTGAAATCCATTCTCCCCCCTTACCTCGATTAATTGCTCAATCGTTGAAGAATCTTGAAGGATTGACAGCCTTAGCCTCCTTCTCTTCCTCCTTGTTCTTCTTCTCACTTTTTCTCCCAAAACCTTTCTCTGGCAGTTTATCGTGTTCTAATTCTCTTTCCCCAAAAAAACTTCTCTATTTCCTTTAATCCCTTATTTCTTATTTTATTATTTAAATCCTATAATAATAATAATAATAATAATAATAATAATAATAATAATAATATTATTATTCTGTCACTAATAATAATAATATGAATAATAATAATATTTCACCAAATAATATTATTAATACGAAATATAATAATAATAATAATAATAATAATAATAATAATAATAATAATAATAATAATAATAATAATAATAATAATAACCTCATTAATATTATTATTAATAATAGTTGGAATAATATTAATCACTATAATGCTCTCGATATCATAATTAACTTACTCCTTTATCTAGGTCCATAGTACCCCAACTAAGGTCATCTCTCTCCCTTACTCCTAACCTCATACCCTTAATTAAGGACACCACACAACTACACCTCACAGAAAATACCAAAGCGACTGAATAATTTAAATGGGGTGTTACAACTCTCCCCCACTTAAAATATTTTCGTCCTCGAAAATGTACCTGATGAGAATGGTTCTAGATACGACCCTCGCATCTTACTCTCAAGCCAATTCATTCCTAAAATAACATTCAACTCGCAGAGTGGTAAACAAATCAAGTTCACTCCAAAATCCTTACCAAAGATCGACACTGGACAATTCAAACACACACATGACTATAAACATTCTATAGTCAGACTCTACTACAACACTGGCCGGACGGACCAACCTGCTCTGATACCAATTGTAACACCCCACTTTACCCCGTACGTGTAATATAATAAATATAGAAAAATAATTCTTAAAATTCATCAGAGTTCTCCAACACAGTGGGATATTACACTAAGTCACTTCATTTCGTTAAAATAATCAATATTATTTAGTTTTCAAGTAAGCAGCGGAATACAAATCAATTCTCCAATATAATTCTCCTCGACACGAGGTCATACAACATAAGTCCAATAAATGAAGATACGTAACAATAAACAAATAAAGTAGTCAAATAACAACGTAATCCCGTCATCCCATGTTACGTATCAGAGCGACTCCTAAGACTCGATCAAATAGCAACACACTCCAAGCACTACTCAGGTACCTGGTCACTTGTACTCCCAAGAGAGCACAGACACAACAACAAAAAGGGGTGAGAACTACATTCAATAAATAAACGGTGAAATACACATGCTAAGGAGTAGTTACACACCACACATAAAATAAGCACAAATAACGCACATACACGTGCCACCTCAATCACTTGGCATTCATAGCCCACACTCAACTACAATAATGCAATGTGACTCTCTGACTCGACACAATGCATGTCGTACCAACACAATCTCATACGGTTCACACTAGAACCCGATTCCCGTCGGAATCCGGATAAGTCGTATATACGTTCCTCTGAACTACAACTTATCTCCACAATGACTCCCACAATGAAGTTCGGATGAAACTAGGCACCCATCATGGATTCCCACCTAGCCATCTCCACAAGACACATGATATGAAATGCATGTCAACACAATTATGCAATGTAATACATCATGCATAATTCACGATCAATCTTGATCCACACGAGCCATCCGCTCACCGTAATCCTCTCGAAAATTACCACAATCGCACAAGATTGTCCACATTCGACCATCTTGACCCACATCTATCAAAACACCAAGACATCATTGAACCAGAACATGATTCGTTACTAAAACATATACACAATTGACTTCTCAAATATAATTAGATATAAAAATATTGGAAAAACAATTCCATTATCTATCCTATGTTATAGCTCTGTTCATTAGCTTTCCAACGCTTCGAACGGGGATCAAAACGGACTTACGGATCCAAAGTTACATCCAAAACAATTTCGACAGAAAACATGAACATCCGTGACGGACAGAAAGACGCTGTTACGCTCCGGAACTGATTTTCACTCAATTATTCTTGCGAATTACTTACTCAAAGCACCCAAAACATCACTAAAACATTCCTAAAGTTATACGGCAATAACGACACAACTTCTATGGTTTATTAGACTCATCTGGCAATATTTGCAACACATAAAACACTATTTCCCGCAATTGCTCTGAGTACTTCAGAGTTACCCACATTTGAATATTCTTATTTCTATAAGGACAAAATATCACAATTTTTCCTTCAATTACACCCTACGACATTTTAGTTACTTACTATTTAATATTTAATCCCTTCAGGGTCAGACATATAACAATGTTAAGGTTCTCGTCACGAAGGTTCAATTTCCCATGAGTTTTTCCTATATTAATATCAACGATACATATAATTTGGCCATTTGGTCATAACCTCAGATTCTTATGATTACTTCCCTATTTCCCACAATTAACCCAAATTCGTAAACCTTAGGGAAACCTTAGAGCATCGTATATAACACATTCATTCTTACATATTTACCCAAATCCCTAAACCTTACATCACCACAACATACCGAAAGGTATACATAGAAAACTATGAAAAGCAATACTCCCCATACAATAATCATTCAAGAACAGCAACAATTTTATGGAATTTATCATTCTACGAAAATTAGATCAAGAATCCTCAAGAACACATAATTCCTATGAGAGAAAGGACCTCTCACTACCCTCTCATGTTAATTCACCCATATTGAAATCCATTCTCCCCCTTTACCTCGATTAATTGCTCAATCGTTGAAGAATCTTGAAGGATTGACAGCCCTAGCCTCCTTCTCTTCCTCCTTGTTCTTCTTCTCACTTTTTCTCCCAAAACCTTTCTCTGACAGTTTATCGTGTTCTAATTTTCTTTCCCCAAAAAAACTTCTCTATTTCCTTTAATCCCTTATTTCTTATTTATTATTTATATCCTATAATAATAATAATAATAATAATAATAATAATAATAATAATAATAATAATAATAATAATAATAATAATATTATTCTCTCACTAATAATAATATTCATACTAATAGTAATAATATGAATAATAATAATATTCCACCAAATAATATTATTAATACGAATAATAATAATAATAATAATAATAATAATAATAATAATAATAATAATAACCTCATTAACATTATTATTAATAATAGTTTGAATAATATTAATCACTATAATGCTCTCGATATCATAATTAACTTACTCCTTTATCTAGGTCGACAATACTCCAACTAAGGTCACCTCTCTCCCTTACTCCTAACCTCATACCCTTAATTAAGGACACCATACAACTACACCTCACAGAAAATACCAAAGCGACTGAATAATTTAAATGGGGTGTTACAACTCTCCCCCACTTAAAATATTTTCGTCCTCGAAAATGTACCTGATGAGAACGGTTCCGGATACGACTCTCGCATCTTACTCTCAAGCCAATTCATTCCTAAAATAACATCCAACTCGCGGAGTGGTAAACAAATCAAGTTCACTCCAAAATCCTTACCAAAGATCGACACTGGACAATTCAAACACACACATGACTATAAACATTCTATAGTCAGACTCTACTACAACACTGGCCGGACGGACCAACCTGCTCTGATACCAATTGTAACACCCCACTTTACCCCGTACGTGTAATATAATAAATATAGAAAAATAATTCTTAAAATTCATCAGAGTTCTCCAACACTGTGGGATATCACACTAAGTCACTTCATTTCATTAAAATAATCAATATTATTTAGTTTTCAAGTAAGCAGTGGAATACAAATCAATTCCCCAATATAATTCTCCTCTACACGAGGTCATACAACATAAGTCCAAAAAATGAAGATACGTAACAATAAACAAATAAAATAGTCAAATAACAACGTAATCCCGTCATCCCATGTTACGTATCAGAGCGACTCCTAAGACTCGATCAAATAGCAACACACTCCAAGCACTACTCAGGTACTTGGTCACCTGTACTCCCAAGAGAGCACAGACACAACAACAAAAAGGGGGTGAGAACTACATTCAATAAATAAACGGTGAAATACACATGCTAAGGAGTAGTTACACACCACACATAAAATAAACAAAAATAACGCACATACACGTGCCACCTCAATCACTTGGCATTCATAGCCCACACTCAATTACAATAATGCAATGTGACTCACTGACTCGACACAATGCATGTGGTACCAACACAATCTCATACGGTTCACACTAGAACCCGATTCCCGTCGGAATCCGGATAAGTCGTATATACGTTCCTCTGAACTACAACTTATCTCCACAACGACTCCCACAATGAAGTCCGGACGAAACTAGGCACCCATCATGGATTCCCACCTAGCCATCTCCACAAGACACATGATATGAAATGCATGTCAACACAATTATGCAATGTAATACATCATGCATAATTCACGATCAATCTTGATCCACACGAGCCATCCGCTCACCGTAATCCTCTCGGGAATTACCACAATCGCACAAGATTGTCCACATTCGACCATCTTGACCCACATCTATCAAAACACCAAGACATCATTGAACCAGAACATGATTCGTTACTAAAACATATACACAATTGACTTCTCAAACATAATTAGATATAAAAATATTGGAAAAACAATTCCATTATCTATCCTATGTTATAGCTCTGTTCATTATCTTTCCAACGCTTCGAACGGGGATCAAAATGGACTTACGGATCCAAAGTTACGTCCAAAACAATTTCGACAGAAAACATGAACATCCGTGACGGACAGAAAGACGCTGTTACGCTCTGGAACTGATTTTCACTCAATTATTCTTGCGAATTACTTTCCCAAAGCACCCAAAACATCACTAAAACATTCCTAAGGTTATACGGCAATAACGACACAACTTCTATGGTTTATTAGGCTCATCTAGCAACATTTGCAACACATAAAACACTATTTCCTGCAATTGCTCTGAGTACTTCAGAGTTACCCACATTTGAATATTCTTATTCCTATAAGGACAACATATCACAATTTTTCCTTCAATTACACCCTACGGCATTTAAGTTACTTACTATCTAATATTTAATCCCTTCAGGGTCAGACATATAACAATGTTAAGGTTCTCGTCACAAATGTTCAATTTCCCATAAGTTTTTCCTATATTAATATTCAAGGATACATATAATTTGGCCATTTGGTCATAACCTCAGATTCTTACAATTACTTCCCAATTCCCACAATTAACCCAAATTCCTAAACCTTAGGGAAACCTTAGAGCATCGTATATAACATATTCATTCTTACATATTTATCCAAATCCCTAAATCTTACATCACCACAACATACCGAAAGGTATACATAGAAAACTATGAAAAGCAATACTCCCCATACAATAATCATTCAAGAACAGCAACAATTTTATGGAATTTATCATGTTACGAAAATTAGATCAAGAATCCTCAAGAACACATAATTCCTATGAGAGAAAGGATCTCTCACTACCCTCTCATGTTAATTCACCCATATTGAAATCCATTCTCCCCCCTTACCTCGATTAATTGATCAATCATTGAAGAATCTTGAAGGATTGACAGCCCTAGCCTCCTTCTCTTCCTCCTTGTTCTTCTTCTCACTTTTTCTCCCAAAACCTTTCTCTGGCAGTTTATCGTGTTCTAATTCTCTTTCTCCAAAAAAATTTCTCTATTTCCTTAACTCCCTTATTTCTTATTTTATTATTCAAATCCTATAATAATAATAATAATAATAATAATAATAATAATAATAATAATAATATTATTATTATTCTCTCACTAATAATAATATTCATACTAATAGTAATAATATGAATAATAATAATATTCCACCAAATAATATTATTAATACGAATAATAATAATAATAATAATAATAATAATAATAATAATAATAACCTCATTAACATTATTATTAATAATAGTTGGAATAATATTAATCACTATAATGCTCTCGATATCATAATTAACTTACTCCTTTATCTAGGTCCACAATACCCCAACTAAGGTCACCTCTCTCCCTTACTCCTAACCTCATACCCTTAATTAAGGACACCACACAACTACACTTCACAGAAAATACCAAAGCGACTGAATAATTTAAATGGGGTGTTACATTATGTAGCACTGAAAGTTATTTTTATGAAGGAAATGATCAGTATCTACACCAATAAAACTCGAGTTCTGGTTTTTGGTATGGTGGTGAACTTTGATTCTCTGACATTCGATAGTTGGACCAAAAACTTGTAGTGAAGGAGAGAACTGCAAGTTAACATGGGGTTGTTGTTCGTATAATACTAATTGTACGAATTTAAGATAGTGAATTTCCTTTCTTGGATAGAGTGCTCCCTATATGTAGGTGTGGTTTCACCGAACTAGGTTAACAATTTTTATAACCTTTAACTTAATTGACGTATTCTGTAAATTACCAACAACGTTTATATCTATTAATTCTAGTAACAGGTCAGATTTTCAACATCGGCTCTGGAGTCTAGCATACTCATTAAAAATAAAGTTTTTTTAAATTATAACCAAAATATAATTAGTTTCACGCACCTAAACCACAATAAGACCATCTTAAAACCTTTGAGGCATTATGTAGATTAACCACAATTTAAATGTGGAAAAACAAATATCAATCCTATTTTTTCAAGGTTTAAGCGTGACAAATATTTTATTATGCCCTATTTAGTTATGATTTAACCATGTCAAAATTTTGGTCATGTGTAATATCCCACCTTGCAAACCCTGAAAGGGGCTATGAGGACGACAATTGCATACGAATATGTTTTGTATTATATACTTCTTTTTGTACAATAATTTATATTATATATTTGAACAAGGAGAAATAAAAAAAAAAGACTATAGAAAGTGAACTACTAGTTAATTTCTAAAAAAATATATGCATAAAATATTAATATTGGCCCATGCAGGTCTCAAACCTGAGACCTTCGCGTTATTAGCACGACGCTCTAACCAACTGAGCTAATGGGCCACATGTGTATATAATGCATGAGATTATATATAATGCATGAAATTATATGTGTTATGTAGCACTGTAAGTTATTTTTATGAAGGAAATGATCAGTATCTACAAGAATAAAACTCGAGTTTTGGTTTTTGGTATGGTGGTGAACTTTGATTGTCTGACATTCGATAGTTGGACCAAAAACTTGTAGTGAAGGAGAGAACTGCAAGTTAACATGGGGTTGTTGTTCGTATAAGACTAATTGTACCAATTTAAGATAGTGAATTTCCTTTCTTGGATACAGTGCTCCCTATATGTAGGCGTGGTTTCACCGAACTAGGCTAACAATTTTTATAACCTTTAACTTAATTGACGTAATCTGTAAATTACCAAGAACGTTTATATTTATTAATTCTAGTAACGGTTCAGGTTTTCAACATCGGCACTTGAGTCTAGCATACTCATTAAAAATAATTTTTTTAAAAATTATAACCAAAATATAATTAGTTTCACGCACCTAAACCACAATAAGACCATCTTAAAACCTTCGAGGCGTTATGTAGATTAGTGACAATTTAAATGTGGAAAAACAAATATCAATCCTATTTTTTCAAGGTTTAAGCGTGACAAATATTTTATTATGCCCTATTTAGTTATGATTTAACCATGTCAAAATTTTGGTCATGTGTAATATCCCGCCTTGCAAACCCTGAAGGGGGCTATGAGGACGACAATTACATATGAATATGTTTTGTATTATATACTTCTTTTTGTACAATAATTTATATTATATATTTGAGCAAGGAGAAATAAAAAAAAAGACTATAGAAAGTGAACTACTAGTTAATTTCTAAAAAATATATGCATAAAATATTAATATTGGCCCATGCAGGTCTCGAACCTGCGACCTTCGCGTTATTAGCACGACGCTCTAACCAACTGAGCTAATGGGCCACATATGTATATAATGCATGAGATTATATATAATGCATGAGATTATACGTGTTGTGTAGCACTGTTAGTTATTTTTATGAAGGAAATGATCAGTATCTACAAGAATAAAACTCGAGTTCTGGTTTTTGGTATGGTGCTGAGCTTTGATTCTCTGACATTCGATAGTTGGACCAAAAACTTGTAGTGAAGGAGAGAACCGCAAGTTAACATGGGGTTGTTGTTCGTATAAAACTAATTGTACCAATTTAAGATAGTGAATTTCCTTTCTTGGATAGAGTGCTCCCTATATGTAGGCGTGGTTTCACAAAACTAGGTTAACAATTTTTATAACCTTTAATTTAATTGACGCATTCTGTAAATTAGCAACAACGTTTATATCTATTAATTCTAGTAACGGGTCAGGTTTCCAACATCGGCTCTTGAGTCTAGCATACTCATTAAAAATAAATTTTTTTAAATTATAACCAAAACATAATTAGTTTCACGTACCTAAACCACAATAAGACCATCTTAAAACCTTCGAGGCGTTATGTAGATTAGCCACAATTTAAATGTGGAAAAACAAATATCAATCCTATTTTTTCAAGGTTTAAGCGTGACAAATATTTTATTATGCCCTATTTAGTTATGATTTAACCATGTCAAAATTTTGGTCATGTGTAATATCCCACCTTGCAAACCCTGAAAGGGGCTATGAGGACGACAATTGCATATGAATATGTTTTGTATTATATACTTCTTTTTGTACAATAATTTATATTATATATTTGAACAAGGAGAAATAAAAAAAAAAGACTATAGAAAGTGAACTACTAGTTAATTTCTAAAAAATATATGAATAACAATATTAATATTGGCCCATGCAGGTCTCGAACCTACAACCTTCACATTATTTGCACGATGCTCTAAACAACTGAGCTAATGGGCCACATCTATATAAAAGCTGCAAATATTAATCAATCCCCTACGGCATTTAAGTTACTTACTATCTAATATTTAATCCCTTCAGGGTCAGACATATAACAATGTTAAGGTTCTGGTCACGAAGGTTCAATTTCCCATAAGTTTTTCCTATATTAATATTCAACGATACATATAATTTGGTCATTTGGTCATAACCTCAGATTCTTACGATTACTTCCCTATTTCCCACAATTAACCCAAATTCCTAAACCTTAGGGAAACCTTAGAGCATCGTATATAACATATTCATTCTTACATATTTACCCAAATCCCTAAATCTTACATCACCACAACATACTGAAAGGTATACATAGAAAACTATGAAAAGCAATACTCCTCATACAATAATCATTCAAGAACAGCAACAATTTTATGGAATTTATCATGCTACGAAAATTAGATCAAGAATCCTCAAGAACACATAATTCCTATGAGAGAAAGGACCTCTCACTACCCTCTCATGTTAATTCACCCATATTGAAATCCATTCTCCCCCCTTACCTCGATTAATTTCTCAATCGTTGAAGAATCTTGAAGGATTGACAGCCTTAGCCTCCTTCTCTTCCTCCTTGTTCTTCTTCTCACTTTTTCTCCCAAAACCTTTCTCTGGCAGTTTATCGTGTTCTAATTCTCTTTCCCCAAAAAAACTTCTCTATTTCCTTTAATCCCTTATTTCTTATTTTATTATTTAAATGCTATAATAATAATAATAATAATAATAATAATAATAATAATAATAATAATAATATTCTCTCACTAATAATAATAATATGAATAATAATAATATTTCACCAAATAATATTATTAATACGAATAATAATAATAATAATAATAATAATAATAATAATAATAATAATAACCTCATTAATATTATTATTAATAATAGTTGGAATAATATTAATCACTATAATGCTCTCGATATCATAATTAACTTACTCCTTTATCTAGGTCCACAGTACTCCAACTAAGGTCACCTCTCTCCCTTACTCCTAACCTCATACCCTTAATTAAGGACACCACACAACTACACCTCACAGAAAATACCAAAGCGACTGAATAATTTAAATGGGGTGTTACAACTCTCCCCCACTTAAAATATTTTCGTCCTCGAAAATGTACCTGATGAGAACGGTTCCGGATACGACTCTCGCATCTTACTCTCAAGCCAATTCATTCCTAAAATAACATCCAACTCGCGGAGTGGTAAACAAATCAAGTTCACTCCAAAATCCTTACCAAAGATCGACACTGGACAATTCAAACACACACATGACTATAAACATTCTATAGTCAGACTCTACTACAACACTGGCGGGACGGACCAACCTGCTCTGATACCAATTGTAACACCCCACTTTACCCCGTACGTGTAATATAATAAATATAGAAAAATAATTCTTAAAATTCATCAGAGTTCTCCAACACTGTGGGATATCACACTAAGTCACTTCATTTCATTAAAATAATCAATATTATTTAGTTTTCAAGTAAGCAGCGGAATACAAATCAATTCCCCAATATAATTCTCCTCTACACGAGGTCATACAACATAAGTCCAAAAAATGAAGATACGTAACAATAAACAAATAAAGTAGTCAAATAACAACGTAATCCCGTCATCCCATGTTACGTATCAGAGCGACTCCTAAGACTCGATCAAATAGCAACACACTCCAAGCACTACTCAGGTACCTGGTCACTTGTACTCCCAAGAGAGCACAGACACAACAACAAAAAGGGGTGAGAACTACATTCAATAAATAAACGGTGAAATACACATGCTAAGGAGTAGTTACACACCACACATAAAATAAGCACAAATAACGCACATACACGTGCCACATCAATCACTTGGCATTCATAGCCCACACTCAATTACAATAATGCAATGTGACTCACTGACTCGACACAATGCATGTGGTACCAACACAATCTCATACGGTTCACACTAGAACCCGATTCCCGTTGGAATCCGGATAAGTCGTATATACGTTCCTCTGAACTACAACTTATCTCCACAACGACTCCCACAATGAAGTCCGGATGAAACTAGGAACCCATCATGGATTCCCACCTAGCCATCTCCATAAGACACATGATATGAAATGCATGTCAACACAATTATGCAATGTAATACATCATGCATAATTCACGATCAATCTTGATCCACACGACCCATCCTCTCACCATAATCCTCTCGGGAATTACCATAATCGCACAAGATTGTCCACATTCGACCATCTTGGCCCACATCTATCAAAACACCAAGACATCATGATTCGTTACTAAAACATATACACAATTGACTTCTCAAACATAATTAGATATAAAATTATTGGAAAAACAATTCCATTATCTATCCTATGTTCTAGCTCTGTTCATTAGCTTTCCAACGCTTCGAACGGGGATCAAAATGGACTTACGGATCCAAAGTTACGTCCAAAACAATTTCGACAGAAAACATGAACATCCGTGACGGACAGAAAGACGCTGTTACGCTCCGGAACTGATTTTCACTCAATTATTCTTGCGAATTACTTACCCAAAGCACCCAAAACATCACTAAAACATTCCTAAGGTTATACGGCAATAACGACACAACTTCTATGGTTTATTAGGCTCATCTAACAACATTTGCAACACATAAAACACTATTTCCTGCAATTGCTCTGAGTACTTCAGAGTTACCTACATTTGAATATTTTTATTCCTATCAGGACAACATATCACAATTTTTCCTTCAATTACACCCTACGGCATTTAAGTTACTTACTATCTAATATTTAATCCCTTCAGGGTCAGACATATAACAATGTTAAGGTTCTCGTCACGAATGTTCAATTTCCCATAAGTTTTTCCTATATTAATATTCAACGATACATATAATTTGGCCATTTGTTCATACCCTCAGATTCTTACAATTACTTCCCTATTTCCCACCATTAACCCAAATTCCTAAACCTGAGGGAAACCTTAGAGCATCGTATATAACACATTCATTTTTACATATTTATCCAAATCCCTAAACCTTACATCACCACAACATACCGAAAGGTATACATAGAAAACTATGAAAAGCAATACTCTCCATACAATAATCATTCAAGAACAACAACAATTTTATGGAATTTATCATGTTACGAAAATTAGATCAAGAACCCTCAAGAACACATAATTCCTATGAGAGAAAGGACCTCTCACTACCCTCTCATGTTAATTCACCCATATTGAATTCCACTCTCCCCTCTTACCTCGATTAATTGCTCAATCATTGAAGAATCTTGAAGGATTGACAGCCCTAGCCTCCTTCTCTTCCTCCTTGTTCTTCTTCTCACTTTTTCTCCCAAAACCTTTCTCTGGCAGTTTATCGTGTTCTAATTCTCTTTCCCCAAAAAAATTTCTCTATTTCCTTAAATCCCTTATTTCTTATTTTATTATTTAAATCCTATAATAATAATAATAATAATAATAATAATAATAATAATAATAATAATAATATTATTCTCTCACTAATAATAATATTCATACTAATAGTAATAATATGAATAATAATAATATTTCACCAAATAATATTATTAATACGAATAATAATAATAATAATAATAATAATAATAATAACCTCATTAACATTATTATTAATAATAGTTGGAATAATATTAAATACTATAATGCTCTCGATATCATAATTAACTTACTCCTTTATCTAGGTCCACAGTACCCCAACTTAGGTCACCTCTCTCCCTTACTCCTAACCTCATACCCTTAATTAAGGACACCACACAACTACACTTCACAGAAAATACCAAAGCGACTGAATAATTTAAATGGGGTGTTACATTATGTAGCACTGAAAGTTATTTTTATGAAGGAAATGATCAGTATCTACACCAATAAAACTCGAGTTCTGGTTTTTGGTATGGTGATGAACTTTGATTCTCTGACATTCGATAGTTGGACCAAAAACTTGTAGTGAAGGAGAGAACTGCAAGTTAACATGGGGTTGTTGTTCGTATAATACTAATTGTACCAATTTAAGATAGTGAATTTCCTTTCTTGGATAGAGTGCTCCCTATATGTAGGCGTGGTTTCACCGAACTAGGTTAACAATTTTTATAACCTTTAACTTAATTGACGTATTCTGTAAATTACCAACAACGTTTATATCTATTAATTCTAGTAACAGGTCAGATTTTCAACATCGGCTCTGGAGTCTAGCATACTCATTAAAAATAAAGTTTTTTTAAATTATAACCAAAATATAATTAGTTTCACGCACCTAAACCACAATAAGACCATCTTAAAACCTTTGAGGCATTATGTAGATTAACCACAATTTAAATGTGGAAAAACAAATATCAATCCTATTTTTTCAAGGTTTAAGCGTGACAAATATTTTATTATGCCCTATTTAGTTATGATTTAACCATGTCAAAATTTTTGTCATGTGTAATATCCCACCTTGCAAACCCTGAAAGGGGCTATGAGGACGACAATTGCATACGAATATGTTTTGTATTATATACTTCTTTTTGTACAATAATTTATATTATATATTTGAACAAGGAGAAATAAAAAAAAAAGACTATAGAAAGTGAACTACTAGTTAATTTCTAAAAAAATATATGCATAAAATATTAATATTGGCCCATGCAGGTCTCAAACCTGCGACCTTCGCGTTATTAGCACGACGCTCTAACCAACTGAGCTAATGGGCCACATGTGTATATAATGCATGAGATTATATATAATGCATGAAATTATATGTGTTATGTAGCACTGTAAGTTATTTTTATGAAGGAAATGATCAGTATCTACAAGAATAAAACTCGAGTTTTGGTTTTTGGTATGGTGGTGAACTTTGATTGTCTGACATTCGATAGTTGGACCAAAAACTTGTAGTGAAGGAGAGAACTGCAAGTTAACATGGGGTTGTTGTTCGTATAAGACTAATTGTACCAATTTAAGATAGTGAATTTCCTTTCTTGGATACAGTGCTCCCTATATGTAGGCGTGGTTTCACCGAACTAGGCTAACAATTTTTATAACCTTTAACTTAATTGACGTAATCTGTAAATTACCAAGAACGTTTATATTTATTAATTCTAGTAACGGTTCAGGTTTTCAACATCGGCTCTTGAGTCTAGCATACTCATTAAAAATAATTTTTTTTAAAATTATAACCAAAATATAATTAGTTTCACGCACCTAAACCACAATAAGACCATCTTAAAACCTTCGAGGCGTTATGTAGATTAGTCACAATTTGAATGTGGAAAAACAAATATCAATCCTATTTTTTCAAGGTTTAAGCGTGACAAATATTTTATTATGCCCTATTTAGTTATGATTTAACCATGTCAAAATTTTGGTCATGTGTAATATCCCGCCTTGCAAACCCTGAAAGGGGCTATGAGGACGACAATTACATATGAATATGTTTTGTATTATATACTTCTTTTTGTACAATAATTTATATTATATATTTGAGCAAGGAGAAATAAAAAAAAAAGACTATAGAAAGTGAACTACTAGTTAATTTCTAAAAAATATATGCATAAAATATTAATATTGGCCCATGCACGTCTCGAACCTGTGACCTTCGCGTTATTAGCACGACGCTCTAACCAACTGAGCTAATGGGCCACATATGTATATAATGCATGAGATTATATATAATGCATGAGATTATACGTGTTGTGTAGCACTGTTAGTTATTTTTATGAAGGAAATGATCAGTATCTACAAGAATAAAACTCGAGTTCTGGTTTTTGGTATGGTGCTGAGCTTTGATTCTCTGACATTCGATAGTTGGACCAAAAACTTGTAGTGAAGGAGAGAACTGCAAGTTAACATGGGGTTGTTGTTCGTATAAAACTAATTGTACCAATTTAAGATAGTGAATTTCCTTTCTTGGATAGAGTGCTCCCTATATGTAGGCGTGGTTTCACAGAACTAGGTTAACAATTTTTATAACCTTTAATTTAATTGACGCATTCTGTAAATTAGCAACAACGTTTATATCTATTAATTCTAGTAACGGGTCAGGTTTCCAACATCGGCTCTTGAGTCTAGCATACTCATTAAAAATAAATTTTTTTAAATTATAACCAAAACATAATTAGTTTCACGTACCAAAACCACAATAAGACCATCTTAAAACCTTCGAGGCGTTATGTAGATTAGCCACAATTTAAATGTGGAAAAATAAATATCAATCCTATTTTTTCAAGGTTTAAGCGTGACAAATATTTTATTATGCCCTATTTAGTTATGATTTAACCATGTCAAAATTTTGGTCATGTGTAATATCCCGCCTTGCAAACCCTGAAAGGGGCTATGAGGACGACAATTACATATGAATATGTTTTGTATTATATACTTCTTTTTGTACAATAATTTATATTATATATTTGAGCAAGGAGAAATAAAAAAAAAGACTATAGAAAGTGAACTACTAGTTAATTTCTAAAAAATATATGCATAAAATATTAATATTGGCCCATGCAGGTCTCGAACCTGCAACCTTCGCGTTATTAGCACGACGCTCTAACCAACTGAGCTAATGGGCCACATATGTATATAATGCATTAGATTATATATAATGCATGAGATTATACGTGTTGTGTAGCACTGTTAGTTATTTTTATGAAGGAAATGATCAGTATCTACAAGAATAAAACTCGAGTTCTGGTTTTTGGTATGGTGCTGAGCTTTGATTCTCTGACATTCGATAGTTGGACCAAAAACTTGTAGTGAAGGAGAGAACCGCAAGTTAACATGTGGTTGTTGTTCGTATAAAACTAATTGTACCAATTTAAGATAGTGAATTTCCTTTCTTGGATAGAGTGCTCCCTATATGTAGGCGTGGTTTCACAGAACTAGGTTAACAATTTTTATAACCTTTAATTTAATTGACGCATTCTGTAAATTAGCAACAACGTTTATATCTATTAATTCTAGTAACGGGTCAGGTTTCCAACATCGGCTCTTGAGTCTAGCATACTCATTAAAAATAAATTTTTTTAAATTATAACCAAAACATAATTAGTTTCACGTACCTAAACCACAATAAGACCATCTTAAAACCTTCGAGGCGTTATGTAGATTAGCCACAATTTAAATGTGGAAAAACAAATATCAATCCTATTTTTTCAAGGTTTAAGCGTGACAAATATTTTATTATGCCCTATTTATTTATGATTTAACCATGTCAAAATTTTGGTCATGTGTAATATCCCACCTTGCAAACCCTGAAAGGGGCTATGAGGACGACAATTGCATATGAATATGTTTTGTATTATATACTTCTTTTTGTACAATAATTTATATTATATATTTGAACAAGGAGAAATAAAAAAAAAAAAGACTTTAGAAAGTGAAATACTAGTTAATTTCTAAATAATATATGCATAACAATATTAATATTGGCCCATGCAGGTCTCGAACCTGAAACCTTCAGGTTATTTGCACGATAATCTAACCAACTGAGCTAACGGGCCACATCTATATAAAAGCTGTAAATATTAATTAATCCCCTACGGCATTTAAGTTACTTACTATCTAATATTTAATCCCTTCAGGGTCAGACATATAACAATGTTAAGGTTCTGGTCACGAAGGTTCAATTTCCCATAAGTTTTTCCTATATTAATATTCAACGATACATATAATTTGGCCATTTGGTCATAACCTCAGATTCTTACGATTACTTCCCTATTTCCCACAATTAACCCAAACTCCTAAACCTTAGGGTAACCTTAGAGCATCGTATATAACATATTCATTCTTACATATTTACCCAAATCCCTAAATCTTATATCACCACAACATACCGAAAGGTATACATAGAAAACTATGAAAAGCAATACTCCCCATACAATAATCATTCAAGAACAGCAACAATTTTATGAAATTTATCATGCTACGAAAATTATACCAAGAATCCTCAAGAACACATAATTCCTATGAGAGAAAGGACCTCTCACTACCCTCTCATGTTAATTCACCCATATTGAAATCTATTCTCCCCCCTTACCTCGATTAATTGCTCAATCATTGAAGAATCTTGATGGATTGACAGCCCTAGCCTCCTTCTCTTCCTCCTTGTTCTTCTTCTCACTTTTTCTCCCAAAACCTTTCTCTGGCAGTTTATCGTGTTCTAATTCTCTTTCCCCAAAAAAATTTCTCTATTTCCTTAAATCCCTTATTTCTTATTTTATTATTTAAATCTTATAATAATAATAATAATAATAATAATAATAATAATAATAATAATAATAATATTATTCTCTCACTAATAATAATATTCATACTAATACTAATAATATGAATAATAATAATATTCCACCAAATAATATTATTAATACGAATAATAATAATAATAATAATAATAATAATAATAATAATAATAATAATAATAATAATAATAATAACCTCATTAACATTATTATTAATAATAGTTAGAATAATATTAATCACTATAATGCTCTCGATATTATAATTAACTTACTCCTTTATCTAGGTCCACAGTACCCCAACTAAGGTCACCTCTCTCCCTTACTCCTAACCTCATACCCTTAATTAAGGACACCACACAACTACACTTCACAGAAAATACCAAAGCGACTGAATAATTTAAATGGGGTGTTACATTATGTAGCACTGAAAGTTATTTTTATGAAGGAAATGATCAGTATCTACACCAATAAAACTTGAGTTCTGGTTTTTGGTATGGTGGTGAACTTTGATTCTCTGACATTCGATAGTTGGACCAAAAACTTGTAGTGAAGGAGAGAACTGCAAGTTAACATGGGGTTGTTGTTCGTATAATACTAATTGTACCAATTTAAGATAGTGAATTTCCTTTCTTGGATAGAGTGCTCCCTATATGTAGGCGTGGTTTCACCGAACTAGGTTAACAATTTTTATAACCTTTAACTTAATTGACGTATTCTGTAAATTACCAACAACGTTTATATCTATTAATTCTAGTAACAGGTCAGGTTTTCAACATCGGCTCTGGAGTCTAGCATACTCATTAAAAATAAAGTTTTTTTAAATTATAACCAAAATATAATTAGTTTCACGCACCTAAACCACAATAAGACCATCTTAAAACCTTCGAGGCATTATGTAGATTAACCACAATTTAAATGTGGAAAAACAAATATCAATCCTATTTTTTCAAGGTTTAAGCTTGACAAATATTTTATTATGCCCTATTTAGTTATGATTTAACCATGTCAAAATTTTGGTCATGTGTAATATCCCACCTTGCAAACCCTGAAAGGGGCTATGAGGACGACAATTGCATACGAATATGTTTTGTATTAAATACTTCTTTTTGTACAATAATTTATATTATATATTTGAACAGGGAGAAATAAAAAAAAGACTAGAGAAAGTGAACTACTAGTTAATTTCTAAAAAATATATGCATAAAATATTAATATTGGCCCATGCATGTCTCGAACCTGCGACCTTCGCGTTATTAGCACGACGCTCTAACCAACTTAGCTAATGGGCCACATGTGTATATAATGCATGAGATTATATATAATGCATGAGATTATATATAATGCATGAAATTATACGTGTTATGTAGCACTGTAAGTTATTTTTATGAAGGAAATGATCAGTATCTACAAGAATAAAACACGAGTTTTGGTTTTTGGTATGGTGGTGAACTTTGATTGTCTGACATTCGATAGTTGGACCAAAAACTTGTAGTGAAGGAGAGAACTGCAAGTTAACATGGGGTTGTTGTTCGTATAAGACTAATTGTACCAATTTAAGATAGTGAATTTCCTTTCTTGGATAGAGTGCTCCTATATGTAGGCGTGGTTTCACCGAACTAGGCTAACAATTTTTATAACCTTTAACTTAATTGACGTATTCTGTAAATTACCAACAAAGTTTATATCTATTCATTCTAGTAACGGGTCAGGTTTTCAACATCGGCTCTTGAGTCTGGCATACTCATTAAAAATATTTTTTTTTAAATTATAACCAAAATATAATTAGTTTCACGCACCTAAACCACAATAAGACCATCTTAAAACCTTCGAGGCGTTATGTAGATTAGCCACAATTTAAATGTGGAAAAACAAATATCAATCATATTTTTTCAAGGTTTAAGCGTGACAAATATTTTATTATGCCCTATTTAGTTATGATTTAACCATGTCAAAATTTTGGTCATGTGTAATATCCCACCTTGCAAACCCTGAAAGAGGCTATGAGGACGACAATTGCATATGAATATGTTTTGTATTATATACTTCTTTTTGTACAATAACTTATATTATATATTTGAACAAGGAGAAATAAAAAAAAAACTATAGAAAGTGAACTACTAGTTAATTTCTAAAAAATATATGCATAACAATATTAATATTGGCCCATGCAGGTCTCAAACCTGCAACCTTCACATTATTTGCACGATGCTCTAACCAACTGAGCTAATGGGCCACATCTATATAAAAGCTGCAAATATTAATTAATCCCCTACGGCATTTAAGTTACTTACTATCTAATATTTAATCCCTTCAGGGTCAGACATATAACAATGTTAAGGTTCTGGTCACGAAGGTTCAATTTCCCATAAGTTTTTCCTATATTAATATTCAACGATACATATAATTTGGCCATTTGGTCATAACCTCAGATTCTTACGATTACTTCCCTATTTCCCAACATTAACCCAAATTCCTAAACCTTAGGGAAACCTTAGAGCATCGTATATAACATATTCATTCTTACATATTTACCCAAATCCCTAAATCTTACATCACCACAACATACCGAAAGGTATACATAGAAAACTATGAAAAGCAATACTCCCCGTACAATAATCATTCAAGAACAACAACAATTTTATGGAATTTATCATGCTACGAAAATTAGATCAAGAATCCTCAAGAACACATAATTCCTATGAGAGAAAGGACCTCTCACTACCCTCTCATGTTAATTCACCCATATTGAAATCCATTCTCCCCCCTTACCTCGATTAATTGCTCAATCGTTGAAGAATCTTGAAGGATTGACAGCCTTAGCCTCCTTCTCTTCCTCCTTGTTCTTCTTCTCACTTTTTCTCCCAAAACCTTTCTCTGGCTGTTTATCGTGTTCTAATTCTCTTTCCCCAAAAAACTTCTCTATTTCCTTTAATCCCTTATTTCTTATTTTATTATTTAAATCCTATAATAATAATAATACTAATATTATTCTCTCACTAATAATAATAATATGAATAATAATAATATGAATAATAATAATATTTCACCAAATAATATTATTAATACGAATAATAATAATAATAACCTCATTAATATTATTATTAATAATAGTTGGAATAATATTAATCACTATAATGCTCTCGATATCATAATTAACTTACTCCTTTATCTAGGTCCACAGTACCCCAACTAAGGTCACCTCTCTCCCTTACTCCAAACCTCATACCCTTAATTAAGGACACCACACAACTACACCTCACAGAAAATACCAAAGCGACTGAATAATTTAAATGGGGTGTTACAACTCTCCCCCACTTAAAATATTTTCGTCCTCAAAAATGTACCTGATGAGAATGGTTCCGGATACGACTCTCGCATCTTACTCTCAAGTCAATTCATTCCTAAAATAACATCCAACTCGCGGAGTGGTAAAAAAATCAAGTTCACTCCAAAATCCTTACCAAAGATCGACACTGGACAATTCAAACACACACATGACTATAAACATTCTATAGTCAGACTATACTACAACACTGGCCGGACGGACCAACCTGCTCTGATACCAATTGTAACACCCCACTTTACCCCGTACGTGTAATATAATAAATATAAAAAAATAATTCTTAAAATTCATCAGAGTTCTCCAACACAGTGGGATATCACACTAAGTCACTTCATTTCGTTAAAATAATCAATATTATTTAGTTTTCAAGTAAGCAGCGGAATACAAATCAATTCTCCAATATAATTCTCCTCGACACGAGGTCATACAACATAAGTCCAATAAATGAAGATACGTAACAATAAACAAATAAAGTAGTTAAATAACAACGTAATCCCGTCATCCCATGTTACGTATCAGAGCGACTCCTAAGACTCGATCAAATAGCAACACACTCCAAGCACTACTCAGGTACCTGGTCACTTGTACTCCCAAGAGAGCACAGACACAACAACAAAAAGGGGTGAGAACTACATTCAATAAATAAACGGTGAAATACACATGCTAAGGAGTAGTTACACACCACACATAAAATAAGCACAAATAACGCACATACACGTGCCACCTCAATCACTTGGCATTCATAGCCCACACTCAATTACAATAATGCAATGTGACTCACTGACTCGACACAATGCATGTGGTACCAACACAATCTCATACGTTTCACACTAGAACCCGATTCCCGTCGGAATCCGGATAAGTCGTATATACGTTCCTCTGAACTACAACTTATCTCCACAACGACTCCCACAATGAAGTCCGGACGAAACTAGGCACCCATCATGGATTCCCACCTAGCCATCTCCACAAGACACATGATATGAAATGCATGTCAACACAATTATGCAATGTAATACATCATGCATAATTCACGACCAATCTTGATCCACACGAGCCATCCGCTCACCGTAATCCTCTCGGGAATTACCACAATCGCACAAGATTGTCCACATTCGACCATCTTGACCCACATCTATCAAAACACCAAGACATCATTGAACCAGAACATGATTCGTTACTAAAACATATACACAATTGACTTCTCAAACATAATTAGATATAAAAATATTGGAAAAACAATTCCATTATTTATCCTATGTTATAGCTCTATTCATTAGCTTTCCAACGCTTCGAACAGGGATCAAAACGGACTTACGGATCCAAAGTTACGTCCAAAACAATTTCGACCGAAAACATGAACATCCGTGACGGACAGAAAGACGCTGTTACGCTCCGGAACTGATTTTCACTCAATTATTCTTGCGAATTACTTACTCAAAGCACCCAAAACATCACTAAAACATTCCTAAGGTTATACGGCAATAACGACACAACTTCTATGGTTTATTAGACTCATCTGGCAACATTTGCAACACATAAAACACTATTTCTCACAATTGCTCTGAGTACTTCAGAGATACCCACATTTGAATATTCTTATTTCTATAAGGACAACATATCACAATTCTTCCTTCAATTACACCCTACAGCATTTAAGTTACTTACTATTTAATATTTAATTCCTTCAGGGTCAGACATATAACAATGTTAAGGTTCTTGTCACGAAGGTTCAATTTCCCATAAGTTTTTCCTATATTAATATCAACGATACATATAATTTGGTCATTTGGTCATAACCTCAGATTCTTAAGATTACTTCCCTATTTCCCACAATTAACCCAAATTCCTAAACCTTAGGGAAAAGCATCGTATATAACACATTCATTCTTACATATTTACCCAAATCCCTAAACCTTACATCACCACAACATACCGAAAGGTATACATAGAAAACTATGAAAAGCAATACTCCTCATACAATAATCATTCAAGAACAGCAACATTTTTATGGAATTTATCATGCTACGAAAATTAGATCAAGAATCCTCAAGAACACATAATTCCTATGAGAGAAAGGACCTCTCACTACCCTCTCATGTTAATTCACCCATATTGAAATCCATTCTCCCTCTTTACCTCGATTAATTGCTCAATCGTTGAAGAATCTTGAAGGATTGACAGCCATAGCCTCCTTCTCTTCCTCCTTGTTCTTCTTCTCACTTTTTCTCCCAAAACCTTTCTCTGTCAGTTTATCGTTTTCTAATTCTCTTTCCCCAAAAAAACTTCTCTATTTCCTTTAATCCCTTATTTCTTATTTTATTATTTAAATCCTATAATAATAATAATAATAATAATAATAATATTATTCTCTCACTAATAATAATATTCATACTAATAGTAATAATATGAATAAGAATAATATTCCACCAAATAATATTATTAATACGAATAATAATAATAATAATAATAATAATAATAATAATAATAATAATAATAATAATAATAACCTCATTAACATTATTATTAATAATAGTTGGAATAATATTAATCACTATAATGCTCTTGATATCATAATTAACTTACTCCTTTATCTAGGTCCACAGTACTCCAACTAAGGTCACCTCTCTCCCTTACTCCTAACCTCATACCCTTAATTAAGGACACCACACAACTACACCTCACAGAAAATACCAAAGCGACTGAATAATTTAAATGGGGTGTTACAACTCTCCCCCACTTAAAATATTTTCGTCCTCGAAAATGTACCTGATGAGAACGGTTCCGGATACGACTCTCGCATCTTACTCTCAAGCCAATTCATTCCTAAAATAACATCCAACTTGCGGAGTGGTAAACAAATCAAGTTCACTCCAAAATCCTTACCAAAGATCGACACTGGACAATTCAAACACACACATGACTATAAACATTCTATAGTTAGACTCTACTACAACACTGGCCGGACGGACCAACCTGCTCTGATACCAATTGTAACACCCCACTTTACCCCGTACGTGTAATATAATAAATATAGAAAAATAATTCTTAAAATTCATCAGAGTTCTCCAACACTGTGGGATATCACACTAAGTCACTTCATTTCATTAAAATAATCAATATTATTTAGTTTTCAAGTAAGCAGCGGAATACAAATCAATTCCCCAATATAATTCTCCTCTACACGAGGTCATACAACATAAGTCCAAAAAATGAAGATACGTAACAATAAACAAATAAAATAGTCAAATAACAACGTAATCCCGTCATCCCATGTTACGTATCAGAGCGAATCCTAAGACTCGATCAAATAGCAACACACTCCAAGCACTACTCAGGTACTTGGTCACCTGTACTCCCAAGAGAGCACAGACACAACAACAAAAAGGGGTGAGAACTACATTCAATAAATAAACGGTGAAATACACATGCTAAGGAGTAGTTACACACCACACATAAAATAAGCACAAATAACGCACATACACGTGCCACCTCAATCACTTGGCATTCATAGCCCACACTCAATTACAATAATGCAATGTGACTCACTGACTCGACACAATGCATGTGGTACCAACACAATCTCATACGGTTCACACTAGAACCTGATTCCCGTTGGAATCCGGATAAGTCGTATATACGTTCCTCTGAACTACAACTTATCTCCACAACGACTCCCACAATGAAGTCCGGATGAAACTAGGCACCCATCATGGATTCCCACCTAGCCATCTCCACAAGACACATGATATGAAATGCATGTCAACACAATTATGCAATGTAATACATCATGCATAATTCACGATCAATCTTGATCAACACGACCCATCCTCTCACCGTAATCCTCTCGGGAATTACCACAATCGCACAAGATTGTCCACATTCGACCATCTTGGCCCACATCTATCAAAACACCAAGACATCATTGAACCAGAACATGATTCGTTACTAAAACATATACACAATTGACTTCTCAAACATAATTAGATATAAAAATATTGGAAAAACAATTCCATTATCTATCCTATGTTATAGCTCTATTCATTAGCTTTCCAACGCTTCGAACGGGGATCAAAATGGACTTACGGATCCAAAGTTACGTCCAAAACAATTTCGACAGAAAACATGAACATCCGTGACGGACAGAAAGACGCTGTTACGCTCTGGAACTGATTTTCACTCAATTATTCTTGCGAATTACTTTCCCAAAGCACCCAAAACATCACTAAAACATTCCTAAGGTTATACGGCAATAACGACACAACTTCTATGGTTTATTAGGCTCATCTAGCAACATTTGCAACACATAAAACACTATTTCCTGCAATTGCTTTGAGTACTTCAGAGTTACCCACATTTGAATATTCTTATTCCTATAAGGACAACATATCACAATTTTTCCTTCAATTACACCCTACGGCATTTAAGTTACTTACTATCTAATATTTAATCCCTTCAGGGTCAGACATATAACAATGTTAAGGTTCTCGTCACGAATGTTCAATTTCCCATAAGTTTTTCCTATATTAATATTCAACGATACATATAATTTGGCCATTTGGTCATAACCTCAGATTCTTACGATTACTTCCCTATTTCCCACAATTAACCCAAATTCCTAAACCTTAGGGAAACCTTAGAGCATCGTATATAACATATTCATTCTTACATATTTATCCAAATCCCTAAATCTTACATCACCACAACATACCGAAAGGTATACATAGAAAACTATGAAAAGCAATACTCCCCATACAATATTCATTCAAGAACAGCAACAATTTTATGGAATTTATCATGTTACGAAAATTAGATCAAGAATCCTCAAAAACACATAATTCCTATGAGAGAAAGGACCTCTCACTACCCTCTCATGTTAATTCACCCATATTGAAATCCATTCTCCCCCTTACCTCGATTAATTGCTCAATCATTGAAGAATCTTGAAGGATTGACAGCCCTAGCCTCCTTCTCTTCCTCCTTTTTCTTCTTCTCACTTTTTCTCCCAAAACCTTTCTCTGACAGTTTATCGTGTTCTAATTCTCTTTCTCCAAAAAAATTTCTCTATTTCCTTAAATCCCTTATTTCTTATTTTATTATTTAAATCCTATAATAATAATAATAATAATAATAATAATAATAATAATAATATTATTCTCTCACTAATAATAATATTCATGCTAATAGTAATAATATGAATAATAATAATATTCCACCAAATAATATTATTAATATGAATAATAATAATAATAATAATAATAATAATAATAATAATAATAATAATAATAACCTCATTAACATTATTATTAATAATAGTTGGAATAATATTAATCACTATAATGCTCTCGATATCATAATTAACTTACTCCTTTATCTAGGTCCATAATACCCCAACTAAGGTCACCTCTCTCCCTTACTCCTAACATCATACCCTTAATTAAGGACACCACACAACTACACTTCACAGAAAATACCAAAGCGACTGAATAATTTAAATGGGGTGTTACATTATGTAGCACTGAAAGTTATTTTTATGAAGGAAATGATCAGTATCTACACCAATAAAACTCGAGTTCTGGTTTTTGGTATGGTGGTGAACTTTTATTCTCTGACATTCGATAGTTGGACCAAAAACTTGTAGTGAAGGAGAGAACTGCAAGTTAACATGGGGTTGTTGTTCGTATAATACTAATTGTACCAATTTAAGATAGTGAATTTCCTTTCTTGGATAGAGGGCTCCCTATATGTAGGCGTGGTTTCACCGAACTAGGTTAACAATTTTTATAACCTTTAACTTAATTGACGTATTCTGTAAATTACCAACAACGTTTATATCTATTAATTCTAGTAACAGGTCAGATTTTCAACATCGGCTCTGGAGTCTAGCATACTCATTAAAAATAAAGTTTTTTTAAATTATAACCAAAATATAATTAGTTTCACGCACCTAAACCACAATAAGACCATCTTAAAACCTTCGAGGCATTATGTAGATTAACCACAATTTAAATGTGGAAAAACAAATATCAATCCTATTTTTTCAAGGTTTAAGCGTGACAAATATTTTATTATGCCCTATTTAGTTATGATTTAACCATGTCAAAATTTTGGTCATGTGTAATATCCCACCTTGCAAACCCTGAAAGGGGCTATGAGGACGACAATTGCATACGAATATGTTTTGTATTATATACTTCTTTTTGTACAATAATTTATATTATATATTTGAACAAGGAGAAATAAAAAAAAGACTATAGAAAGTGAATTACTAGTTAATTTCTAAAAAATATATGCATAAAATATTAATATTGGCCCATGCAGGTCTCAAACCTGCGACCTTCGCGTTATTAGCACGACGCTCTAACCAACTGAGCTAATGGGCCACATGTGTATATAATGCATGAGATTATATATAATGCATGAGATTATATATAATGCATGAAATTATACGTGTTATGTAGCACTGTAAGTTATTTTTATGAAGGAAATGATCAGTATCTACAAGAATAAAACTCGAGTTTTGGTTTTTGGTATGGTGGTGAACTTTGATTGTCTGACATTCGATAGTTGGACCAAAAACTTGTAGTGAAGGAGAGAACTGCAAGTTAACATGGGGTTGTTGTTCGTATAAGACTAATTGTACCAATTTAAGATAGTGAATTTCCTTTCTTGGATAGAGTGCTCCCTATATGTAGGCGTGGTTTCACCGAACTAGGCTAACAATTTTTATAACCTTTAACTTAATTGACGTAATCTGTAAATTACCAAGAACGTTTATATTTATTAATTCTAGTAACGGTTCAGGTTTTCAACATCGGCTCTTGAGTCTAGCATACTCATTAAAAATAATTTTTTTTAAAATTATAACCAAAATATAATTAGTTTCACGCACCTAAACCACAATAAGACCATCTTAAAACCTTCGAGGCGTTATGTAGATTAGTCACAATTTAAATGTGGAAAAACAAATATCAATCCTATTTTTTCAAGGTTTAAGCGTGACAAATATTTTATTATGCCCTATTTAGTTATGATTTAACCATGTCAAAATTTTGGTCATGTGTAATATCCCGCCTTGCAAACCCTGAAGGGGGCTATGAGGACGACAATTACATATGAATATGTTTTGTATTATATACTTCTTTTTGTACAATAATTTATATTATATATTTGAGCAAGGAGAAATAAAAAAAAAGACTATAGAAAGTGAACTACTAGTTAATTTCTAAAAAATATATGCATAAAATATTAATATTGGCCCATGCAGGTCTCGAACCTGCGACCTTCGCGTTATTAGCACGACGCTCTAACCAACTGAGCTAATGGGCCACATGTGTATATAATGCATGAGATTATATATAATGCATGAGATTATATATAATGCATGAAATTATACGTGTTATGTAGCACTGTAAGTTATTTTTATGAAGGAAATGATCAGTATCTACAAGAATAAAACTCGAGTTTTGGTTTTTGGTATGGTGGTGAACTTTGATTGTCTGACATTCGATAGTTGGACCAAAAACTTGTAGTGAAGGAGAGAACTGCAAGTTAACATGGGGTTGTTGTTCGTATAAGACTAATTGTACCAATTTAAGATAGTGAATTTCCTTTCTTGGATAGAGTGCTCCCTATATGTAGGCGTGGTTTCACCGAACTAGGCTAACAATTTTTATAACCTTTAACTTAATTGACGTAATCTGTAAATTACCAAGAACGTTTATATTTATTAATTCTAGTAACGGTTCAGGTTTTCAACATCGGCTCTTGAGTCTAGCATACTCATTAAAAATAAATTTTTTTAAAATTATAACCAAAATATAATTAGTTTCACGCACCTAAACCACAATAAGACCATCTTAAAACCTTCGAGGCGTTATGTAGATTAGTCACAATTTAAATGTGGAAAAACAAATATCAATCCTATTTTTTCAAGGTTTAAGCGTGACAAATATTTTATTATGCCCTATTTAGTTATGATTTAACCATGTCAAAATTTTGCTCATGTGTAATATCCCGTCTTGCAAACCCTGAAGGGGGCTATGAGGACGACAATTACATATGAATATGTTTTGTATTATATACTTCTTTTTGTACAATAATTTATATTATATATTTGAGCAAGGAGAAATAAAAAAAAAAGACTATAGAAAGTGAACTACTAGTTAATTTCTAAAAAATATATGCATAAAATAATAATATTGGCCAATGCAGGTCTCGAACATGCAACCTTCGCGTTATTAGCACGACGCTCTAACCAACTGAGCTAATGGGCCACATATGTATATAATGCATGAGATTATATATAATGCATGAGATTATACGTGTTGTGTAGCACTGTTAGTTATTTTTATGAAGGAAATGATCAGTATCTACAAGAATAAAACTCGAGTTCTGGTTTTTGGTATGGTGCTGAGCTTTGATTCTCTGACATTCGATAGTTGGACCAAAAACTTGTAGTGAAGGAGAGAACCGCAAGTTAACATGGGGTTGTTGTTCGTATAAAACTAATTGTACCAATTTAAGATAGTGAATTTCCTTTCTTGGATAGAGTGCTCCCTATATGTAGGCGTGGTTTCACCGAACTAGGTTAACAATTTTTATAACCTTTAATTTAATTGACGCATTCTGTAAATTAGCAACAACGTTTATATCTATTAATTCTAGTAACGGGTCAGGTTTCCAACATCGGCTCTTGAGTCTAGCATACTCATTAAAAATAATTTTTTTTAAAATTATAACCAAAATATAATTAGTTTCACGCACCTAAACCACAATAAGACCATCTTAAAACCTTCGAGGCGTTATGTAGATTAGTCACAATTTAAATGTGGAAAAACAAATATCAATCCTATTTTTTCAAGGTTTAAGCGTGACAAATATTTTATTATGCCCTATTTAGTTATGATTTAACCATGTCAAAATTTTGGTCATGTGTAATATCCCGCCTTGCAAACCCTGAAGGGGGCTATGAGGACGACAATTACATATGAATATGTTTTGTATTATATACTTCTTTTTGTACAATAATTTATATTATATATTTGAGCAAGGAGAAATAAAAAAAAAAGACTATAGAAAGTGAACTACTAGTTAATTTCTAAAAAATATATTTTATTATTTAAATCCTATAATAATAATAATAATAATAATAATAATAATAATAATATTCTCTCACTAATAATAATAATATGAATAATAATAATATTTCACCAAATAATATTATTAATACGAATAATAATAATAATAATAATAATAATAATATTAATAATAATAACCTCATTAATATTATTATTAATAATAGTTGGAATAATATTAATCACTATAATGCTCTCGATATCATAATTAACTTACTCCTTTATCTAGGTCCACAGTACTCCAACTAAGGTCACCTCTCTCCCTTACTCCTAACCTCATACCCTTAATTAAGGACACCACATAGCTACACCTCACAGAAAATACCAAAGCGACTGAATAATTTAAATGGGGTGTTACAACTCTCCCCCACTTAAAATATTTTCGTCCTCGAAAATGTACCTGATGAGAACGGTTCCGGATACGACTCTCGCATCTTACTCTCAAGCCAATTCATTCCTAAAATAACATCCAACTCGCGGAGTGGTAAACAAATCAAGTTCACTCCAAAATCCTTACCAAAGATCGACACTGGACAATTCAAACACACACATGACTATAAACATTTTATAGTCAGACTCTACTACAACACTGGCCGGACGGACCAACCTGCTCTGATACCAATTGTAACACCCCACTTTACCCCGTACGTGTAATATAATAAATATAGAAAAATAATTCTTAAAATTCATCAGAGTTCTCCAACACTGTGGGATATCACACTAAGTCACTTCATTTCATTAAAATAATCAATATTATTTAGTTTTCAAGTAAGCAGCGGAATACAAATCAATTCCCCAATATAATTCTCCTCTACACGAGGTCATACAACATAAGTCCAAAAAATGAAGATACGTAACAATAAACAAATAAAGTAGTCAAATAACAACGTAATCCCGTCATCCCATGTTACGTATCAGAGCGACTCCTAAGACTCGATCAAATAGCAACACACTTCAAGCACTACTCAGGTACTTGGTCACCTGTACTCCCAAGAGAGCACAGACACAATAACAAAAAGGGGTGAGAACTAGATTCAATAAATAAACGGTGAAATACACATGCTAAGGAGTAGTTACACACCACACATAAAATAAGCACAAATAACGCACATACACGTGCCACCTCAATCACTTGGCATTCATAGCCCACACTCAATTACAATAATGCAATGTGACTCACTGACTCGACACAATGCATGTGGTACCAACACAATCTCATACGGTTCACACTAGAACCCGATTCCCGTTGGAATCCGGATAAGTCGTATATACGTTCCTCTGAACTACAACTTATCTCCACAACGACTCCCACAATGAAGTCCGGATGAAACTAGGAACCCATCATGGATTCCCACCTAGCCATCTCCACAAGACACATGATATGAAATGCATGTCAACACAATTATGCAATGTAATACATCATGCATAATTCACGATCAATCTTGATCCACACGACCCATCCTCTCACCGTAATCCTCTCGGGAATTACCACAATCGCACAAGATTGTCCACATTCGACCATCTTGGCCCACATCTATCAAAACACCAAGACATCATTGAACCAGAACATGATTCGTTACTAAAACATATACACAATTGACTTCTCAAACATAATTAGATATAAAATTATTGGAAAAACAATTCCATTATCTATCCTATGTTCTAGCTCTGTTCATTAGCTTTCCAACGCTTCGAACGGGGATCAAAATGGACTTACGGATCCAAAGTTACGTCCAAAACAATTTCGACAGAAAACATGAACATCCGTGACGGACAGAAAGACGCTGTTATGCTCCGGAACTGATTTTCACTCAATTATTCTTGCGAATTACTTACCCAAAGCACCCAAAACATTACTAAAACATTCCTAAGGTTATACGGCAATAACGACACAACTTCTATGGTTTATTAGGCTCATCTAGCAACATTTGCAACACATAAAACACTAATTCCTGCAATTGCTCTGAGTACTTCAGAGTTACCCACATTTGAATATTTTTATTCCTATAAGGACAACATATCACAATTTTTCCTTCAATTACACCCTACGACATTTAAGTTACTTACTATCTAATATTTAATCCCTTCAGGGTCAGACATATAACAATGTTAAGGTTCTCGTCACGAATGTTCAATTTCCCATAAGTTTTTCCTATATTAATATTCAACGATACATATAATTTGGCCATTTGTTCATACCCTCAGATTCTTACAATTACTTCCCTATTTCCCACCATTAACCCAAATTCCTAAACCTGAGGGAAACCTTAGAGGATCGTATATAACACATTCATTCTTACATATTTATCCAAATCCCTAAACCTTACATCACCACAACATACCGAAAGGTATACATAGAAAACTATGAAAAGCAATACTCTCCATACAATAATCATTCAAGAACAACAACAATTTTATGGAATTTATCATGTTACGAAAATTAGATCAAGAATCCTCAAGAACACATAATTCCTATGAGAGAAAGGACCTCTCACTACCCTCTCATGTTAATTCACCCATATTGAAATCCATTCTCCCCCCTTACCTCGATTAATTGCTCAATCATTGAAGAATCTTGAAGGATTGACAGCCCTAGCCTCCTTCTCTTCCTCCTTGTTCTTCTTCTCACTTTTTCTCCCAAAAGCTTTCTCTGGCAGTTTATCGTGTTCTAATTCTCTTTCCCCAAAAAAATTTCTCTATTTCCTTAAATCTCTTATTTCTTATTTTATTATTTAAATCCTATAATAATAATAATAATAATAATAATAATAATAATAATAATAATAATAATAATAATAATAATAATAATAATAATACTAATATTATTCTCTCACTAATAATAATATTCATACTAATAGTAATAATATGAATAATAATAATATTCCACCAAATAATATTATTAATACGAATAATAATAATAATAATAATAATAATAATAATAATAATAATAATAATAATAATAATAATAATAATAATAATAATAATAATAATAATAATAATAATAATAATAATAACCTTATTAACATTATTATTAATAATAGTTGGAATAATATTAATCACTATAATGCTCTCGATATCATAATTAACTTACTCATTTATCTAGGTCCACAGTACCCCAACTAAGGTCACCTCTCTCCCTTACTCCTAACCTCATACCCTTGCAAACCCTGAAAGGGGCTATGAGGACGACAATTGCATACGAATATGTTTTGTATTATATACTTCTTTTTGTATATTTGAACAAGGAGAAATAAAAAAAAAGACTATAGAAAGTGAACTACTAGTTAATTTCTAAAAAATATATGCATAACAATATTAATATTGGCCCATGTAGGTCTCGAACCTGCGACCTTCGCGTTATTAGCACAACGCTCTAACCAACTTAGCTAATGGGCCACATGTGTATATAATGCATGAGATTATATATAATGCATGAAATTATACGTGTTATGTAGCACTGTAAGTTATTTTTATGAAGGAAATGATCAGTATCTACAAGAATAAAACACGAGTTTTGGTTTTTTGTATGGTGGTGAACTTTGATTGTCTGACATTCGATAGTTGGACCAAAAACTTGTAGTGAAGGAGAGAACTGCAAGTTAACATGGGGTTGTTGTTCGTATAAGACTAATTGTACCAATTTAAGATAGTGAATTTCCTTTCTTGGATAGAGTGCTCCTATATGTAGGCGTGGTTTCACCGAACTAGGCTAACAATTTTTATAACCTTTAACTTAATTGACGTATTCTGTAAATTACCAACAAAGTTTATATCTATTCATTCTAGTAACGGGTCAGGTTTTCAACATCGGCTCTTGAGCCTGGCATACTCATTAAAAATATTTTTTTTTTTAAATTATAACCAAAATATAATTAGTTTCACGCACCTAAACCACAATAAGACCATCTTAAAACCTTCGAGGCGTTATGTAGATTAGCCACAATTTAAATGTGGAAAAACAAATATCAATCCTATTTTTTCAAGGTTTAAGCGTGATAAATATTTTATTATGCCCTATTTAGTTATGATTTAACAATGTCAAAATTTTGGTCATGTGTAATATCCCACCTTGCAAACCCTGAAAGGGGCTATGAGGACGACAATTGCATATGAATATGTTTTGTATTATATACTTCTTTTTGTACAATAATTTATATTATATATTTGAACAAGGAGAAATATAAAAAAAAGACTATAGAAAGTGAATTACTAGTTAAAGTCTAAAAAATATATGCATAACAATATTAATATTGGCCCATGCAGGTCTCGAACCTGCGACCTTCGCGTTATTAGCACGACGCTCTAACCAACTGAGCTAATGGGCCACATGTATATATAATGCATGAGATTATATATAATGCTTGAGATTATACGTGTTATGTAACACTGAAAGTTATTTTTATGAAGGAAATGATCAGTATCTACAAGAATAAAACTCGAGTTCTGGTTTTTGGTATGGTGGTGAACTTTGATTCTCTGACATTCGGTAGTTGGACCAAAAACTTGTAGTGAAAGAGGGAACTGCAATTTAACATGGGGTTGTTGTTCGTATAAGACTAATTGTACCAATTTAAGATAGTGAATTTCCTTTCTTGGATAGAGTGCTCTCTATATGTAGGCGTGGTTTCACCGAAATAGGTTAACAATTTTTATAACCTTTAACTTAATTGACGTATTCTGTAAATTACCAAGAACGTTTATATCTATTAATTCTAGTAACGGTTCAGGTTTTCAACATCGGCTCTTGAGTCTAGCATACTCATTAAAAATAATTTTTTTTATAATTATAACCAAAATATAATTAGTTTCACGCACCTAAACCACAATAAGACCATCTTAAAACCTTCGAGGCGTTATGTAGATTAGTCACAATTTAAATGTGGAAAAACAAATATCAATCCTATTTTTTCAAGGTTTAAGCGTGACAAATATTTTATTATGCCCTATTTAGTTATGATTTAACCATGTCAAAATTTTGGTCATGTGTAATATCCCGTCTTGCAAACCCTGAAGGGGGCTATGAGGACGACAATTACATATGAATATGTTTTGTATTATATACTTCTTTTTGTACAATAATTTATATTATATATTTGAGCAAGGAGAAATAAAAAAAAAAAGACTATAGAAAGTGAACTACTAGTTAATTTCTAAAAAATATATGCATAAAATAATAATATTGGCCAATGCAGGTCTCGAACATGCAACCTTCGCGTTATTAGCACGACGCTCTAACCAACTAAGCTAATGGGCCACATATGTATATAATGCATGAGATTATATATAATGCATGAGATTATACGTGTTGTGTAGCACTGTTAGTTATTTTTATGAAGGAAATGATCAGTATCTACAAGAATAAAACTCGAGTTCTGGTTTTTGGTATGGTGCTGAGCTTTGATTCTCTGACATTCGATAGTTGGACCAAAAACTTGTAGTGAAGGAGAGAACCGCAAGTTAACATGGGGTTGTTGTTCGTATAAAACTAATTGTACCAATTTAAGATAGTGAATTTCCTTTCTTGGATAGAGTGCTCCCTATATGTAGGCGTGGTTTCACCGAACTAGGTTAACAATTTTTATAACCTTTAATTTAATTGACGCATTCTGTAAATTAGCAACAACGTTTATATCTATTAATTCTAGTAACGGGTCAGGTTTCCAACATCGGCTCTTGAGTCTAGCATACTCATTAAAAATAATTTTTTTTAAAATTATAACCAAAATATAATTAGTTTCACGCACCTAAACCACAATAAGACCATCTTAAAACCTTCGAGGCGTTATGTAGATTAGTCACAATTTAAATGTGGAAAAACAAATATCAATCCTATTTTTTCAAGGTTTAAGCGTGACAAATATTTTATTATGCCCTATTTAGTTATGATTTAACCATGTCAAAATTTTGGTCATGTGTAATATCCCGCCTTGCAAACCCTGAAGGGGGCTATGAGGACGACAATTACATATGAATATGTTTTGTATTATATACTTCTTTTTGTACAATAATTTATATTATATATTTGAGCAAGGAGAAATAAAAAAAAAGACTATAGAAAGTGAACTACTAGTTAATTTCTAAAAAATATATGCATAAAATATTAATATTGGCCCATGCAGGTCTCGAACCTGCGACCTTCGCGTTATTAGCACGACGCTCTAACCAACTGAGCTAATGGGCCACATGTGTATATAATGCATGAGATTATATATAATGCATGAGATTATATATAATGCATGAAATTATACGTGTTATGTAGCACTGTAAGTTATTTTTATGAAGGAAATGATCAGTATCTACAAGAATAAAACTCAAGTTTTGGTTTTTGGTATGGTGGTGAACTTTGATTGTCTGACATTCGATAGTTGGACCAAAAACTTGTAGTGAAGGAGAGAACTGCAAGTTAACATGGAGTTGTTGTTCGTATAAGACTAATTGTACCAATTTAAGATAGTGAATTTCCTTTCTTGGATAGAGTGCTCCCTATATGTAGGCGTGGTTTCACCGAACTAGGCTAACAATTTTTATAACCTTTAACTTAATTGACGTAATCTGTAAATTACCAAGAACGTTTATATTTATTAATTCTAGTAACGGTTCAGGTTTTCAACATCGGCTCTTGAGTCTAGCATACTCATTAAAAATAATTTTTTTTAAAATTATAACCAAAATATAATTAGTTTCACGCACCTAAACCACAATAAGACCATCTTAAAACCTTCGAGGCGTTATGTAGATTAGTCACAATTTAAATGTGGAAAAACAAATATCAATCCTATTTTTTCAAGGTTTAAGCGTGACAAATATTTTATTATGCCCTATTTAGTTATGATTTAACCATGTCAAAATTTTGGTCATGTGTAATATCCCGTCTTGCAAACCCTGAAGGGGGCTATGAGGACGACAATTACATATGAATATGTTTTGTATTATATACTTCTTTTTGTACAATAATTTATATTATATATTTGAGCAAGGAGAAATAAAAAAAAAGACTATAGAAAGTGAACTACTAGTTAATTTCTAAAAAACATATGCATAAAATATTAATATTGGCCAATGCAGGTCTCGAACATGCAACCTTCGCGTTATTAGCACGACGCTCTAACCAACTGAGCTAATGGGCCACATATGTATATAATGCATGAGATTATATATAATGCATGAGATTATACGTGTTGTGTAGCACTGTTAGTTATTTTTATGAAGGAAATGATCAGTATCTACAAGAATAAAACTCGAGTTCTGGTTTTTGGTATGGTGCTGAGCTTTGATTCTCTGACATTCGATAGTTGGACCAAAAACTTGTAGTGAAGGAGAGAACCGCAAGTTAACATGGGGTTGTTGTTCGTATAAAACTAATTGTACCAATTTAAGATAGTGAATTTCCTTTCTTGGATAGAGTGCTCCCTATATGTAGGCGTGGTTTCACCGAACTAGGTTAACAATTTTTATAACCTTTAATTTAATTGACGCATTCTGTAAATTAGCAACAACGTTTATATCTATTAATTCTAGTAACGGGTCAGGTTTCCAACATCGGCTCTTGAGTCTAGCATACTCATTAAAAATAAATTTTTTTAAATTATAACCAAAACATAATTAGTTTCACGTACCTAAACCACAATAAGACCATCTTAAAACCTTCGAGGCGTTATGTAGATTAGCCACAATTTAAATGTGGAAAAACAAATATCAATCCTATTTTTTCAAGGTTTAAGCGTGACAAATATTTTATTATGCCCTATTTAGTTATGATTTAACCATGTCAAAATTTTGGTCATGTGTAATATCCCACCTTGCAAACCCTGAAAGGGGCTATGAGGACGACAATTGCATATGAATATGTTTTGTATTATATACTTCTTTTTGTACAATAATTTATATTATATATTTGAACAAGGAGAAATAAAAAAAAGACTATAGAAAGTGAACTACTAGTTAATTTCTAAAAAATATATGCATAATAATATTAATATTTTTGTATTATATACTTCTTTTTGTACAATAATTTATATTATATATTTGAACAAGGAGAAATAAAAAAAAGACTATAGAAAGTGAACTACTAGTTAATTTCTAAAAAATATATGCATAATAATATTAATATTGGCCCATGAAGGTCTCGAACCTGCAACCTTCACATTATTTGCACGATGCTCTAACCAACTGAGCTAATGGTCCACATCTATATAAAAGCTGCAAATATTAATCAATCCCCTACGACATTTAAGTTACTTACTATCTAATATTTAATCCCTTCAGGGTCAGACATATAACAATGTTAAGGTTCTGGTCACGAAGGTTCAATTTCCCATAAGTTTTTCCTATATTAGTATTCAACGATACATATAATTTGGCCATTTGGTCATAACCTCAGATTCTTACGATTACTTCCCTATTTCCCACAATTAACCCAAATTCCTAAACCTTAGGGAAACCTTAGAGCATCGTATATAACATATTCATTCTTACATATTTACCCAAATCCCTAAATCTTACATCACCACAACATACCGAAAGGTATACATAGAAAACTATGAAAAGCAATACTCCCCATACAATAATCATTCAAGAACAGCAACAATTTTATGGAATTTATCATGCTACGAAAATTAGATCAAGAATCCTCAAGAACACATAATTCCTATGAGAGAAAGGACCTCTCACTACCCTCTCATGTTAATTCACCCATATTGAAATCCATTCTCCCCCCTTACCTCGATTAATTGCTCAATCGTTGAAGAATCTTGAAGGATTGACAGCCTTAGCCTCCTTCTCTTCCTCCTTGTTCTTCTTCTCACTTTTTCTCCCAAAACCTTTCTCTGGCAGTTTATCGTGTTCTAATTCTCTTTCCCCAAAAAAACTTCTCTATTTCCTTTAATCCCTTATTTCTTATTTTATTATTTAAATCCTATAATAATAATAATAATAATAATAATAATAATAATAATAATAATAATATTCTCTCACTAATAATAATAATATGAATAATAATAATATTTCACCAAATAATATTATTAATACGAATAATAATAATAATAATAATAATAATAATAATAATAATAATAATAATAATAACCTCATTAATATTATTATTAATAATAGTTGGAATAATATTAATCACTATAATGCTCTCGATATCATAATTAACTTACTCCTTTATCTAGGTCCACAGTACTCCAACTAAGGTCACCTCTCTCCCTTACTCCTAACCTCATACCCTTAATTAAGGACACCACATAGCTACACCTCACAGAAAATACCAAAGCGACTGAATAATTTAAATGGGGTGTTACAACTCTCCCCCACTTAAAATATTTTCATCCTCGAAAATGTACCTGATGAGAACGGTTCCGGATACGACTCTCGCATCTTACTCTCAAGCCAATTCATTCCTAAAATAACATCCAACTCGCGGAGTGGTAAACAAATCAAGTTCACTCCAAAATCCTTACCAAAGATCGACACTGGACAATTCAAACACACACATGACTATAAACATTTTATAGTCAGACTCTACTACAACACTGGCCGGACGGACCAACCTGCTCTGATACCAATTGTAACACCCCACTTTACCCCGTACGTGTAATATAATAAATATAGAAAAATAATTCTTAAAATTCATCAGAGTTCTCCAACACTGTGGGATATCACACTAAGTCACTTCATTTCATTAAAATAATCAATATTATTTAGTTTTCAAGTAAGCAGCGGAATACAAATCAATTCCCCAATATAATTCTCCTCTACACGAGGTCATACAACATAAGTCCAAAAAATGAAGATACGTAACAATAAACAAATAAAGTAGTCAAATAACAACGTAATCCCGTCATCCCATGTTACGTATCAGAGCGACTCCTAAGACTCGATCAAATAGCAACACACTTCAAGCACTACTCAGGTACTTGGTCACCTGTACTCCCAAGAGAGCACAGACACAATAACAAAAAGGGGTGAGAACTAGATTCAATAAATAAACGGTGAAATACACATGCTAAGGAGTAGTTACACACCACACATAAAATAAGCACAAATAACGCACATACACGTGCCACCTCAATCACTTGGCATTCATAGCCCACACTCAATTACAATAATGCAATGTGACTCACTGACTCGACACAATGCATGTGGTACCAACACAATCTCATACGGTTCACACTAGAACCCGATTCCCGTTGGAATCCGGATAAGTCGTATATACGTTCCTCTGAACTACAACTTATCTCCACAACGACTCCCACAATGAAGTCCGGATGAAACTAGGAACCCATCATGGATTCCCACCTAGCCATCTCCACAAGACACATGATATGAAATGCATGTCAACACAATTATGCAATGTAATACATCATGCATAATTCACGATCAATCTTGATCCACACGACCCATCCTCTCACCGTAATCCTCTCGGGAATTACCACAATCGCACAAGATTGTCCACATTCGACCATCTTGGCCCACATCTATCAAAACACCAAGACATCATTGAACCAGAACATGATTCGTTACTAAAACATATACACAATTGACTTCTCAAACATAATTAGATATAAAATTATTGGAAAAACAATTCCATTATCTATCCTATGTTCTAGCTCTGTTCATTAGCTTTCCAACGCTTCGAACGGGGATCAAAATGGACTTACGGATCCAAAGTTACGTCCAAAACAATTTCGACAGAAAACATGAACATCCGTGACGGACAGAAAGACGCTGTTATGCTCCGGAACTGATTTTCACTCAATTATTCTTGCGAATTACTTACCCAAAGCACCCAAAACATTACTAAAACATTCCTAAGGTTATACGGCAATAACGACACAACTTCTATGGTTTATTAGGCTCATCTAGCAACATTTGCAACACATAAAACACTAATTCCTGCAATTGCTCTGAGTACTTCAGAGTTACCCACATTTGAATATTTTTATTCCTATAAGGACAACATATCACAATTTTTCCTTCAATTACACCCTACGACATTTAAGTTACTTACTATCTAATATTTAATCCCTTCAGGGTCAGACATATAACAATGTTAAGGTTCTCGTCACGAATGTTCAATTTCCCATAAGTTTTTCCTATATTAATATTCAACGATACATATAATTTGGCCATTTGTTCATACCCTCAGATTCTTACAATTACTTCCCTATTTCCCACCATTAACCCAAATTCCTAAACCTGAGGGAAACCTTAGAGGATCGTATATAACACATTCATTCTTACATATTTATCCAAATCCCTAAACCTTACATCACCACAACATACCGAAAGGTATACATAGAAAACTATGAAAAGCAATACTCTCCATACAATAATCATTCAAGAACAACAACAATTTTATGGAATTTATCATGTTACGAAAATTAGATCAAGAATCCTCAAGAACACATAATTCCTATGAGAGAAAGGACCTCTCACTACCCTCTCATGTTAATTCACCCATATTGAAATCCATTCTCCCCCCTTACCTCGATTAATTGCTCAATCATTGAAGAATCTTGAAGGATTGACAGCCCTAGCCTCCTTCTCTTCCTCCTTGTTCTTCTTCTCACTTTTTCTCCCAAAAGCTTTCTCTGGCAGTTTATCGTGTTCTAATTCTCTTTCCCCAAAAAAATTTCTCTATTTCCTTAAATCCCTTATTTCTTATTTTATTATTTAAATCCTATAATAATAATAATAATAATAATAATAATAATAATAATAATAATAATAATAATAATAATAATAATAATAATAATAATAATAATAATACTAATATTATTCTCTCACTAATAATAATATTCATACTAATAGTAATAATATGAATAATAATAATATTCCACCAAATAATATTATTAATACGAATAATAATAATAATAATAATAATAATAATAATAATAATAATAATAATAATAATAATAATAATAATAATAATAATAATAATAATAATAATAATAATAATAATAATAACCTTATTAACATTATTATTAATAATAGTTGGAATAATATTAATCACTATAATGCTCTCGATATCATAATTAACTTACTCATTTATCTAGGTCCACAGTACCCCAACTAAGGTCACCTCTCTCCCTTACTCCTAACCTCATACCCTTGCAAACCCTGAAAGGGGCTATGAGGACGACAATTGCATACGAATATGTTTTGTATTATATACTTCTTTTTGTACAATAATTTATATTATATATTTGAACAAGGAGAAATAAAAAAAAAGACTATAGAAAGTGAACTACTAGTTAATTTCTAAAAAATATATGCATAACAATATTAATATTGGCCCATGTAGGTCTCGAACCTGCGACCTTCGCGTTATTAGCACAACGCTCTAACCAACTTAGCTAATGGGCCACATGTGTATATAATGCATGAGATTATATATAATGCATGAAATTATACGTGTTATGTAGCACTGTAAGTTATTTTTATGAAGGAAATGATCAGTATCTACAAGAATAAAACACGAGTTTTGGTTTTTTGTATGGTGGTGAACTTTGATTGTCTGACATTCGATAGTTGGACCAAAAACTTGTAGTGAAGGAGAGAACTGCAAGTTAACATGGGGTTGTTGTTCGTATAAGACTAATTGTACCAATTTAAGATAGTGAATTTCCTTTCTTGGATAGAGTGCTCCTATATGTAGGCGTGGTTTCACCGAACTAGGCTAACAATTTTTATAACCTTTAACTTAATTGACGTATTCTGTAAATTACCAACAAAGTTTATATCTATTCATTCTAGTAACGGGTCAGGTTTTCAACATCGGCTCTTGAGTCTGGCATACTCATTAAAAATATTTTTTTTTTAAATTATAACCAAAATATAATTAGTTTCACGCACCTAAACCACAATAAGACCATCTTAAAACCTTCGAGGCGTTATGTAGATTAGCCACAATTTAAATGTGGAAAAACAAATATCAATCCTATTTTTTCAAGGTTTAAGCGTGACAAATATTTTATTATGCCCTATTTAGTTATGATTTAACAATGTCAAAATTTTGGTCATGTGTAATATCCCACCTTGCAAACCCTGAAAGGGGCTATGAGGACGACAATTGCATATGAATATGTTTTGTATTATATACTTCTTTTTGTACAATAATTTATATTATATATTTGAACAAGGAGAAATATAAAAAAAAGACTATAGAAAGTGAATTACTAGTTAAAGTCTAAAAAATATATGCATAACAATATTAATATTGGCCCATGCAGGTCTCGAACCTGCGACCTTCGCGTTATTAGCACGACGCTCTAACCAACTGAGCTAATGGGCCACATGTATATATAATGCATGAGATTATATATAATGCTTGAGATTATACGTGTTATGTAACACTGAAAGTTATTTTTATGAAGGAAATGATCAGTATCTACAAGAATAAAACTCGAGTTCTGGTTTTTGGTATGGTGGTGAACTTTGATTCTCTGACATTCGGTAGTTGGACCAAAAACTTGTAGTGAAAGAGGGAACTGCAATTTAACATGGGGTTGTTGTTCGTATAAGACTAATTGTACCAATTTAAGATAGTGAATTTCCTTTCTTGGATAGAGTGCTCTCTATATGTAGGCGTGGTTTCACCGAAATAGGTTAACAATTTTTATAACCTTTAACTTAATTGACGTATTCTGTAAATTACCAAGAACGTTTATATCTATTAATTCTAGTAACGGTTCAGGTTTTCAACATCGGCTCTTGAGTCTAGCATACTCATTAAAAATAATTTTTTTTATAATTATAACCAAAATATAATTAGTTTCACGCACCTAAACCACAATAAGACCATCTTAAAACCTTCGAGGCGTTATGTAGATTAGTCACAATTTAAATGTGGAAAAACAAATATCAATCCTATTTTTTCAAGGTTTAAGCGTGACAAATATTTTATTATGCCCTATTTAGTTATGATTTAACCATGTCAAAATTTTGGTCTTGTGTAATATCCCACCTTGCAAACCCTGAAAAGGGCTATGAGGATGACAATTACATATGAATATATTTTGTATTATATACTTCTTTTTGTACTATAATTTATATTATATATTTGAGCAAGGAGAAATAAAAAAAAAGACTATAGAAAGTGAACTACTAGTTAATTTCTAAAAAATATATGCAAAAAATATTAATATTGGAATATTGGCCCATGCAGGTCTCGAACCTGCGACCTTCGCGTTATTAGCACAACGCTCTAACCAACTGAGCTAATGGGCCACTTGTGTATATAATGCATGAGATTATATATAATGCATGAGATTATACGTGTTATGTAGCACTGTAAGTTATTTTTATGAAGGAAATAATCAGTATCTACAAGAATAAAACTCGAGTTTTGGTTTTTGGTATGGTGGTGAACTTTGATTGTCTGACATTCGATAGTTGGACCAAAAACTTGTAGTGAAGGAGAGAAGTGCAAGTTAACATGGGGTTGTTGTTCGTATAAGACTAATTGTACCAATTTAAGATAGTGAATTTCCTTTCTTGGATAGAGTTCGCCCTATATGTAGGCGTGGTTTCACCGAACTAGGTTAACAATTTTTATAACCTTTAATTTAATTGACGCATTCTGTAAATTAGCAACAACGTTTATATCTATTAATTCTATTAACGGGTCAAGTTTCCAACATCGGCTCTTGAGTCTAGCATACTCATTAAAGATAAATTTTTTTAAATTATAACCAAAACATAATTAGTTTCACGTACCTAAACCACAATAAGACCATCTTAAAACCTTCGAGGCGTTATGTAGATTAGCCACAATTTAAATGTGGAAAAACAAATATCAATCCTATTTTTTCAAGGGTTAAGCGTTGCAAATATTTCATTATGCCCTATTTAGTTATGATTTAACCATGTCAAAATTTTGGTCATGTGTAATATCCCACCTTGCAAACCCTGAAAGGGGCTATGAGGACGACAATTGCATATGAATATGTTTTGTATTATATACTTCTTTTTGTACAATAATATATATTATATATTTGAACAAGGAGAAATAAAAAAAAGACTATAGAAAGTGAACTACTAGTTAATTTCTAAAAAATATATGCATAACAATATTAATATTGGCCCATGCAGGTCTCGAACCTATGACCTTCGCATTATTAGCACGACGCTCTAACCAACTGAATTAATGGGCCACATGTATATATAACCCATGAGATTATATATATTGCATGAGATTATACGTGTTATATGTACCAATTTAAGATAGTGAATTTCCTAGTTAATATCTAAAAAATATTGGCCCATGCAGATCTCAAATCTGAGACCTCCAGGTTATTAGCACAACGCTCTAACCAACTGAGCTAATGGGTCACATGTATATAAAAGCTGCAAATATTAATTGATAATTACTCTTAAAAGGAAATACTGACAAATATTGATGCAAATGCCTCTATACGTTTAAGACACTAATTCAGTTACCGTCATCTTCTTCTTCCATAATAGTGTTCATGCATGTTGGAATTCTCATAATTTCAATCTTATGTTAATGTGATTTAGCAAAATGAAACTAAGGTTAAGGTAATTTAGGAAAAGATAAAAAATAATCGCATGCTAGATAGAAAGCATACTATAATCGAAAAGAAAGTACTTAAATTTCAAGACGAGATACATACATATTTGTTAGGTTCACTAAGATGAGAGAGGATGGTCAAATATTGAAAAATTGAAATATTATTTTTCATTTTATTGGATTTTTTTAACTTCTTAAACTTGTGGGTATTGCAGCTTTCCAGAACCTTGTTCTACAAATATTAGAACCCTTAGTACACACCATTTGGGATGGGTAGACCACGACTTCATGCTCGTGATCTTCAAACCTGGCCCCTTGTTTGTTTACATGTATATATGTGAATATCTGAATATATGTATACTTGTGTTTATGCATACATTCATCCATCCTACCGTGCATTCATGCATTTTTTCTAACCCCTTCAAGGAACTAAAAATTATTTTACAGACATTGTATAATGGATTTTGGGAGGAGGAGAACCCTAAAGTATACCTTTAAGAGTCCAAAGCTAGAAAGTTTAAGGAAATTAGGAGGTCTAGTAGAGGATCCTTTAGCATTCAAGGACAAATATATATGGTTGGAGGATTTTATAGTCAAGGATGCTTCTAAGGAGTAATCTCGAACAAGTTGAATTGAGAATCCATCCACTCAGTAGAGGCTTCCTCAGAATTAATGATGTATAACGATTAATCACGAAAAGACATTACTTTTTCCGACCTCAGGCCTATGACACTGAGGACTTTTAGTGTCCCTTTTACCTCACTTGGCCTATTAGGACATAGTGCAGTGGCTATGAAGGTGTAAACTTGAAATAGTTGATACGCAATACTACACTCAGACGAGGTTCGCTTGAGAATATTACTGATTCTCAAGTAATCGACATGCTAGTAATATTTGAAAGATGGATTGAGGACCAAAGTTTAATTTACTTTCTTTTATCCCAATTTCATAAACAAATAAACTTTTACTACCCATCCTTAAAATCACATAAATTATTGAACAATTTTTGAAAACAGATCGGTCCTTACGGAAATAATAAAATATACTCACTATTGTAAACTAACAACAATAGCCTACAAATGTGGATATGATTCCTTGTTTGGCTTTAAATGAGTAACCTATTGAGGCATCATTGAATCTTTATAATGGTCAAGTATAATAGCCTAAACGGGTGGTAAGGATTCTTTTTAAGGTTTCATCAAGATAGCCTAATAAGGCAACAAATATCCCTTATAAGGGTCAAAGAAGATAGTCTGATAAGGCGATAATGATCCCTTGTAAGGTTTTAACAAGATAGCCTAATAAGAAAACAAGTATCCCTCATAAATGTCTATCAATATAACACTATAAGGTGTTAATGATCTATTATAAGGGTCCAACAAAATATTCTAATAAGGCGGAAAGGATCCCTCGTAAGGGTTCAACTAGAGAGCCTTATAAGGCATAAAGGATATCTTTAAGGGTCCATCAAGGTAACCTTATAAGGCATAATGGATCCCTCATAAGGTTTTGTAATGATGGCCTTATAAGGTGGAAAGGATCTCTTGTAAAGGTCTAATAAGATAGCCTAATAAGGCGATAAGGATCCCCTAGCAAGACCTACAACATATAAAGAATTCATGGCACCAGTATGCTAAGAAAATAGAGAACCTCGTTAAATGGTGCTTATGAGGAATTGAAACCTATCACATGAGGGCTTCTATTTCTCGTGCCAAGGTTTACATGATAGCAACGTGGAATTGAATAAAAACAGATCAAAAGGAACGACCTACCGGAGCTTCGCTGACGAGAGACTCAACTTTAGGTAATGCTCTACTTGCTCTTCTATTGACTTGCTTCTGCTTCTACTCCATTCTCCTTGAATTCTTGCTTCTGGTTGTTATTCTTGAGTGATGAAAGAGATATGAAGTGAGAATACGGACAAGCTCGAGCTTAATTGGAGCTTCAATGTGAAGCTTCAATGGCTGTCAATGGAGCTCTATGAGACTTTAGTGAGAGAGAGAGAGAGAGAGAAAGCGTGAGAACTGTGAGTGAAGGTTTGAGAGGAAAATGTGATGAATGAAAATGTGAGTCTCAATTGTGAAGGAGCAGATCCATATATAAGTGGTTGAAATGAGGTTAGAATAGGAAATTAATTGAAAATTAGTTAGAGGATTCAAAAGTTAGTTACGTGCTTAGCTGGCGATTTGAATTTGTTAGATGGTGTCATGTGAAATGGCAGACATAGAACTCGTGGATTAATTTTGGTGCTTTGAAGCTTGCAAATTCTGTTAAAATGCAACTTGTGTTGAAACTTTTAGTTTAAAATGCAAATTCAGGTGGGAACTTAGGGTTATACAATGCCACTTGAATTAATTTAGGTTGAGCTGGAAATTATTTGATGAAATGCAATTTGAACTTATTTGATTTCTGAAATTAAGATGAATGATGTTATATGAAAATTATGTTTGCAATGTGAACATGTAATGAGTTTTGGATGTTGATGAATTGTTTTTCTAAGTGTAGTCGATTTGGATATTGTTCTTGTGATGATGTAGTTTTATATGTCGTACAATTGTTTGAATGAGCTGGAATATGATTGAGATGAATTTAGTTGATCTGTGGGCTGGATATGAGTTTGTGAATGCAATTGCAATTTGTTTTTGTTGACATTTAAGTTTAGTGAAGTTAGTTTTCAAATGGACAAATTTTGTTGGCTTTTAGATATTTGGAATGGATAATTAATAATTTATGAGTTAAACTGTTTGTGTAATTGCATGATATATTTCATAGAGGATGTGCTAGGTAATGTTCAATTGGATGTCCAATTCACAGTGGTGAAGCTGAGATGTTCGATGTCAAAAGATTGGATGAAGCTTGAAGGTTGTTTACTGTATTAATACTAGTATGTGTTGATGTTCAACTGACTGTGTTATGATGGCTGTCATGATCAACACACTTAGATGGGACGTGGATATAGTATTGAACTAGGTTGGGGGCGTATTGATTGTTGGAAGGTTGGTGTATGCTGGATGATTAGCTTATATTTGTGGTGCATTGCATTTGAATTGAATTGAGTTAACCCCTTTTTGTATTGGATTTCAAATGCATTGATTTGCATGTATTTTTCATGGTGTAAGAACCTTTTATGTTGTTTTAGGGTTTGGCAATTGTACTTTGATGATGTATGTTTGGGAATATATGGAACTGTCATGGTCTATTAGGATTTAGTGATGAAAATGTGGAGATTACTCATGCTTGTTAATTGATTTGGGAATGTGAAAATTAAATTATTTTAGTCTCTGTTTAGGTGCAGGGCTGGTGGGCTTGAAATGGAATGTTGACAAGGCCATGAGCAAGTGACACTTTTGAAAGATTTAGTCTCATGAAGGATTGGTGAACAAGAAGGGATGATTTATGGGAGAAAACATTGTGGGAATTAGGGTCTTAGGTCTGGGTAGTTGACTTTGGTCAACGGCTTGATAAAAAAGTCAACAGTTTGATCAGAGTCAGTTGTAGGTCACAATTTGTAATTTTTTGTGTAAAGCTTGTAATCATGGATTTTGAAATGATATAATGAATGAATTGTAATGAAAATGGTTCTTGACCTAATGCCTTGTTCTTCAAGTAAAATCTATTTTCTCTCCAAAATTCAATTGCATCACTTTGAATCATGAACTTGAACGCAATATGGACTTTGAATGAATCATTTGAACAATGAAACAATGGAATAAACAAGCCATAAAAAAATAGTCATGTATGTGACTAAGGTTAACAAATGATCATGCATAATGAGCAAATAATCCCTTTCAAGAATTCGGATTTCATTATCAAGTCCAAAACAAGATGTAAGTCATATAAACTTGCAATCAAATCCAAACCAAATGGTCACCAAGATTAGGGTTTTATGTATAATGAAAAATCATGATGCAATCTCCATAAACCAAGGTCTTAAGCACCAAAATCCAACCATGTCAATGTCAAACAAATCTAACATGATTGATCTAATGGAAGGAGACCCTAGTCCATGAGACTTGACAGACCAATCAACAAGAATCTAAGTACAAAACCTTTGAATTAATGATATGCATGCAATTGTGAATGAATATCTTATGATAGATGATTATGGCATATGATCATGTAGATGAGTCATACGTCAAATGAAATTGAAAAAAAGCAAGTAGGAAAATTTTTGGGGTACCACAATAAGGATAAAAATGATATTTTTGTATTATAAATATTAATAGAGGAGGATGAGAGAAAGATAGATTTATTTTTAATAAAAAATAAAAGGATGTATGTATATATATTTATATATATATATATATATATATATATATATATATATATATATATATATATATATATATATATATATATATATATATATATATATATATATATATATATATATATATATTGTTTTGGACTGCGTCGACACTTAACCCACAACCAAGCAGGCCCAAACTCCACTGGGGTTGGGCCCAATAGGACCACGCTGACGGGCAGAAGACCCGTCAGACACAACCTCCCCCTCCCTTCCCCCCCCCCCCCCCCTGTCGGGCATAGGCCAACAGCTGTCGGGCAGGACCATCGCAGCCGACCAACCAGCCTCTTTCTTCCCCGTCGCCGGCAGAGTCCAACCTGCTCGGGGAGCTCCTCGGACCTCCCCCCACGTTCTTTACGTGTCCCTCACGCAGGGATACGTCATAAAGTAACTACCCACGTCCTGGAGATTCAGTATTCCTCCTCCCGGATAGTGCAGAACAGTTACCCTAAGGCGAAGACCATGTGCTGGTCTTCACGACGCCACGTCAGCCCTAGTAGTTACTAACATTGGGCCTGGCGGCTGATAACACGAAATCGTATATATATTTTGATGCATAATTCAACTGAAGTTTAACTATTTTCGATCCGATTTCGGGTTATTTCCGTGTTATTTGTCTGATGTTTTGCAGGTATTTGATGATCACGTCTAAACAAGGCAATATGAAGAAAAGAAGCAATCTCAGATGAAATATGGACGAAAACCGGATGAAAATAACATGAAAAACGCAGACTGCTGATTTTGCTGTTGTGACGACCGTCACAGCTCCATGACGACCGTCACACGGGTGACGACCGTCACACCTTGTGACGACCGTCATGCAGGCAAAAATGCCCCACTTCAAATGCACGTGAAAGAAGCAGTTCCAAGTCCCAAATAGTGGACCACTACTCCCTGATAATTCTGCCTCAAAGTCCACCTTCTTCAAGTTATAACCGTTAGAATTCCATCTCTATAAAAGGGGAAGAAGGGGGACTCAGAAAGGAGGCCGCATTCATACAACGAAGTGCTGCCCAATTCCATTTCCAGAGCAAAAGTTCAGTTTTATTTTCTTTCCTATTTTTTTGTTGCCTTTCATTCCTTCTGTAATTTATATTTCCGTTGTACGATCAAATTGGCACAAAGACCAGAATCCTGCCAACATCTGTGGAGGATCTGCCCAAAGGCCAATTGGAATATTTACAGGTTTCTCATTTCAATCGTAATTCCAGTTTTTATTATGATGCATGCTATTATTTATTGTTTTTATTTATGTTTTACCTTTCCCAAATCCATGTCTAGCTAAATTTAAGTAATCGATATGTAGTAATAATTCGAAAGGGATTTGATAATAACCGGTTGAAAAATTGTCTTTTTCAAAAGTCGTTTATGGTCTGAGTGTTTAAAATTAATTTACTAAATAAACTTCGTCGCGAAAGCGAGAACTTATTTAAAAGTAGTTTTGCCACGAAAGTGGGAAATTAATTAAGGTACGAACCAACAAGCGAAAGCTGCGGCAAAATCAGATAGTAAACATTAGTCATTCATTTTAATAACAGCGAAAGCACTTTAAAATGAATTAGAACTTAGAGATTTCCAAAAAATAATTTTAACCCCGAATGGGACACGAAAGCGTACGTTTGGCCCTTAGAATTATGATTAGCGTCAATAACCATCGTGAGGCGAGAGTCTTCAGATCACCATTTTCTGCTTAAATAAACTCTGAAAAATATTTCGTATACCGGTAACTTGTCAAATCCCTGAAGAACATAAATACTGCATATCGATTCAATTAATTATACTTTAATTAACATTCTTAGTTCCCTTTAGTGACAATCTTATTCCCTCAAACATTATCTACCTAGCTAAACATAGTAACTCCCGAGAACACTAGTTTGATTACGAGTCCCTGTGGGATCGATATCTATTATTACTACGCGATAGACTGTGCACTTGCAGTTACGTTGTATTAGACATAGAAAGTCGCGATCAGCGGCCCAGCCCAGTGCTAGGTAATCGTTGGCTCTGCGTTGGGGGCTCACTATAAATACCCTCTTCACTTGAGGGTCAGGTAACTTAACTCTCTTACTCTCTCTCTGTACTTGCTCTCACTCTGCTCGTCACTTACTTTGGCATCAGAATGTGTTTCAGGTACACCCCCTCATCTTCCATACCTACGGTGAACAGCTAGCAGATCAACGACGCGTGACAGGTCACTGGTTCCTTTTTGATCAGGTAAGATCAGTGGCGCCGTCTGTGGGAAACTAAGCTTCCCCGTTCCTCCGAGCAGAGAACCAAAGTTTCGTCTTTTCAAATTCCAAGATCATGACTAGCCCACGTCACGATGATGCTGTCCGCAATTTCGTCATCGCCCCGATCACCAACAGCGATAACCAGTCGAGGACATCTCAACCCCATGAGACCGACATCAGGGACAACCAAACTGCCTCCCCTTCATTCAAGGACACTGCACATCACGTCGTTCCTTGGGCGAGGAGCCCGACAGTATTCCAACTCGTTTCCACGCCAGCTGGAGCAGACTCGACGATGACTGCTCTTTTCGTAGCCATCAACCAGACAAATATGATGTTGTTCCAACAGAATGAGCGCATCGACACGCTGGAACACGAAACCTCGTCCCGCTCCCCTTCGTGGGGAAATCAGCGCGGGAACTCCCGGAGCCCCTCTCCACGTCCGCGGGGGCGCCGACCGCAGCTGGAGAGGCCCTAACCTATGGCCTCCAAGGAACGAGTAAGGTCACCACCCCGTAAGGAGAGGCACTCCCTGGAGCCGAGGGAGAACAGGCCTGAAGCCTCGGCCAGAAGACCAAGGGGCGTAACCCGCCTCCTCGACACGAGTCATCGCTCCCGCAATCCCCGATTCGCAACGACAAGGACGACTATAGGACCCCTCTGCCATGGGAAATCATGACGATCCCCATCCCCCACGGGATGGTGATGGGCTAAAGACGTGTCTACTTATGCGTCTAGCGGTATCTTACTGCAAGTGCACAGCCTATCGAAGTAATATTTAAGATTATCGATCCACAGGGATTCTATCGTTACCTAGTGCTAGATGAACTTCTAGTTTAGCTAAGGCGAATAGTTGTCACGATTGTTGTTGGTTTCCTAAGACTATTGAAGGCGGAATTAAATTCAAGTTTTTAATAAAATAATACTAAAACGGTCGGTATGTAATTATACTAACTTAGGTGGGTCAATCTAACCTAGGCTTATAAAGCTGTTCACTTAATCTATTCGGTAGAGATTACTAGTTCGAATACCCTCAACTCACACTCTCGTGGTCTTGAATCAGATCTTATCCCTAAAGCCCTATGCCTGCTCTCGCTAGCCCATAAGTGTTTAGAGGTAATTTTTGGAAACTAAATAATTCTAATTTATCTTAAAGCGCTCTCGCTGTATTTAATTTAAATGCCTAACTTTAGCTATCTGGTTAAAATCTCACACTCTCGTGGTCTTGACCCAACCTAATACCCTTTTCTTACTCTCGTAACGAAAAGGTCGAATTTAATTAAAAAGTATCAGCCAGAATGTTAAGCGATTAATTATTTTAGCCCATGGTTATATTTTACCGGTTAAGTTAGTTATAACTACATACCGCCCTAAGGTATTTAGCTACTCATCGAGGTTAAATCAGACTCAGAGTTATTTATTAGCATACTAATGGCAGAAAAATAATAAGACATTATAAATAAATTAAATTGCAATAACTGAAAAACCTGATTAACAAATATCTGAGTAGACTCCTTCTTCCACAGACCGGAAGGCTTGGAGCAGGCGGAAATAAAAATTAAAACGAAATGCTGAAGGCTGGAAACAAATAAAAGTATAACAATTCCCTAATGTTGGAAATTGTTACACGGTTGGTTTGGATACAAATAAAATAAGGCAGAAAATAAAATACTGGAAATAATAATTCTGATGGTAAGGTAATTCGGCAGAGCTTCCGCAGGAAATTTGGATACTAAAGTCTCTCTGAATCCTCCTGAGCTGGTCCTATTTATAGAGCTTCCAATGGGCTGGTCCTGGGTCTTTTGCTTCTTGGGCTTTGCTGAAGTGGTTGAGAAAATGTTGGAAAGTGGCAGCAGAAAGTGGGAGAAGTCTCCCTCACGTGAGAATTACTAGGAGGAGTGGCTTCACTGGTGGTTTTGACGTAGTCTGAGTCAAAAGAATCAAGTTATATCCTTGTCACGGGCGTGACAAGGTCTTCACGCTCGTTGTCTTATGTTTTCAAGTGTCACGGTCGTGACTACTTCCTCACGGTCGTGAGGTCCCAAAGTAAGGTGTCACGGTCGTGACACCCTTGTAACGACCGTGGTCGTAACAAATTATGCAGAGTTTTATGCAGGCTTCTGTCTTGCTTCATTTCTTGTGGTTTCTTTGTTCTTTTCTTCTTAATTCTTGATTTGGCCTCACATATCGATGTACCTGCAAAATAGTAAGAAAAACTCGAGGAATCGAGCGTTAAAACGGTGAATGCGCGGTAAAAGTCAATGAAATCTAGCGATATAACCGATGCGTTTTCTCGTCATCAAACTTCCCCAAACTTAAACCTTTGCTTGTCCTCAAGCAAATAGTCGGTTAAAAATCGGCGGACAAGATTTTATTCGCGCATACTCATAGCAAACTGTCCGGTGGATCGTTTTGTCTGATAGTCCGGTACTTTGCTAGAACACTACCGATACACTAATGATATAAGCAATAAGCTATGTCATCGACTTCCCGCCAAGCGAAACAATCGGCAATCACATTACGATTTCACCTAGAGTTTTTCGATCTTATTTCACCCGGTTCGTTCTAGCGCAGTCACATTAAGCCCTTTGCCTTCGCACGCACGTAGTGGAGTAGCCGGTTAGCGATTTTGATCCTTTTTTAGCACGGGGTCTGGTACACGAGTGTGGTAACCCCTTCATGTTTTATCCGATGCGGAGGTTGTGGGGGATCGAGCCATAGCACGCCCTACCGAGTTCAGAACCAGTACCTCTGAACCAACCCGAAACGGTGTCCTTCTCATATTTCTCGTTTATTATCTGCGACCGTGTACTTTGGTGCAATCTCTTTTTACTTTGCATTGAGATACGAAGGATCATTATTGATTAGGTATCAAGCGTTTATATTCATCGGCTCCCCACGTGGTTTGTGTTCAGACGGTGCTGACTGCTAGTATAAACTACTGGGGGTTACTTTTGAACTGAAACTAAAGGTGCACTCGCAATAGTGATCGGGATGGAATTTCTTAAGCAGGGGGTCGAAGATGTCAAGATTGTATCGGTCTTGTTTAATCGTTCCCGGCTTCGTAATTACGAACCATTCGGTGGTCAGTCGGGTAATGCGAGTAATTTAAGGATTTTTCTAGTATGGCTTAATAATCGGGGAAAACTCGATATTCAAGAAAATAACGCACAGAGTTGCTCATTTCATTGATTTTCTAAAAGGAATACAACAGAATTGAAAGTACATTGAAATGAATACAACAGAATTGAAAGTACATTGAAATGAAAAGTACCTCTCCCACACGATATCAGACATTGACCTCAATGTTGTGATATAATAGCGGTATAGATACAGTACAAGACTAAAACTGAAAAACAACATAAAAGCAAACTACTGCTGCTGGTGATCGCGGGCTCGGCCTCTGGTGCGAGAGCGGCGTCTGGTAGGAGTCGCGTCGGGGTCAGAGCCGGTACCGGAGGTAGCAGTAATGCTGAGGCGGAGCGCCTCGAGCTCGCCGCGGACTTTGCCAAAGAGTTCGCTAACCCGCTCATTAGTGGCCGCATGGTTGGCAGCTATAGTGCCGAGCAGAGCGTCGTACTGTGCCTTCTGCTGACGCTCTAGTGCTGCGTTCATCAGGTTCTGCTGGTGGATCGCAAATAGGACGTCCTCAAGTGTGGCAGCGGGGGCTGCCTGCTGTCGGGTGGAAGTCTCGGGGATGTCCTGGACATGCTCAGCTGCATCCATGGCGTCCTGCATCTCGTCCACTGCGGCGTTTGGCTGATCATCATGTATCGGCACGTGATCCGCAGCAGCTGGTAAGGCAAAGAGCCAGTTAGCTTGGTTTGCTGGGTCGATGCGTGTGCGGGATGGCAAAGTGATGTGGTGGAAGACGGTGCCATTGACGACAGGGCTATACCTGCCATCCTCTCGCTGCGCGATCAGGTGGGCGGACCGGCAGTAGCTCATGGTCAGGAAATCGGGGGCGAGGTGCGGCAGATCAGCGAGCGCGTCACCGAGCCCCAGCTGAATGGCGAGGGTGGTGACAATGCCTCCAATGAAGAACGGGGATGAGCCGCGGTGCGCGATGGCCTGGATGTGGTAGAGCATAAAGGGGGCAGCGTTGATTGGCTCGTCATGCAGGGCACAGTACAGAAACAGAAGCTCCTTTGAGTTGAGCTTGTGGTTGCTCTCTCGAGCAAAGATGGTGTTGCAGAGGACCCGGTGAAAGTAGCGGATAGCCGGGTTGTGGATGTGAGTGGCGTTGAGGCTCTGGAAAGTGGTCGCTTGGGTGTTGGTGAGGTCGCACCACAGTGTGAATGCTTGTTCACTGAAGTTGTCGGGCACGCGACGGTGGGCTTCGGTGCCGTGGTGGAAACCTAACAGCTCTGCAATCCTGGTTTGTGTGAGGTTGAACTCCCGGCCAAGCAGTCTGAATGTTACGTTGCCGGTAAGCTGACTCTGAGAACCATGAGGGGTGATGTAGCTGTAGGAACTGAGGAACTCCAGCGTCAGAAGTTCGAAAGTAGGCTGTGGCTGATGACAGAGGTCCCACAGGCCAGCCTTCTCCAATAGGTTTTGGACGCTGGACAGCATACCGAGTTCTTGCAGACAGTCGGTGGAAATGTACCGGGTGGGTTGCAGACCGCGGTTCTCGAAGCGGACGAAGCGGTCTCGCTGGGTTTCTCCGGCTTCTCCTTCTCTGAAAATGATAGAATCCATAACATGCAAATGTGAAGAGAGAGGGTGGAAGGGTGTTTTGTGAAGTTTTTGGAAGAAGAGTGGTAGAATGAGGGAGGTTGTTGTTCGGATTAAATACGGGACAGTGGAGTTGAAATAGTTACTGGTAGTGGTGGATTAATGGGGTAGTGGAAAGGTTTTGACGGTTTGGGAATGAGTGGGGGAAGTTTTAGATAGGTTATGGAGGGAGAAGAGGAGTGGACACGATGAAGAAACAGTTCTGTTTCTCACGACCTCTGGTATAGAGGTAGTCACGGTCGTGACTAGATCGTGACGGTCGTGACGCGCTAATTGCGCATGTCACGATCGTAAGTGGGGCGTGACGACCGTGAGGCTGTGTGGTGCTGAATAATTTCCAGAAAAGCATATTGTGTCACGTTATTTTTAATTTAATAATAATAATGTATTTTATTAAGTAGCACTATAGTAACACACACACACCATAATATATAGCAATTTCAAAACAGTAGTATACGAATCTGAGATAGAATATTGCAGTCATACAGTATACGGAAACACAGTGTATAGAAAAAAATAGAAAAATTATTTAAGCTGCTAAAATGAAGAATCAATTGAAAATAAAAAGTGCATGGTATTAAGAAAAATTGAAATTACATAAACTCAAATTATGTTATGAAATCGTTGCGAAAGATAAATTTAACTGGAAATGAAAATAATGATAAAAAATAATGAGAAAAGAATTAATAAACTAAATCACTGATAGTCGGTTCAAAGGCGTTTCTTCAGATCTTCGATGGCGGAGTCCAGATGATAGAACTGTTCGCAGGCCATGTCAGTCAATCCCACGATGTCCAATCGCATACTCTTAATGTCCTCTCTGAATAGATTAATGTCAGCTTGATAGGCATTGAGAGTGTGCATGATTTTCTGCAAGTTGTTAGCGTACTCTCCGTGATTCGCTCCAGGGGTTTCATGAACTTTGTCAGTTGGGTCAATGTCATGGTATCCAGGAGGTGTCTCGGGGTCAGTTTCAACAGCGGTCATTACATCATCTGTTATCCTGTGAGACTGAGGTGTTTCAGGAGTGGCTGGATAATCAGGTGGATTTAACTCATAAAGCCAATTATCCTTATTATGAACACTTACTTTTGCATGATTGGGCAATGTGAACAGGGTGACTACTGTGTTCCGGATCAGGTACTCAAAAGGTGGGCGTCCTAAATTCCTTATAATATGTCTATTGAAGCAGAATTTAAGGTTCATCAGGCGTACGGTTCCCAGACGGGTGCACCTGTCCAGTTGGTACCTAAGTCCTAAGGCATCAGCAATCATGGTTACAAGACCTCCTACCACTATAGGTAATTCAGGTTCATCTTGGATGCGGGTGAAGGTTTGCATCATGAAAGGGACACCATTAACACACTGTCCAGTATTGAAACATGACATAATAAATAATTCATCCTTAGAGACTCCTGTAATGTTTTCTTCTTTTCCAAAGAAGGTATGGGCGAGGAATTTGTGGAAGTAACGAAGAGCATGGTTATGGATCTCATCATTGTTCATATCATTTGGTTCAGGGTGGTAGTTTCCGGTCAGAGTTCCCCAAAAGAAATCTAGCTCCACATCCATCAATTCTACCTGTGTGGTAGTAAAGGCAAAAGGTCCACTAGGGAATCCTAATAGGTCAGCTAGTTCTTTGTGGTTAAAGTCGTATTCTATTCCGAATAGGCGGAAACTAATGAATCCTTTCCTAGAACCAAAACCGCGCTCGGGTAGGTAAAGTAGGGAACTAAGGAACTCGAGGGTGAGCTCTCGGTAAGTCGCAAACTTGTGTTGGATCATAGCATTCTCCCATCCGAGTCGGTTGAACAGGTATATCATGCTCTCATGTATACCTAAGGTTTCCATAGTCTTTTCATTTGGGTACAGGGTCAAATCCATTTGCCTCTGTGATAATTCTTCGAACTTTATTCTTTGGTTCCTACCTCTAAATTGGGTTTCCATATAGTTAATAGGTTGGTTAGCCATAGTCAGTGAAAATACGGTGGAAACAATTCAGTGGAAAAGACTTTAGAAAATCTGTAAAAAGTGATTTAGGATAAAAATAAGAAAAATGAAATGCTAAAATGTAATGGCTATAAATTTAATGTAAAACAAAACAATTTAAACAAATAGTAGTAACGATAATTAAGAAATGCTCAAAAAGAATAGTTTAAAATAGGTAAATAAGTGAATGGGTTGCCTCCCACTAAGCGCTGTTTTTATTGTCAAAAGCCTGACGTAACGCTGAGGTTTAGACTAATCGGGGGAATTATCGGACAATTTCAAAAGTTTTAGATCATTCGTATAGGCTCTATTTTCAACTTTATGATAATGTTTTAGGCGTTGTCCGTTTACAATGAATGGTTCATTGTTCCTACCCTTGATTTCTATTGCTCCACTTGGGAATACTTTAGTTATATCAAAGGGTCCCGACCATCTAGACTTTAATTTTCCAGGAAAGAGCCTAAGTCTTGAATTAAAGAGGAGTACAACGTCTCCCACACTGAATTCTTTCTTATATAGGCGTTTATCATGCCATCGCTTGGTTCTTTCCTTATATAGCTTAGCATTTTCATATGCATCTAACCTTAGTTCTTCTAATTCGTTAATGTCTAGGATTCGCTTTTCTCCTGCAGCACTATAGTTCATATTGAGAGTTTTGATCGCCCAATAAGCTTTGTGTTCTAGTTCTACTGGGAGGTGACAAGATTTTCCATAAACTAGTTTGAAAGGTGTAGTACCTATGGGAGTCTTGTAAGCGGTCCTATAAGCCCATAGAGCTTCATTAAGTTTAGATGACCAATCTTTCCGAGATATGGCGACAGTCTTTTCTAAGATTTGTTTTATCTCTCGGTTTGAGACTTCGACCTGTCCACTTGTTTGTGGGTGATATGGTGTAGCCACACGGTGACTCACTCCATACTTAGATAGTAATTTGTCAAAGATTTTTGAAATGAAGTGTGAGCCACCGTCACTTATGACGAGTCGAGGTACACCAAATCTGGGAAAGATTATGTTTTTGAAAAGCTTTATTACTACTCGTGCATCGTTTGTAGGAGAAGCTATGGCTTCGATCCATTTCGAGACATAGTCAACAGCTACGAGTATGTAATTATTACCGAAAGATGATGGGAATGGTCCCATGAAATCTATTCCCCAGACGTCGAAGATTTCTACTTCCAAAATTCCCTTTTGGGGCATTTCATCTCTTCTTGAAATATTGCCGGTGCGTTGACACCGATCGCAACTTATAACAGCGATGTGGACATCCTTCCATATATTAGGCCAGTATAAGCCGGCTTGCAAGATTTTTGCACAGGTCTTGGAAGTGCTCGCATGTCCACCATAAGGAGATGAATGGCATTGGGCAATGACATCTTCTATTTCTTCTTCGGGAATACATCGGCGAAAGATTCCATCTGGTCCTCGTTTGAACAATAATGGTTCATCCCAATAGTACTGTTTCAGGTTATGAAAGAACTTCTTTTTCTGCTGATAGGTTAGATCTGGTGGAAGAGCTCCTGCGGCTAGGTAGTTGACAATGTCAGCGTACCATGGCAGTCCTACAGTTGTCTGTATTATTTCCACGGGTTCTGGTTCATTTATATCTAACTGCGCTAGGTCGCTTCCTATTTGTGCTATCAGCTGTTCATACGGAAAATCGTCGTTAATCGGCACTTGTTCGGGTTTAATACCTTCTATTCTAGATAAATGGTCCGCTACGACGTTTTCAGTACCTTTTTTGTCTTTTATTTCTAGATCAAACTCTTGTAAGAGTAAAATCCATCTTAAGAGTCTTGGCTTAGCATCCTTTTTAGTTAACAGATATCGGATAGCAGCGTGGTCTGTGTAAATGATTATTCTCGCTCCAACTAGATAAGAGCGGAATTTGTCAAGCGCAAAGACAACTGCTAGCAATTCTTTTTCTGTGGTGGCGTAGTTCATCTGGGCAGAATCCAAGGTTCTACTCGCATAGTAAATCGCATGGAGTTTCTTTTCTTTCCTCTGACCCAGGACTGCGCCCACAGCATAGTCACTCGCATCGCACATGATTTCGAAAGGTAATCTCCAGTCAGGGGGTTGCATGATTGGTGCGGTGATGAGGGCTGTTTTTAGAGTTTCGAATGCCTTAAGACAATCTTCATTGAATATGAACTCAGCGTCTTTCATTAATAAACCAGTAAGAGGTTTAGTAATTTTCGAGAAATCTTTAATGAATCGTCGGTAAAAACCGGCGTGTCCTAAAAAGCTTCGTATTTCTCGAACGGTTTTAGGAGGTTGAAGATCTTTTATTACTTCAATCTTGGCTTTATCGACTTCAATTCCCTTATCTGATATCACATGCCCTAAGACTATTCCTTCGTTGACCATAAAATGACATTTTTCCCAGTTAAGCACGAGGTTCACTTTTACACATCTTTCTAACACCATTTCTAAGTTGGATAGACATCCTTCAAAGCTTTGCCCGCATACAGAGAAGTCGTCCATGAACACTTCCATGATGTTGTCTATAAAATCTGCGAAGATTGACATCATGCATCTTTGAAAAGTTGCAGGGGCGTTGCACAATCCAAAGGGCATTCGCCTATAAGCGAACGTTCCATAAGGACATGTGAATGTGGTCTTCTCTTGGTCATCAGGATGGATAGGGATTTGGAAAAATCCTGAGTAACCATCAAGGTAACAGAAGTAAGAATGCTTGGCTAATCGTTCTAACATTTGATCTATGAAAGGTAGTGGGAAATGATCTTTTCGAGTGGCTTTGTTTAGTTTACGATAATCTATGCACACTCTATATCCTGTCACTACTCTTTGCGATATCGATTCGCCTTGAGCGTTTTTCACAACAGTGATACCTCCTTTCTTTGGCACTACATGTATTGGACTAACCCATTCACTATCAGAGATTGGATATATTATCCCGGCATCTAATAATTTCTTGACTTCTTCCTTTACTACAGTGCTAAGGGTTGGGTTTATTCTTCTTTGAGCTTCTCTGGAGGTTCTGCAATCTTCTTCTAGCAGAATGCGATGCATGCAAACTGAAGGACATATTCCTTTGAGATCAGATATGTTATATCCTAATGCAGTTGGATATTTCTTCAAGACATCTAAAAGTTTCTTTGTCTCTATAGTTCCTAAACTGGAATTCACTATAACTGGTCTTTTACATTCAACGTCTAAGAATTCGTACCTTAGGTTTTTAGGTAAAGTTTTTAATCCTAATGTAGGTTTATCTTTACTTGGCATGGGATCCGGGGTAAGTGCTAAGCTTTCGCTCAGACTATTATCCTGATACGGTTTTTGCCAATTATCATCTTCGAGAATTGGAGGGATTTGAATTTTCATTATTTCAGAATAAGTGGTCTCCTCCAGTTCCATTTCTCTTACACATTCGTCAATTACGTCCATTAGATAGCATGTATCCTCTATAGCTGGTGATTGTAAGAATTGTGTTAAAACAAATTCAACTTTCTCTTCACCTACTTCAAAGGTTAGCTTTCCTCTTTTTACGTCTATTATGGCTCTGGCGGTAGCTAAGAATGGTCTTCCTAGTATGATAGGTGTAGTGGAGTCTTCAGAGATGTCCATGATTATAAAATCAGTAGGAATGTAGAATTGTCCTATACGTACTGGGACGTTTTCTAGTATGCCTACAGGATATTTAACAGAGCGATCGGCTAGTTGAACAGACATTTTAGTTGGTCTTAGGTCTCCCATGTCTAGCCTTTTGCAAATCGTTAAGGGCATAACACTGATACTGGCTCCTAAATCGCATAGAGCTTTGTCAATGACGAATTTTCCTATTACACAGGGTATAGAGAAACTTCCTGGATCTTTTAGCTTAGGAGGCATGTTATTCTGAATTATGGCGCTACACTCGGCAGTGAGTGTAACTGTTCCGTTATCCTCTATCTTTTTCTTATTGGATAAGATCTCTTTTAAAAACTTGGCATACGAGGGTATTTGGGTAATTGCTTCTGTAAACGGAATAGTAATATTCAACTGTTTCAGAAGTTCGACAAATTTCTTAAATTGACCCGTCGTCTTGGAACTTATTAATCTTTGAGGGTACGGAATTGGTGGTTTATAGGGTGGTGGAGGCACATAAGGTTGTTCTTTCTCCACTACCTCTTGACTTTCATCTTCCTTTTCTTCTGGATCATTCACCACTTCAGTCGGTTTATCCGGTTTTTGGTACATGGCTGGATTGTCAAGTCTTGGATCGGTAGGTCCGTCAAGTTCCTTGCCACTTCTTAATATTACGGCGTTAGCATGTCCTTTCGGATTAGGTTGAGGTTGTCCAGGGAACACTCCAGCTGGTGCAGCAGTAGGTGCTTGTTGTTGAGCTACTTGTGAAATCTGAGTTTCAAGCATTTTGTTATGGGTAGCTAATGCATCTACTTTGCTCACTAATTGTTTAATCTGCTCGCTAGTGTGAATGTTTTGGTTTAAGAAGTCCTTGTTTGTCTGAGATTGGCTAGCTATAAAGCTCTCCATCATCAATTCAAGGTTCGATTTTCTAGGGATATTAGGAGCAGTCTTTTGATATCCTGGTGATGTAGCTGGTGCTTGACCTGGTGCGTAATAAGCATTGTTACTCTTATAGGAGAAATTCGGATGATTCTTCCAACCTGGGTTGTATGTGTTTGAGTAAGGGTTTCCTTGAGCATAATTCACTTGATCAGTGGGAGTTCCTGTCAATAGTTGACAATCAGAGACTTCGTGTCCTGGGACTCCACATAACTCACAGTTGGGTGTTACTGCAGCCACGGTGGCTGCAGGTGTTATGGCCAAGCTGTCGATCTTTTGGCTTAGTTGGTCAAACTTCGCATTGACTTGGTCCATACTACTTACTTCGTACATACCTCCCTTTGTTGGTTTCTCAGTTGCGACTCTCTCGCTTCCCCAAAGGTAATGATTTTGAGCCATACTTTCGATAAGTGCATAGGCATCACTATATTCTTTGTCCATCAATGCACCACCCGCGGCAGCGTCAATTGTCATTCTTGTATTGTACAAGAGTCCATTATAGAAGGTATGGATGACCATCCATTCTACTAATCCGTGATGTGGACAAAGCCTAAGTAGATCCTTATAGCGTTCCCAAGCTTCGAATAATGATTCACTTTCTCTTTGCTTAAATCCGTTGATCTGAGCTCTCAGCATAGCTGTCTTGCTAGGTGGAAAATACCTGTTCAAGAAAACTTTCTTAAGCTGTTCCCACGTAGTTACTGAGTTTGAAGGCAGAGACTGAAGCCATGCTCTTGCTCTGTCTCGAAGCGAAAAAGGAAATAAACGTAGTCTGATAGCTTCTTGGGTAACTCCATTGGCTTTTACGGTATCTGCATATTGCACAAAAATCGAAAGATGAAGATTCGGATCCTCGGTAGGATTTCCGGCGAATTGGTTTTGTTGCACGGCTGATATCAATGATGGTTTTAGTTCGAAATCGTTTCGGTTGATAGCCGGTGCTGCAATGCTTGAATGCGGTTCACCTTGCGAAGGATTAGCGTAATACTTGAGTGGATGAGTTTGTTCTTCAGCCATTCCTGCGTTTTCTGATTTTACGACTGGTTCAGGCGGATCTAATTGAAGATCTGGAATGTTGGAATTATTTTCGAAATCGAGTATACGTCTTCTTACGTGTAAGAAGCGTTCCGATTCAGGGATTAGAGGTTGCAAGTCTTCGCTTTTGGAGCGAGTACGTGGCATACACTCGGAGATTAGATTAAATTAAATTGTTGATACCTTAGTCTAGACAATGCTACCTAAGTGCACTAGTAACTAAATTAAGGAATCCCCGGCAACGGCGCCAAAAACTTGATGGGCTAAAGACGTGTCTACTTATGCGTCTAGCGGTATCTTACTGCAAGTGCACAGCCTATCGAAGTAATATTTAAGATTATCGATCCACAGGGATTCTATCGTTACCTAGTGCTAGATGAACTTCTAGTTTAGCTAAGGCGAATAGTTGTCACGATTGTTGTTGGTTTCCTAAGACTATTGAAGGCGGAATTAAATTCAAGTTTTTAATAAAATAATACTAAAACGGTCGGTATGTAATTATACTAACTTAGGTGGGTCAATCTAACCTAGGCTTATAAAGCTGTTCACTTAATCTATTCGGTAGAGATTACTAGTTCGAATACCCTCAACTCACACTCTCGTGGTCTTGAATCAGATCTTATCCCTAAAGCCCTATGCCTGCTCTCGCTAGCCCATAAGTGTTTAGAGGTAATTTTTGGAAACTAAATAATTCTAATTTATCTTAAAGCGCTCTCGCTGTATTTAATTTAAATGCCTAACTTTAGCTATCTGGTTAAAATCTCACACTCTCGTGGTCTTGACCTAACCTAATACCCTTTTCTTACTCTCGTAACGAAAAGGTCGAATTTAATTAAAAAGTATCAGCCAGAATGTTAAGCGATTAATTATTTTAGCCCATGGTTATATTTTACCGGTTAAGTTAGTTATAACTACATACCGCCCTAAGGTATTTAGCTACTCATCGAGGTTAAATCAGACTCAGAGTTATTTATTAGCATACTAATGGCAGAAAAATAATAAGACATTATAAATAAATTAAATTGCAATAACTGAAAAACCTGATTAACAAATATCTGAGTAGACTCCTTCTTCCACAGACCGGAAGGCTTGGAGCAGGCGGAAATAAAAATTAAAACGAAATGCTGAAGGCTGGAAACAAATAAAAGTATAACAATTCCCTAATGTTGGAAATTGTTACACGGTTGGTTTGGATACAAATAAAATAAGGCAGAAAATAAAATACTGGAAATAATAATTCTGATGGTAAGGTAATTCGGCAGAGCTTCCGCAGGAAATTTGGATACTAAAGTCTCTCTGAATCCTCCTGAGCTGGTCCTATTTATAGAGCTTCCAATGGGCTGGTCCTGGGTCTTTTGCTTCTTGGGCTTTGCTGAAGTGGTTGAGAAAATGTTGGAAAGTGGCAGCAGAAAGTGGGAGAAGTCTCCCTCACGTGAGAATTACTAGGAGGAGTGGCTTCACTGGTGGTTTTGACGTAGTCTGAGTCAAAAGAATCAAGTTATATCCTTGTCACGGGCGTGACAAGGTCTTCACGCTCGTTGTCTTATGTTTTCAAGTGTCACGGTCGTGACTACTTCCTCACGGTCGTGAGGTCCCAAAGTAAGGTGTCACGGTCGTGACACCCTTGTAACGACCGTGGTCGTAACAAATTATGCAGAGTTTTATGCAGGCTTCTGTCTTGCTTCATTTCTTGTGGTTTCTTTGTTCTTTTCTTCTTAATTCTTGATTTGGCCTCACATATCGATGTACCTGTAAAATAGTAAGAAAAACTCGAGGAATCGAGCGTTAAAACGGTGAATGCGCGGTAAAAGTCAATGAAATCTAGCGATATAACCGATGCGTTTTCTCGTCATCAGATGGAGAAGCCACTCGTGCTCTCGACGTACGACGACACCTTGGATCCATACGATCATCTAGAGGATATCGAGGCGATGCTCGACTACAGGAATGTCCGAGGAGCCATCAAGTGCAGGCTCTTCCCGACAACACTGAGGAAAGGCGCCATGGCATAGTACAAAAGCCTAGAGCCTGAGTTCGTCACGTCTTGGAGGGTCCTGAAGGATCTATTTTCATGGAATTTCACGGCATCGAGGCGGCATCTGAAGACGGAGGCCGCACTGGATGCAATCATCCAGGCCCCGGACGAGCCTCTCAGAAACTACATCGAGAGGTTCATGAGGGAGGCGGTCCAAGTAACAACTTCAGACGATATGAAGCGCTACCTGATGGAGCAAGGCCTACGCCAAGGCTCCAAGTTCTACAAGGCTGTGACCATCCACCGGTCAGACACCCTTCAAGACTTCATCGAGAGAGCCTTCCATTACACCCGGTTCGAGGAGACTGAGGCCGCCAACACTACCCGTGAAACCCGCAACCGAGAAACCCCCCATGGGTCCTGAGTTGAAGGAGCGTCAACCCCCCGACGTGGGGGGACCGATGACGAGAGGATCGTCCCGAGAACTCCAGGAGCAGAGGGGCCCCGTTGGCCGTTTCACTGAATACACAGTCTTGGTCGCTTCGCACGAGCGCATACTGGTTGAGTACGCCAACTCGAAATTTGTTCGAGGAGGTGTCCGTTTTCCCAAATCGGCACCCCCCAAAGCCAATATGGACAAATCTAAATATTGTCGTTTCCACCGAAGCCACGGGCATGTGACGGAGGATTGCATCCACCTGAAGGACGCAATCAAAATACTAATCAAGGACGGGCTCCTGAAGAGGTACACCAGAGGAGGAGATGCCCCGCGGCAGGAAGCTCACGAGGCCAAAAGAGTTGAGGACCTTCCCCCTCCCGACAACGATTTCGGCCTGCAGGTGGCCCTCAGCATCGGTCGGCTTGAGGACTGGTTTGCGCTAAGAGAACTTGATCTCCCCTCCAAACTTCAGCTACCCGAGGCGCCGGTGCGCCCCGTCAGCCGGTGGGAATACTTCCCTAGGGCATTGGTCATTTTGGGCGGTACCCCGAGCAAGCTCACGATCGGGCCGGTTAAAAGGAGTCCACGAAGGCATCAACGGGCAACACCTCGGAGGGCGGTCCTTGGAGAGGAAAGCCTTACGGGCTGGGTACTAGTGGCCGACAATGCAAGAAGACGCGAAGGAACACGTCAGGAAGTGCGACAGGTGCCAGCGGCATGTGAACATGCACCTCGCCCCGGAGCGAGCTCAAGCCCCTTTCCTCCCCTTGGTCGTTCGCCTGGTGGGGGATGGATATCATCGGCCCGTTCACCTTGGGCTCCTATCAGAACAAGTATTTGATAGTAGGCGTCGACTACTTCACCAAATGGATCAAGGCCGAAGCCCTCGCCAAGATCACATCGCATAACATACTTCGTTTCTACAAGAGGAACATCCTCGCCAGGTTCGGCGTCCCGCTCGCCATAGTCACCGACAACAAGACACAATTCACCGATAGAAATTTCCGAGACTTCGTCACCAAACTCGAGACCAAGCACCACTTCACGTCGGTCAAACACCTACAAACAAACGGCCAAGCCAAGGTCGCAAACAGAGTGATTCTCCAAGGTCTAAAACAAAGACTCGACGACGCCAAAAAGGGATGGGTTGAGGAGCTCCACAGCATGCTCTGGACCTACCGAACAACACCTCATTCGACCACTGGGGAAACCCTATTTTGACTCATGTACGGAGCCGAGGCGGTAATCCCGGTGGAAATGAGAGAGCCGTCCAGGAGGATCGAATCTTCCCTCGGGGAGGAATCCAACGACGAGGCTCTCCAGGAGAAGCTCGACCTGGTCGAAGAGATCCGATCGGGAGCAGCTCTCCGCGAAGCCGCGCTAAAACAAAAATTTGCCCTTCGCTACGACAGTAAATTCCTAAAGCGTGAATTCCAGATCGGGGACCTGGTCTTACGAAGAAACCAGAAGGAATCGTGTGAGGGAAAACTCGCCGCAAACTGGGAAGGCCCTTATTGTGTCCGGGACAAGATGGAGCATGGGGCCTACTACCTCGAGAACTTACACGGGGACGAAATAGCTCGACCATGGAATGCTGAAAAGCTAACGAAATACTACAATTAAACACTACCCGCGAGGACACTCATCGCGACCACAGGAGCGCGACATGGTACGATCGCGTCTCCCTGGAACTAACAAAATAGCAAGAGTCTAACCTTTATGTGCGCGGGCAGAACGCTCTGCTCGACGACAACCACTCAAAAGAGAATCGCCGCTGCAGTACCAAGACCGGCAGAACACCCAGCTCGCGATGGGACGTTCACGCTGCGGGGACTGGTCCACGACCGTGGTCCATCTTTGTAACCAACCAGGTAACTACATCGGTCAATCGGCCAGATCCTTACACTACCGGGCACAACAAATGTCGAGCTACCACTCCCAACATAGAAAACATACAAAGCAAGCATAACAAACGAACAGAAGTATAAATCACGCATACATGAATAACCGAGCACACACACAAACTTAGAAGGAAAAGAAAAAATTCCATAAAATGGCAAAAGCCCAGCAGTCAAAACGTTACAATAAAAGGCCCTCAGTCCGAACAAAAGTCAAGACTTAGAAAAACATGGCACGTAGGTCGAATGAAAAATAAGGGGCACGCAGGCCGCCATCCCTACTCTAAGTGATCCTCCTCCTCATGGGCAGCATGGTCTTCGTCCTCGTCATCCGAGCCTCCGGGTGCAACGATCCGGCCTTCCTAGATCTGATGGAAGGGCCAACCCCGTCGGTCACCAGGTTAGAGTTGACGAGCCTGAGTTGGTTGACAATATGCTTAAAGCCCACCTTGACGGCTCCCAGGCAGTCCTCCTCTAGCTGACAAACCCTGTCCACGAGCTCCCGTCGAGACACCATCAACCGCTCCTCTTCAGACTCCTCCTCGGCCGGGGCGACCAGATCCTCGAGCTCAGTAACTTGACCTCTGACCCCCTTCAGCTCATCATCTCTTTCCTTCAGGGCTTTCTCCAGCTCCCCAATACGCTTCTGGTGGAGCTTATCCTGCTTCTGGTATTCTTTCTGGTCGGCCGCTAGCTTAGACCAGACCTCCTCGGACGCCGCGAGGTCGCTCCTGACAGCAGCCAAATCCTCCGAGGAGTAGCCCTCCTCATTTAGCACGAGGGTCTTCTCAAAGACCCTCACCATCGCGGCCAGGTCCGCGGACATTATCTTCCTCTGGGTCTCCTTAGCCTCCTCTGGGCCACCCCGGGATCGTTCCTCCTCGAAAAGAAATTCGGCCGAACGCAGCAGGGGGGCAGAACAAACCCGCGCTCTGGGGACCTGTCTGTGAAATCAATCGAAGGCACCTCGACCTCTTGTCGTTTCTTTGGGGTCGGGGGCAGTGCCGGGGAGCCAGTTCCTTGCGGGGACGAGGCCATTCTCGAAGGGCCAACAACCAACCCCCTCCGAACAACTGTGGTTCGACCTTGAGGATGACGACTACCCCTGCTCATCAGTCTTGTCAGACGTTCCTCCACGGAGCCCATGGTGCCTGCAAGAAGAGAACAAGAAAAACAGTTAGAATCAAAATCGAAAACAAGTAACAAGATCAATCGAGGAATCGCCCAAGCTACCTAGGAGCCGATGGGCCTTAGCCTCGGTCTGACACTCGAGCAGAGCCTTTGTGTTGATACACCAGATCTCTGTTCGTATCTGCCCGTCTGCGTCACATATATACTCCCCGTCGGGAGACACGCACTTTCGAGGAGGAAGACGCCCGACAAAGTCCGTTAGCTTTCGGAAGGCCAAACTGTCTTCCTCGCCCAGGCGGCTAGGCCGGTAGGTGAAGTTGTCAGTGCCCGAACAAAAGTGCAGGTCCTCCCAATCTAGTGGGAAGTTAGACTCGTAACTATCCTCGGACCGCCCGTCCACCACGATCACCTCTCTCCGGAACATGGTGTCGTAGGCCTCGTCTGTCGTCGGCAATACCACAAACCATCTGTCTTTAAATCCCCACACTAACTCAGTGTATGGCCGAAAGATTCTGGTCGGTTGCTTCAAGGAGACCCAGTTATGCCGACCAGACACCGTCTAGCGCTGCAGATGGAAAACGCAGAAGAACAGCGGGATGGTGGCCCTGAGCTCAAGGTAGTTGCAGACGATCTCAGACGCCCAGATGAAGGCCAAAGAATTAGGATGAAGTTGGGATGACGCCAACATCAGATGGTCGAACACGCCCTGTTGAAATTCGGTGAAGGGAATGCGCATCCCCACCTCCTTGAAAGCGAACTCGTACATCGGAAGCCGACCACCGCCGTACCGCGAGCATATACGGTCCAACTCCCTTGGTCGGCAAGCGCGAAACTGGCGAGGGCTCTCGGCCCTCCTGTCTTCGATCATAGCAAAAACGTCGGAATCATCATGGACGAACCTCGACAAATAATTTAAAGGCTCCTCCCCGACCCATTCCTCTAATGGTCTATCAGGAGGATCCATGTCGGCCTCATCCTGACGGCCTTCCTCATCCTCGGACAGATACTAGTGCACCTTCTCCTCAGCATGGCCAGCCATTTTTTACTTGAAAAGCAGAGGAACTTGGTGAATTCGACAGCCAAATCAAATCCACCATTCCACCACAGTTCAAGTGAAAGGGCGTGGTCACCTAACCGCCTAGAGGACGACTTAGGGGGAAATCTTAACCCCCAAGGAGACCAGAGAGTACACTCTCTGTCCTCGGTGCACACATTCACTCGTGCCCGGGGAATTCATCCAATTACCCTTGGGGCATTCATAGTTCTACCAAACCTCCCCGGGCCACTCATCGCAAGGGTCGGGGACGATCATTTTCTACCCTAACTTTGAAGGATCCTCCGGCATATTCGCCAGATAAACCCACGGTGATCCCAGCACCTCCAGCGGGACCGCCGGAAACACCGTCCTAAGCAGTAAAAACACCAGGAAGGATGCAAAAACTTACTTGTTGTGGTGGCAAAAAAGATGTCGTCGAGCAGAGAAATCACGGAAGTCGAGCAGAAGCGATCAAGGATGTCGGGTAGAGATCTTTGGATGTTGGGCAGTTGTAAAATAAGTGAATGAGCGAAAAGACGAGCTAGGTCAACATATATATACCCCTAGCACGGGAAACGAAGCGTCGCTAAGAACTCAAGTGCCTAGCCCGTAACCGTCACAGGAAGACACGTGGCAACCCTCCCCCTTTCATGTGTCTCTTCAAGTTCTTCCCTCGTCCGCAAGCTTCACCTCGTCATAAGTTCACCTGACCGACACGATCGCAGCCTGCCCAACAGATCATCACGTCCGACGCTATTCTCTGCTCAAGTTATAGCTTGCCTGACCGCAAATAACGACTTGGGGGACTACTGTTATGAACTGGACCAACGCTTAATCCACAACCAAGCAGACCTAAACCCCACTGGGGTTGGGCCCAATAGGACCACGCTAACGGGTAGAAGACCCGTCGGGCACAACTTACCCCCCCCCCCCGGTCGGGCATAGGCCAACAGCTGTCGGGCAGGACCATCGCAGCCGACCAGCCAACCTCTTTCTTCCCCATCGTCGGGCAGAGTCCAGCCTGCTCGAGGAGATCCTCGGACCTCCCTCCACGTTCTCTACGTGTCCCTCACGCAGGGACACATCATAAAGTAACTACCCGCGTCCTGGAGATTTGGTCTTCCTCATCCTGGATATTGCAGAACAATTACCCTAGGGCAAAGACCACGTGCTGGTCTTCACGACGTCACGTTAGCCCTAGTAGTTACTAACAATGGGCCTGGCGGCTCAGCCCAGTGCTAGGTAACACTATGCCAAAAAAGACCTTTAGCAGCGCTTTTTTTTTTGCCATTAGCAGCGCTTTAAAGCGCTTCCAAAAGTGGCGCTGCTAAAGGTAAAAGCAGCGCTTTTTTTATGGAAAAAGCACTGCTAAAGGCTCCCTTCAGCAACACTTTTAGCAGCGGTTTTATAGCCCTTTAGCAGCGCTTTCATAAGCGCTGCATATTCCCCCCAACCAATGAATCTATATAATACACTATTTCTTTCCTCGGATTAATCGCGACCAACAACCAATGTCCACTATAAAATAAGACAACAGTTTAGACGGAAATGTTATATAGAAAGGGAAAAATCAAACAATTATAATAAATGAATTTAGAATAAAATCTAACCATGGCCAGTATTATATGGCAACAAGAACAACTTCTCCGTAGTCGCGTGCATAAATCTCTGCATTGTGACTCTTTGACTGTATCTGGTGTCTGGTCTATTATCCGTGAGTTGACACAGTTAGCAGATAAGAATGCGAATACTGAAGTCAATTCATTCGGGACCAACAACTTATCATACAAGAACCTAAAAAAATATAATCAACATTAGAATATTCAGTTAAATGAGCAAATTTTAAAATGTTCAATTATTTAATTAAAATGGATTGAAGTACCTGATGTATGAATGCATAACACCGACGCCCAATTCAGAATGGTTGAAAACCTGATCAAAATCCTCCTTAGCAATTGTTTCGGGATATTCAAAACCGAAAATACCTTCATCCATATGTATTTGACGGATGCCACCCTCAGGCACATCTGATGTTCCCACATATGTTTCAAGGCACATCCTAAATCGAGGAACAAATGCTTTTCTGGGCACATTGGAAGTTTCAGGCATCTTACCCTTGCTGACTTGTTGCGACTGCTGATCATGAACCCAAAAGTCATATATAAGTTCATTAATTAATGTATAACAAGATAATCATGTAACTGTAGTAGTACCTGTTTCTTTGATACAGCTGAATCGGTATCCCGCACAATAATTCTATCATCTTTTGATTTGGATTTTGTATGAGTCTAAGATCATCATGTAAATAATAAAATGTAAATGTAAGAATAACTTTCATGTATGGATCATAAAACATTTGAGTATTAAAAGGTTCAACCTACCTCATCATCTATGCAAATGAGATTTGCCGGCCATGCCACATACGCTCCTATTGCGTCTCCCACCACTGTTGCGCCTGAAATATCATCTGGTATAGGCAACAACGCACCCCCTCTCTAACGCAATATCAATAGATACTTTCAAAAATCCAGAAGGGAGCGGTTTGTGGTGAAGTAAGTCTCCTAGAAAGTTATGCACCTTTCCCTTGCCAACCATTCAATGAGTAGGTGACGATAAATATAGCCGGCAAAGTGAAATGCCCTAAACAAATAATGATCAGTTAATGTGTCAATTAAGTAAACTGTGCTAAATTAATTTCAATGTAATATATACAATTACCTCTTGAAGCTTCTGCGGACAAGCGATACTATCTTTGTCACTAGTAGCTTTACCCTCTGGAGCGCGTCTTTCCGACATGTATCTCTCCTTATCCTTCTGTGATTCACGGATCTGTGCTTTCAATTCCTCCAAAGTATCCATCACTTCTTTATTGGTTGGATTTTTTTCTTTGGCTGCTTATACAGTTCGGATGGAGTGACACTAAATCCCTTACCCCTCACACGCCCAGAATACTCAGGAATATTCAGCACCCGGCTCAGTAAGCTCCTGCAATCATCGTCCTCAGCGGGAGTTATGGTCTGGGATAGAGTCTCCTAAAATATAGATAAAAACATATATAAATATATTATACACTTTTGATTAGTTACTGATAAAGATAACTTTGTAATTACACATTGTTCAAAGACTTGTTGAACTTCTTCCTGAACGACTCCATCTCGTCCCACACGAGCAGCCTTCCATACAACATGGTCCAGAAGAGATGTCGCATCACTCTTCTCCTCTTCCAACTACGCATTAAAACGGATAATAAAGCATTATATCCTATTATATATACTTACTATTTTTTGTAAATATATCATATTAAAGCATTTATATGTACTTACTATTTTTTGTTCTAATCGTGCATATCCCAAACGACCCTTTCTGTATGGATATGCGGGATTTGATGCCCGTTGACGATTTACGCCACTAACAACCTGAAAAAACAAGTTTATCAGAACTCTTGTGGAAGAAGTATATATATTATACATAGTTCATGATAAGTTGTACTTACTTCAAATTCTTTTGTTCTTCGCTTTGCAACAAACGTCTCCCATTCTTCCTCCGAAATCAAATCCGCGTACTTCATTGGACGCTCCGAGTCAACAAAGTTTCCTTCAGAATATTTTAGAAACTTGTTTGTTAAAAATGCTCTAAATCCCCTCAGGCGTTTTCCGGCCAATTGAATACAATATTTTCTCCTACGGTCTTCAATATTAAAAGATCTCTGCAAACAAACACACATACATATAACATGTTAGTATAATTAATTTAAAGACGTAACTGTCAACATAATTAAAAATAATCAAATATCATACATGAATCTTGATAACACGAAATCATATAGATATTTTCATGCATAATTCAACTAAAGTCTAACCGTTTTCGATCCGATTTCGGGTTATTTCCGTGTATTTGTCTGATGTTTTTGCAGGTATTCAACGATCACGTCTAAACAAGGCAACATGAAGAAAAGAAGCAATCTCAGATGAAATATGGACGAAAAAGGAGTGAAAATACAATGAAAAGCGTAGCAACCAGTTTTTGCTGATGTGACGATCGTCACAGCTTCATGACGACCGTCACACGGGTGACGACCGTCACACCTTGTGACGACCGTCACACCTTGTGACGACCGTCATGCAGGCAAAAACGCCCCACTCAGCTTACACGTTAAAAGAGCAGTTCCAATTCCCACAGAGTGGACCACTACTCCCTAAATTATCTGCCTCAAGGTCCATCATCTTCAGAGATAACCGTTGGGATTCCACTTCTATAAAAAGGGAAGCAGAGGACTTCAGAAAGGGGAGCTGCATTCATACCACGAAGTGCTGCCGAATTTACTTTCCAGAGCAATTACTTTCCAGTTTTTATTTGTATTCATTTCCCTTTACCTTTACTTATTCCCATTTCCGCTCTTCTGTAATTTCTATTGTACTGTACGATCAAATTGGCACTAAAGACCAGAATCCTGCCAACATCTGTGGAGGATCTGCCCAAAGGCCAATTGGCATATTTACAGGTTTTCATTTTGATCGACTTCTGTTTTATTATAATGCAAATTATTATTTATTATTCCTATTTATATTTTGTTTTTCCCAATTCCATGTCTAGATAAACTTAGGTAATCGATATGTAGTAATAATTCGAATGGGATTTGATAACACTTGGTTGAAAACTTTCTTTTCACAAAAGTAATCTATGGTCTGAGTGTTTAAAATTGATTCACTGAATAAACTTCGTCGCGAAAGCGAGAACTTATTTAAAAGTAGTTTTGCCACGAAAGTGGGAAATTAATTAAGATACGAACCAACAAGCGAAAGCTGCGGTAAGGTCAGATAGTAAACACTAGGCATTTGTTTTAATAACAGCGAAAGCACTTTAAAACGAATTAGAATTTAGAGATTTCCAAAAAATAATTTAAACCCCGAACGGAATACGAAAGTATACGTTTGGCCCTTAGGATTATGATTAGCATCAATAACCATCGTGAGGCGAGAGTTTTCAAATCTCCATTTTCTGCTTGAATAAACTTTGAAAATTATTTCAGACACCATAATTTATCAAATCCCTGAAGAACACAATTACTACGTATCGATTCAATTAATTAAAATCTAAACAGTAATCTTAGTTCCCTTTTTAGTGACAATCTTATTCCCTTAAACATATTCTACCTAGCTAAATATAGTAACTCCCGAGAACACTAGTTTGATTATGAGTCCCTGTGGGATCGATATCTATTATCACTACGCGATAGACTGTGCACTTGCAGTTAGTTGTATTAGACATAGAAAGTCGCGATCAAGTTTTTGGCGCCGTTGCTGGGGACCCGTTTAGTCAATAGTGTAACCTTCTGTTACGCCGTATAGACTAGGTTAACAATTTTGATTTTTTCCCTTACTAGTTCTGTCGATTGTATGCCAAGAAATCGCCCGCAATGCGATATCGTAAAACCTTCGGTCGCAGAACTAGAACGCTTCTTACATCTAAGAAGTAGAATCATTGAGTACCAACTCAAACAACTCAAACATAACACTCCCGAACCTCTCACTCCCATTCCCAAATCAGAAGAAGAAGAACCAGAGATGGCTGAAGGACCTCCGAACAAACCGCTGAAGGCATACGCTACACCATCTCAGATGGAGCCTAGAAGTAGCATTGCTGCCCCAGCTATTACCCGAAATGATTTTGAGCTGAAACCATCATTGATGTCGGCTGTACAACAAAACCAATTCTCAGGAAACGCAACTGAGGATCCGAACGAACATCTAACGAAGTTTGTACAATACGCAGACACAGTAAAAGCAAATGGAGTAACTCCAGACGCGATAAGACTTTGTCTTTTCCCATTCTCTCTTAGAGACAGAGCGTGGACATGGTTACAATCGTTACCATCCAACTCCGTTACGACGTGGGAGCAATTGAAGAACGTCTTCTTAGCAAGATATTTTCCGCCAAGCAAAACTGCTATGCTTAGAGCTCAAATCAACGGATTTCGACAGAAAGATACTGAATCTCTCTACGAAGCATGGGAACGATTCAAAGATATGATGAGAACATGTCCTCACCACGGTCTAGAAGACTGGGTGACAATCCATACTTTCTATAATGGGCTTCTATACAATACTAGATTGACAATAGACGCTGCCGCGGGCGGTGCACTTATGGATAAGCCATATGATGAAGCCTATCAGTTAATAGAAAACATGTCACAAAACCATTGCCAATGGGGAGGTGAATGCACTCCAACTGAGAAAACCACAGCGAAAGGTGGGATGTACGAAATCAGCAGCCTTGAAAAGTTCAATGCTAAAGTAGATGCTCTAGCACAGAAGATCGATAGTCTGACCGTTAACCCCACTGCAATTGTCGCTGCAGTAACTCCAAATTGCGAGTTATGCGGAAGTACCACTCATAATGCACCCGAATGCCCATTGCTAGCCGGAATCCCGCCAGACCAGGTAAATTATGCTCAAGGAAATCCCTACGCAAATACCTATAACCCAGGTTGGCGAAATCATCCAAACTTTTCTTACAAAAGCGAAAATGCATTGCAAATGCCTACTGCTCCGCAAGGATATCAGAAACCAGCTGCTCAGAATACACCTAGGAAATCAAACCTCGAATTGATGATGGAAAAGTTCATAGCTACTCAAGCTCAGACGAACAAAGAGTTCCTAAATCAAAACATACACACTAGCGAGCAAATTAAACAGTTGACAGGAAAAGTAGACGCTTTAGCCACCCATAACAAAATGTTAGAAACTCAGATATCACAAGTGGCTCAACAACAAGCATCTGCTGCCGCACCTACTGGCACATTTCCTGGACAACCCGAACAGAATCCCAAAGGCCAAACAAATGCTGTGATACTAAGAAGTGGAAAAGAATTGGACGAACCGATCGATCCGATGACCGAAAACTCAGCCATGCAACAGAAACCAACTGAACAAGCAGAAAAGGAATCTGAGTTAGAGAAGAAGGAGGACAACGAGAAGGAGGATACCGCAAGTGAAAAAACTCAAGCACCTCCAGCGCCATATAAACCACCTATTCCTTATCCGCAAAGACTAATAAACTCTAAAACTTCAGGACAGTTTAAGAAATTTGTAGAGCTCCTTAAACAGCTGAATATTACTATTCCTTTTACAGAAGCGATAACTCAAATGCTGTCATACGCTAAATTTCTCAAAGAAATCCTGTCGAATAAGAGAAAGATCGAGGATAACGAAACAGTTACACTTACTGCAGAGTGTAGCGCTATTATTCAGAACCGCATGCCTCCTAAATTAAAAGACCCAGGTAGTTTCTCCATACCCTGCGTCATAGGAAAGTTCGTAATAGACAAAGCTCTATGCGATTTAGGAGCCAGTATCAGTGTTATGCCCTTATCTATATGCAAAAAGCTGAATATGGGAGACCTCAGGCCAACCAAAATGTCCGTACAATTAGCTGACAGATCAGTAAAATACCCTGTAGGAATACTGGAAAACATTCCAGTACGCATAGGACAATTCTACATTCCAACCGACTTCATAATCATGGACATCAAGGAGGACACTGTAACCCCAATTATCCTAGGAAGACCATTCCTAGCTACAACCGGAGCTATTATAGACGTGAAGAAAGGAAGGCTAACATTCGAAGTAGGAGAAGAAAAGATAGAGTTCATTCTCACCAAGTTCCTACAAGCACCAGCAATAGACGATACCTGCTATTTAGTAGACGAAATTGACGAATGCATAAGAGAACTTGAAAATGAAGAGACCACGTATTCAGAAATAATAAAGATTCAAATACCCGACATTTCTGAAGACGACAATTGGCGTAAACCGTACAAAGACGACAGCCTAAGCAAAAGCTTAGCACTGACCCCAAACCATATGCCAGGTCCGAAGAACCCATCTTTAGAACTTAAAACACTACCCAAAAACCTCAGATATGAATTTCTAGACGATGAACTAAAAAGACCAGTGATAGTCAACGCCGACTTAGGACAACCAGAAACCGAAAAGTTATTAGAAGTCCTAAAGAAGTACCCCACCGTGTTAGGCTATAACATAAGCGATCTAAAAGGTATAAGCCCTTCAATCTGTATGCATCGAATTACAATAGAGGAAGACTCTAAAACTTCTCGAGAGCATCAGAGAATACTAAACCCCATCCTGAGCACTGTAGTCAGAGATGAAGTAAAGAAATTACTAGATGCAGGAATCATCTATCCGATCTCCGATAGTGAATGGGTTAGCCCAGTTCATGTCGTACCAAAGAAAGGAGGAGTCATAGTAGTTAAAAACGAAAAAGGCGAATCGATAACAAAAAGAGTCGTGACTGGAAGCAGGATGTGTATTGATTATAGGAAGCTTAACAAGGCTACGCGCAAAGATCACTTCCCGTTACCCTTCATAGACCAAATGTTGGAAAGACTAGCCAAACATTCGTATTTCTGCTATCTAGATGGTTACTCAGGATTCTTACAAATTCCCATCCATCCTGATGACCAAGAAAAGACTACATTCACCTGTCCTTACGGTACTTTTGCTTACCGCCGAATGCCGTTCGGACTCTGTAACGCTCCAGCAACCTTCCAAAGATGCTTGATGGCAATCTTTGCAGATTTCATAGACGACATTATGGAAGTGTTTATGGACGATTTCTCGGTATGTGGACAAAGTTTCGAAGGATGCTTACAAAACTTAGAAATGGTATTAGAACGTTGCGTAAAAGTAAACCTCGTCCTAAATTGGGAGAAATGCCATTTTATGGTCCGACAAGGAATAGTTCTAGGACACGTCATATCAGATAGAGGGATTGAGGTAGACAAAGCTAAAATAGAGATTATAAAAGATCTCCAACCCCCAAAATCCGTACGAGAAATACGGAGTTTTCTAGGACATGCCGGTTTCTACAGAAGATTTATAAAAGATTTCTCGAAAATCACAAAACCTTTGACCGGCCTGTTAATGAAAGATGTTGAGTTCGTCTTCGACGACGACTGTTTAAAAGCATTCGAAACATTGAAATCAGCCCTCATCACCGCACGAATCATGCAACCACCCGATTGGCGACTACCGTTCAAAATCATGTGCGATGCGAGTGATTACGCTGTAGGCGCAGTTCTAGGACAAAGGAAGGACAAGAAACTCCATGCCATCTACTATGCCAGCAGAACCTTAGATCCTGCCCAAATGAACTACGCTACCACAGAAAAGGAACTTCTAGCAGTTATATTTGCGCTTGACAAATTCCGTTCTTACTTAGTAGGAGCAAAAATTATAATATACACAGACCACGCTGCCATAAGGTACCTAATAAGCAAAAAGGATGCCAAACCAAGACTATTGAGATGGATCCTGTTATTACAAGAGTTTGACTTAGAAATCAAAGATAAGAAAGGAACCGAGAACGTTGTTGCAGATCACTTATCCCGAATAGAAGGCATCAGACACGAACCAGTACCGATAAATGACGATTTCCCGTACGAACGTCTGATAGCCAAATTGGAAAGTGACATACCCAACTCAATCTCGGAAGATCCAGAATTCGAAAAAGCCGTAGAAGCCGTCTATGCCCAAGTCACATTACCTTGGTATGCTGACATCGTTAATTACCTCGCTGCGGGCGTGCTTCCACCAGATCTTACTTATCAGCAAAAGAAGAAATTCTTCCACGATCTGAAACACTATTATTGGGACGAACCCCTACTCTTCAAGAGAGGGGCCGACAACATATATCGTCGCTGTGTCCCAGAGGAAGAAATAGAAAATATTATTTCTCAATGCCACTCAGCACCATATGGTGGTCATGCTAGTACGTCCAAGACGTGCGCTAAGATTCTCCAAGCCGGCCTATTCTGGCCTAATCTCTGGAAAGACGTTCACATCGCTGTGCAAAAGTGCGATAGATGCCAACGAACTGGCAACATCTCACGACGCGATGAAATGCCTCAGAAAGGAATCTTAGAGGTAGAAATCTTCGACGTATGGGGAATAGATTTCATGGGACCTTTTCCACCTTCTTTCGGAAATAACTACATACTCGTCGCTGTCAATTACGTGTCTAAATGGATAGAAGCCATAGCTGCTCCAACAAACGACGCACGAGTAGTAATCAAACTCTTCAAGAACACAATCTTTCCTAGATTCAGTGTACCCAGACTCGTCATTAGTGACGGAGGATCTCACTTCATATCACGAATATTCGATAAACTTCTCTCTAGATATGGAGTCCGGCACCGAGTAGCTACACCCTATCATCCGCAAACTAGCGGACAAGTAGAGGTCTCGAACAGAGAAATAAAACAGATCTTGGAAAAGACTGTCGCTACCTCAAGGAAAGATTGGTCATCAAAGCTACAAGAAGCTTTATGGGCTTATAGGACCGCATTTAAGACACCAATAGGTACTACCCCCTATAAATTAGTTTACGGTAAATTCTTCCATCTCCCTGTAGAGTTAGAGCATAAGGCCTTTTGGGCCATTAAGACACTCAACTTCAACTACACCGAGGCAGGAGAAAAGCGAATCTTGAACTTACACGAGTTGGAAGAACTTCGATTAGACGCTTACGAAAATGCCCGTATCTACAAAGAACGAACTAAAAAGTGGCATGATAAACGTTCAATCAGGAAACAATTCAGTGTGGAAGACATCGTATTGCTCTTTAATTCACGATTAAAACTCTTCCCAGGAAAACTAAAATCTAGGTGGTCTGGACCCTATGAAGTGACTAAAGTACTTCAGAGTGGAGCTGTTGAAATTACCGATAAGACAAATGCACCATTTATCGTAAACGGGCAACGCCTAAAACATTACAATAAGAACGACAACAGTCCTCAAGTCAGCAATATAACATTGCTTGAGCTTCCAGCTCAGACACCCGAATAGCTTCTCACCAAGCTATCGTCAGGCTTTAGACGTTAAAAACAGCGCTTACTGGGAGGCAACCCAAATTTCCCTCGTTATTGCATTCCACTTTTTCCTTAAAATTTTACTTTGAAAAATCTAACAAAAATTCTAAAATTACTACTACTTTCTACTTTCGTTCATTTTCGTGCTTTTATTTTTATTTTATTTTCTCTCTTTTGTCTTTTGTTTCTACCGCTTTTCGTTTCTAAAAATCCTGACTTCAATTTCTTGTTTCAAACTTTTCAGGATTTTTAAAGTCTTCAAAACATTCCTTCTGTTTTCTCCGAATTACCTGCGAATATGGCCGAGTACGACTTCACAAAGGTTCACTTCCGAGGACTCGCTCAAAAGGCAAGATTCGCAGCACTGACCAAAAGAGAATTCGCCTTAACGCTGTATTATGATAAACCAACTATGGATAAACTAGGGATCACAGATAGCATTCAATACCTGTTCAATCAACTGGGTTGGGAGAACACTGCTCTGAAAACACGTTTCGCTACCTACAAGGATCTTACCTACGAATTCCTTAGTTCTTTCAGATACACACCCAACTATGGTTTTGGATCCAACACAAAGTTGATTACCTTCCGATTGTTTGGAATGGACCAAACCCATAGCCGGATGTCACTAGCTAACCTCCTAGGATTCCCTAGCGGACCGCATGTGTTCATCAGTGCAGAAGATGACGATATTGATTTGCAACTCGATCACTTCTGGGGTAGAATCACAGGCGACTATCACCCTGAACCAGACAAAATGTACAATGATGACATTCATAACCCAGCCTTCAGATACTTCCATAAGATACTAGCTCACACCTTGTTTGGAAAAGAAGAAAATATTACTACAGTGTCTAAGGAGGAGTTATTCATCATGTTCTGTGCTTCTCAGGGACGGACAGTAAATGCAGTGCCTTTCATGATGAGATCTTTCAAACGCCTCACGCTGGAACCTCAGACACCTATTCTTATAGGAGGCCTAGTAACAATGATTGCCCACGAGCTTGGCCTTAGATTCCATTTAAATGCCAGCACTCGTTTTGGTACCATCAGACCCACGAACATACAATTCTGCTTTAACAGGCGCATCTTAGGGACTATGGGACCTGGACCGTATGAGTACCTTATTAACGAAAAACCAGTACAGCTATTCACACTGCCTGATCATCTGATGACAAGCATCCACAACAAGGATAACTGGCTCTACGAATTGGATGAGCCTATGGGACCTCCTTCACCACAGTCAACACCACAGAACTATATGTATGACAGTGACCACATCTTTGAGGCACACGACTATATGTACTATGAGGACGCTGCCTCTGAAACTGAAGTAGACCCTATGACTCCTCCACACTACAATACTTATCCTGAGCCTATCCCTGAGGAGACCACCGACAAAATGGATGCCGTGTTACTCAGATTGGACGACGTTGATAAAGCTCTGACTAATGTAAAAGCTGATATCGCAAGCATGCACAACGAACTGGTAGGCTTCATGGATCTAGTCTGCGACCAACTCGACTACTATTCACAAAAATTCGATGAGTTGAAGGCACGAAAAGATTAGTTATTAGTTCTTAGCAGTAGTTTCAGTTTAGTTTAGTCTAGTTTAGTTTCATTTAATCATTTGGATTTTTCGCATTGTTCGTTTTCATTATGTACTACATACAATTGTTTCAATTTTATGTTATTTCAATTCTAGTTTTTATTCAACTATTTTTGTTTTTGCATTAATTGTTGTTTATTGGATGTTATATTACATCACCGTATCAATACTGAGCCTTAAAATCACTACGAGTACGCCCTCAGAGCAAAATTCTGCATTCTGCAGATTTTGCTGTTGTGACGACCGTCACAGCCCCATGACGAGCGTCACGCGGGTGACGACCGTCACACCTATGTGACGACCGTCACGCAGTCCAGAACTGCTATCTGATAAAACAGGGTTCGTGTTCCCTTCCACTCCCCCCATTATCACTTTCAAACATCCTAACTCCTACCCCACTACGAATTTTCGTCCTCCCCACATTGAACTATAAACTTCAACTCCAAATTCAACCTCCAAACCACCGTTCTGTCGTTTTTCCCTCTCTGCAGAAAAATCCCAAAACCTCAGCAACCTCTCCATCTTCCAACAATAGCAAGGAATGCAGAAACCCCAGATGTCAGCAACATTACCTTCCCTGAGGGTGAGTTAGGCGAAAGACAACGAGCACACTACATTGCATTTCATCAGAGGTCACTCCAGCCGACTCACTACCCGCACCTTCCATCGCTTACGGAGCTCGGACTCCTTGAAGGTGTAACCTGGATGCTTCAACGAGCAGGCATCTGGAACCTCTGCACCAACCCATAGCCAACCTACGAACAACTCACTCTTGAGTTCTTGAGTTCGTTCACTTACATCACCAGCAGCGGCGAACTTAACCAGCACACAGGTGCCGCATGCTTCCGGATGTTTGGCGTCAACTATCAGGTGAATCAAAATCAGATTGCCAGCATCCTACAGCTACCTCGCGGCGACAGTGCTCATCGATGCATCACCGATCAGTTCCAGCACGAAGCCTTCGCGCTGTGGTATCAGTTGACCGACCTCAATGCCGATGGTTGGGACTCCCTGCACGCCACTCACATCCATAACCCAACCATCAAGTACTTTCATAGAGCGTTGAGTAACACTATCTTCGCCAGAGACAGCAACCACAAAGTGAACTCCAAGGAGCTCTTGTTTCTTCATTGCATCTTCAACAATGAACCTGTCAACGCTGCCCCGTTTCTGCTGGCTCACATTCAGGCCAACTGCAACCGTGGCTCGAAGCCATTCTACTTTGGCGGGATTGTCACGGCTATTGCACTTGGGCTGAACCTTGGCGACCGCCTCCAGCACCTCCATTCCATCCCCTCGGTGTTCCTTGACACCGACCACTGCAGAGCCTCTCATCTCATCTGCTCCCGAGCTGACGGCAAATACCATCCGGTTGTGCGTGGCAAGACCGTCCGAAGCATCATCCTTCCATCCCACACCCGCATCCATCCAGAGGACCGTACCAACTGGTTGTTCGACCTCACTGCCCCTCCTGTTGCCGTTGTTCCCACTCAGGATCCCACTCATGATTCCGACGATGAAATCCAAGCTGAGTTGGACAGGTACGAGCAGCTAGAGGCATCGCAGCCTCCTCCTCCCGTAGGTACATCTTCTCGCCGCCGCCGTCATCATCCCGTGCCAGACTACACAGAAGAGGACCTTCGTCTCTCCCTAGACCAGCAGGCACAGATACTCACGATGCTGCAGCAGCAGAATCAGCGAGCTGACCAGTTCGAGGCTTGGCACCGGACTCAAATGCAACAACTTCACACCGGCCAAGCTACGATCACTGAGAGCCTAGCGAATCTGACCCTGCAGGTCGAAGGACTCCGGGACACCGTCTACCACACCGGAGCCATGAGCTATGAGGACAAAGTAGCCCTTGCTAGAGCCAGAGGACGCCAGCGCAGACGTGACAGAGGCCGAGACTAGATTTCCATTTTTCCTTCATTGTTTACTATATTTCAATATTCTGTATTTTCATTTTCAGTTGTATCTCCCTCTCGCATGCTTCAAGAATCAGTGAGGACACTGATCGAGATAGTGTGGGAGCGGAGCCTTATTTCCACTGTACTCTGAATTTCCTTTATTTCCTTTATTTCCATTTCACTGCACTTTGAATTTTAGTAATTTCTATTTTTACACTTTCTATTTCTAGCAAATAAAGCTCGTCTATATATTTTTCACGTTACGCAAACAATCCCCATATTATTCAACGTAAACAAAAACTTTCATTTGTTCCTCAAAAGCAAAAGCATCACGAGAATGCACCTGAGTTCAAACCAAGTTTTGAAACTCCGAGGAAACAACAGTTCTAACAAAACCAGTATCGTCCAGACACCTTAGATCTCTAGTTTATGCGAGTCAGTTTCACCACCTACGTGTACCAAAGTCTCAAGTGTCTACGCAAACTCAACCCCAAGTAGTTTATACTAGCAGTCAGCACCATCCTAAAACTCTTCTAAGCGAGCGACCGATGCAAATAAGTGTATGATCTCCAAAAAGATGAAAAATCATGAAAAGAGAGCTAAAAAGCCCAAGAATATAAGATATGTTTCCTTCTAAGTTAGGTGCTCCTCACCCGACCATTTAGCCCAACGGCACGAAAAACTCATTGGAAATCAATGACATAAACTTATGATCAAATGAAGAAGATCAAAAACAGAAATGAGATCATATTCACTAACAGGTCGAATTGCCATGAAAGTGTGCGGACAACGGGCTTAATGTGATTGCGCTAGAACAAACAGGGTGAACTTGCCGCGAGAACCTTGACACCAAGCTACAGTAGCATGACTGAGACCGATTTGCATAAAAAGGAGACCTCCGAAGACTTGTAGTCCAGTGTCGTCATGATACTCGTCTTGTTCCTACCAAGAATCCCGGATTTTCCAAACTCTGCGAACGAAGAAGCTGCCTCGTGCTTGCCGACTTTTCCATGTTTTACTTGAGGACAAGCAAAGATTCAAGCTTAGGGGAGTTTGATAACACGAAATCATATATATATTTTCATGCATAATTCAACTAAAGTCTAACCGTTTTCGATACGATTTCGGGTTATTTCCGTGTATTTGTCTGATGTTTTTGCAGGTATTCAACGATCACGTCTAAACAAGGCAACATGAAGAAAAGAAGCAATCTCAGATGAAATATGGACGAAAAAGGAGTGAAAATACAATGAAAAGCGCAGCAACCAGTTTTTGCTGATGTGACGACCGTCACAGCTTCATGACGACCGTCACACGGGTGACGACCGTCACACCTTGTGACGACCGTCATGCAGGCAAAAATGCCCCACTCAGCTTACACGTCAAAAGAGTAGTTCCAATTCCCACAGAGTGGACCACTACTCCCTAAATTATCTGCCTCAAGGTCCATCATCTTCAGAGATAACCGTTGGGATTCCACTTCTATAAAAAGGGAAGCAGAGGACTTCAGAAAGGGGAGCTGCATTCATACCACGAAGTGCTGCCGAATTTACTTTCCAGAGCAATTACTTTCCAGTTTTTATTTGTATTCATTTTTCTTTACCTTTACTTATTCCCATTTTCGCTCTTCTGTAATTTCTATTGTACTGTACGATCAAATTGGCACTAAAGACCAGAATCCTGCCAACATCTGTGGAGGATCTGCCCAAAGGCCAATTAGCATATTTACAGGTTTTCATTTTGATCGACTTCTGTTTTATTATAATGCAAATTATTATTTATTATTCCTATTTATATTTTGTTTTTCCCAATTCCATGTCTAGCTAAACTTAGGTAATCGATATGTAGTAATAATTCGAATGGGATTTGATAACACTTGGTTGAAAACTTTCTTTTCACAAAAGTAATCTATGGTCTGAGTGTTTAAAATTGATTCACTGAATAAACTTCGTCGCGAAAGCGAGAACTTATTTAAAAGTAGTTTTGCCACGAAAGTGGGAAATTAATTAAGATACGAACCAACAAGCGAAAGCTGCGGTAAGGTCAGATAGTAAACATTAGGCATTTGTTTTAATAACAGCGAAAGCACTTTAAAACGAATTAGAATTTAGAGATTTCCAAAAAATAATTTTAACCCCGAACGGAATACGAAAGTATACGTTTGGCCCTTAGGATTATGATTAGCGTCAATAACCATCGTGAGGCGAGAGTTTTCAAATCTCCATTTTCTGCTTGAATAAACTTTGAAAATTATTTCAGACACCATAATTTATCAAATCCCTGAAGAACACAATTACTACGTATCGATTCAATTAATTAAAATCTAAACAGTAATCTTAGTTCCCTTTTTAGTGACAATCTTATTCCCTTAAACATATTCTACCTAGCTAAACATAGTAACTCCCGAGAACATTAGTTTGATTACGAGTCCCTGTGGGATCGATATCTATTATTACTACGCGATAGACTGTGCACTTGCAGTTAGTTGTATTAGACATAGAAAGTCGCGATCAAATCTCGGTCCAAATCTTATCTTTAGCCGATTGTAATGAAACAATTCTCCAATTATCGCAAGTAATCGGAACTTGCGAACGTACAAGTGCTCCGATGTAACTTGTTAGCAACACACCGTTAGGCTCAACTAACTGATCTCTTTCATTCCAATGGACATCATACTTTACTCCTTTATCTCTCGCACGAATGATTATTTTCATAATTGTTATGCCTATTTTAATATCGCCTTCCACGTCTTTTGTTGTTTGTTTTCCATCATGTGATGTTTCCTCGTTGCTGGCCATAATATATATACCTGTAATTCAGAAAAACCAAAGTATCAAATGAATGACATACAAATATGTAAATAACAAATATATACATAAGAAATGTGTAAATAAGAAAAACATGGTATAAATAAGAAATAATATGTTACAAGTACCTTTAACATCTCTTTCTTTTTTTCGTTTTAACGGGGTTTACTTGTCTCTTAACAACACAGACATATGGATTGATCCAAATTCCCTCGTTATGATCATTTCTAATATATGATTCGTCTGCTCTAATATTCTCATCTGGATCATCTATAATATAAGATTCATTCTCAACATCAACATCCCCCTTTTCTCCAATGTTATCATCGATTAATTTGTTGGAAAAAAGAACTATAGACCATTTCGTACTTGTCGGATCAGTGACATAGAACACTTGTTTAGCTTGCGTGGCTAGAATAAAAGGCTCATCTTTTTACCCCACCTTATTAAGATCCACTTTCAAAAAACCTGATTTATCCATTCGTATGCCATTATTATTTTCAACCCACTTGCATCCAAAGATAGGAATCTAAAACTTCTCATAATCAAACACCCAAATGCACTCGATAACCCCATAATACGAGGAATTGTGCATTGCTTCGGCAAGCATGATCGGTGGATTTAAATTGTGTTTTCAGACGCTGTTTGTTGCTAATTTCGCAATGTTTTTATCTGTTTTTCGAAGCTTTAGTTGTTATTATCTGCATTACTCGTAGTTGTTTGTCTTTGAATCTTATTTTTAAGTTTGTATTACTTTTGCCGCTGGTGCATTTGATTTGGTTTCTTTTAGTGTGTTTTTGGAAGGAATGGATAGCACGACAATCGCACCGCTTTCGGAGGCAAAGAAAAGTCGGAAAAGGGAAGTCAGAGCTACAACACGGGTACCCGTGTTGCACAACACGGCCCGTGTCATGGAGGACACGGTTGGCAGACACGGGTAGACCAAAGCAGAAGAAAAGAAGACTCAGACTTACAACACGGGTGCCCGTGTCATGCAACACGGCCCGTGTTGCAGCCCTTGAAGATGAGACACGCCCTGAAGAAGTCAGCAGCCTGACACGGCCACCCGTGTTGCACAACACGGCCCGTGTCAGGGCCACTGAGAGTGAAATTTTCCTGTTTTCTGATTTTTGTTGTCAGACCTATTTCGAAGGGCATTTGAGACATTTCGCGATGTAATTTAAATTTATATATAAGAGTCACTTTTTAGAAAGTAGGAGACACTTTTGGAACTGATATTAGGATTGACAACTGAGAGGAGAGTTTGGCTGGAAAACAAAGGATCGATCAAAAGCGGAAGCAATTGATGATCCAAGGATTTCAATTTGCATTGTAATGATCTTCTCCTTTTCATTTCTAATTGCTTTTATGTTTACACAGAACACGAGCAGCTAAACCCCAAGTTGTTAGGGGGTGGTCCTAAGTGCGATGTAATGACTTTTGTTTAATGATTCTATGAGAACTATGTTACTACCTTTATATATTTTATTTTGCATTAATCTTAATCGTATTCATATTGGAAAGTAAAATTCGAATCGTGCTTAGGCTTTAGTCTGGAAAGTCAACCTAACACTTTTGCAAAATAGTATCACGGTCGATATTGCTTAGGAATGAGGATATCCCGTATCACGTATTTTATGGTCGGAACTATTGCTTGATGCTTTTCATGGACACTGAGGAATGAGTGTGCAGGAAAATCATCAAAGGGTTTTCATTAAGGAATTAAGACAACTAAAGTGGCCAACTGATAAATTAAGGTTAATAACTAGTATAGCATAATAATCATACAGGGTCTTTACTCGCATCGTCTCCACTCCCCTAACACTGTTCTTAGATTGATTCACAAGTCCTTATTTACTTGTTATATTACTCTGCTACCAAACAAACCACTAGACCTTTTGTTCATTTGAATCCTAAAAATTTCGTTAATTACTACGCAGTCCTCGAGATCGATACTTGGGACTTTTCCCTTATTACTACAATTGGTAAAAATAGTACACTTGCTATTTTCCCGATCAAGTTTTTGGCGCCGTTGCCGGGGACTGCCAAATTAACATTGTTTTTAGAATCCAAAAGAAATTTTGTTGCTCTGCGACTAAAATTTTATTGTTTACTGCATAACTTTTATCCGCTTGTATTATCTAACGCTTGTCTAATTGTGTATGTGAGGTCAGGCCTCAACTAAATATTCTTTTGATACAGAACCAGAACGAGCATTACACGAAAGACGGAGATTAGCTAAAGTTAAAAGACTGGAAGAAATAGAGGAAATTATATCTGTGCAGAGCGACTCCGAAGAGAGAGAGAGACAACACCTGAAACTGTTCAAATGGCTGGAAATCCACCTCAGCCTGAAAGACTGCTAGGAGACTATGGAGGGGCCAATGCTCAACCAAACCGGATGACCATTGTGAATCAACCGGTGAATGTTGCGCATTTTCAGCTACACCCTTCCACCATCCGTCAGTTGGAGAGCAAGTCGTTCGCCGGAAGAATCAACGAAGATGCAAATAAACATCTTCAGAGATTCCTCACAACCACCACCTCGCTGAAAATAGAAGGACATTCCGAAGAGGCCAAGAGATTAGTTATGTTCCCGTTCACACTCACTGATGATGCGGAAGAATGGTTTTACTTGCTTCCCGCTGGGAGTATCACAACATGGCAAGAGATGGAAACTGCGTTCCTGAATGAGTATTTCCCTGCCTCAGTGTTCATCCAAAAAAGATATGACATTGTCAACTTCAAGCAAAAAGAAGGAGAATCTTTAGGGGATGCATATAAGCGGTTTAAGAGGTGTCTTACAGCATGTCCTACTCATAACATGTACGCCATTGAGCAGATGTAAAACTTTGTGAATGGATTATGACTCAAAATGAAACAGCTCATAGATACTGCTGTCGGTGGCTCAACCAACTTCTCAACGGCCACAGGTATCAGAAGGATCATAGAAGCAATCGCCGCTAACGAGCACCTTGAGTTGTATGATCGCACGGTTAACCAACCGGAAGGTAAGATTGATCTGAAGCTGGCAGACCAAGTTGTTAAAATGGAGGATCAGATCACCGCTGAGGTAGAGAGAAGGTTAAAGAAAATGAATGTTGAAACTCAGGTAGTGGCACAGGTCGAGCCAGTTCAAGCAGCACCTTGTGAAATATGCGGTGGACCACACTTTATAATGCATTGTGTAGCAACTCAAGAGCAAGTGGAACAGATTAATATGTTGAGGCAGAACAATCCTTACGCCAACACATATAATCCTGGTTGGAAAAATCACCCAAACTTTTCATGGAAAGATCAACAAGGAAATGTACAAAAACCTGTTCAAGGCCAACAACCGTATCAACCTCAGCCACAGCAGTACCAGCAGACACCGTACCAACCTTAATATCAACCACAAGCGCCTCGAAAAGCTGATTGGGAAGTGGACATTGAAAAAATGGCCGCCCAAAGTTCTCAATTTCAATAAGAGACAAGGAGTAATTTCAGGAATGCTGGAGCATCCATAAAGAATCTTGAAGTACAAATGAGTCAAATTGCCCAACAGCTAGCAAGTTCACAAGCGCCGGGTACACTTCCAAGTGCCACAGTACCAAATCCGAAGGATCACTGTTGCACCCTAAAATTTGCTCAACCTGTTTCTCTTGGTTTATGTTTCAATATCATTAGCATTTGCATATAGAGTCATGTACATAGCCCAATCATCTGCATAGCATAGCATAGCAAATCATCCAGCAGGAACCAAGCATTATTCTCATCTCTATGAGCCTATCAAGAGGTTATCATTCAAATTCAATCTCATTCAAGTCATCAGAAAGAATTTGAAAGCTGAGAAATCAGTGGATCAAGCATTGAGTCTATCTCCTATCTGAGGGTATCTGAGGATTATCAAGTAAGTTGTGAGTTGTGGATTGAGCATGGAGAGTATCTAGACATCATGGGAGACTTAGAAAGTCATTTGGAGAAGGAGACAAGTCATTGGTGTGATCACAAGAGTTGCAGTTGAAGACAGTCAACTAGGGCTTCATCTGGGGTCAACTCTAGGTCAATTGATTGATTGAAAGGCTTTAAGGGCTATTGGAGAGATGTGGGGTTCATCATTTGACATGTAAAGAAGTATATGGTGATGTGTTGAGAAGAAATCAAGAGAAATCAAGGAGAAGAGGAGTTTCTAAATTAGGGTTTCTGTGTAAAATCCCCTAGTTTAGGTCAAATTTCCAAGCAAGATGAGTCAAAATGCAAGCTTCAAATGGATCCTTGGCTAACATGAAACTTGTAGAGGATCTCAAGACCTTTAATTTGAGTGGTAGAAGACATTAAGGATATTTATAGAACTCAAGTTATGGTCCTTGCAAGTTACAGGTCATCTAAGGTATCTGAAATTTTGTCTGTGAAAGTGACTTGTCTTCCAAGCAACTTTTACCCCTCAAGGAGATTTCAAATGAATTTCTGGTAAACATAAGAGTTGTTCCTCATTGTCTTATCTTTCTATAATGGTATGGTATGCCTTCATATGATTTGTGGAACTCTACTTATGGTCTTGGCAAGCAAAGGGTATTTTGGTCATCTGAGAATTACAGGTCATTCCAAGCCTATGCCCAAAACTCATACAAGGAAGCTTCAAATGAAAAACTTCACAACATCAAACTTGTTCCAAATGACATTTTGAGTCTAGAAAAGTGACCATGGGAGATTGAAAAGACTCATAGCACAAGGTTTCAAAATTGGTGAATTTAATGAATAAAAAATGACCTAAATTTGAGATTTTTCATAGTTTGGCCAAATGAGGTGAAATTATAGGTCATTTGATTGGAAAAATCATTTTGAGAACATTGGCAAAAGTAGAATTTTGAGTTTGGTTCAAGAATTAGAAGTTATGCATGGTTACTTACACATGAAGTTACATAATCCAAATCCAAGGGAAATTATGCATGGGAACTTTCTCCAAGGTTCTAGGACTTTCCAATGACATCTATATATTGTGTGGAGTGGCTTCATGCCATGGTTGGTGAATCATATTGCTCATAACACCAAGTTTCATACCTTTCTTCCAATTTGCAAAATAAATTCAAACTCTCTCAAATCTCTATCAATCTCCATTTTTCTTGATCTGATCTTCATCACCATCATTCATAGATCATAATTCACCCAAGCATTTGGTAGAATTGAGGAGGATTCGTGCCATACACTTCCATCATCCAAGAAGCAAGAAATTTGGAATTGTGAGATTCAAAGCATTGGAGCAAGATTTGTTGCATACAGAATTCAAGAACAAGTTCCCTGATCAACTTCCACTCATTTCAAGCATTGGATCAAGAGGATTCATCACCTGTTTTCACCATCACACCAGGTTGGTACCTTCATTCGAATTGCCTGTTTTAGGAGGAATCATGGTGATTTGTTAGCATAAGAATGTTAGGATAGGTTAGATGACTGGTTTTGGTGAGTTTGAAGAAGTTTTGTGAAGATTGATCATGGTGTGCACAAACTGTTGAAGCTTGTAACTCATAGGTTATGGCGCTATAATCTTGAATAGTTAGCTCATAATGATCAGCATGAGATGTGGATTAGTTTAGGGCAAGAATTATAGAGAATTGGGAGATTTGATATCAGGTGATCATGGTGGATTCGAACTGTTATGCCTATCGGGTTTGCTTATTGTTTGAGTTTTAGAGGAAGTTATTGATATGGCTGTGTAGAGGGAAGAATTCAGAACAACTTCGCTCTTTGTATCGAGGGAATTCATGGAGAGACAAGGGAGAACGAAGGACTGGAAAATCCATGCATGGAGGTGTAATTTCAGAAACCCTAGAAGCCATTTGGGGACGATGATGGACATTCGTTGGATCCTACCATTGACCTTGACTCTGAGTCCAATCGTGTGGTTGTGGTTTAAAGAAGAAACGGAGGGAAATTCAAAGAGGTGCTACGCACCGTTTCACTTAAAAGTATCTGATGGGCTTTGGAATTGCTTGCTATTGCTACCCCCCAGGCCAAGCCCAATCCCATTTATAACTATATTAATTGCTATTGGCACCGTTCTGAGTTTTTTTTTTATTTTTTGGTTATTTTCTGAACGCATATGGGCCCAGATGTGCTTGCTATGCGCGCCCCCCAGTCTGGGCCCAGTTTGTTATTTTAACTGATTTCATCTACTTTCTGCACCCCATTTCAATTAATTCTCATTTTTTTTCTTTCAACAATTTTCATTTCTTTAAAAAAATCATAAAAAATAGAAAAATGCATGGTTTTCATTGGTTCTTTTTGCATATTATTAATAATTTTGTCAAGAAAATTATCCCATAAAAAATTTAATATTTCATTTTATTTTCATATTTTTGACATATTTTTCTTTTAAATAGGTTTAAATAATGGTTTGTTTAGTGCATGAATTTGTTAATTTTAGTTTGATTAGATGCTTTAATATTTTTAATCCATTCTTTTTAGGTTGATTAGTATAGAGTGTTAGCTTGTATATAAAATTTAGTTCATATTTTTAGGACTTAATTTTAGGAGATTTGTTTAGGTGTGAATAACATGAACAAAATTAGGGTTTAGGTGATAACTTAGGAGAATTAAATCATTCTTTTAGGGATTGTAGATTGAATCTTTGGGGGTATGGGACTATAGGGATTAGGGGTAGTTATTAGATCCCTTAGAGAATGTTAGGATTCCCCTACTGCTATTAGTATACTGTCTGTATTTGTTTAACTGTGTGGTGTGCCCTCTAGGGTTATTTTCCTTTGTCTGTGTGGGTATTGGGATTGCTTGGGGATTGGGAGAGCTGAAGACTTGTGATGATGAAGCCATTGGAGATCCAGAGATTGAAGACCAACTTCCAGAGTTGATGAGGAGATTCCTTTGCTGGCAGCTGTTGAGGAGTCTAGGGTTTAGGAGTTAGGCAGAGCCCTAAAGTAGAAAGCTTGTTTCCCAAACATGGAGTGCCTTGTCTGCATCCATTCTTTCTCTATGATTCAAAGTCTCTTTCAAATATCCACCTCCTTCCTTTGGAAGGATCAGTGAATGTATTTGAAAGATAGAACTTTTGAGAGAAACCTGTCTGTATAATGTTTATAGTTAATGAGCCACCCTTGGTAGGCAATTTACTGTTTAACATTCATTTCATCTTGTTGACTGATGTTCATCCTGGAGATTTGAGACTTGAAGAAAAGCCATTGCATATGGAAGACTGATAATCAAGACCTTGCTTGAAGGCTGTGGAGATGGAGACTGAGGCTTGCCAGAAGCTTGCAGCTGTTTGGAGATGACTTGAAGTCAGATGTTGAGGCAGAGCTGCTGTGGCTGTTTATTTTCCTGCTGTTATTCATTTCTGATGTATTGATTGGTTTTCTTGACTGTATTGTTTGCTGATTAACCTGTTAAGGTTGAAAGTGAATTCTGTTCACTTTTGCCTATTGTTTTCTAGGTTCGAGGTTGAGTGGGACTCCCTTGCCTCGCTTGTATTGTTGCATCCATGCATTTTACTGCTTTATTGTATATATGCTATTGTTTCTGTTTCCGTCTATTCCCTTAGGATCTCCGTTTCTCTCTGTGCAAGAGAGGAGCATGATAGACACTAGGTCTTAACCCATGCATGATAACATCAGGTTATTCTAATTCCCTTTGCAACCGTAGGTTAGAATTCTGTCTCTTCTTTCTCAAAACAAACAGAAAAACACAATAAGATTTCAAACACGATAGAAGACACTTCTTCCGTAAAAGAATGTGAACTCATCAAAACGTCATTTTTGTCCGCTGGGACCGGTAATCAGAAAACCCTTTTTCAGAAGGAATAAAAACAATCAAGACAGACTTGTGTCGTACGTGGCCCGAACTACGTTTGCTCTGATCTTTCATGCTGTGTGAAAGTACGTAGGCATAGGATGCGATATCCTAGCGAGCAACCTTCCCCTCCTTTCCCGTAGGTAGGCGAACTACGTTGACTCTGATTTCTCGTTCCAGACGGGAATATGTAGGCATAAAGTGCGATACTTTGCCGAGTCAGTTTATTTTCTTTTAACCCTTGACCCTTAGTTTAGATAGAATAATAATCCATACCAGAAAACAAGCGTGGATCCCGTCGAGTACGACGGACGTGAGGGGTGCTAATACCTTCCCCTTGCGTAACCGACTCCCCAGGATTTGGTTGTGATAACCATTCCTTTCCCGTCTTTGCGGTAGGTTTACTCTGAGCGTTTCCTTTCCCTCCTGTGGGATAAATAACGCACGGTGGCGACTCTTCTGTTCAGCCGGCGCTGATTTTCGCAGTAGCGACAGCTGGCGACTCTGCTGGGGATCCAACGTCCCCTGGCTGCTAAGGACTGCGATGGTTCTTATGCATTTGGGATCCAATGTCCCTTAAGAGAGTCAATCCTAACGCTTGTTTTCCCGTCGAGGATTTTGTATGGATTTATATTTCTGACCTTTATTTTCAGCATTATATATATTGATTATTATTGTTGTATTGGGGTGTGATGGGTGGTTCTATGATTGAGAGATAAGCCGGACCTGGGCTTGAGTGCACCTAGAACTAGAGTAGAAAGTAGTGGGCGCGTGCCGGCTTTGCTTGCATTAGTGTCTCATGAAATCTACACTCGGACGAGGTTCTTCTGGTTGGCTTCTTTTTCTACCCTTTGGGTCGAAGGGGTTGTTGGTCAGCTGAATTGTCGACTCTGGGAACCGATCATTTGGAAGTTGGCTAAGTGAGGCCTCTTCAGGATTTGATGATGCCACTCCTTCTGGGAATCGTATCATCAACCCTGAAAGTCTGTGACGCCGACGACCGCATAGGATGCCGTACCTTTTTGTCAGTTACTAGGACATCCGCCTGTGAGAGGGTTTGGGGTTATGCAGGTAACTAGACCTTCAGATACCGGTTATTTCTTGATCAGAGATCCTGGGTATTTATGGAGAGTTCTGAGGTCTGTCAGAGACCAGTTGGAGAGTTCTGAGGTCTGTCAGAGACCAGTTGGAGAGTTCTGAGGTCTGTCAGAGACCAGTTGGAGAGTTCTGAGGTCTGTCAGAGGCCAGTTGGAGATATGATTCGAGGTCTACCAGAGACCAGTCAGAGTTGTTATGAGGTCTGTTAGAGACCATTGTTGGAGCTTTGTTTTAGGTCTATCTGAGACCAGGGTTTGAGGACTTCTAGAGAGTCTATCTGAGACTTCTTGATATGGTTCAGGCTATTCAGCTACGGCATTTGGTCCCTGTTGCATGTTACTTGCATTGCATTGTTTGCATACCCATTATCATTGCATCCCATTAACGTGTGTCCGTGATGCAGGTGCATTTGCATATCCCCCGGTTCTAGTGCCCAGACTTCCGAGTATTGATCATGGCTGGTTTGAGGAAGACAGTTGCGTATAAGCTGCCTACACCTGATATTACTCCTTTGCTTGGTTTGATATCTCTTGCTGATCAGGAGGTTAGGAGAAGCTTCAGAATGAGTCATGGGAGATTACTGAGATTAGTCTGCAAGCCCACTGCTGATGAGATGAATGGGCTGTATACCTTGATGCAGTTCTATGACCCCGCATTGAGATGTTTCACGTTTGCTGACTTTATTCTGGGGCCTACTGTTGCACCCCAAAATTTGACCAACAATTATTTATTCATTGAGTGTTTGAAAGTTGATACCTTCATCAGAAAGTTCAAGAGATCCCCAGAGGAGTGGGTTGAAACCAGGGTTGTCTGCCTCATAGCTTGAGAGTTGTGAGTGCTCCTCAGATGATCCTGAGACTTTGAGAATGAACTTGATGTTTTGAGAAAGCCTATGAGATGTCTTGATAGCCATCATGAAGTCCAGAGAAGTCATTGTGCAAGAATTCAGCAGATTCAACCATGAATGGTAGAATTAGGGTTTTGACTGGGTCAACCCTAGGATAGCTGAAGATTTGGAGAAGGTTGAGACCTAATCCAAGGGCCATGAGATCCTGGAATGATGCATAGAGATGTTATAAAGATGATTCCTATACCAACTCATCATGATTGAGGAGTTTGAGGAGTTTCAAGTTAGGATTTCTGAGGATTGTCAGTGAAAAAACCCTAGTTTGATCCCTATCTTCCAGGCAGTTTTAGCTCTAGATGTGATTGATATCTCATCTTCCCCACAACATGAATGTTGTATAGCTTGTTCTTAGCTTTAATTTGAGTGGTGGAAGTCCTTGATAGGATTTGCAGAGCTCAAGTTATGGTTTTGACAAATTACAGGTCAGCTGAGGTGTGTGAATCTGGGTCCTTGAAAGTCACCCAACTTGCAGACAACTTTTGCCCTAGTAGGATGATTCCTATGATTTCTTGGTCAACATGAATGTTGGAGGGCATCTTCTTAGATTTAATTTGAGTGGTAGAAGTACTTGATAGGATTTGTGGAACTCAACTTATGGTTTGAACAAGACAGGGGTATTTTGGTCATTTGTCAGTTATAGGTCATTTTAAGCAAAGGCCATATCTCCTATTTCCAAGCCTCAAATGGAAAAACTCAAAACATGAAAGTTGTTCAAAATGTGATTTTAAGTCTAGAAAAGAGGTCATGAATTGTTGGAAAAACTCATAGCATGAATTTTCATGATTGGTCAAAAATGAACTAAAAATGGCTTATAAGGTTAAAAAGTTGAAATTGGAAATTGGTTTGGAAGATCTAGGAATCCAAAATAGGTCATCCAATATATCATTTTGATTGGAAACATCATTTTGAGAACATTGGTTTAAATAGAATTTTGATTTGAAGCTTTAAAATGGGACATGCTTTGGAAAATTGTTGCTTGAATCTTAAGGCACCTTTGGAAATCTTAGCACAAGGCAAGAAAAAGGCTTATAATTGCACATATCTTCTCAATATCTCATGTGAGGATATTTTGACACCAAATTGTAAGGCATAAGGCATGAGATAATGGATGTTCAATGTATCATTTCATGAGAAGTTCTCAAACTTTCTAACACTTTCTAGCTCATTCTAGAAAGATCTAGGAGTTCCCATTGATCATTATAAGAAGAGTGAATCATGGAGGGTAAAAGGTCGGTGATCATTGTTGATGAGAGGTGAGATTAGAGTGTGAAAAGTAAGATTCTTCCATTGGCAATTTCATATCAAACCTTCATTCGCTTCAATCTCCATTCATTTCTCCTCCACAAACCTATTCTTCTGATCATTGTGATTGACTACATGCTGAGGTAGAAGAAGATCCATGGAAGTTTGAAGCTGTTTTGAGGAAGTTGCAAGAATTGCATTTTGATATCAAGCACAAGTTTCAAGCCTTGATCATTCATCTTGCTGCATACAGAAGTCATATTGGGCATTAGAGAGTAATCAAGGAAGGTTTCAGGCACTGAATTGCAAGAAAACCATAGCCTCCATTAAAGTGTAACAGGTTGGTAATCTTGCTCGAATCTCATAGTTTATGTGCATTCTGCCATAGTAGACTGGTTAAGCTAGGGTAGAAGACCATTTTCTGAGGATTAGGGAGCGTTTCATGGAATTTGATAGCAGGTGCAAGAATCTGTTATGATTGAGAACAGGCTGGATTAGTGGCTTTAGAGCACGATTGATAGCTCATGGTGGTAGGCATAACATAAAGAACAAGATTGGGTCATTAAATTTGAGTTTTAGAAGAGTTGATTTCAGAGAAATATGGTGGTACCCGAGCTTTGAAGTTTTCTGTTTGAGTGATTCAAGGAGAATTAATGAAAACTACGCGTATAGTTTTGTTCCTTGTAATCTGTAGACCATTTTCCTTTTTGGAATTTTTAACTTTCATCAAGTGTGGAGAGAGAACGAGCAAGAGGAAGAACCGTGCATGGGGGCTGCTTCTGAAAACCCTAGAGAGTCATTTGGGACGATGGCCCGATGCCGTTGGATGAGTCCCCACAATTTGACTAATTCACCTCAATCTACGGCCCAGATTCATTGGAAAAACGGAGGGAAATTTCAAACATTGAAATGCCGTCGTTTGGTTTAGTGAGCGCGCCTGGACCTGGATCCAACTTGCTACGCGCACCACCCCCCTTTCAGCCCATTAGAAATTCAACTAGCCTGCCTTGCTATTTTCACCCCCATCCCCTTTTATTCTTTTTTTAATTTCTTTTATTGTTTGTCTTTTATAAAATTCATAAAAAATATAAAAATCAATATTTTTCATTTCTTCTTTTTTTCACATAACCGTGATTTTGTCTAGAAAATTAATAAAAAAATAAAATTCCATTTTATTTTTAGTTTAATATTTTTTAGCATATTTTCTTGTAAATAGTACATTTAATTGATTTTAATTGATACTTGATTTTGTCCAATTTGTTTTAGGATTTTCCCTTAGGGTTTTTGAGCCATTCTTTTTGGCATAGTTAGATGTTGAACCCTAGTTTCATGTAGGATTTAATTCTTGATTTTAGATTAAAATTTGATGTAGTTTGATTGTTAGACATTTAGGTGCTCTAATTAGGGTTTTAGGTTGTATAGGTAGACTTGAACAAATTTGTTTTGGGGTTTATATGCCAAATTAGTGTATGGGGAATACATGGGTTAAGGGTAAGTATGTATAGAATCCCCTAGAATTTTGCTAGAATGTTGTATGGTGTTTTAGTATTTTTCATTGATTTTTGAATGTAGGGATAGTATGTGTGTTGCTTAAAGGCATAAGTTGTATTGTTGTGTTTTCTTTCCTTCTCTTTTGAGTGTGTGAGCTTTGAAGATTGAGTTGAAGACCTTGTGGATCATCATGGAAGCTTTGAAGACCTTGCAGAGGAGTTTAGCATAGCTTTTGTTGTTTTGTTTATAGGTCTATAGGTGCATAGGCAGAGCCCTAGATAGAATACTTTGTTCAATAAACAAGGAGTGTTTTATTCACCTCCTTTCTTCTCTATGACACAGAGTCCCTTAAGGGTATTCACCTCTCTCCTTTGGAGGGATTAGTGACATTGCCCCATAAGGTAGAACTTTGAGAGAGAGCTTTTCCTTTGATGTTAAGTCCTCAATGGCATCCTTTGGAAGTCAGTGGGTACTGTGACATCCTCCCCTCATCTTGTTGACTGAATCTTGTTGCTGGAGCATTTGAGCCATTGAAGATAAAAGCTGAGGCCTTGAAGAGGATGATTCCTTGAAGATTCTTGAAGTCTGAAGACTTTGTGAAGATCAAGTTGATGCCTGAAGATCCCTGAAGATAGTGAAGCCTGAAGGTAGAGCTGGTCAAAGGAGCTGAAGCTCAAGGGAGAAGATGAGTTAATGCTCATGTTGTAGGGTTGATACCTGGAAAGCAAGTGATCTCTAAAGTCTGAAGACTGGGTTGCTGCTGGAGAAGCTGAGGCTTTCTTCTGTTTTCTTTGATGTATTGTGTGTTTTGTCTGATTTGTCTGCTGCATTAGACTAAGCACATTTAGAATAAGTTCAGTCTAAGAGCATGAGTGCATCTGATTGTATTGTTACTGCCTGGCTTTGCTTGCGGGTATTCGGTAGAGCCCAGCTCCCTTGCCCATGTGTTTATTTTGCTTGATAGCATGATTTCATTTCCTGTCTGTATGATTGCAGTTTACTGTTCATTGCTTGATAGCATGTTATTTATTTCAGTATGATCACTGTTATTTCATGACTGGCTTGAGGTCGAGATGAGCTTGTGGAGGATGAAGCCCCACACACATTTCCTCCCTCACTTGCATTGCATGCATTTTACTGTTAAAGCTGATGCTTTTGTCTGTTTTGGTGTATTGTTGACATGATCCCTTAGGACTCTCATTTCCTCTGATGAGGATCTGATGATAGACTTTTAGGTTGAAACCTATGCATGACAACATCTAGGAGATCCCTGTTCAAACCTCAACCATAGGATGAATCCATGGCATGACAACAGTAGGACTTGATAGTCTCCCTCCTAGTTGGGCCTGTTCTCTTCTCATCTCAAAACAGTTTAAGATACAGTAATCATGAATGATTCCTTTCGTACGTTACGAGCCTTAAGCTATCTGAGAAAGGATTGTGGGAGAGTTTCTTTTTCCACAGTCTGGATGTTTAGTATGGTACCCTTTGGGTGACATGCGACGCATTCACTCTCAGGTCATAGTCTCTAGTGCGGTTGAAATCGCAAACACAATAAAAAACACTTCTTTTAGGAGATAACCCGTAGTTTCCCGAACTACGTGAGCTCTGATCTTTCATACCAGATGAAAGTACGTAGGCATAGGATGCGATGTCCTAGCGAGCAACCTTCCCCACCTTCACCCGTAGTTAGCCGAACTACGTTGACTCTGATTTCTTGTTCCAGACGGGAATACGTAGGCATAAAGCGCGATGCTTTGCCGAGTCATTTTTCTTTTCTTTTTCAGCCAGCCTTGATAGGTAGATAGATTATAACCAACCCGTCCAAGTAAACAAACAAGCGAGGATCCCGTCGAGTACGACGGACGTGAGGGGTGCTAATACCTTCCCCTTGCGTAACCGACTCCCGAACCCAGACAATGGTTGCGATGACCTTGTCTTACCCTTTTTCGTCAGGTTTCTCCGATCGTTTCCTTTCCCGCTCTGAGGGATAAATAACGAAAGGTGGCGACTCTTCTGTCATGCCGGCACCTTATTTTCGCGCAAGCGACAGCTGGCGACTCTGCTGGGGACTCCAACGGTTCCCTGTGAGTCAATCCTATCGTTTGTGTGTTTGCTTATTGGGTTGCGTTTATTTATCGCATTTTTTTTACTTCTCGCACTTTACTTCCCGCATTTTATATCAGTAAAATATGATTATTTGTGCTGTTGTGGGATGGGAGTTCTGATTGAGTGAGAAGTCAGACCCAGGCTTGAGTGCACCATAGACTTAGAGTGGAAATTAATGGGCACGTGCTTGCTTTGCAGGCACTAGTGTCTCATGAAATCCACGCTCAGACGAGGTTCATCCGGTTGGCTTCACTTTCAACCCTTTGGGTTGAGACGGTTGCTGGTTTGGTGGATTGTCGACTCTGGGGACCGATCATTTGTGATTCAGCTAAGTGAGGCCTCTTCAGGACTTGATGATGCCATTCCTTCTGGGAATCGTATCATCAGTTTTGAAAGTCTGTGACGCTGATGAACGCATAGGATGCCGTACCTTGAGTCAGTCTAGGTTCATACCTGTGAGTGGGACTGGGTTTATTGCAGGAAACTTAGACCTTCAGACTACCTGGTTTTCTTGACAGTGAATCAGTTATGTTGGGTTCTCAGTTGCAGACATGTTCTTGATAGAGCAAGAGGTTTTTGATCAGAGGATCTTGTCGCCGGGTGTTTGTCTGTTCTTGATAAAGTAGGCTTTGATCAGTATGTTATCATCAGTGGTTTGTTCTGGATGGAGCAGATTTTGAGTGAGGTCTGAAGGCCTCATCGGCAGATGTTATTTGTTCTTGATAGGGCAGATTTTGAGTGAGGTCTGAAGATCTCATCAGCAGCTGTGTGTTTGTTCTTGATAGGGCAGATTTTTGATTTGGGGTCTGAAGACTTCAACAGATGTTCCTTGATCTTGCGCCCGGGGTCCTTATTATCAGTCACTTACTCTTGTCAGAACGGGGTTTTGATATCGGTCCTATCAGATGGTTATTCTCAGCAGATCAGATTAGTGGTCTTACACCGGGGTTTCCCTCTCATCAGTGACTGTTGATACCGAATCTCCGCAGCAGCCACCTGGATATATTATTGCATACCTGCATTTTGCATTAGTTTGCGCATTCATCTGCATTCCATTAACGTGTGTCCGTGTTGCAGGTACCGTTTCCCCGATCCCGGAGTTCCCGTCTTCTGCTGTTATTATGGCTTCTCTCAGGAAGACTGTTGCGTACAAGTTCCCGACCCCCGATGTGTCGAAGCTGACTGGTTTGATAGCCCTGGCAGGGGATCCTGTGAAGGATAGGTTCAGGAAGTCTTATGGCAGATTGCTTAGCCTGGTTTACAAACCTTCTACGTCCGAGTTGAATGGGTTACATGCTCTTCTGCAGTTTTATGACCCTCCCTTGAGGTGTTTCACCTTTCATGACTTCATTCTCGCGCCGACATTGGAAGAGTATGCTGATATGTTGGGTGTGCCTATCAAAAGGCAGATGCCTTTTGTCCACATGGATGCTGAGCCTGATCTGGTTGGTTTGGCTTCCTCGCTCCATTTGAGCGCTTCTGAGTTAGTGGTGACGAGTTGGAACAAGGTCCCAGGGTTCTCTCTGCAGTTTCTGATAGCTAAGGCTCAGCAGTGTGCTAAGGACAAATGTTGGGACGCCTTCAGCGCCATCCTAGCTTTATGCATATATGGCATTATCCTATTTCCCAGCATGCCTGATTTCGTAGACTTTGATGCATTCCATATCTTTGCCTCAGGGAATCCAGTCCCTACTCTGATCGGAGACGTTTACCATTCAGTGCATTACAAGAATGAGAACCGGAGAGGGAAGAATGTTTCATGCTGCGTACCATTGTTGTACAAGTGGTTTGATAGTCACTTGCCCAAGAGGGGTTCTTCAGTCTTGTCTGCAGCCACAACTGAGTGGCCTGAACGTCTGATGAGTTTGTCGGCAGAAGACGTTGATTGGTTCGTTGACAGAGACAAGTTAGGCACCGAGGTGATCTTTAGTTGTAGTGGGTTTCCTAACGTACCTCTGATAGGTAGGAAGGGTTGCATCAACTACAATCCATCATTGCTAGTTCGTCAGTTTGCATATGCTTTGAGGACTCCACCGAAGGAAGAAGAGGTACGGGAATCTCTGTACCTCACGGGTATTCTAGAGGGGGATTTGTTGTCCAAGCTTCAGTATGCGTGGAACAATATCAGCACGAGAGGAAAGCCTTTGCTGGGGAAGAGCAACAGCCAAGCCTACCCACCTTATTCAGATTGGATCAGAGCCAGAGCCAGCGCTATAGGGATGCCATTCCCTCATGTCCAACCAGAGAGTCCTCCACCAGTCGAAGAGCCCACCGCTGTGTCCATTCATCAGCACAACCAGGTATTGGCCGAGTGTGAGGAGCTGAAGAGGGCAAATGCAGAATTAGAGAAGGAGTTAGCTCAGCTTCGAAGTGAGAGGAACGAAGCTGTGCATGCTCTCAAAAGGCAAACAGAGTCGGTGAGCCAGCTGAGTACAGACTTGGCAAAGCAGATTGCTGATCGGGAACGCTTAGGTCAAGACTTCAGAGCTGCTAATGATGTGCTAGCTACGAAGAAGCAACATTTGGAGGAAGCATATCGGAGAATATCTAAGTTCGACCAGCATTGGAAGACTTCCATGGCCACCAGGAAAGAGCGAGAAGACAAGCTGATGCTGCAGATTTCTAAGCTAGAAGCCGAGGTAAAAGACAGTGAGCGGAGGTTTGATGAAGAGACCGCCCGCAGGTACTCCGCTGAAGCCCGTCTCAACAAAGCTATTGCTAGCCTGAAGGAGCATAAGCTGATGTTTGAGTCTAAGAAGCGGAAGCTGGAGGATTGCTTTGGCGAGGGCGCTTGGGAGAGTTCAGTTCAGGGGCTTCAGCATATTGTCAGGCAGAGGGAACTACTCGTCGAGGGGTTGCTCACTTCGCCAAATCATCCAGAGACAAAGGAGTTATTAGCAGAGTATCGCGCCCGTGGCCGTACTTGACTAGTTATATCCCTGTTGATTTTGATTTTTGATGTATGCTGACCATCACCAGACTTGTTGGCTGAGGTCATGCTGTTGATTTGTACTCGCTGATACTATGTACTGCCTTGACAGGCCTTTCCATATATATATGAGATTGATGTTTCCATGATCGGGCTCAGATTTCTTCTCCCTCTTATTATTATCAGCACCGTCACTAAGGCACTAGGATCGGGGAAAAACCTCCCACGCACACAGACACACGCATGCATCTGCATGAAGCATATTTGCATGGTGTATATCTTATTGCTTTTCCTAACCTTTATTGTTGACAGGTTTTTCAGGTTCCGAGCTGCTTTCGATCTCCAGGATTGATCAAAGACTCATTCACCGCTACTCAACTCGCGCTAATCAGACAAGGATAATGGACCAGGTGCAGTCAGATGTTCAAGAGCTCCGTGAACGGATGGATCGTTTTATGGAGCTGATGCAGGTGGTCGCGAATGGTCAAGACCAGCTTCGTACTCTGGTTCAACCGCTGATCTCCAGGGTTGACAGTAATGGCATACTGCATGGAGGGGCCGTGCCTACTCCTCCTCCAGTGGACGCTCCACAGAATGTTGTTCCTGTTGCCAGGGGCAACGGCAGTGCTAACAGCAATCTGATGACTAATCTCGGACTCAACGCGGCAGACGTCGGCAATGGTAGTTTGGGAGCCAATGTTAACATGGGGCCGGTCAGCGGCAATGCTGGTGCAGGAAATCTGTTGGTGCCTCAACCGTGGCTGGAGGACCATCAGGATGACATATTCTCTCAGAGAGGTGTAGAAGCAGAGTTGAATGCTGAAGCTCGACTCAGGTTCAAGGCGCTGGAAGACAAGATGAGAGACATAGAAAATCAGAACACATTGGGCGTCGACATGTCCAAGCTTGGGTTGATTGCTGACTTTAAAGTACCTCACAAATTCAAGGTGCCTACCTTCGAGAAGTATAAGGGTACTGCTTGCCCCCGGGTCCACCTCCGATCTTATTATAGGAAGATGTCCGCCTATTCTGACGATGAGAAGTTGCTGATGCACTTCTTTCAGGATAGTCTTTCTGGTCCATCGCTCGAATGGTATATGGGCCTGGAGCCCGCTACTGTGCGCACCTGGAGAGATCTGGCAGAAGCGTTTGTCCTCCACTATCAATATAATAGCGACTTGGCTCCCAACCGAGTTCAGCTTCAGAATCTCTCACAGCGGAACAATGAAAGCTTTAAAGAATACGCCCAGCGGTGGCGTGAATTGGCTGCTCGGGTTCAACCGCCGATGGTTGAGCGTGAGCTAGTACAAATGTCCGTGGATACCCTTCCTGGAATCTACTATGAAAAGCTGGTCAGTGGCATGTCTGGAACATTCTCGGCTCTCATCACTCTGGGCGAGCATGTTGAGAACGGTATAAAGATCGGAAAAATTCAGGGCGAATCATCCTCAGCTGGAGGAAGTAACAAGAAACCCTACGCTGGCAAGCGTCGAGAGGGAGATGCCAGTGCTGTCACTAATGCTAGGAGAAAGGGCAAGGGCCCTCAGCCTCATATTGCTAGCATAAACATCCCAGCTGCTCCACCACAGCAGCAGCAGCCTCAGCAGCAGCAGAATAATCAGGGGTACAGGAAATATCAGAATCGGGCTCCTATGGCAAACCGTCATTTTGAAACTCCACCTATGTCATATGCACAGCTTCTGCAAACGTTGCTTCAGCTCCAACTAGTTCAAAAGAGGACGTTGGCTCCCTTAACAGGGGCACCACCACCGGGGTATGACGCCAGTGCTACTTGCGAATTCCATACCGGGGCACCAGGCCATACGATTGAGAATTGTAAAGCTTTTAAGCACAAAGTCCAGGACTTGGTGGACGCCAAGGTTATCAACTTTTCTGACAACGTGCCCAACGTTACCAAAAACCCGATGCCTCATCATAAGGGGGGCGGAGTGAATGCTGTTATCACTGAGGAGAGTGCGGACTTGCTGACTGATGTCAAAGATTTGAAGACGCCGTTGAGTTTTGTCAAGGCTAAGTTGCTGAAGAAGGGTTTCTTTCCTGGATGTGGAGAGTTGTGTATGGCTTGTGCTACACTCCCCGATGGGTGCGAGCAGTTGATCGAAGGTATCCAGAGTCTGATGACCGAGGGCATTTTGCAATTCATCCGGAGCGTTGAAAGTGCATCAGGGGAAGTCGTGCTGAAGCAAGCAGACGAAGTTGCTACCATTACCATTCCTCGCCACCCTATTACTATTTCTGCGCCCCGTCCGCCTACAATCACTATCACCAGGGCCGGACCAATCCCATTCGAGAGTACTAATGCCGTTCCATGGCATTACGGCGCCGAAGTTTATTGTAATGGTCAGAAGATAGAGCTAGAGCCATTCGGATCAACTGTGCAGAATCTTACCGAAGTCAGTGGTATCACTAGAAGCGGTAGAGTGTTTGCGCCAGCGGAGGTTGCAGCAGAGAAAGTGGTCCGAGCTGACGCTGTGGATAAGGGTAAAGGTAAAGCTGTTGAGGAGGTCCCTGCAGGGGCAGAGAAGGACTTGCTAGTTAAAGATGCTGAAGAGTTCATGCGACTAATCAAGAAGAGTGACTACAAAATTGTAGATCATCTTCATCAGACTCCGTCCAAGATCTCTATTCTTAACTTGTTGCTGTGCTCTGAATCGCACCGCAACGCGTTACTGAAGGTATTGAATGCTGCATACGTGCCGCAAGAGATATCAGTAAATCAACTCGAGGAAGTGGTAGCCCATGTCAATGCTGGTAATGGGCTGGGATTTACAGATCTGGAGCTGACCCCTAAGGGAAGAGATCACAACAGCTCCTTGCACATCTCAATAGAGTGCAGAGGCACTATTATGTCACATGTCTTGGTGGATACGGGTTCCTCGCTTAATGTGCTTCCGAAGAAGGCACTGATGAAGTTGGACACCCGTGGACTGCTTTGCACGCCCAGCGATCTGGTCGTGAAAGCCTTTGATGGGACCAAGCGCCACGTCTTCGGAGAATTGACCCTGCCAATTCAAGTTGGTCCAGAGACGTTCAATACGGTTTTCTATATCATGGATATCATGCCCGCCTATAGTTGCCTCTTAGGTCGGCCATGGATCCATTCTGCTGGTGCTGTGACGTCCACGCTGCATCAGAAGCTTAAATATGCTGTTGGGGGCAGCATAGTGACAGTCTGTGGTGAGAAGGACATCATGGTGAGCCACCTGTCGTCCTTTAAATATGTTGAAATGGATGGCGAGATCCATGAGACGCTCTGCCAAGCATTTGAAACCGTCAGGGTGAAGGAGGTAGCTCCTATCGTCGCAGAGAAGCAGGAGATGAACCTCTCCTCGTTTAAGGAAGCTCAGGCCGTTGTCGAAGCCGGTTCCACCCCAGGCTGGGGGCATGTCTTGGATATACCAATCAAGCAGGATAAGTTTGGATTGGGATATTCTCCTGGAGCTGAAGCTTCATCTTCTTCTGGTAGCTCGTCTCGTGGGAAAGGGCCGATCTTATTCACCAAAGGGGGAGTAATTTTCGAGAGCATCAACGCTGCGTCAGAGGACAGCGGGGACAGTGATTGCGATCTTGACGCCTGGATTCAACCGAGCAAGCCGGGCGAGCGCCTCCACAATTGGACCATCAAGGAGATTATCAAGCTGACAAGTGAAGAGTAATGATTTGCTTTTTACAATCTTTGTACGACCCTATGTCCTGCCCGGGGCATAGTGGTTTTACTGTCAGGGCCTTGTTGGATTATGTGTATGCATTTTGTTAATAAATAAAAGGCGTTTTCTTCGTAATCAAATATTGTGTTCTCTGTTATTCCTGTTTTATGTTTATTTCAAAAAAACAGCAAAATGGCAATGGGGTTCGTGCTAACCTGCATATTCTTGCTTTAAACTTAACCCTTGTTATTGCAGGATCCACATAACAGATGACATCGACTCTGGACCCTCTACGGCTCACTACGACTTTGATTGCCCGATCTATCAAGCCGAGGATGAGATTGATGAAGACGAAGACCTTCCGGAAGAGTTGGCCCGCTTGTTGAGACAAGAGGAAAAGGTTATTCTGCCTCACGAAGAGGATATTGAGATTGTAAATCTGGGTTCTGAGGAGCTCGTCAGAAATGTCAGAGTAGGGGTTGCGCTGCAGAATGATGTCAAGCACAGACTGGTCGAGATGCTTCGAGAGTATAGTGACGTCTTTTCTTGGTCATATGAGGATATGCCCGGACTTGACACTGATATCGTGGTTCATCGCTTGCCGTTGCGAGAAGATTTCCCTCCAGTCAAGCAGAAGCTCAGGAGGACGAGACCAGACATGGCTGTAAAAATCAAAGAAGAAGTCCAGAAGCAGTTGGACGCAGGATTTCTAGCCGTTACCACCTACCCTCCGTGGGTCGCCAACATAGTGCCTGTACCGAAGAAGGACGGTAAGGTACGCATGTGCGTCGATTATCGGGATTTGAATAGGGCGAGCCCTAAGGATGATTTCCCGTTGCCTCATATCGATGTATTGGTCGACAATACATCCCAGTTTTCCGTGTTTTCGTTCATGGATGGCTTCTCCGGTTACAATCAGATTAAGATGGCACCGGAGGACATGGAGAAAACAACGTTTATTACCCCCTGGGGCACATTCTGCTACAAGGTAATGCCCTTCGGTCTGAAGAACGCAGGGGCCACTTACTAGCGAGCAATGGTAACTTTGTTTCATGATATGATTCATCATGAGATCGAGGTCTATGTTGATGACATGATTGCAAAGTCCCAAACGGAGGAAGAGCATCTGGTCAATTTGTTGAAGCTGTTTGAAAGGCTTAGGAAGTTCAGGCTGAGGCTGAATCCTAACAAGTGCACTTTCGGAGTGCGGTCCGGAAAGTTATTGGGGTTTATCGTTAGTGAACGAGGTATTGAAGTTGATCCTGCAAAAATAAAAGCTATCCAAGAAATGCCAGCGCCGAAAACAGAAAAAGAAGTTCGTGGTTTCTTGGGCCGAATAAACTACATTGCAAGGTTTATCTCTCAGCTCACGGCCACTTGTGAACCGATGTTCAAGCTTTTAAAGAAAAATCAGGCGATTACTTGGAATGAGGATTGCCAGAAGGCATTCGACAAAATAAAGCAGTATCTTCAAGAACCTCCAATCTTGATACCCCCAGTGGTTGGACGGCCATTGATCATGTACCTGACAGTTCTGGAGAATAGTATGGGGTGTGTTCTCGGTCAGCACGACGAGACGGGCAGAAAAGAGCATGCCATTTATTATCTGAGTAAAAAGTTCACTGAGTGTGAATCTCGATACTCGATGCTGGAGAAGACGTGTTGTGCATTAGCTTGGGCCGCCAAACGTCTACGACAGTATATGCTCAATCACACCACTATGCTAATTTCGAAGATGGATCCGATCAAGTACGTCTTCGAGAAGCAGGCTCTTTCGGGCAGGATTTCCAGATGGCAGATGGTGTTAACAGAATATGATATTCAGTACGTCTCTCAGAAAGCCATTAAGGGAAGCATATTGTCTGATTACCTTGCCGAACAACCAATCGAAGACTATCAGCTGATGAAGTTCGAATTCCCTGACGAGAACATTATGTTTCTCAAAGCAAAGGATTGCGAGGAGCCATTGCCCGATGAGGGGCCAGATAGGAAGTCTCAGTGGAAGTTGATATTCGACGGAGCGGTTAATTCCTATGGAAGTGGTATTGGGGCTATCATCACGACTCCTCACGGATCCCACATCCCGTTTACTGCGAGACTGACGTTTCCAGTTACCAACAATGAAGCAGAGTATGAAGCATGTATTATGGGTCTAGAAGAGGCAATTGATTTGAGAATCAAGAATCTAGACATACATGGTGACTCAGCGCTTGTAATCAATCAGATTAAAGGGGAGTGGGAAACTCGTCAAGCGAATTTAGTGCCGTACATGAATTATGCCAGGAGGTTGCTTCCGTTCTTCGACCGAGTGGAACTTCATCATGTGCCTAGGGCTGAAAATCAGATGGCTGATGCCTTAGCCACGCTGGCTTCAATGTATAAGGTCAATTATTGGAATGAGGCTCCAAGAATTGTGCTTTCGCGTCTTGATAGACCGGCCTTTGTGTTTGCAATCGAGGGTGCCAATGACGGCAAGCCATGGTTCCACGACATCCAGACCTTCCTTATGACGAAGGAGTATCCTGCGGGTGCGTCAACCCAGGATAAGAAGACTCTAAGGAGGCTATCTGGAAACTTTTATCTCAATCCTGATGGAGTGTTGTATAAGAGAAACCACGATCTCGTGCTGCTCAGATGTGTAGATGAGAAAGAAGCGAGTATGCTCATGGAAGAAGTCCATGAGGGCACATTTGGCACGCACGCCGGTGGGCATGCCATGACGAGAAAGATCCTGAGAGCAGGGTATTACTGGCTGACGATGGAGTCGGATTGCTTCAGATTCGCGAAGAAATGTCACAAATGCCAGATTTATGCCGATAAAGTTCATGTGCCGCCGTGCCCATTGAATGTCATGTCCTCCCCTTGGCCGTTCTCCATGTGGGGCATCGACATGATAGGCAAGATCGAGCCCACTGCGTCCAATGGTCATCGTTTCATTCTGGTAACCATCGACTACTTCACCAAATGGGTGGAGGCAGCCTCGTACGCTAATGTGACCAAGCAGGTGGTAGCTAAATTCATAAAGAGGGACATCATCTGTCGCTATGGAATTCCCGAGCGGATCATTACTGATAATGGTTAGAATTTGAATAACAAGATGATGAAGGAGCTGTGCCAGAGCTTCAAGATTGAACACCACAACTCATCTCCTTACCGGCCGAAGATGAATGGCGCTGTTGAAGTGGCCAACAAGAACATCAAGAAGATTGTTCAGAAGATGGTTGTGACGTACAAAGATTGGCACGAGATGCTGCCGTTTACCTTGCACGGTTATCGTACGACGGTGCGTACGTCGACCGGGGCAACTCCTTTCTCCTTGGTGTATGGTATGGAAGCTGTCCTGCCGCTAGAAGTGGAGATTCCCTCTTTGCGAGTTTTGGTTGATGTGAAACTCGACGAGGCAGAATGGATTACGAATCGCTTGAACCAACTCAGCCTGATGGACGAGAAGAGGTTAGCATCGATTGCATTCGGTCGCCTGTACCAAAGCCGAATGAAGAAAGCTTATGATAAGAAGGTGCGTCCTCGAAGCTTTCAGACGGCTGATCTCGTCCTGAAGAAAATTCTTCCGCCACACTCAGATCACCGGGGCAAATGGACTCCGAATTACGAAGGGCCGTATGTCGTCAGCAAGGTCTTATCGGGAGGAGCTTTGTTGTTATCCACGATGGATGGTGAAGATTTCGCATCCCCGGTGAACGCGGACGCAGTTAAAAAATACTTCGCTTGAAAGAGACCCGCTGGACAAAAAAGAAAGAGTCCAGGCAAAAAAGGGGCATCCCGGCGAACCAAAAACAGAATAAAAGGTTCGGGCAAAAATTAGGGATATATTGAAAAAATGTACACCCGCGAAGTCGAAATCCTACACTGGGCGGCTTCGGCAAAAAGGGGTATCTCGGTGAACTGAAAACCCGTAAAGGGCGGTTCACGCAAAAGTTAGGGATTTGAATAAGCAAATGACTGCGTTTCGCGTATGGACTTTCATTGTTTAGTGGTTTGGAGGACCTGAGGGCCGTTTATCTGAATCAATCTCTTCCGAAGCCGAAGCGTCGGAGAAGTATCGAAGTCGAGTGGGTCTTAGAGGGATCAACTCATGGTGTTCGTCTACGCCTCGTTGCCGACATTTGTATATACTGATGTATATTTATGTTTTATTTTTGTGCGGCTTCCTCATTCCAGGAGCTTGCCTCTGTTGTAAAACATCTTTGCCCATTCAGGGGTTCACCATCAATAAAATGCACATTATTCAGCAATTCTGCTTGTCTGTTTAGCATTTATCTGTTTTGTTTGCGAATGAAAACGCCGATGTTTTTTAATAAAATGCGCATACATAAACTTACGGGCCTAGGCCCATTGATTGTTGAAACAATTAATTAACTGAATATTGTCATGAGATAATAACCTGGATAGGCCCCTTTGAGGAGGGTATCTTGTCTGTTTGTTTCTGTTGTTGCAGGTGTAGCACCTTCCAGAAGATGTGTCGTGCGCATCCCCGAAGCAGGGCGAGCCCTCCTTCTCCAGCAGAGTTCAGTAGTCTCTCCTCCGCAGAATCTGAACGCAAATAGTGAGCATTGATATGTCTCCCCGGGCAGAGATGATTCTCTTCCCCAAGCAGACGCGTCCCGAAGGAACGTCACCTCATCAACTGGGTCAAGCACCGAAGAATGATGTCATCTTCCCCCCGCACCGGGTCACAAGTGCAGATTCCGTAGCAATGTTCGCGTGCCGAAGCTCGCGTTTTCCCCAGTAAGGTCGCCGCAGCAGGTGTCTCCCCAGCACCGGGTCACAAGTGCAGTTGTCGTAGGAAGTTGTTCGTATATCGAAGTATGCGGTAACTGATGGTGCCAGACTGAGGTCTCCAGCGGAATTGAGATTCCCCACCAGAGTCATGCTCTCTCCTGAAGTTGGATGATTCCCTCTTCCCCAGTAGAGTATTGGAACAGCTGATGTTATATTCCCCTGCAGAGTTATACTCTCCCCCGAAGTCAGATGATTCTTTCTTCCCCAGCGAAATTGAAATTCCGCACTAGGGTCGTACTCTCCAGTGAAGTAGAATGATTTCTCTCCCCGGCTGAGTCCGCAGAAAAGCAGAATCCTTGGAAGCAGTTGAGACCGTGAGTGGTTTTCCTAGCAGAGCGTTGAACAGCTGATGCTGTATTTCCCCGGAGTCGTACTCTCTCCAGCGAAGCAGAATGACTTCTCCTTCCTCAGCCGAGTTTGCAGATATCCAAGAGAGCCGAGTCCTTGGAAGTTGATCAGATCATGATTGGCTTTTCCCCAGTGGAGTGTGGAGCAGCTGAAGTTGTTTCCCCACAGAGTGGTTATCCCCAGAAGAGTAGCCGAGACGGCCGCGCAGTTTATTCTCGCGATTGGTATCGCTTTCCTTCAGCATGTCCAAGTTCTCGTAGAGCTTCGACCCCCTGCAGCAGTCAGCTGAAGTTGTTTGCCCTGCATCAGTCAACCGGAAGATCAATTCCCCAGACGGAGGCCAATTAATACCAGCGTGTCCACGTTCTCCTCAGCAGGATGATTCCTCTACCTGAGTAGTTCTTGTCTCCTTGACAAAAGGGTTTCCTCCCCTCGGCATTTATTTTGCCGACGGGATCGCATCATTGTGCATGACTGCATAGCATTTAGCACTGCATAGCATTTAACACTGCATAGCATTTAACATTGCATAGCATTGTACAGGATTGCACAACATTTAGCATAAACGCATAGCATTCCCACCGTGCGGGGCATGGCGCAGAAGCATACGCATCATAAGCATGATCTAGGTTACTATCATTCTTGTTTTACAGGTGTTCCACCAAGAGACCAGTTGCTTAGAACAATTCCTGATATTCTCTCCAACGAGGTCGCTTTCTTAAGATGATTCTCAAAAGACCCTGGTGTGTTGCACCCTGAAATTTGCCCAACCTTACTCCTTGGATTTATGTTTCATTATCATTAGCATTTGCATATAGAGTCATGTACATAGACTAACCATCTGCATAGCATAAGCATAGCAAGTCATTCAACAGGGGACCAATCATTATTCTCATCTCTAGAGGCCTATCAAGAGGTCATTATCCCAATTCAATCCTATTCAAGTCATCAGGAAAGAATTTGAAAGCAAAGAGTTCAGCAGATCAAGCCTTGAGTCCATCTCCTAGCTGAGGGTATCTGAGGATCAACAAGAGGGTTGTGAGCTGTGAAGTGGAGGCATGGAGAGCATCTAGACATTATGAGAGACTTAAAAGGTCATTTGGAGAAGAAAATAAGTTGTTGAGGTGATCACAATAGTTATAACTGAAGACAGTCAACTAGGGTTTCATCTGGGTCAACCCTAGGTCAACCCTAGGTCAATTGACTGGTTTAAAAGAGCATTCAAGGCTATTGGAGAGATGTGGGGATCAACATTGGACATATGAAGAAGGATATGGAGATATGACAAGGAGAATTCAAGAGAAATCAAGGAGAAGAGGAGTTACTAAATTAGGGTTTCTCTGTAAAATCCCCTAGTTTAGGTCAAATTTCCAAGCAAGATAAGTCAAAATGCTAGCTTCAAATGGCTTCTTGGCCAACATGAAACTTGTAGAGGATCTCAAGACCTTTAATTTGAGTGGTGGAAGACCTCAAGGAGATTTGTAGAACTCAAGTTATGGTCCTTGCAAGTTACAGGTCATCTGGGGTGTCTGAACTTTTGTCTGTGAAAGTGACTTGACTTCCAAGCAATTTTTACCCCTCAAGGAGATTTCAAATGAATTCTTGGTCAACATAAGAAGTGTTCCTCATTGTCTTAGCTTTCTAGAATGGTATGGCATGCCTTCATATGATGTGTGGAACTCAACTTATGGTCTTGGCAAGCAAAGGGTATTTTGGGCATTTGTGAATTACAGGTCATTTTAACCTATGTCCAAAACTCATACAAGGAGGCCTCAAATGGAAAAACTTACAACATCAAACTTGCTCCAAATGGGATTTTAAGTCTAGAAAGAAGGTCACAAATTATTGGAGAAGCTCATAGCATGATGTTGCATAATTGGTCAAAATATGAACTAAAAAGGCTTATAAAGTGAATAATTTCAAATTGAAAAATGGTTTGGGAGATTTACAAGTCCAAATGGAGACTTCCAATATATGATTTTGAATGGAAAAACAATTCTAAGAACAATGGTTCAAGCACTTTTTTGAGTTTAGAAGGAAAAAATGAAGTTATCCATGGTTGCTTGCCTTTTAAGAAACATAATCAAAATGAGCCAAAGTTGGAAAACAAGGGAATGTGCAAGATGGATCTAGAATGTACCATTGGGGTCTATATATTCATGAAAGGAGAATTTGGCAAGGGTTGGCTTCATTTGCACCAAGAATTTCACAAATTCCCTCATTCTTTTCATTGAAGTTTCATTGCAATTCTCTCAAATTCTTCACAAAATCATCATCCACATTGATTCAATCTTTCTCCATTATCATCATAGATCAGGATTGAAGCAAGGTTTTGGTGATTCTCATCCATTTTCGAGTGCTTTTTTGCAAGAACATCAAAGTTGCAAATTCCATTGGACAGCATAATTCAAGCAAGGAAGCTCTAAAATATTGCATACAGAATTGATTACTGAGCTTGTTGATCAAGATCCAACACTTAAAAGCTTCAGATCCACATCTTCCATAGCTGTTTCTCAAGATTTCTCACTAGGTAAGTTTTCATTCAAACTGCTTGATCTAGTTAGTTTGGCATGTTGTTGTTAGTGTAGATTTGATCTAGGTGGTTAGGAGATTAGTTTAGATGAATTTGGAACGATTTGGTGATGGTTGTTAACAGGTGCAACAAACTGTTAGGGTGAAGATCTATTAGGTTAGGGCATCATAATGTTAGTTGGATAGCGCAGGTTAATCTCCATTATGTGTAGATTAGTTTAGGTTAAATTTGAGGAAGAATTGAGTTGGTGCATATCAGTGTAATCTCATGGAGGCCAGAGTTTGATGTCATCGGGTTTGTTGTTGTGGTGAGTTTCAATTCAAACTGATGCCCTAGGATTGTAGAGGGAGAGTTGTAGAGTAGTTTTCATGTTCACAGCATGTGGATTCGTGGCGTGTAGGATGAGAACAGAGAGGTGGAACCTTGCTCGTGCATGGCTGCCATGGGAGATTAAAACCCTAGGTTGCAGGTCAATTGAAGAAGATAGAATCGTGGCCGTGTATGTGTTGTTAGACTTTTGACTTCCCAGGCAATCCAATGGCTATTATTTGATTTCAGAATTGGAGGGAGATTACACTGGCCAAAACGCACCGTTTCATTAATTGAAACGGGCGGGCCTGAGTGATATTGTTATCCCCACCCCCCAGGTTTAGGCCCAAAACCATATTCAACGTGTTTTTGATGCTATTCTTACCTCCCAGCGCTTCTCATTTTTTTCACTAATTCAGAGTGGTATTGGGCCTTGGCAAAAGCGCTACCAGCACCCCCCTATTTCCTGGCCCAATGGAATATTAACTGAGGCGAATTTCTATTTCAACCCCCTCCCTCATTTTTTTAATTCATTTAATTTTCTTAATTCATTTTAATTTTTACCAATTTCATAAATTCATAACTAATTCATAAAAAATGCATTTTAATCCATTCCTTTTACAATATTTTCATTAAAATGTCTAGAATATTATAGGAAAATAAAATTTCATTTTTAGTTTTATTTCATATTTTTTCCATATTTTCTAAATAAATGTCATATTAAATAGTTTCATTTCATGCATCATTTTTATGATTTTTGTTCTCTCACATGCTTTAATATTTTTTGGTCATTCTTTTTATATTGTTTAGATGAGATATTAAGCTTGTAGAAATATTTTAGTTTCTATTTTTAGAGGTTAATTTTGGGTGATTAATAAGTGCTTGAACATCATGTACAAAACTAGGGTTTTAGGTGACAACTTAGGAGTTTGATTTCATTTCCTTTAGGACTTAGGGTTTGAATAGATTAGTTATGGGACTATAGGGGCTATGGGTAGTTATTAGATCCCTTAGAGAACAGTTAGGATTCCCCTACTGCTATTATTATTGTCTGTATATCTAATTGTCTGGTGTGGTGTGCCCTCTGGGATTGTTGCTTGTTTGTTTGGGTATTGGGTTTATCTGGGGCCCTGGGGAGCTGAAGATGTGTAAAGATGAAGACCATTGGAGATCCAGAGATTGAAGATCAACTGTCAGAGTTGAGGAGGAGATTCTTGCTAGCAGCTGCTGAGGAGACTAGGATTTAGGAGCTAGGCAGAGCTCTAGACTAGAAAGTTTGTTTCTCAAACATGGATTGCCTTGTCTGCATCCATTCTTCTCTGTGATTCAGAGTCTCTCTAAGACACTCACCCCCTTCCATTGGAAGGCTTGGTAATAGTGTCTATGAGATAGAACTCTTGAGAGAAAATGTCTCTTGTGTTAGAAGCAGTTTGTTCACCACCCTTGGTAGTCAACTGATTGCTTAACACCCAATCCACTCTTGTGACTAATCCCTCATCCTGGAGGTTTGAGCTTGAAGAAAAGCCATTGCAGATAGAAGACTGATGATCAAAGCCCTTGCCTGAAGGTCATGAAGATGGAGATTGATGCTTGTTGAAGCCTGTAGCTGATTGGAGATCACTTGAAGCCAGATGTTGATTCAGAGCTGCTGATGCTGTTTCTTTTGCTGTTGTATTTCATTGCTGATGTATTGATTGGTTTTCTGGGTTGTATTGTTTGCTGTTTACCCTGCTGGGTTGAAAGTGAAGCCTGTTCACTTTTGCCTATTGTTTTCTAGGTTCGAAGTCGAGTAGGACTCCCTTGCCTCGCTTGTACTGTTGCATCCATGCATTTTACTGTTTTACTGTATATATCTGTTATTGTTTCTGTTTCTGCCTATCCCTTAGGATCTCTGTTTCTCTCTGCGCAAGAGAGGAGCATGATAGACACTAGGTCTTAACCCATGCATGATAACATTAGGTTAGTTTGTTTCCCTTCGCAACCGTAGGTTAGAGTTCTGTCTCTTCTTCCTCAAAACAAACAGAAAAACACATAAAGATTTTAAACATAATAAAAGACACTTCTTCCGTAAAAGAATGTGGACTCATCAAAGCGTCATTTTTGTCCGCCGGGACTGTTAATCAAGGAAACCTTTTCAGAAGGAATAAAATCAATCAAGGACAGACTTGTGTCGTACGTGGCCCGAACTACGTTTGCTCTGATCTTTCATGCTGTATGAAAGTACGTAGGCATAGGATGCGATATCCTAGCGAGCAACCTTCCCCTCCTTTCCCGTAGGTAGGCGAACTACGTTGACTCTGATTTCTCGTTCCAGACGGGAATACGTAGGCATAAAGTGCGATACTTTGCCGAGTCATTGTTTTTATTTTCATTTTATTTTCTTTTTCACCCTTGACCTATAGTTTAGATAGAATAACAATCCATACCCGAAAACAAGCGTGGATCCCGTCGAGTACGACGGACGTGAGGGGTGCTAATACCTTCCCCTTGCGTAACCGACTCCCGAATCCAGGTTTTGGTTGCGAAGACCATACCTTTCCCGTGTTGTGCGAGGTTTACTCTGAGCGTTTCCTTTCCCTCCCGTGGGATAAATAACGCACGGTGGCGACTCTTCTGTTCAGCCGGCGCCGATTTTCGCAGTAGCGACAGCTGGCGACTCTGCTGGGGATCCAACGTCCCCTGGCTGCTAAGGACTGCGATGGTTCTTATGCATTTGGGATCCAACGTCCCTTGAGAGAGTCAATCCTAACGCTTGTTTTCCCGTCGAGGATTTTGTATGGAGTTATTTTATATTTCTAACCTTGTATTTTCAGCTTTATATATTGATTATTATTGCTGTATTCGGGGTGTGACGGGTGTTCTGATATTGAGAGATAAGCCGGACCTGGGCTTGAGTGCACCTAGAATTAGAGTAGAAATTAGTGGGCGCCCGCTTGCTTTGCTTGCTTTGGTGTCCCATGAAATCTACACTCAGACGAGGTTCCTCTGGTTGGCCTCCTGCCCCTTCCTTTGGTTGGCGTGGGTTGCTGGTTAGTTGGATTGTCGACTCTGGGGACCGATCATTTGGAAGTTGGCTGAGTGAGGCCTCTTCAGGATTTGATGATGCCACTCCTTCTGGGAATCGTATCATCAACCCTGAAAGTCTGTGACGCCGACGACCGCATAGGATGCCGTACCTTGTGCCAGTTATAGGGCCACCCACCTGTGAGGAGATTCAGGGTTATGCAGGTAACTAGACCTCCAGACTACCGGTTATTTCTTGATCAGAGATCCTGGTTATTTATGGAGAGTTCTGAGGTCTGTCAGAGACCCTTTGGAGATGTATTCTGAGGTCTGTCAGAGGCCATTTGGAGATGTGTTCTGAGGTCTGTCAGAGACCAGTTGGAGAGTTATGAGGTCTGTCAGAGACCAATTATGGATGTTATTTGAGGTCTATCAGAGACCAGTTAGAGTTATGATTTGAGGTCTGTCAGAGACCAGTGTGGGAGTCTTATTTTAGGTTTATCTGAGACCAGGGTTTGATGACTTCTGGATGGTCTATATGAGACCTTTCTTGATTGGGTTTAGGCTATTCAGCTGCAGCTTTGGTCCCTGTTGCATGTTACTTGCATTGCATCGCCTGCATATCCATTACCATTTGCATTTCACTAACGTGTGTCTGTGCTGCAGGTGCATTTGCATTTCCCTAGTTCTAGTGCCCGGACTTCTGAGTGTTTGATCATGACTAGCTTAAGGAGAACGGTTGCTTACAAATTGCCTACGCCTGATATTGTTCCTTTACTTGGGTTGATCTCTCTTGCTGATGAGGGTGTTCGTAGGAGTTTCCGGATGAGCTATGGTAGATTACTGAGATTGGTGTGCAAACCTACAGAGGTAGAGTTAGATGGGCTGTATGCTTTGATGCAATTCTATGACCCTGCTTTGAGGTGTTTTACGTTCTCTGACTTTATTATGGGACCAACTCTGGAGGAATACGCTGAGTATGTTGAGCTGCCTGTGCAGAACCAGGTTCCATTCATTCATTATGACGCCAAACCCAAGCCGGAGGAATTGGCAAAAGCCTTGCATGTTGATGCTTCTGAACTTGTGACTACTGTTTCCCGTGGAGTTCCAGGCTTCTCATTTCAGTTCTTAGTTGGTAAAGCCCAAGAGTACGCCAAGAGCGGGTGCTGGGTTGCTTTCAATGCTGTGTTGGCTTTGTGCATTTATGGCATAGTTTTATTCCCCAATATACCGGATTTTGTGGACTTTGATGCTTTCTACTTGTTTGCCGCTGGTAATCCTGTACCTACCTTACTCGGAGATCTCTACCACTCACTGCATTACAAGAATGAGAAGGGAAGAGGGAAGAATGTTCATCTGTGTGTGCCCCTGTTGAGTATGTGGTTTGAGAGTCACCTTCCTAAGGGAAGATCTGCTGCAGAGACTACAGCTCCAGTTGGTTGGCCAGAGCGTCTGATGAGGCTATCGTCGGAAGATATGGAGTGGTTTGATAGAGATTTGTTGGGATCCGAGCTCATCTTCAGTTGTTCGGGGTACCCTAATGTGCCGTTGATAGGAAGAAAAGGGTGCATCAACTACAACCCTTCTCTTTTCATTCGCCAGTTCGGATATGCGCTGAAGAATCCACCTCAAGAGGAAGAAGTACAGGAATCTCTGTACTTCACCGGTGACGTGAAGGGGGAGTTATTAGCCAAGTTGCAACATGCCTGGACGCATATTAACCGCCGAGGGAAGCCGTTGTTAGGAAAGAATGACTGTCAGGCCTATGCACCTTATAGAGTTTGGATTCAGGAGAGGGCTAGTCAGTTGAAGATGCCGTTTCCAGATGCACCAATTCTTGTTCCCGTTCCGGTAGAAGAGCCGACTACTGTTTCTAGGGAAGTCTATGAACAAGTTGTGAGAGAGAAAGAAGCCTTGATAAAGATTAATGAAGGGTTAGAGCAAGAGCTAGCCCAGGCACGCAGTGAGAAAAACAAGGCTGTATATGCTTTCCAACAACAGATTGAGCTGGTAAACAGGTTAGGATCTGAGTTGACCGAGGAAAAGAAGAAGCGCGAACGTCTGGGGCAAGAGTTTAGAAGTTCCCATGACATGCTGGAAGCCAAAAAGAAGGCCCTCGACGCAGCACACCGAGAGATATCCTCTTGCAATAAGACTTGGAATGCTACACTCACTAACAACAAGAAGAGGGAAGATAAGCTGAAGCAGCAAATTTCCGACCTCGAAGAGAAGTTGAAGTCTAGCATCAAGAAGTGCGAGGAAGAAGTGATGAACCGGTATAGTGTCCAGCATGCACTGAACAACGCAATCAAATCTAGAGATGAAGCAGTGTCCCAGAAGCGAAAGTTAGAAGATTGCTTCGGAGAAGCAACATGGGAAGAAACTGCTGAAGACGTACGCCGTGTCCTTAAGAGGAGAAACCAGCTTGTTGAAGGGCTGCTTGATCGACCAAGCCATCCGGAGACCAAGAAGTTGATAGAGGAGTACCAGACTTTTGGGAGGATTTGATCATTCCATGTAGTATCTGATATGCTTTATTTGCATAGTGCTGACCATCACCAGGATTGTTGGTTGAGGTCATGCCATCTTTGTACTCTCAGTGACATTGTACCCTGGGCTTATTGATTCTCTCTGCAATATATGAGGATTGCTATGATTCAGCTCCGATATTCTTATTGTCAGCACTGTCACTGCACCGGCACCTTCGCACTAGAACTGGGGGAATGAACTTCCCTAATGCACAGACACATGGCATTGCATTCATATTCATGTTGCATAACAGGTAATCTTTGAATGGTGTCTTATCTCCTGCTCTGTATCAGGTACTTAACAGGATTCCAGATCAACATCCGCACCGCTATTCTACACGCTCCAACTGTCGGAAAGTCATGGACCAAATTCAGAACGAGATGCAGGATGTACGCGAGAAGCTCGCCCTCTTCATGCAAACCATGGAAGCTATAGCAAAAGGGCAAGAGAACTTGCAGGCCATGGTCCAGCCTCTGTTGGCTCGCAACGCTGGTCATGGTAACGAAGATCATCAGTCTGTCCGGGTTGATACTGCTCATGGAGATGGCACTCCCACGCCGGTGGCTCCGCCTGTCGTCAATATGACTGCTGCTAACGTCAACAACGCTACCGCTGCTGCGAATGGTAACGTCGGAGTAGGGAATGAGACCGCTGTCCATAATGTTGGGCTGGGTGATGTCAATTTGGGAGATAATCTTGGAGGTAATGGCTTTGTCAATACGGGGTTCGGATTTAATGATCAGGGATTCGACAACACTGGCAAGTATGGCTTTAATGCTCAAGGCTTTGGGCAAGATGGTTATGGTATGGTCAATCAGGGTTACGGAGGCTTTGGCAACGGAAATGGTACTGGATTTATGGCTGGAGGTCCTGCTGGAGGTGTTCAAGGGTATGGCAATAGAGGTCGAGTTCCGGGGATGAATCAGGTCAGAGCTGGACGTAATAATGCATATGATGGATATGGGGCTGGAAACGGTATGTGGCAAGAGGATCAACAGGAAGACGCCTTCTCTGGAGGAGGCTTTGAAGGGCCGATGGATGATTCTCAAAAGATTAGAATGCTGGAAGAGCAGATGAAGGGAGTCCTGAACCAGAGTGCTGTGGGTCTGGACATGGCAACAATGGGCTTGGTACCTGGGCTGAGGGTGCCCATTAAATTCAAAGCGCCTGCGTTCGATAAGTACAAAGGAGACACATGTCCGAAAGTGCATGTGCGAGCTTATTACAGAAAGATGTCTGCCTACTCAACTGATGAAAGAATGCTCATGCATTTCTTTCAGGATAGTCTATCGGGTCCTTCCCTAGAGTGGTACATGGGGTTGGAGCCAACTGATATCAAGACTTGGAAGCAATTGGCGGAGGCATTTGTAGCCCATTACAAGTATAACAGCGATCTGGCACCCAATCGGGTCCAGTTGGCCGGGCTTTCGCAGAAGAAGGGGGAGAGTTTTAAGGAGTACGCGCAAAGGTGGCGCGATATGGCTGCCAGGGTCCGTCCCCCTGTAGAAGATAAAGAAATGAACGATATGTTTGTTGGTACATTCACCGGGCTGTTTCATGATATGCTATTTCATACGTCTCTGGCCAGTTTTTCAGATCTGATTCTGATGGGTGAAAAGATTGAGCGGAACATTAAGCAAGGAAAGTTCCAAGTCGATGAATCAACTGCATCTGGCAGTAATAGGAAAGCTTATGGTGGGCGCCGTCAGGGCGAAGCTAGTGCTGTATTTGGAGGCCGAGGCCGAGGCCGAGGCAGGGGAAGAGGTCAATATCGTCAGCCGCAGCAAGTGTCGAGTGTTACTATTCCTTATCAGCAACAACCAATCCAGCAACAACAATCGGTTCAACAGCAACCGATGCCACAGCAGCAGCAGCCTCAGCAGGGGGCACAGCAAGCTCAGCGAAGATTCCAGGGTAATAAGCCGAGAAGGGTGTTCGAGAAGCCTCCCTCTAACTATGCTGATTTATTGCAGACATTGTTGGGATTGAATCTGGTAGAGAAAAGAACCTTGGCACCGATAACGAGAACTCCCCCGTTCGGTTATGATGCAAATAGACGCTGCGAGTTTCATTCTGGGGCCCCGGGCCATGATATAGAAGGTTGCCATGCTTTTAAGCATGTCGTGCAGGATCTTTTGGATAACAAGTCTATCAATTTCGGAACGACAGGTGCGAATATAGTCCAGAAACCCATGCCTAATCATGGGGCAAACGCCGTGCTGACCGAGGAAGGTCTGAATCTGATTATGAATGTGGAGGATTTAAAGACGCCGCTGAGCGAGATAAAAAGCCGACTGTTGCAGGGAGGTGTTTACCCGGGTTGTAATGAGTACTGCTTAGATTGTTGGGCCCTAGCTGGGGGGTGTGAGGATTTGAAGAAAGGCATCCAGGCCTTGATTGATGAAGGTATATTGCAGTTTGATCGAACAGCAACTGATGAGCCGGTAGGGGCAATAGTGGATAATCGGAGTGATGTTGCCACAGTGACAATTCCTAGGAAGACGATCACCATTTCAGCACCAGCTCAGCGACCACCGATTACCATAACTAAAGCCGGGCCAATCCCGTATGAGAACACGAAGGCGGTCCCATGGTCATATGGGCTAGAGGTGTATTGTGACGGGATTAAAATCGATGTTAACAAGCAGTCAGCGGAGGTTGTGGATAATGTTGTGGGCTCAGGAGGCATGACGAGAAGCGGCAGGATCTTTATATCTCCTGAAGTGGAAGCCGAAAGGATAGCGAAAGGAAAAGGGAAAGCGGTTGAGAATGTTCCGGTTCAAGCAAGTGAAAAAGAAGCAGCATCGAAGGATGTGGAAGAATTCATGCGCTTAATTCGGAAAAGTGATTATAAAATTGTGGAGCATCTGCAGCAAACACCGTCCAAAATATCTATTCTGTCATTGCTGTTGTGTTCGGAAGCTCACCGAAATGCTTTGCTGAAAGTCCTGGACACTTCTTTTGTACCCCAGGATGTCTCTGTAAATCAGCTAGAAGGAGTATTGGCACATGTAAATGCAGGCCACAGTCTGGGCTTTACTGATTTTGACTTGACTCCGAAAGGGAGGGACCATAATATGGCGTTACATGTATCTGTTGAATGCAGAGGATCGACAATGTCGCACGTATTGGTTGACACCGGATCATCTTTGAATGTGCTGCCTAAGAAGGCTATGATGAAGCTGGATGTTCGAGGGATTTTGTGTACACCCAGCGATTTGGTAGTCAGAGCGTTTGACGGCACGCGTAGAACAGTCTTCGGATCGATTACCTTGCCTCTGCAAGTGGGGCCGGAAGTGTTTGCAACGGAGTTTTATATCATGGATATACAGCCTGCGTACAGCTGCTTGCTGGGAAGACCTTGGATTCACGGGGCAGGAGCAGTCACGTCTACCCTGCATCAGAAGTTAAAGTATATGGTCGGAGACAGTGTAGTCACCGTGTGCGGAGAAGAAGACATCCTGGTCAGCCATCTATCTTCGTTTAAATATGTGGAAGTCGACGGGGAGATCCACGAGACGCCATGCCAGGCATTCGAAGGTTTGCGCATAAAGGACAAGGGTCCCAGGCCGAGCAAAGCGCCAGAGATAGCTGTTTCTTCGTATAAAGAGGCTCAAGCGCTAGTGGAAGCAGGAGAAGCCAAAGGCTGGGGAAAAGTATTGGACATTCCTGTGAAAACGGACCGGTTCGGACTGGGGTACCGACCGTCGTCATCAACTCCTTCCGTGGGGGCCCCCCATTTCAGAAAGTCAATCACCATCTCTGCCAGTGGAGTATGCCATGAATTTGTCAATGCTGCTTCAGAGTCCGATGAAGGGGACAGCGACTGTGATATGGATGCCTGGATTCAGCCAAGCACGCCAGGACAAGGACTGTGCAACTGGTCTATTCAGGAGCTTGTTCCTGTGACTTTTAAACAGTAATGCTTTGCTTTATTAATTGGTGAATAATCTGATGTCTTGCCCGGGGCATCAGGATTTGCTTAGGGCTGTGTTGTTATAAACATTGCTTCGTTAATCATTAAATAAATGGCGTTTTTCATGTGCAAATACTGTAATCCCTGTCTTTCTTGTTTTGTATTTTTCAATAAAATGGCAACGTGGTTATCCGCTTTATACGCATTTTGAAGCACTTAACCCTTTCTTTTGCAGGATAACATTTTCAGATGACATCCTTGAACCACCTATGACTCGTCCCGACTTCGAGCACCCGGTATTCCAGACCGAAGAAGAGGTTGTCGAAGATAGCGACGTTCCTGAAGAACTGTCTTGGTTAGTGAAGCAAGAGGAAAGAGCCATTCTGCCTCACGACGAGGTTATCGAAATTATCAATTTGGGGTCGGAAGGGGTTGAGAAAAATATTCGTATCGGAGCCGCACTGCAGAGTGATATCAAGCGAAAGCTGGTTGAAATGCTCAGAGAGTATAGTGATGTATTCGCTTGGTCGTATCAAGATATGCCAGGGCTCGATACAGATATGGTTGTTCATCGCCTGCCACTGAAAGAAGATTGCCCACCAGTCAAACAAAAGCTTCGCAGAACTCGACCAGATATGGCAATGAAGATCAAAGAGGAGGTTCAGAAACAGTGGGACGCTGGTTTCCTGGCTGTGACGAAGTATCCCTCACGGGTTGCTAACATCGTACCGGTGCCAAAGAAAGATGGCAAGGTTCGAATGTGCGTGGATTATAGAGATTTGAATAAAGCAAGCCCAAAAGACGATTTTCCACTTCCTCATATTGACGTATTAGTTGATAATACCGCTCAATACTCCGTATTCTCCTTCATGGATGGCTTTTCAGGCTATAATCAAATTAAAATGGCGCCAGAGGATATGGAGAAAACTACTTTCATAACGCCTTGGGAAACATTTTGCTACAAAGTGATGCCCTTTGGTTTGAAAAATGCTGGGGCAACATATCAGCGTGCGATGACGACTCTCTTTCATGACATGATGCATAAAGAGATCGAAGTTTATGTTGACGATATGATTGCCAAATCCCAGACTGAGGAAGAGCATCTGGTGAATCTGTTGAAGTTGTTTAAAAGACTTAGGAAGTTCAGGCTGAGGCTGAACCCTAATAAATGCACCTTCGGGGTGAGATCGGGTAAACTGCTGGGGTTTATCGTAAGCGAAAGAGGAATAGAGGCCGATCCTGCTAAAATAAAAGCGATTCAAGAAATGCCGACGCCTAAAACAGAAAAAGAGGTGCGCGGGTTTTTAGGGAGGTTGAACTACATTGCTCGGTTTATATCTCATCTAACTGCCACGTGTGAACCATTATTCAAGTTGTTGAAGAAAGATCAAGCTGTAACGTGGAACGAAAATTGTCAAAAGGCGTTCGATAAAATAAAGAAGTACTTGCAGGAACCTCCTATTTTGATACCCCCGGTGGCAGGAAGACCCTTGATAATGTATTTGACGGTTCTTGAGGGAAGCATGGGTTGTGTTCTCGGTCAACACGACGAGACGGGGAGAAAAGAGCATGCGATCTATTACTTGAGTAAGAAATTTACAGACTGTGAATCTCGATACTCAATGCTGGAGAAAACTTGCTGCGCGCTAGCCTGGGCCGCTAAGCGTTTGAGGCAGTACATGCTGAATCATACAACCATGCTCATCTCGAAGATGGATCCAATCAAATATATATTCGAAAAGCAGGCGTTGTCAGGTAGAATTGCCCGATGGCAGATGGTCTTGACTGAATATGACATTCAATACGTCTCGCAAAAGGCGATAAAGGGGAGTGTGCTGTCTGAATATCTGGCGGAGCAGCCCATTGAAGAGTACCAATCAATGAGATTTGATTTTCCTGACGAGGATATCATGTATCTCAAGATGAAGGATTGTGAAGAGCCGTTTCCAGACGAAGGGCCAGAGCCGGGGTCCAAATGGCAGATGATATTTGACGGAGCTGTGAATGCTTATGGTAGCGGAATAGGGGCGATTATCACTACGCCACACGGGTCGCACATCCCGTTTACTGCCCGATTGACCTTTGCTGTTACCAATAATGAGGCCGAATACGAAGCTTGTATAATGGGGCTTGAAGAAGCCATTGATTTGCGAATCAAACATTTAGATGTATACGGAGACTCAGCTCTGGTAGTGAATCAGATCAAAGGGGAATGGGAGACACGGCAGCCCAATTTGATACATTATATGAATTATGCAAGGAGATTGTTGCCTTTCTTCGACAAAGTTGAATTGCATCATGTGCCGCGGGCAGAAAATCAAATGGCTGACGCCCTTGCCACTTTGTCTTCCATGTACAAGGTCAATTTCTGGAACGAAGCTCCCCAGATCACTATCTCTCGGTTGGACAGGCCAGCTTATGTATTTGCTATTGATGAAGTGTCTGATGGCAAACCGTGGTATTTTGATATCCTTAATTTCCTGAAGAATAAAGAGTATCCGACTGGGGCATCCAGTCAAGATCAAAAGACTCTCAGGAGATTAGCGGGTAATTTCTATTTGAACCCGGATGGCGTCTTGTACAGAAGAAACCACGACTTGGTGTTGTTGCGTTGTGTAGACGAGAAAGAGGCAAAGCTTCTTATGGAGGAAATTCACGAAGGTGCCTTTGGTACGCATGCTGGTGGGCATGCTATGACGAGAAAACTGCTGCGGGCAGGTTATTTTTGGCTGACGATGGAAACTGATTGTTTCAAGTTCGCAAGGAGGTGCCACAAGTGCCAAATATACGCTGACAAGATACACGTGCCTCCGAGTCCTCTGAATGTGATGTCATCTCCATGGCCATTCTCGATGTGGGGAATCGATATGATCGGAAAGATCGAGCCGACGGCTTCTAACGGGCATCGGTTCATCTTAGTAGCAATCGATTATTTCACCAAGTGGGTGGAAGCGGCGTCTTACGCAAACGTAACGAAGCAAGTGGTGGCTAGGTTCATCAAGAGAGATATCATTTGCCGATATGGGATTCCCGAGCGGATAATCACGGATAATGGTTCTAATCTGAACAACAAAATGATGAAGGAGCTCTGTCAGAATTTCAAGATCGAACATCACAACTCCTCCCCTTACCGACCCAAGATGAATGGCGCTGTCGAAGCGGCCAATAAGAATATCAAGAAGATCGTCCAGAAAATGGTGGTGACGTATAAAGATTGGCATGAAATGCTACCTTTCGCTTTGCACGGCTATCGTACGACGGTACGCACATCAACCGGGGCAACTCCGTTCTCGTTGGTATACGGAATGGAAGCGGTACTACCATTGGAAGTTGAGATCCCTTCTCTGAGGGTATTGCGAGACGTTCAGCTGGACGAGGCAGAATGGGTAACGAATAGATTGAACCAACTGAGTTTGATGGATGAGAAGAGGCTAGCTTCTCTGGCATACGGTCGTTTGTATCAAAGACGAATGAAGAAAGCGTACGACAAGAAGATACTTCCGCGAAGCTTTCAGACGGGCGACCTTGTGCTGAAAAGGATTCTCCCGCCGCAAGCAGATCACAGGGGCAAGTGGACCCCCAATTACGAAGGGCCATACGTTGTCAGTAAGGTCTTTTCAGGAGGAGCTTTATTGTTGTCCACCATGGACGGGGAAGACTTTGCATCACCTGTGAATTCGGACGCAGTTAAAAAATACTTTGCTTAAAATAGACCCGCTGGACAGAAAAAAGAGAGTCCAGGCAAAAATGGGGCATCCTGGCGAACCTAAAACAGAATGAAAGGTTCGGGCAAAAGTTAGGGATAAAATTGAAAAAATGTACACCCGCGAAGTTGAAAACCTACACTGGGCGGCTTCGGCAAAAAAGGGTATCCCGGTGAACTGAAAACCCGTAAAGGGCGGTTCACGCAAAAGTTAGGGATGAGAAAAGCAAATGACTGCGGTCCGAATTTGAATTCAATGAGTATCAATGCGGGAGAATATATTTGAGGAGTCAGTTATCGGATACGACCTCTTCAGAAGTGGGGATACCGGGAAAGCATTAGAGTCGGACGAGTCATGGGAGGATCAGTTCGTGGTGTTCATCTGCATCCAGTTGCCGACATGTGTACAAAATTTAATTTGTCAATATTTATGCTTCCTGTGCATACTTGTGTATCTGCTTTGCGTAGCTTCCTCTTTTCAGGAGTTACATCCCGTGTACAAAAACTCCGCCCATTCAGGGGCCCAATCAATGAAAATGTGTTATTCAGCACTTGATGATTGTTCTTTACTGTTTTGCGCATGATAAAACGCCTAAGTTTGATGAAACTAACATGAGTATAACATCATTGGCCCTTGCCAACAATTGCTAAAGCTTTGAATTGACTGAGTGTAACGTCACTAACCTGAATTGATTTGATTGCATAGGCTTGTCGTGTCTTGTTTGTGTTGTTGCAGGTTTCATGACCCTACGAGGAAGAGGATCAAAAGATTGTGATAACGAAAGACTCGATCTTCACGCAGGTCATGCATGTTCTTCCTGAAGAAGGATAGAATTCCCCAGCTAGCCGTAGCTTATCCAAAGGACGTGCTCCAGAGAAGTTAATCGACCTCAGCAGAGTTTAGTGATTCCGAGATCGTAAGGCTGTATTCAGACAGGTTCATCGTTCCCCGCAGGGTCAGGCACTCTCCCCCAGTGGAGTCAGTTAATTTTCCCTTAGAGAACCATCCCCTCTCCAGCGGAGTTCTTTCAGCAAGTGTTCTTTCCTTCCAGTGGAATTCGAAGGTCAAGACTCTCCAAAGCAGAGTTGATGTTGGGTCCTGTCATTTATTTTGTCAGAGATACTGGTGATATCGGTTCACGTTCCAGCAGAAGGTCTGAGCATACTGTGCACATCTGTTATTCTCCAGCAAAGTCATATTCCCCAGCAGGGGGTTACTTCAACAAGACGTGTGGTTTGAGTTCCCAACTTCCCAGCAGGGTCGACTTCACCCTACCAGCATTTATTTTGCCGGAATAATTTTGTAGCATCAGGCTATCCCCGGCGAGTCGGCGTTATCCTTCCAGCATTTATTTTGCTGAAGCAGTTTCTGTACTCTAGTAGTTCAGGTGGAGAGAGCTCTTGCTCAAATAAATTACCAAACAGTCAAGATCTCGGCAGGAGATATTCAATGATAATGTCAGTTTCGGCGGTATTCCCCCACAGAGTTATCATGATAAAACTCTCTTTGTCTCCAGAAGAATCGTTTATGCAAATGTCTCTTATTTTCCCCAGCCAGAGTGGCCAGGATAAGAATCTCCTTATCCCCAAGCAGAGTTTGTTTGTCATCAACGGGTCGCATGAATCAGAATTTCAGAGGCCACCGCCGGCTATCAGAGCAGGCGTCCGATAGTTGGTTTTCAGACATCCCCAGTAGAGTTCATCTCGAAGTCGCTGTCACGTCAGTGCTAAGAAGTTTGTGGGTGAGGATCATTGAAGAACCAAGTCCTAACGCGGACGGTTTATTCCTAGATTGGCGGGGTTTCTTCAGAAGTGGGCGTCCTAGCGTGGACAGGTCTATTTCCCTGGGCTGATGGGAGGTGCTAGTCCTAACGTGGGCAGGTTCGATTTCTCAGAGCTGTTGGAAGGCGGAGTCCTGACGTGGACATTTCCTCAGGTTGACGATACGCGCTAGTCCTAACGGGGGCAGATTTGATTTCTCGATATTGATCGGATGTGAAATCCTGACGTGGACAAATTTATCCTTCTTCGTGTTGTTGGCAAAGTGTAAGTCCTGACGCGGATATTTCCCCAGCAAGTCGAAGACGCGTGAGTCCTTACGTGGACAAGTCTTATTTCCTCAGTGGGTCGAAGACGCCTGAGTCCTAACGTGGACAAATCAAGACGAGATCAGCGTCCTAACGCGGACATATCAACAGAAGTGATTCCTAACGTGGAAAGACGGAGATTCCTAACGCGGAAAAGATGGAGTCCATACGCGGACGTATCAGAAGATAGTTTCCTTACGTGGAAATGACAGTATTCCTAACGTGGAAAGAAGAGAGTCCTTACGTGGACAGATTAAGATGGCATTCCTTGCGTGGAAAAATGAGTCCTGACGCGGACAAATCGAGAAAGAGTTGGTATTCCTTACGTGGAAAGATCAGAGTCCTTACGTGGGCATATCAAGAGCATTCCTTACGTGGAAGAAAAATGGTTTCCTTACGTGGAAAGACGAGTTTAATCCTTACGTGGAAAGATTGAGTCCTCTCGCGGACATATCAAAGCTGATTCCTGACGTGGAAGAAGATTATTCCTGACGTGGAAGAAATTGAGGTCCTTACGTGGACAGATTCAAAATAGATTGATTCCTAACGTGGAAAGAAATGGTTTATTCCTGACGTGGAAGAGTTTAGTCCTGACGCGGACAGATCAAAGAAGATATTCCTAACGTGGAAGAGGAAGTTTATTCCTTACGCGGAGAAATTGGGGTCCTTACATGGACAGATTCGAGAAGAGTGGAGTCCTGACGTGGACAGGTGCAGAACCAAAGTTGAATTCCTTACGTGGAAAGATTGGAGTCCTTACGTGGACAGAGTGATACAGTTCGCCTTACGCGGAAAGAAGATTGCTTCCTGACGTGGAAAGATGAAAGGGTTAGTCCTGACGTGGACAGATTCAGAAGAAAAGATTCCTAACATGGACGATGTTATTCCTAACGTGGACAGGTGTTACTCCTAACGTGGAAGAGTTTTATTCCTAACGTGGACAATTCAGTTTATGGAAATGCAGACAAATTATCCCCAGCGGAGTTGCCGAGATTTTTCTGGGTTAACAGCAAACGGAGTCCTAACGTGGACAGGTTTTAGTCGAGATTTCTTCGTATTGACGACAGGCAGAGTCCTAACGTGGACAAGCAAACAATCTGGTATGACAGAATCCTCTTCAGAACGATGAAGACAATCCCCAGCGCGGTCGCGCAAGATCAGTGGGTTACCGTAACAGTCAGATTCAGCTGATGAGTGTTGTTCCCCAAGCAAGAGCGCAATTTAGTTTTGCGGTTGGCAAATTTCTGGTTTCACTAGTATTCAACCGTCTCGTACCGCGAATGTCTGAAGGCTCCGGGCTCTTCATCCAATCGGGTCCAAGTCGCTTGAATAGGGGCAGCTGTTGCACCCTGAAATTTGCCCAACCTTACTCCTTGGATTTATGTTTCATTATCATTAGCATTTGCATATAGAGTCATGTACATAGACTAACCATCTGCATAGCATAAGCATAGCAAGTCATTCAACAGGGGACCAATCATTATTCTCATCTCTAGAGGCCTATCAAGAGGTCATTATCCCAATTCAATCCTATTCAAGTCATCAGGAAAGAATTTGAAAGCAAAGAGTTCAGCAGATCAAGCCTTGAGTCCATCTCCTAGCTGAGGGTATCTGAGGATCAACAAGAGGGTTGTGAGCTGTGAAGTGGAGGCATGGAGAGCATCTAGACATTATGAGAGACTTAAAAGGTCATTTGGAGAAGAAAATAAGTTGTTGAGGTGATCACAATAGTTATAACTGAAGACAGCCAACTAGGGTTTCATCTGGGTCAACCCTAGGTCAACCCTAGGTCAATTGACTGGTTTAAAAGAGCATTCAAGGCTATTGGAGAGATGTGGGGATCAACATTGGACATATGAAGAAGGATATGGAGATATGACAAGGAGAATTCAAGAGAAATCAAGGAGAAGAGGAGTTACTAAATTAGGGTTTCTCTGTAAAATCCCCTAGTTTAGGTCAAATTTCCAAGCAAGATAAGTCAAAATGCTAGCTTCAAATGGCTTCTTGGCCAACATGAAACTTGTAGAGGATCTCAAGACCTTTAATTTGAGTGGTGGAAGACCTCAAGTAGATTTGTAGAACTCAAGTTATGGTCCTTGCAAGTTACAGGTCATCTGGGGTGTCTGAACTTTTGTCTGTGAAAGTGACTTGACTTCCAAGCAATTTTTACCCCTCAAGGAGATTTCAAATGAATTCTTGGTCAACATAAGAAGTGTTCCTCATTGTCTTAGCTTTCTAGAATGGTATGGCATGCCTTCATATGATGTGTGGAACTCAACTTATGGTCTTGGCAAGCAAAGGGTATTTTGGGCATTTGTGAATTACAGGTCATTTTAACCTATGTCCAAAACTCATACAAGGAGGCCTCAAATGGAAAAACTTACAACATCAAACTTGCTCCAAATTGGATTTTAAGTCTAGAAAGAAGGTCACAAATTATTGGAGAAGCTCATAGCATGATGTTGCATAATTGGTCAAAATATGAACTAAAAAGGCTTATAAAGTGAATAATTTCAAATTGAAAAATGGTTTGGGAGATTTACAAGTCCAAATGGAGACTTCCAATATATGATTTTGAATGGAAAAACAATTCTAAGAACAATGGTTCAAGCACTTTTTTGAGTTTAGAAGGAAAAAATGAAGTTATCCATGGTTGCTTGCCTTTTAAGAAACATAATCAAAATGAGCCAAAGTTGGAAAACAAGGGAATGTGCAAGATGGATCTAGAATGTACCATTGGGGTCTATATATTCATGAAAGGAGAATTTGGCAAGGGTTGGCTTCATTTGCACCAAGAATTTCACAAATTCCCTCATTCTTTTCATTGAAGTTTCATTGCAATTCTCTCAAATTCTTCACAAAATCATCATCCACATTGATTCAATCTTTCTCCATTATCATCATAGATCAGGATTGAAGCAAGGTTTTGGTGATTCTCATCCATTTTCGAGTGCTTTTTTGCAAGAACATCAAAGTTGCAAATTCCATTGGACAGCATAATTCAAGCAAGGAAGCTCTAAAATATTGCATACATAATTGATTACTGAGCTTGTTGATCAAGATCCAACACTTAAAAGCTTCAGATCCACATCTTCCATAGCTGTTTCTCAAGATTTCTCACTAGGTAAGTTTTCATTCAAACTGCTTGATCTAGTTAGTTTGGCATGTTGTTGTTAGTGTAGATTTGATCTAGGTGGTTAGGAGATTAGTTTAGATGAATTTGGAACGATTTGGTGATGGTTGTTAACAGGTGCAACAAACTGTTAGGGTGAAGATCTATTAGGTTAGGGCATCATAATGTTAGTTGGATAGCGCAGGTTAATCTCCATTATGTGTAGATTAGTTTAGGTTAAATTTGAGGAAGAATTGAGTTGGTGCATATCAGTGTAATCTCATGGAGGCCAGAGTTTGATGTCATCGGGTTTGTTGTTGTGGTGAGTTTCAATTCAAACTGATGCCCTAGGATTGTAGAGGGAGAGTTGTAGAGTAGTTTTCATGTTCACAGCATGTGGATTCGTGGCGTGTAGGATGAGAACAGAGAGGTGGAACCTTGCTCGTGCATGGCTGCCATGGGAGATTAAAACCCTAGGTTGCAGGTCAATTGAAGAAGATAGAATCGTGGCCGTGTATGTGTTGTTAGACTTTTGACTTCCCAGGCAATCCAATGGCTATTATTTGATTTCAGAATTGGAGGGAGATTACACTGGCCAAAACGCACCGTTTCATTAATTGAAACGGGCGGGCCTGAGTGATATTGTTATCCCCACCCCCCAGGTTTAGGCCCAAAACCATATTCAACGTGTTTTTGATGCTATTCTTACCTCCCAGCGCTTCTCATTTTTTTCACTAATTCAGAGTGGTATTGGGCCTTGGCAAAAGCGCTACCAGCACCCCCCTATTTCCTGGCCCAATGGAATATTAACTGAGGCGAATTTCTATTTCAACCCCCTCCCTCATTTTTTTAATTCATTTAATTTTCTTAATTCATTTTAATTTTTACCAATTTCATAAATTCATAACTAATTCATAAAAAATGCATTTTAATCCATTCCTTTTACAATATTTTCATTAAAATGTCTAGAATATTATAGGAAAATAAAATTTCATTTTTAGTTTTATTTCATATTTTTTCCATATTTTCTAAATAAATGTCATATTAAATAGTTTCATTTCATGCATCATTTTTATGATTTTTGTTCTCTCACATGCTTTAATATTTTTTGGTCATTCTTTTTATATTGTTTAGATGAGATATTAAGCTTGTAGAAATATTTTAGTTTCTATTTTTAGAGGTTAATTTTGGGTGATTAATAAGTGCTTGAACATCATGTACAAAACTAGGGTTTTAGGTGACAACTTAGGAGTTTGATTTCATTTCCTTTAGGACTTAGGGTTTGAATAGATTAGTTATGGGACTATAGGGGCTATGGGTAGTTATTAGATCCCTTAGAGAACAGTTAGGATTCCCCTACTGCTATTATTACTGTCTGTATATCTAATTGTCTGGTGTGGTGTGCCCTCTGGGATTGTTGCTTGTTTGTTTGGGTATTGGGTTTATCTGGGGCCCTGGGGAGCTGAAGATGTGTAAAGATGAAGACCATTGGAGATCCAGAGATTGAAGATCAACTGTCAGAGTTGAGGAGGAGATTCTTGCTAGCAGCTGCTGAGGAGACTAGGATTTAGGAGCTAGGCAGAGCTCTAGACTAGAAAGTTTGTTTCTCAAACATGGATTGCCTTGTCTGCATCCATTCTTCTCTGTGATTCAGAGTCTCTCTAAGACACTCACCCCCTTCCATTGGAAGGCTTGGTAATAGTGTCTATGAGATAGAACTCTTGAGAGAAAATGTCTCTTGTGTTAGAAGCAGTTTGTTCACCACCCTTGGTAGTCAACTGATTGCTTAACACCCAATCCACTCTTGTGACTAATCCCTCATCCTGGAGGTTTGAGCTTGAAGAAAAGCCATTGCAGATAGAAGACTGATGATCAAAGCCCTTGCCTGAAGGTCATGAAGATGGAGATTGATGCTTGTTGAAGCCTGTAGCTGATTGGAGATCACTTGAAGCCAGATGTTGATTCAGAGCTGCTGATGCTGTTTCTTTTGCTGTTGTATTTCATTGCTGATGTATTGATTGGTTTTCTGGGTTGTATTGTTTGCTGTTTACCCTGCTGGGTTGAAAGTGAAGCCTGTTCACTTTTGCCTATTGTTTTCTAGGTTCGAAGTCGAGTAGGACTCCCTTGCCTCGCTTGTACTGTTGCATCCATGCATTTTACTGTTTTACTGTATATATCTGTTATTGTTTCTGTTTCTGCCTATCCCTTAGGATCTCTGTTTCTCTCTGCGCAAGAGAGGAGCATGATAGACACTAGGTCTTAACCCATGCATGATAACATTAGGTTAGTTTGTTTCCCTTCGCAACCGTAGGTTAGAGTTCTGTCTCTTCTTCCTCAAAACAAACAGAAAAACACATAAAGATTTTAAACATAATAAAAGACACTTCTTCCGTAAAAGAATGTGGACTCATCAAAGCGTCATTTTTGTCCGCCGGGACTGTTAATCAAGGAAACCTTTTCAGAAGGAATAAAATCAATCAAGGACAGACTTGTGTCGTACGTGGCCCGAACTACGTTTGCTCTGATCTTTCATGCTGTATGAAAGTACGTAGGCATAGGATGCGATATCCTAGCGAGCAACCTTCCCCTCCTTTCCCGTAGGTAGGCGAACTACGTTGACTCTGATTTCTCGTTCCAGACGGGAATACGTAGGCATAAAGTGCGATACTTTGCCGAGTCATTGTTTTTATTTTCATTTTATTTTCTTTTTCACCCTTGACCTATAGTTTAGATAGAATAACAATCCATACCCGAAAACAAGCGTGGATCCCGTCGAGTACGACGGACGTGAGGGGTGCTAATACCTTCCCCTTGCGTAACCGACTCCCGAATCCAGGTTTTGGTTGCGAAGACCATACCTTTCCCGTGTTGTGCGAGGTTTACTCTGAGCGTTTCCTTTCCCTCCCGTGGGATAAATAACGCACGGTGGCGACTCTTCTGTTCAGCCGGCGCCGATTTTCGCAGTAGCGACAGCTGGCGACTCTGCTGGGGATCCAACGTCCCCTGGCTGCTAAGGACTGCGATGGTTCTTATGCATTTGGGATCCAACGTCCCTTGAGAGAGTCAATCCTAACGCTTGTTTTCCCGTCGAGGATTTTGTATGGAGTTATTTTATATTTCTAACCTTGTATTTTCAGCTTTATATATTGATTATTATTGCTGTATTCGGGGTGTGACGGGTGTTCTGATATTGAGAGATAAGCCGGACCTGGGCTTGAGTGCACCTAGAATTAGAGTAGAAATTAGTGGGCGCCCGCTTGCTTTGCTTGCTTTGGTGTCCCATGAAATCTACACTCAGACGAGGTTCCTCTGGTTGGCCTCCTGCCCCTTCCTTTGGTTGGCGTGGGTTGCTGGTTAGTTGGATTGTCGACTTTGGGGACCGATCATTTGGAAGTTGGCTGAGTGAGGCCTCTTCAGGATTTGATGATGCCACTCCTTCTGGGAATCGTATCATCAACCCTGAAAGTCTGTGACGCCGACGACCGCATAGGATGCCGTACCTTGTGCCAGTTATAGGGCCACCCACCTGTGAGGAGATTCAGGGTTATGCAGGTAACTAGACCTCCAGACTACCGGTTATTTCTTGATCAGAGATCCTGGTTATTTATGGAGAGTTCTGAGGTCTGTCAGAGACCCTTTGGAGATGTATTCTGAGGTCTGTCAGAGGCCATTTGGAGATGTGTTCTGAGGTCTGTCAGAGACCAGTTGGAGAGTTATGAGGTCTGTCAGAGACCAATTATGGATGTGATTTGAGGTCTATCAGAGACCAGTTGGAGTTATGATTTGAGGTCTGTCAGAGACCAGTGTGGGAGTCTTATTTTAGGTTTATCTGAGACCAGGGTTTGATGACTTCTGGATGGTCTATATGAGACCTTTCTTGATTGGGTTTAGGCTATTCAGCTGCAGCTTTGGTCCCTGTTGCATGTTACTTGCATTGCATCGCCTGCATATCCATTACCATTTGCATTTCACTAACGTGTGTCTGTGCTGCAGGTGCATTTGCATTTCCCTAGTTCTAGTGCCCGGACTTCTGAGTGTTTGATCATGACTAGCTTAAGGAGAACGGTTGCTTACAAATTGCCTACCCCTGATATTGTTCCTTTACTTGGGTTGATCTCTCTTGCTGATGAGGGTGTTCGTAGGAGTTTCCGGATGAGCTATGGTAGATTACTGAGATTGGTGTGCAAACCTACAGAGGTAGAGTTAGATGGGCTGTATGCTTTGATGCAATTCTATGACCCTGGTGTAATCCCCACAGTCGCTCGCTCAAGATGATTTTTGAGATCCCCAGCGGAGTCTTCAGCTCAAGACGATTCTTGAATTCCTCAGCAGAGCCGTTTGCTTAAGATGATTCTTAAGACCTCAGCGCAGGTTCCCGAATGGTTTGCTCAGTATGATGCTTGAGTTCCCCAGTAGCGTCCCCAGCAAGAGTTGCCCAGGAAGATTCCTGGAATACCCAGCAGAATAAAGTCTCCAGAAAGGTTATCAGTTCAGGATGATTCTTGAAGGTGCCCGACGGAGTCGTTTGTTCAAGATGATTCTTGAAGTCCTTAGCAGCCTGATATGTCTGCTCCAACAGTGATGTCTAACCTGAAGATGGATTTCATAAACGCCTGAAGGCGGTAGCAGAAGGTTCATGTGAGCTCAGATGTCCTTGTTGATGAATCAACGTGCGGATGAAGACAAGGTTCCAAATTTTGTATTCAAGATGGTCCGTGTTGGTCTGAAGACCAAGTCAGTTGTCCTGAGGAGATGATTGATTGCGATCGAGTGGATAGTTTTTCTTCGGACTGAGGTCGAAGATGTTTCTCCAGCTGAAGCGGAGTTTTGCCTGAAGGCAAAGTGTTTGAATCCCCGTAGAGTCATGAATGGCTCTGGATACCATTTCTCTGACTGAAGTCATAGATTTCCCAAGCTGAAGCGAAGGTGCCTAAGGGCCAGGTTATCCCCAAGGTCATGAATGACCTAGGATTCATTTTTTCGGACTGAAGGCTGAAGTACATCCCTGACTGAAGTCACAGATACTCTATAGCAGAGGCGGAGTTGCCTGAAGGCAGATCCATGTATCCTTGAAGGCCAAGGACCATTTCTTCAGACTGAAGTCGAAGATACCTCCTGCAGAGTTGTCGACGGGCAAAGTTTACATCCTTGAAGGCCAAGGATGTTTTTTCTAGCTGAAGCTGGAATAGCCGACGGGCAGGGTTTCATCTATCTTCAGAAGAACTTGAGGATTCTCCAGCGGATCTGGAGTGGCCAGGGGCCAGGGTTCCATTCATATTCAGAAGTACTTGAAGATTTTTTCTAGCTGAAGCTGGAAATGGCCAGGGGCCAGGGTTTCATATATCTTTAATGTTGAAGTTCTACGGCGGGCAGTGTGCAGCAGTATTCCGATGTTCATTATGGTTCTGAGGGTGAACCCCAGATCAGAGTGTGCTCGGTTAAGTCTCTCATTCCCAGCAGAGTAGTTTCAAATACGCAAGTGTACCTTTTGTTCCATTTACCAGGGGTGAACCCCAGGTCAGAGTTGTTCATGGTTGTATTCTCTCCAGCGGCGAGGTTGGATGTTTGTTCGACAGCGAGGTTGAACGTTTTGATGTGACGGCGAGGTCAGATCAGGTTTGTTCGACGGCGAGGTTGAACGTTTTAATTTTGCGGCGAGGTCAGATCATCTTTTCTCCAGCGGCGAGGTTGGATGTTTGTTCGACGGCGAGGTTGAACGTTTTGATGTGACGGCGAGGTCAGATCAGGTTTGTTCGACGGCGAGGTTGAACATTTTGATTTGGTGGCGAGGTCAGATCATCTTTTGTCCAGCGGCGAGGTTGGATGTTTGTTCGACGGCGAGGTTGAACGTTTTGATGTGACGGCGAGGTCAGATCAGGTTTGTTCGACGGCGAGGTTGAACGTTTTGATTTGGCGGCGAGGTCAGATCATCTTTTGTCCAGCGGCGAGGTTGGATGTTTGTTCGACGGCGAGGTTGAACGTTTTGATGTGACGGCGAGGTCAGATCAGGTTTGTTCGACGGCGCGGTTGAACGTTTTGATTTGGCGGCGAGGTCAGATCATCTTTTGTCCAGCGGCGAGGTTGGATGTTTGTTCGACGGCGAGGTTGAACGTTTTGATGTGACGGCGAGGTCAGATCAGGTTTGTTCGACGGCGAGGTTGAACCTTTTGATTTGGCGGCAAGGTCAGATCATCTTTTGTCCAGCGGCGAGGTTGGATGTTTGTTCGACGGCGAGGTTGAACGTTTTGATGTGACGGCGAGGTCAGATCAGGTTTGTTCGACGACGAGGTTGAACGTTTTGATTTGGCGGCGAGGTCAGATCATCTTTTGTCCAGCGGCGAGGTTGGATGTTTGTTCGACGGCGAGGTTGAACGTTTTGATGTGACGGCGAGGTCAGATCAGGTTTGTTCGACGACGAGGTTGAACGTTTTGATTTGGCGGCGAGGTCAGATCATCTTTTGTCCAGCGGCGAGGTTGGATGTTTGTTCGACGGCGAGGTTGAACGTTTTGATTTGGCGGCGAGGTCAGATCATCTTTTTTCCAGCGGCGAGGTTGGATGTTTGTTCGACGGCGAGGTTGAACGTTTTGATTTGGCGGCGAGGTCAGATCATCTTTTGTCCAGCGGCGAGGTTGGATGTTTGTTTGACAGCGAGGTTGAACGTTTTGATTTGGCGGCGAGGTCAGATCATCTTTTGTCCAGCGGCGAGGTTGGATGTTTGTTCGACGGCGAGGTTGAACATTTTGATTTGGCGGCGAGGTCAGATCATCTTTTGTCCAGCGGCGAGGTTGGATGTTTGTTCGACGGCGAGGTTGAACGTTTTGATTTGGCGGCAAGGTCAGATCATCATTTGTCCGACGGCGAGGTCGAATGTTTGTTTGACGACGAGGTCAGACTCCTTAAATCCCCAGTAGAGATGATGTTTGTACAACGACGATGTCCAGTTTTCCAGCGGCGATGTTGGATGTATTGTTTGTCTCCGACGGCGATGTCAGGTCAGTATTTCTCCAGATAGTTGCCGTGCAGCTATTATTCCAATGTTCGACAAGTTGAGCAGTCGGCAAATTTTCGGGTTCACCGATATTCAACCGTCTCGTACCTTGATTGGTTGAGAGTCGTTCGCTTCTCACCCAGTCAGGTTCAAGCCGTTTGAATAGGGGCAGCTGTTGCACCCCAAAATTTGACCAACAATTATTTATTCATTGAGTGTTTGAAAGTTGATACCTTCATCAGAAAGTTCAAGAGATCCCCAGAGGAGTGGGTTGAAACCAGGGTTGTCTGCCTCATAGCTTGAGAGTTGTGAGTGCTCCTCAGATGATCCTGAGACTTTGAGAATGAACTTGATGTTTTGAGAAAGCCTATGAGATGTCTTGATAGCCATCATGAAGTCCAGAGAAGTCATTGTGCAAGAATTCAGCAGATTCAACCATGAATGGTAGAATTAGGGTTTTGACTGGGTCAACCCTAGGATAGCTGAAGATTTGGAGAAGGTTGAGACCTAATCCAAGGGCCATGAGATCCTGGAATGATGCATAGAGATGTTATAAAGATGATTCCTAGACCAACTCATCATGATTGAGGAGTTTGAGGAGTTTCAAGTTAGGATTTCTGAGGATTGTCAGTGAAAAAACCCTAGTTTGATCCCTATCTTCCAGGCAGTTTTAGCTCTAGATGTGATTGATATCTCATCTTCCCCACAACATGAATGTTGTAGAGCTTGTTCTTAGCTTTAATTTGAGTGGTGGAAGTCCTTTATAGGAGTTGCAGAGCTCAAGTTATGGTTTTGACAAATTACAGGTCAGCTGAGGTGTGTGAATCTGGGTCCTTGAAAGTCACCCAACTTGCAGACAACTGTTGCCCTAGTAGGATGATTCCTATGATTTCTTGGTCAACATGAATGTTGGAGGGCATCTTCTTAGCTTTAATTTTAGTGGTAGAAGTCCTTGATAGGATTTGTGGAACTCAACTTATGGTTTGAACAAGACAGGGGTATTTTGGTCATTTGTCAGTTATAGGTCATTTTAAGCAAAGGCCATATCTCCTATTTCCATGCCTCAAATGGAAAAACTCAAAACATGAAAGTTGTTCAAAATGTGATTTTAAGTCTATAAAAGAGGTCATGAATTGTTGGAAAAACTCATAGCATGGATTTTCATGATTGGTCAAAAATGAACTAAAAATGGCTTATAAGGTTAAAAAGTTGAAATTGGAAATTGGTTTGGAAGATCTAGGAATACAAAATAGGTCATCCAATATATCACTTTGATTGGAAACATCATTTTGAGAACATTGGTTTAAATATAATTTTAATTTGAAGCTTTAAAATGGGACATGCTTTGGAAAATTGTTGCTTGAATCTTAAGGCACCTTTGGAAATCTTAGCACAAGGCAAGAAAAAGGCTTATAATTGCACATATCTTCTCAATATCTCATGTGAGGATATTTTGACACCAAATTGTAAGGCATAAGGCATGAGATAATGGATGTTCAATGTATCATTTCATGAGAAGTTCTCAAACTTTCTAACACTTTCTAGCTCATTCTAGAAAGATCTAGGAGTTCCCATTGATCATTATAAGAAGAGTGAATCATGGAGGGTAAAAGGTTGGTGATCATTGTTGATGAGAGGTGAGATTAGAGTGTGAAAAGTAAGATTCTTCCATTGGCAATTTCATATCAAACCTTCATTCTCTTCAATCTCCATTCATTTCTCCTCCACAAACCTATTCTTCTGATCATTGTGATTGACTACATGCTGAGGTAGAAGAAGATCCATGGAAGTTTGAAGCTGTTTTGAGGAAGTTGCAAGAATTGCATTTTGATATCAAGCACAAGTTTCAAGCCTTGATCATTCATCTTGCTGCATACAGAAGTCATATTGGGCATTGGAGAGTAATCAAGGAAGGTTTCAGGCACTGAATTGCAAGAAAACCATAGCCTCCATTAAAGTGTAACAGGTTGGTAATCTTGCTCGAATCTCATAGTTTATGTGCATTCTGCCATAGTTATAGGTGTAGACTGGTTAAGCTAGGGTAGAAGACCATTTTCTGAGGATTAGGGAGCGTTTCATGGAATTTGATAGCAGGTGCAAGAATCTGTTATGATTGAGAACAGGCTGGATTAGTGGCTTTAGAGCACGATTGATAGCTCATGGTGGTAGGCATAACATAAAGAACAAGATTGGGTCATTAAATTTGAGTTTTAGAAGAGTTGATTTCAGAGAAATATGGTGGTACCCGAGCTTTGAAGTTTTCTGTTTGAGTGATTCAAGGAGAATTAATGAAAACTACGCGTATAGTTTTGTTCCTTGTAATCTGTAGACCATTTTCCTTTTTGGAATTTTTAACTTTCATCAAGTGTGGAGAGAGAACGAGCAAGAGGAAGAACCGTGCATGGGGGCTGCTTCTGAAAACCCTAGAGAGTCATTTGGGACAATGGCCCGATGCCGTTGGATGAGTCCCCACAATTTGACTAATTCACCTCAATCTACGGCCCAGATTCATTGGAAAAACGGAGGGAAATTTCAAACATTGAAATGCCGTCGTTTGGTTTAGTGAGCGCGCCTGGACCTGGATCCAACTTGCTACGCGCACCACCCCCCTTTCAGCCCATTAGAAATTCAACTAGCATGCCTTGCTATTTTCACCCCCATCCCTTTTTATTCTTTTTTTTAATTTCTTTTATTGTTTGTCTTTTATAAAATTCATAAAAAATTTAAAATCAATATTTTTCATTTCTTCTTTTTTTCACATAACCATGATTTTGTCTAGAAAATTAATAAAAAATAAAATTCCATTTTATTTTTAGTTTAATATTTTTTAGCATATTTTCTTGTAAATAGTACATTTAATTGATTTTAATTGATACTTGATTTTGTCCAATTTGTTTTAGGACTTTCCCTTAGGGTTTTTGAGCCATTCTTTTTGGCATAGTTAGATGTTGAACCCTAGTTTCATGTAGGATTTAATTCTTGATTTTAGATTAAAATTTGATGTAGTTTGATTGTTAGACATTTAGGTGCTCTAATTAGGGTTTTAGGTTGTATAGGTAGACTTGAACAAATTTGTTTTGGGGTTTATATGCCAAATTAGTGTATGGGGAATACATGGGTTAAGGGTAAGTATGTATAGAATCCCCTAGAATTTTGCTAGAATGTTGTATGGTGTTTTAGTATTTTTCATTGATTTTTGAATGTAGGGATAGTATGTGTGTTGCTTAAAGGCATAAGTTGTATTGTTGTGTTTTCTTTCCTTCTCTTTTGAGTGTGTGAGCTTTGAAGATTGATTTGAAGACCTTGTGGATCATCATGGAAGCTTTGAAGACCTTGCAGAGGAGTTTAGCATAGCTTTTGTTGTTTTGTTTATAGGTATATAGGTGCATAGGCAGAGCCCTAGATAGAATACTTTGTTCAATAAACAAGGAGTGTTTTATTCACCTCCTTTCTTCTCTATGACACAGAGTCCCTTAAGGGTATTCACCTCTCTCCTTTGGAGGGATTAGTGACCTTGCCCCATAAGGTAGAACTTTGAGAGAGCCTTTTCTTTGATGTTAAGTCCTCAATGGCATCCTTTGGAAGTCAGTGGGTACTGTGACATCCTCCCCTCATCTTGTTGACTGAATCTTGTTGCTGGAGCATTTGAGCCATTGAAGATAAAAGTTGAGGCCTTGAAGAGGATGATTCCTTGAAGATTCTTGAAGTCTGAAGACTTTGTGAAGATCAAGTTGATGCCTGAAGATCCCTGAAGATAGTGAAGCCTGAAGGTAGAGCTGGTCAAAGGAGCTGAAGCTCAAGGGAGAAGATGAGTAGATGCTCATGTTGTAGGGTTGATACCTGGAAAGCAAGTGATCTCTAAAGTCTGAAGACTGGGTTGCTGCTGGAGAAGCTGAGGCTTTCTTCTGTTTTCTTTGATGTATTGTGTGTTTTGTCTGATTTGTCTGCTGCATTAGACTAAGCACATTTAGAATAAGTTCAGTCTAAGAGCATGAGTGCATCTGATTGTATTGTTACTGCCTGGCTTTGCTTGCGGGTATTCGGTAGAGCCCAGCTCCCTTGCCCATGTGTTTATTTTGCTTGATAGCATGATTTCATTTCCTGTCTGTATGATTGCAGTTTACTGTTCATTGCTTGATAGCATGTTATTTATTTCAGTATGATCACTGTTATTTCATGACTGGCTTGAGGTCGAGATGAGCTTGTGGAGGCTGAAGCCCCACACACATTTCCTCCCTCACTTGCATTGCATGCATTTTACTGTTAAAGCTGATGCTTTTGTCTGTTTTGGTGTATCGTTGACATGATCCCTTAGGACTCTCATTTCCTCTGATGAGGATCTGATGATAGACTTTTAGGTTGAAACCTATGCATGACAACATCTAGGAGATCCCTGTTCAAACCTCAACCATAGGATGAATCCATGGCATGACAACAGTAGGACTTGATAGTCTCCCTCCTAGTTGGGCCTGTTCTCTTCTCATCTCAAAACAGTTTAAGATACAGTAATCATGAATGATTCCTTTCGTACGTTACGAGCCTTAAGCTATCTGAGAAAGGATTGTGGGAGAGTTTCTTTTTCCACAGTCTGGATGTTTAGTATGGTACCCTTTGGGTGACATGCGACGCATTCACTCTCAGGTCATAGTCTCTAGTGCGGTTGAAATCGCAAACACAATAAAAAACACTTCTTTTAGGAGATAACCCGTAGTTTCCCGAACTACGTGAGCTTTGATCTTTCATACCAGATGAAAGTACGTAGGCATAGGATGCGATGTCCTAGCGAGCAACCTTCCCCACCTTCACCCGTAGTTAGCCGAACTACGTTGACTCTGATTTCTCGTTCCAGACGGGAATACGTAGGCATAAAGCGTGATGCTTTGCCGAGTCATTTTTCTTTTCTTTTTCAGCCAGCCTTGATAGGTAGATAGATTATAACCAACCCGTCCAAGTAAACAAACAAGCGAGGATCCCGTCGAGTACGACGGACGTGAGGGGTGCTAATACCTTCCCCTTGCGTAACCGACTCCCGAACCCAGACAATGGTTGCGATGACCTTGTCTTACCCTTTTTCGTCAGGTTTCTCCGATCGTTTCCTTTCCCGCTCTGAGGGATAAATAACGAAAGGTGGCGACTCTTCTGTCATGCCGGCACCTTATTTTCGCGCAAGCGACACCTACCATTGAAGAGTATGTGGAGTTTACTGAGCTACCGGTGCAGAACAAGGTTCCCTTTATTCACTCTGCCGCTGAGCCCCAGTTGGAGGACTTAGCCAAGGCCTTGCACATGGACGCTGCAGAACTATTAGTGACTTCTTGGCTTGGGGTTCCAGGTTTCTCTCTTGATTTTCTAGTTGGCAAAGCTCAGGAGTATGCCAATAGCGGATGTTGGGTGGTTTTCAATGCTATTTTGGCTCTATGCATTTATGGAATTGTGTTATTTCCTAACTTGCCCAATTTCGTGGACTTGGACACTTTCCATCTGTTTGCTGCTGGCAACCCAGTGCCCACGTTGATCGGAGACTTCTACCACTCATTGCACTACAAGAATGAAAACAGAAGGGGAAAGACTGTTTACTGCTGTGCGCCGCTGTTGAACATGTGGTTCAAGAGTCATCTTCCCACGAAGGGGCCATTTGTGGACAGTGCAACTTCAGCTAGCTGGTCAGAGCGCCTGATGAGGCTATCTTCCGAAGACGTTGAGTGGTTCGACCGAGACTTGCTGGGGTCTGAGCTCATCGTCAGTTGTTCTGGGTACCCTAATGTTCCGTTGATAGGAAGAAAAGGGTGTATCAATTACAACCCTTCTCTGTTCGTTCGCCAGTTCGGATATGCGCTGAAGAACCCGCCAAAGGAGGAAGAAGTACAGGAATCTCTGTACTTCACCGGTGATTTGAAGGGAGAATTGCTAGCCAAGCTTCAGCATGGCTGGACGAGTATTAACAGAAGGGGGAAGCCACTGTTAGGGAAGAATGATTGCCAGGCTTATGTGCCATACAGAGTTTGGATTCAGGAAAGGGCAAGTCAGTTGCGGATGCCATTTCCAGATGCACCAGTCTTTGTTCCTATTCCGGTAGCAGAGCCAGCTACTGTTTCTAGGGAGGCCTACGAGCAAGTTGTGAAAGAAAAAGAAGCCTTGATGAAGATCAATGAAGGGTTAGAGCAAGAGCTAGCCCAGATACGCAGTGAGAAAAACAAGGTCGTGCATGCCTTCCAACAGCAGATCGAGCTAGTAAGCAGACTAGGGGCTGAGTTGACTGAGGAGAAAAAGAAGCGCGAACGTCTGGGGCAAGAGTTCAGAAGCTCCCATGACATGCTGGAGTCCAAAAAGAAAGCACTCGACGCAGCACACCGAGAGATCTCTTCTTGCAATAAGACTTGGAATGCTACGCTCACCAACAATAAGAAGATGGAAGATAAGTTGAAGCAGCAAATTTCTAACCTCGAAGAGCAGTTGAAAGCTAGCATCAAGAAGTATGAAGAAGAAGTGATGACCCGGTATGGTCTCCAGAATGCGTTGAACAAGGCCATCAAAGGCAGGGACGAAGCTGTGTCTCAGAAGCGGAAACTAGAGGATCGCTTCGGAGAAGGGGCATGGGAAGAAACCGCTGGTGACGTGCGACGTGTGCTCAAACGAAGAAACCAACTTGTTGAAGGGCTGCTTACCCGACCAGGTCATCCAGAGACCAAGAAGTTGCTAGAAGAGTATCAGGCTTATGGGAGTACTTGATCGTTTCATGTATTAATTCATATGCTTTATTCGCGTAGTGCTGACCATCACCAAGATTGTTGGTTGAGGTCATGCCTACTATTGTATACTCTGATATTGTATTCTTGGCTTATTGGATTTCTCTGCAATATATGAGGCTTTCTGTGATTCAGCTTCAATCTTCATATTGCTAGCACTGTCACTGCACTGGCACCTTCACACTAGAATCGGGGAATGATCTTCCCTAATGCACAGACACACATTGCATTGCATTCATATTCATATCGCATTGCAGGTAATCATTGGATGGTATCTTATTTCCTGCTCTGTACCAGGTATTTTCAGGATTGCAGATCAGCGCCCGCACAGATATTCCACTCGCACCAACTGTCGAAGAATCATGGATCAAATGCAGAACGAGATGCAAGATATGCGCGAGAAGCTAGCGCTCTTCATGCAGACCATGGAGACTATTGCAAAAGGTCAGGAGAATTTGCAAGCCATGGTGCAACCTCTGTTGGTCAGAAATGCTGGTCACGGTAATGAGGATCATCAGTCTGTGCGAGTCGACACTGTTCATGGAGATGGCACTCCCACACCAGTGGCTCCACCTGTAGTCAATATACCTGCTACTAATGTCAACAACGCTACCGCTGCTGGGAACGGTAACGTCGGAGTTGGGAACGAGACTGCTGTCCATAACGTTGGGCTGGGTGATGTCAATTTGGGTGATAATATGGGAGGCAACGGCTTCGGGAATGCTGGATTCGGGTTCAATGATCAGGGATTCGATAATGCTGGGAAATATGGTTTCAATGCTCAAGGCTTTGGGCAGGACGGTTTTGGTGTGACCAATCAGGGTTACGGAGGTTTCGGAAATGGAAACGGCGCTGGGTTAGTGACTTTTGGACCTGCTGGAGTTGCTCAGGGGTACGACAACAGAGGGCGAGGCCCAGTGATGAATCAGATCAGAGCTGGCCGTAACAACGGATATGATGGGTATGGAGCTGGGAATGGTATGTGGCAAGAGGATCAGCAGGAGGACGCCTTCTCCGGCAGAGGTTTCGAGGGACCGATGGATGACTCCCAGAAGATCAGAATGCTAGAAGAGCAGATGAGGGGGGTCCTGAACCAAAGTGCTGTGGGTTTAGACATGTCAACAATGGGTCTGGTACCTGGCTTGAGGGTGCCAATCAAATTCAAAGCTCCTACATTTGATAAGTATAAAGGGGACACCTGTCCGAAAGTGCACGTGCGGGCTTACTACAAAAAGATGTCTGCGTACTCAACTGATGAGAGAATGCTAATGCATTTCTTTCAGGATAGTTTGTCGGGCCCTTCCCTAGAGTGGTATATGGGATTGGAACCAACTAATATAAAGACATGGAAGCAGCTAGCAGAGGAATTTGTAGCTCACTACAAGTATAACAACGACTTGGCGCCCAATCGGGTCCAATTGCAAGGGCTGTCTCAGAAGAAGGGAGAGAGCTTTAAAGAGTATGTGCAAAGATGGCGCGACATGGCTGCTAGGGTCCGTCCTACTTTAGAAGACAAGGAAATGAATGACATGTTCATCGGAACATTCACAGGCATGTTTTATGACAAGTTGTTTCACACATCTTTGGCCAGTTTCTCAGACTTAATTCTGATGGGAGAAAAGATTGAAAGCAACATTAAGCAGGGCCGATTCCAGGCTGAGGAATCGACTGCATCCGGCAGTAACAGGAAGGCTTTTGGGGGGCGCCGTCAGGGCGATGCAAGCGCAGTGTTTTGAGGCCGAGGCAGAGGCCGAGGCAAAGGTCGAAACCAGTATAATCATCCGCAGCAGGTGGCGAGTGTTACTATTCCATATCAGCAACAACTGTTTCAGCAACAACCAATGCAACAGCAGCAGCAGCCACAGCAGGGGGCACAGCCTGCTCAGCGAAGATTCCAGGGTGGTAAACCAAGGAGAGTATTTGAAAAGCCTCCCTCAATGTATGCTGATTCGTTACAGACATTGTTGGGTTTGAACCTGGTAGAGAAGAGAACTCTGGCACCGATAACGGGAACTCCTCCGTATGGCTATGACGCAAGCAGGCACTATGAGTTTCATTTTGGGGCCCCGGGCCATGATGTAGAGGGTTGCCATGCTTTTAAGCATGTTGTGCAGGATTTATTGGACAATAAGCCTATAAATTTCGGAACGGCAGGTCCGAATATAGTGCAGAAGCCCATGCCTAATCATGGGGCAAACGCCATTCTAACTGAGGAAGGGTTGAATCTGATTATGAATGTCGATGATTTAAAGACGCCGCTGAGCGAGATAAAAAGCAGATTATTGCAGAGGGGTGTCTATCCAGGATGTGATGAGTATTGCTTAGAATGCTGGACCCTAGCTGGGGGGTGTGATGATTTAAAGAAGGGTATTCAGGCTTTAATAGATGGCGGCACGCTGCAATTTGACCGAGCAGCAATTGAAGAACCTGCAGGGGCAGTAGCTGATAATCAGAGTGATGTGGCCACTGTAACGATTCCTCAAAGGACAATCACTATAACAGCACCGGTCCAGCGACCGCCGATTACAATCACTAAGGCCGGGCCAATCCCATACGAGAGCACAAAGGCAGTCCTATGGGTTGGAAGTGTATTGCGATGGGATAAAGATTGATGTAGATAAGCAGCCAGCCGAGACCGTAGACAACGTTGTTGGTACAGGAGGTATGACAAGGAGTGGTAGGATCTTCATCTCGCCTGAGGTAGAGGCCGAAAGACTGGCAAAGGGGAAAGGAAAGACGGTTGAGAATGTCCCAGCGCAGGCAAGCGATAAAGCAACGGCATCGAAGGATGTAGAAGAGTTCATGCGCTTGATTCGAAAAAGTGATTATAAGATTGTGGAGCATCTGCAACAAACGCCGTCCAAGATATCAATACTGTCGTTGCTCTTGTGTTCTGAAGCTCACAGAAATGCACTGTTGAAAGTCCTGGATACTTCCTTCGTACCCCAAGACGTCTCCGTGAATCAGCTGGAAGGAGTGTTGGCACATGTAAATGCAGGCCACAGCTTGGGCTTTACCGACTTCGATTTGACCCCTAAGGGGAGAGATCATAATATGGCGCTGCACGTATCTGTCGAGTGTAGAGGATCCGTCATGTCGCATGTATTGGTCGATACCGGATCGTCTTTGAATGTGCTGCCCAAGAAAGCGATGATGAAACTGGATGTCAGAGGAATCTTGTGCACGCCCAGTGACTTGGTAGTCAAGGCATTCGATGGCACACGGAGAACAGTCTTTGGATCGATAACATTGCCTCTACAGGTGGGGCCGGAGGTGTTTGCAACTGAATTTTATATCATGGATATACAGCCTGCATATAGCTGCCTGCTCGGACGACCTTGGATTCATGGGGCTGGGGCAGTCACGTCTACCCTGCATCAAAAGTTGAAATATATGGTCGGAGACAGCATGGTTACAGTCTGTGGCGAAGAAGACATCCTGGTCAGCCATCTGTCGTCATTTAAATATGTGGAGGTCGATGGAGAGATCCACGAAACACCCTGCCAGGCATTCGAGGGGTTGCGTATCAAGGACAAAGGTCCCGGGCTGAGCAAAGTGTCGGAGATAGCCGTCTCGTCATATAAAGAAGCTCAAGCTCTAGTAGAGACCGGTGAAGCAAAGGGCTGGGGCAAAGTGCTGGATATTCCTGTGAAGATGGACCGATTCGGGCTGGGGTACCAACTGTCGTCATCAACACCTGCTGTGGGGGCACCCCGTTTCAGAGGGCCAATAACCATCTCTGCCAGTGGAGTATGTCATGAGACCATCAATGCTGCTTCAGGGTCTGACGAAGGAGACAGCGACTGTGATATGGATGCCTGGATTCAGCCAAGCACGCCAGGACAGGGACTGTGCAACTGGTCTATTCAGGAGCTTGTTCCTGTGACTCTTAAACAGTAATGCTTTGTTTTATTAATTGTTGAACAATCTGATGTCTTGCCCGGGGCATCATGATTTGCTTAGGGCTGTGCTGTTATGAACATTGCATGTTTATCATTAAATAAAAGGCGTTTCTCATGTGCAAATATTGCGATCCCTGTTTTTTCTTGTTTTGTATTTTTCAATAAAATGGCAACGTGGTTATTCGCTTTATACGCGTTTTGAAGCATTTAACCATTCTTTTTGCAGGATAACATTTTCAGATGACATCCTTGAACCACCTATGACTCGTCCCGACTTTGAACACCCGGTATTTCAGGCCAAAGAAGAGGTTGTCGAAGATAGTGACGTTCCTGAAGAACTGTCCTGGTTGGTGAAACAAGAGGAAAGAGTCATTCTGCCTCACGAAGAGGTCATCGAAATCATTAATTTGGGGTCGGAAGGGGTTGAGAAGAATATTCGTATCGGAGCCGCGCTGCAGAGCGATATCAAGCGAAGACTGGTTGCAATGCTCAGAGAGTATAGTGATGTATTCGCTTGGTCGTATGAAGACATGCCAGGGCTCGATACAGATATGGTTGTGCACCGTCTGCCATTGAAAGAAGAATGCCCGCCGGTAAAGCAAAAAGCTTCGCAGAACTAGACCAGATATGGCAGTGAAGATCAAAGAGGAAGTTCAAAAACAGTGGGATGCTGGTTTCCTGGCTGTGACAAAATATCCCTCATGGGTTGCTAACATCGTACCAGTGCCAAAGAAAGATGGCAAGGTTCGAATGTGTGTGGATTATAGGGATTTGAACAAAGCGAGCCCAAAAGACGATTTTCCACTTCCTCATATCGACGTGCTAGTTGATAATACTGCTCAATACTCCGTATTCTCCTTCATGGATGGCTTCTCAGGCTATAATCAGATTAAAATGGCGCCAGAAGACATGGAGAAGACTACTTTCATAACGCCTTGGGGAACATTTTGTTATAAAGTGATGCCCTTCGAATTGAAGAATGCTGGGGCAACGTATCAGCGTGCGATGACGACTCTTTTCCATGATATGATGCATAAAGAGATCGAAGTTTATGTTGACGATATGATTGCCAAATCCCAGACGGAGGAAGAGCATCTGGTGAATCTGCTGAAGTTGTTCAAAAGGCTTAGGAAGTTCAGGCTGAGACTGAACCCTAACAAATGCACCTTCGGGGTAAGATCGGGTAAACTGCTGGGGTTTATCGTAAGCGAAAGAGGAATAGAGGTTGATCCTGCTAAAATAAAAGCAATTCAAGAGATGCCGACGCCTAAAACAGAAAAAGAGGTGCGCGGGTTTTTAGGGAGGTTGAACTACATCGCCCGGTTCATATCTCACCTAACTACCACGTGTGAACCATTATTCAAGCTGTTGAAAAAAGATCAAGCTGTAACGTGGAACGAAAATTGTCAAAAGGCGTTCGATAAAATAAAGCAGTATTTGCAGGAGCCTCCTATTTTGATACCCCCAGTGGCAGGGAGACCCTTGATTATGTATTTGACAGTTCTTGAGGGAAGCATGGGTTGTGTTCTCGGTCAACACGACGAGACTGGACGTAAAGAGCATGCAATTTATTACTTGAGTAAAAAATTTACAGATTGTGAATCTCGATACTCAATGCTTGAGAAAACTTGTTGCGCGCTAGCCTGGGCCGCCAAGCGTTTGAGGCAATACATGCTGAATCATACAACCATGCTCATCTCGAAGATGGATCCTATCAAATATGTATTCGAAAAGCAGGCGTTATCAGGGAGAATTGCCCGTTGGCAGATGGTCTTGACTGAATACGACATCCAATACGTCTCGCAAAAGGCTATAAAGGGGAGTGTACTGTCTGAGTATCTGGCAGAGCAGCCTATTGAAGATTACCAATCGATGAGGTTTGATTTTCCTGACGAGGATATCATGTACCTAAAGATGAAAGATTGTGAAGAGCCGTTGCCAGACGAAGGACCAGAGTTGGGTTCCAATTGGAAGATGATATTTGATGGAGCTGTGAACGCTTACGGTAGCGGAATAGGGGCAATCATCACTACTCCACACGGGTCGCACATCCCGTTTACTGCTCGATTGACCTTTTGCAGTTACCAATAATGAGGCCGAATACGAAGCTTGTATAATGGGGCTCGAAGAAGCCATTGATTTGCGAATCAAACATTTGGACGTATACGGAGACTCAGCTCTGGTGGTGAATCAGATAAAAGGGGAATGGGAGACACGTCAGCCCAACTTGATACATTACATGAATTATGCAAGGAGATTGTTGCCTTTCTTCGACAAGGTTGAATTGCATCATGTACCGCGGGCAGAAAATCAGATGGCTGACGCCCTGGCCACTTTGTCTTCCATGTACAAAGTCAACTTCTGGAACGAGGCTCCCAGAATCATTATCTCTCGACTTGACAGGCCTGCCTTTGTGTTTGCTATTGACGAAGCATCCGACAATAAACCGTGGTATTTCGATATCCTTAATTTCCTGAAGAACAAAGAGTATCCGGCTGGGGCATCCAGTCAAGATCAGAAGACTCTCAGGAGATTAGCGGGTAATTTCTATTTGAATCCGGATGGTGTCTTATACAGAAGAAACCACGACTTGGTGCTACTGCGTTGTGTAGATGAAAAAGAGGCGAAGTTGCTCATGGAGGAGATACATGAAGGTACCTTCGGTACGCATGCTGGTGGGCATGCTATGACGAGGAAGCTGCTACGGGCAGGTTACTTTTGGCTGACTATGGAAACTGATTGTTTCAAGTTCGCGAGGAAGTGCCACAAGTGCCAAATCTATGCTGATAAAATCCATGTGCCTCCGAGTCCTCTGAACGTGATGTCATCGCCATGGCCATTCTCGATGTGGGGAATCGATATGATTGGAAAGATCGAGCCGACAGCTTCTAATGGGCACCGGTTCATTCTAGTAGCAATCGATTATTTCACCAAGTGGGTGGAAGCGGCGTCTTATGCAAATGTAACTAAGCAGGTGGTGGCCAGATTCATCAAGAGAGATATCATTTGCCGATATGGGATCCCCGAGAGGATAATCACTGACAACGGTTCAAACCTGAATAACAAAATGATGAAGGAGCTCTGTCAAAATTTCAAGATCGAACATCACAACTCCTCCCCTTACCGACCCAAGATGAATGGCGCTGTTGAAGCGGCCAATAAGAATATCAAGAAGATCGTTTAGAAAATGGTGGTGACCTATAAGGATTGGCATGAGATGCTACCTTTCGCTTTGCACGGTTATCGTACGATGGTACGCACATCAACCGGGGCGACCCCGTTCTCGTTAGTATACGGAATGGAAGCAGTGCTACCACTGGAAGTTGAGATTCCTTCTCTGAGAGTACTACGAGACGTCCAACTAGACGAAGCAGAATGGGTGAAAGACAGGCTGAACCAACTGAGTTTAATGGATGAGAAAAGGCTAGCTTCTCTAGCATACGGTCGTTTGTACCAGAGCCGAATGAAGAAAGCATATGATAAGAAGATACATCCGCGGAGCTTTCAGACGGGCGACCTTGTGCTGAAAAGGATTCTCCCGCCGCAGGCAGATCACAGGGGCAAGTGGACCCCCAACTACGAAGGGCCATACGTTGTCAGAAAAGTCTTTTCAGGAGGAGCGTTATTGTTGTCCACCATGGACGGTGAAGACTTTGCGTCGCCTGTGAATTCGGACGCAGTTAAAAAATACTTTGCTTAAAATTGACCCGCTGGACAGAAAAAAGAGAGTCCAGGCAAAAAAGGGGCATCCTGGCGAACCAAAAATAGAATGAAAGGTTCGGGCAAAAGTTAGGGATAAAATGGAAAAAATGTACACCTGCGAAGTTGAAAACCTACACTGGGCGGCTTCGGCAAAAAGGGGTATCCCGGTGAACTGAAAACCCGTAAAGGGCGGTTCACGCAAAAGTTAGGGATTTGAAAAGCAAATGACTGCGGTCCGAATTTGATATGGCATTGAGCATTGGTGCGGGAGAATACTTGAGGGGTCGATTATCAAATACAATCTCTTCGGAAGTGTGGATACCGGGAAAGCATTAGAGTCGGGCGAGTCATAGGAGGATCATTTCGTGATGTTCGTCTACATCCCGTTGCCGACATGTGTACAAATTTAATTTGTCATTATATTTATGCTTCTTGTGCATACGTGTGTATATTTTCTTTGCGTAGCTTCCTCTTTTCAGGAGTTACATCCCGTGTACAAAAACTCCGCCCATTCAGGGGCCTAATCAATAAAATATGTTATTCAGTACTTGATGCTGGTTCTTTACTGTTTTGTGCATGATAAACGCCTAAGTTTACGGAAACTAGCATGTGCATAACGTCATTGGCCCTTGCCAACAATTGTTAAAACTTTGAATTAACTGAAAACAATGTCACTAACGCTAACCTGAATAGATTTGGTTGCATAGGCTTGTCTTGTCTTGTTTGTGTTGTTGCAGGGTTCATAGCCGTATGAAGAGTACGATCAAAATATTGCAGTAACGAAAGACTCGACCCCCACGCAGGTCATGCAAGTTCTTCCTGAAGAAGGATCGAATTCCCCAGCTAGTCGTAGCTTATTCCAAAGGGCATGCTCCAGCAAAGTCGTCTATCCACAGCAGAATTGGCGATTCCAAGATTGTATGCTGTGTTCAGACAGTATGGTGTCCCCCAGAAGGATTCCCCCATCCCTTGCAGAGTTAGTTTAGCCTCAGAAGATTAATGTTTGTGAGCTGTATTCAGACAAGTTCACCTTTCCCCGCAAGGTCAGTTACTCTCCCCCAGCGGAGTCGGTTGATTTTCCCAAGAGAATCATCCCATCCCCAGCGGAATTCTCTTTTCAGCAAGTGTTTTCATTCCTCCCAGTGGAATTCGAAGATCAAGACTCTCCCCGACGGAGTTGGCTGTGTGTCCCGGCATTTATTTTGCCTGAATCCTGTGTGATATCCGTTCACTTTCCAGCAGAAGTCTAATCATGCTAGGCGCATCTGCTATTCTCCAGCAGAGTTATATTCCCCAGCAGGGTATTACTTCAACGAGGTGCTTGGTTTAAGTTCCCAATTTCCTAGCTGAGTCGGCTTCACTCTTCCAACATTTATTTTGCTGGAATATTTCTGTAGCACCTGGCTATCCCCAGCGGAGTCGGCATTATCTTCAACATTTATTTTGCTGAGGTAGTTTCTGTATCTCAGCAGTTCGAGTCTGCATTTGCATCGGCATATAGTGTCATAATTCGCATCTACCAAATAAAAACGGGTAGCATTTCCATGTCGAATGGGGCATTGCGTCAGTGTCAAACATATGCATTTTTTGAAACATGAACCAGGTTGGCTAACCGTTTGTTCAAGTATTGCTCTCCTGCAGGTGGAAGGAGCTCTTGCTCAAATGAATTACCAAACATTCGAGGTCTCGACGTGAGACATTCAATGAAGTGTCAGCTTTGGCATTATTCCCCACAGGGTTATCATGATGAAGTTCTCTTTGTCTCCGAGCAGGGTTATTTGTGTCAATTTCTCTTGTTTTCCCCGCCAGAGTTACCAGGATGAATATCTCCTTGTCCCCAAGAAGAGTTATTTGTCATCAAAGGGTTTCAGGAATCAGAATTTCCGAGGTTGCCGCCGGTTCTCAGAACGGGCATCCAGTAATTTGGTTTCCGAATATCCCCAGTAGAGTCCGCCTCAAAGTTGCTAAGAAGTTTGTGGGTTGGGACCAGGGGAGAAATGAGTCCTGACGTGGACGAATTTTATTGACAAGTTTTCTTCATGTTAGAGAAGTGAAGTCCTGACGTGGACATTTCTTCAAGTTGACGATATGTGTTAGTCCTAACGTGGACAGATTCGGTTTCTCCGTATTGGTCGAATGTGAAGTCTTGACGTGGACAAAGTTGATTACTCTTCGTGTTGGTTTCCTGACGTGGACCATTTAGTTCCAGCAGATAGCTTTATTCGTAATGGTGAGATTGTGCGTCCTGACGTGGACAAGTTTATAGTTCTTCGTGTCGTCAAGATTGCGAGAGCCATGACGTGGACAAATTTATCCTTCTTCGTGTTGGTGGCAAAGTGTGTGTCCTGACGTGGACGAGTTTATTTCCCCAGCGGGTCGAAGACGCATGAGTCCTGACGTGGACAAGTTTTATTTCCTCAGCGAATCAAGAGGTGAGTCCTGACATGGACAAATCAAGACGAAAAGCGTTTCCTTACGTGGAAAGATTGGAGTCCTTACGTGGACAGATAAAGGAGTGTTCCTTACGTGGAATGATGTAGTCCTTATGTGGACAAATCAAGAAGAGAGTTATTCCTAACGGGGAAAAGTGGGTCCTGACGTGGACGTTGTAGTCCTAACATGGACGAATACAGAGATGGGTCCCTTATAGGGAAAGAATTTTATTCCTTACGTGGAAAGAGGTGTTCCTTACGTGGAAAAATGGGAGTCCTTACGTGGACAAGTCAGAAAGATTGTATTCCTTACGTGGAAAGATTGGAGTCTTTACGTGGACAAATCAAGATAAGATTGTGATTCCTTACGCGGAACGAAAGTGGTTTCCTAACTTGGAACAGAGATGTATTCCTTACGTGGAAAGATTGAGTCCTTACGTGGACAGATCAAGATTGGCTCCTTACGTGGAAAAGCGATGTATTCCTTACGTGGAAAGTTTAGTCCTGACGTGGACAGATTCATAAGAGAAGCTGGTTTCCTTACGTGGAAAGAGGTGATTCCTTACATGGAAAAGAAGAGGTATTCCTAAAGTGGAAAGATTTTATTCCTGACGTGGAAGAATGTAGTCCTGACGTGGACAGGTATAAAGGAGTTTATTCCTAACGTGGACGAAGTATTCATAACCTAGAGAGTTTAGTCCTGACGTGGACAGATCCAGACGAAGTCTTAGTCCTAACGTGGACGATGTTATTCCTTACGTGGACGGTGTTATTCCTAACGTGGAAGAGTTTATTCCTAACGTAGACGATGTATTGCCGATGAAAGGCAGACGAGCCATCCCTAGTGAAGTTGTCGAGATTTTTCCTAACGTGGACAGGTTTGGTTGAGATTTCTTTGTGTTGACGACACAGGCGTCCTAACATGGACAAAGTTTTATTCTTGCAACGATAGAAGCTTTTCAGGCTGAGGAAATAATCCCCAAGCAGTGGTGCAGTTTATTTCTGCGGTTGGCAAATTTCCGGGTTCTTAGTATTCAACCGTCTCGTACCCCGAATGTTTAAAGGCCGTTCGCTCTTCACCCAATCAGGTCCAAGTCGCTTGAATAGGGGAAGCTGTTGCACCCTAAAATTTGCTCAACCTGTTTCTCTTGGTTTATGTTTCAATATCATTAGCATTTGCATATAGAGTCATGTACATAGCCCAATCATCTGCATAGCATAGCATAGCAAATCATCCAGCAGGAACCAAGCATTATTCTCATCTCTATGAGCCTATCAAGAGGTTATCATTCAAAGTCAATCTCATTCAAGTCATCAGAAAGAATTTGAAAGCTGAGAAGTCAGTGGATCAAGCATTGAGTCTATCTCCTATCTGAGGGTATCTGAGGATTATCAAGTAAGTTGTGAGCTGTGGATTGAGCATGGAGAGTATCTAGACATCATGGGAGACTTAGAAAGTCATTTGGAGAAGGAGACAAGTCATTGGTGTGATCACAAGAGTTGCAGTTGAAGACAGTCAACTAGGGCTTCATCTGGGGTCAACTCTGGGTCAACTCTAGGTCAATTGATTGATTGAAAGGCTTTAAGGGCTATTGGAGAGATGTGGGGTTCATCATTTGACATGTAAAGAAGGATATGGTGATGTGTTGAGAAGAAATCAAGAGAAATCAAGGAGAAGAGGAGTTTCTAAATTAGGGTTTATGTGTAAAATCCCCTAGTTTAGGTCAAATTTCCAAGCAAGATGAGTCAAAATGCAAGCTTCAAATGGATCCTTGGCCAACATGAAACTTGTATAGGATCTCAATACCTTTAATTTGAGTGGTAGAAGACATTAAGGAGATTTATAGAACTCAAGTTATGGTCCTTGCAAGTTACAGGTCATCTGAGGTATCTGAAATTTTGTCTGTGAAAGTGACTTGTCTTCCAAGCAACTTTTACCCCTCAAGGAGATTTCAAATGAATTTATGGTAAACATAAGAGTTGTTCCTAATTGTCTTAGCTTTCTAGAATAATATGGTATGCCTTCATATGATTTGTGGAACTCTACTTATGGTCTTGGAAAGCAAAGGGTATTTTGGTCATCTGAGAATTACAGGTCATTCCAAGCCTATGCCCAAAACTCATACAAGGAAGCTTCAAATGAAAAACTTCACAACATCAAACTTGTTCCAAATGACATTTTGAGTCTACAAAAGTGACCATGGGAGATTGAAAAGACTCATAGCACAAGGTTTCAAAATTGGTGAATTTAATGAATAAAAAATGACCTAAATTTGAGATTTTTCATAGTTTGGCCAAATGAGGTGAAATTATAGGTCATTTTGATTGGAAAAATCATTTTGAGAACATTGGCAAAAGTAGAATTTTGAGTTTGGTTCAAGAATTAGAAGTTATGCATGGTTACTTACACATGAAGTTACATAATCCAAATCCAAGGGAAATTATGCATGGGAACTTTCTCCAAGGTTCTAGGACTTTCCAATGACATCTATATATTGTGTGGAGTGGCTTCATGCCATGGTTGGTGAATCATATTGCTCATAACACCAAGTTTCATACCTTTCTTCCAATTTGCAAAATCAATTCAAACTCTCTCAAATCTCTATCAATCTCCATTTTTCTTGATCTGATCTTCATCACCATCATTCATAGATCATAATTCACACAAGCATTTGGTAGAATTGAGGAGGATTCGTGCCATACACTTCCATCATCCAAGAAGCAAGAAATTTGGAATTGTGAGATTCAAAGCATTGGAGCAAGATTTGTTGCATACAGAATTCAAGAACAAGTTCCCTGATCAACTTCCACTCATTTCAAGCATTGGATCAAGAGGATTCATCACCTGTTTTCACCATCACACCAGGTTGGTACCTTCATTCGAATTGTCTGTTTTAGGAGGAATCATGGTGATTTGTTAGCATAAGAATGTTAGGATAGGTTAGATGACTGGTTTTGGTGAGTTTGAAGAAGTTTTGTGAAGATTGATCATGGTGTGCACAAACTGTTGAAGCTTGTAACTCATAGGTTATGGCGCTATAATCTTGAATAGTTAGCTCATAATGATCAGCATGAGATGTGGATTAGTTTAGGGCAAGAATTATAGAGAATTGGGAGATTTGATATCAGGTGATCATGGTGGATTCGAATTGTTATGCCTATCGGGTTTGCTTATTGTTTGAGTTTTAGAGGAAGTTATTGATATGGCTGTGTAGAGGGAAGAATTCAGAACAACTTCGCTCTTTGTATCGAGGGAATTCATGGAGAGACAAGGGAGAACGAAGGACTGGAAAATCCATGCATGGAGGTGTAATTTCAGAAACCCTAGAAGCCATTTGGGGACGATGATAGACATTCGTTGGATCCTACCATTGACCTTGACTCTGAGCCCAATCGTGTGGCTGTGGTTTAAAGAAGAAACGGAGGGAAATTCAAAGAGGTGTTACGCACCGTTTCACTTAAAAGTATCTGATGGGCTTTGGAATTGCTTGCTATTGCTACCCCCCAGGCCAAGCCCAATCCCATTTATAACTATATTAATTGCTATTGGCACCGTTCTGAGTTTTTTTTTATTTTTTGGTTATTTTCTGAACGCATATGGGCCCAGATGCGCTTGCTATGCGCGCCCCCCAGTCTGGGCCCAGTTTGTTATTTTAACTGATTTCTTCTACTTTCTGCACCCCATTTCAATTAATTCTCATTTTATTTTCTTTCAAAAATTTTCATTTCTTTAAAAAAATCATAAAAAATAGAAAAATGCATGGTTTTCATTGGTTCTTTTTGCACATTATTAATAATTTTGTCAAGAAAATTATCCCATAAAAAAATTAATATTTCATTTTATTTTCATATTTTTGACATATTTTTCTTTTAAATAGGTTTAAATAATGGTTTGTTTAGTGCATGAATTTGTTAATTTTAGTTTGATTAGATGCTTTAATATTTTTAATCCATTCTTTTTAGGTTGATTAGTATAGAGTGTTAGCTTGTATATAAAATTTAGTTCATATTTTTAGGACTTAATTTTAGGAGATTTGTTTAGGTGTGAATAACATGAACAAAATTAGGGTTTAGGTGATAACTTAGGAGAATTAAATCATTCTTTTAGGGATTGTAGATTGAATCTTTGGGGGTATGGGACTATAGGGATTAGGGGTAGTTATTAGATCCCTTAGAGAATGTTAGGATTCCCCTACTGCTATTAGTATACTGTCTGTATTTGTTTAACTGTGTGGTGTGCCCTCTAGGGTTATTTTCCTTTGTCTGTGTGGGTATTGGGATTGCTTGGGGATTGGGAGAGCTGAAGACTTGTGATGATGAAGCCATTGGAGATCCAGAGATTGAAGACCAACTTCCAGAGTTGATGAGGAGATTCCTTTGCTGGCAGCTGTTGAGGAGTCTAGGGTTTAGGAGTTAGGCAGAGCCCTAAAGTAGAAAGCTTGTTTCCCAAACATGGAGTGCCTTGTCTGCATCCATTCTTTCTCTATGATTCAAAGTCTCTTTCAAATATCCACCTCCTTCCTTTGGAAGGATCAGTGAATGTATTTGAAAGATAGAACTTTTGAGAGAAACCTGTATGTATAATGTTTATAGTTAATGAGCCACCCTTGGTAGGCAATTTACTGTTTAACATTCATTTCATCTTGTTGACTGATGTTCATCCTGGAGATTTGAGACTTGAAGAAAAGCCATTGCAGATGGAAGACTGATAATCAAGACCTTGCTTGAAGGCTGTGGAGATGGAGACTGAGGCTTGCCAGAAGCTTGCAGCTGTTTGGAGATGACTTAAAGTCAGATGTTGAGGCAGAGCTGCTGTGGCTGTTTATTTTCCTGCTGTTATTCATTTCTGATGTATTGATTGGTTTTCTTGACTGTATTGTTTGATGATTAACCTGTTAAGGTTGAAAGTGAATTCTGTTCACTTTTGCCTATTGTTTTCTAGGTTCGAGGTTGAGTGGGACTCCCTTGCCTCGCTTGTATTGTTGCATCCATGCATTTTACTGCTTTATTGTATATATGCTATTGTTTCTGTTTCCGTCTATTCCCTTAGGATCTCTGTTTCTCTCTGTGCAAGAGAGGAGCATGATAGACACTAGGTCTTAACCCATGCATGATAACATCAGGTTAGTCTAATTCCCTTCGTAACCGTAGGTTAGAATTCTGTCTCTTCTTTCTCAAAACAAACAGAAAAACACAATAAGATTTCAAACACGATAGAAGACACTTCTTCCGTAAAAGAATGTGAACTCATCAAAACGTCATTTTTGTCCGCTGGGACCGGTAATCAGAAAACCCTTTTTCAGAAGGAATAAAAACAATCAAGACAGACTTGTGTCGTACGTGGCCCGAACTACGTTTGCTCTGATCTTTCATGTTGTGTGAAAGTACGTAGGCATAGGATGCGATATCCTAGCGAGCAACCTTCCCCTCCTTTCCCGTAGGTAGGCGAACTACGTTGACTCTGATTTCTCGTTCCAGACGAGAATACGTAGGCATAAAGTGCGATACTTTGCCGAGTCAGTTTATTTTCTTTTAACCCTTGACCCTTAGTTTAGATAGAATAATAATCCATACCAGAAAACAAGCGTGGATCCCGTCGAGTACGACGGACGTGAGGGGTGCTAATACCTTCCCCTTGCGTAACCGACTCCCGAATCCAGGATTTGGTTGCGATGACCATTCCTTTCCTGTCTTTGCGGTAGGTTTACTCTGAGCGTTTCCTTTCCCTCCTGTGGGATAAATAACGCACGGTGGCGACTCTTCTGTTCAGCCGGCGCCGATTTTCGCAGTAACGACAATCACCACCAAATTAAGGCGGTAGTAACAAGAAGTGGAAAAGCCAAGGAAGTAGGAGAAGAGGAAACGGAACTAAATGATCAGATGATTGAAGTGGAGCTGGAAATTAAAGAGAATGAAATAGTCGAGGAAGAAGTGGTGACACCGGTACCGGTAACTAAAGAAAAAGTGGTAGAACCGAAACCGGTGATCAAGCTGCCATACCCCTCAAGAAATAAAAAGAAAGGACAACAAGAGAAGAATTTCGAGAAGTTCCTGGAGCTGTTTAAAAAGTTGGAGCTGAACATTCCGTTGTTGGAGGCACTAGAACAAATGCCCACCTATGCAAAATTCATGAAGGACATCATTGCTAAGAAGCAGACTAGTGAGTCCGAACCTGTTATTCTAACGGAAACTTGTAGTGCTATTTTGCAGGGTCTGAAGATTCCAGTCAAGAAGAAAGACAGTGGAGCTGTTACTATCCCATGCACTATTGGCGATAGGTCATTCAACAGAGCTTTAATTGATTTGGGAGCAAGTATTAGCCTCATTCCCTTGTCCATCTACAAAAAGTTGGATATCGGTGCGGTTCAAGACACTCGGATGACCCTCCAGTTTGCTGATCATTCAGTTAAGCAGCCATATGGAGTGGTTCAAGATGTACTAGTTAAGGAGTCAAAGCCCAGGCTGCTGAGATGGATCCTTCTTCTCCAAGAATTCGATGTGGAGATTCGAGATAAGAGAGGATGTGAAAATACTGTAGCTGATCACCTCTCGCGAATGTCACCGATTGAAGAAAATGAGGAAAAGCGCCCGATAAAGGATGAGTTTGCTGATGAACATATCCTAGTTATTCATGGTGTTCCTTGGTTTGCGGATTACGCCAACTATTTAGTCGGGGGTCTCATACCCGACGATTTTGATTCTAACAAACGGAAAAAGTTTGTTCATGACTGCAGGTTCTACTTATGGGATGACCCGTTTCTTTACAAGAAAGGGGTGGATGGACTGATCAGAAGATGCGTTCTGGAAAACGAGCAAAGGAAGGTGCTCGAAGCATGTCATAATTCAGATTATGGAGGACATTTCAGTGGCGACCGCACCGCAACAAAAGTCCTCCAATCGGGGTTGTATTGGCCGCCTTGTTCAAGGATGCCCAGAACATAGTTAAGGAATGCGACAGATGTCAACGGACTGGAAATATCTCGAAAAGAAACCAGATGCCGCAGAATTCCATGTTAGAAGTAGAGTTGTTTGATGTTTGGGGGATTGATTTTATGGGACCATTCCCACCATCATTTGGAAAACACTATATACTGGTAGCAATTGATTATGTTTTGAAATGGGTAGAAGCAGTGGCACTACCAACAAATGATGCTAAAGTAGTGGTCAGGTTTCTGAAGGAGAACATATTTTCGCGGTTTGGAGTACCAAGGGCCCTTATAAGTGATGAAGGAACTCACTTCCTAAACCATCTCATGGAAAAGTTACTCCTTAAGTATAATGTGAAGCACAAAATATCTACTCCGTACCATCCTCAAACCAACGGGCAAGCTGAGGTGTCAAATCGACAACTCAAATAGATATTGGAGAAAACAGTGCGTGCATCCCGTAAGGACTGGGCAGTAAAGCTGGACGACGCTCTCTGGGCGTATCGCACTACATACAAAACACCCATTGTTTATCGGTGAAAGAAGAATGTCGGAGACCAGAGGAGAGGAAAAAGTTGAAAAACAGCACCCTGACACGGGTGGCCGTGTTACACAACACGGGCCGTGTCAGGCCTAGCATGACAGAGATGAAGAATTTGGGAAAAATGTGGAGTCAGTGGAGCAACACGGGTGCCCGTGTTGTGCAACACGGCCCGTGTTGCAGGTGCGTGGCCTTGAAAAAAATACATTACAGGAGGAGCAACACGGGTGCCCGTGTTGTACAACACGGCCCGTGTTGCAAGGCGCGCTCTGAATTTTAATTTTTTTACCCCATGGGGCCCACCATTTTAACCCCTACTTATCATTACCAACCACACATTTCATATCATTTTTCATCTTCTTCCTTCTTCTCCCTCACAAAACCCTCAACCTCCATAACCCTCTCTCCACAAAAGCTTCATTATCTACCACACCCACTCATCGGAAACACTTCCGTCCTTCACGAAAAACATTCTACTCATCATTGTGCTTAATTCTACGGTTGCGTTTTTCACTAACAGTGATTTAGAAATTTTTCGCACCATCTGTGTTGTTTGTGTTTTGCAGGTTAAGAATGCCTCATCGTAGAGACACAGGAAAAGTAGTGGCGGAAACTTCGCGCCCCAGAAAGAGAGCACACCGGATGGTGAATCCTCACGGCATACTCTTTGAAGACCCGGATCATCAGAAGAAGTACTCTAACATCATCAAGCGTAAGCTCGCGCCCACAAGATATTCTGAAGCTCCCCAATTTTGGACCCGGAGCCCCTCCGGGAAATTTTAGTGCAGGGGACTTCTGGAAGGCTATTACAGGCAGAACTGATTATGTCGCGAAGGCGGCAAAAGCCTCGTGTATCCATAACCCTTGTTTCAGGTACGCTCAAAAGGGATTGGCATATACACTGTTCGGCAGAGGGGACAGCACAGGAGTGGCGACTCAGAGGGAGTTGTACTTCATGTACGGCATGGCAAATCAAGAACTCATTAATGTAGCTGCCTTTGCAGCTGATCACCTGAAGAGGGTTGCGAATGCACCTTCAGGAGAAATAAGTGTAGGCGGTATGATTACTCAAATCGCAAATCACTTTGGCCACGGTGCTCTCTTGAGAGAGGAACCCACTGTTGCAGGTAAGACAAAAATAGATCTTGCCACCCTGACTGCCCAAGGTATGATTCGAGTCTTTGATAATTACTACTCCTTGGTAAGCCGAAACAGTCATATCCTTGCTTTACCTACCCCTGACTTTATTAGTATTCAAAATGTGAATAACTGGCTATATGAGAGCCCCATGCAGGATGAAGAAGACCAATTTTATGATGGTACAGGTACAAAATTCTTTGAGGATGAAGAAGATCAGGTAGAAGAAGCGCCTATACCGCCTACTCGAGTCTCACCCCATCAGGAATCCGGCTCAAGCTCTTGGAGCTTATCTAAAAAAGAATGGGATTGGATGGAAAATGAGATGTGTCATCTCCGAAGTGAGCAGACGAGGCAAGGCGAGGAGCAGACAAGACAAGGGAACGAACAAATCCGACAAGGCAGGTTGATCGGTGAGATGCATGAATGGATGCGGCAGATGATGTTGCGCGACCAACCTCCGCAACCATGAACTCTGTGAGTCCTCTGCTACTAGTGTTCCAACAGTGAGGACACTGTTGAATTCTAGTGTGGGGGTATTTTATTTGTGTTTTTATTTTATTTGTGTTTTTATGTTATTTGTGTGTTTTCTATTCTGTTTTAGTTATTTGTCTATTTAATTTCCAGTGTTAGTTTGAGAACATGATAGCGAGTCCACAGGAAGACCCCCCTGACATTGAGCTAATAAAATAACATTGTTGGTTGGGGAACTGTTTAGTGAAGATGTTGAGTGAGGTGATGAGAAAGTATATAGAATACTCAGAAAAGAACCGTGAGGATGAAATCGGAATAATCTTGAGAGATAGGTAAAAGGCCAACACCCTGGGTTTTCCAAATAGGAACGAGTTCGACGTGTAGATTTGTACCATAGTGCTTTGATCTGAGAAGTACCCCTGAGTAGTTTATTTTGATAATCAGGTTTCATAAAAAATAATCGTGTGTGCAAGGGTAATGAAAAATATTGAGCTAAGGCATAGGAAAAAAAACCAACAAAAAGGGGCAATTAGGCGACTAATCCTTCTAAGTTGGGTAACCCTCACCCGGTTATTCAGCCCAACGGCGGTCGAACCTGAAAGCCATTCAAAAAGAATAACAGTGCCAGAAAAAGAAAATTGTCATTGATAAATCTTGTGCACACGAGGAAAATCATAAAAGCCGTATAGTGATTGTCTGAATGAAAGGGAGGAAAATCGAAAAAGAAGACTTAAGTACAAAGCATAGTCGGAGAGGTTACCCATTGGGAGACTGAGGTCTGTGGTTTACCGCAGTTTAGTGTTTGCATGTTACCTGTTTTGAGGGAAAAGCCGAGATTAATCCTAGGGGACTTGGAATGAGAAGTTCAAGTATGAGTATTATCACCGTAACTCACAATTCTATGGACGTTTCCGTTACGAAAAAGATATTAAGTTCGGTTTGGCGAGCTTTTTGCTTGAGGACAAGCAAAAGTTCAAGTTCGGGGGAGTTTGATCGGTGGATTTCAATTGTGTTTTCAGACGCTGTTTGTTGCTAATTTCGCAATGTTTTTATCTGTTTTTCGAAGCTTTAGTTGTTATTATCTGCATTACTCGTAGTTGTGTGTCTTCGAATCTTATTTTTAAGTTTATATTACTTTTGCCGCTGGTGCGTTTGATTTGGTTTCTTTTAGTGTGTTTTTGGCAGGAATGGATAGCACGACAATCGCACCGCTTTCGGAGGCAAAGAAAAGTCGGAAAAGGGAAGTCAGAGCTACAACACGGGTACCCGTGTTGCACAACACGGCCCGTGTCATGGAGGACACGGTTGGCAGACACGGGTAGACCAAAGCAGAAGAAAAGGAGACTCAGACTTACAACACGGGTGCCCGTGTCATGCAACACGGCCCGTGTTGCAGCCCTTGAATATGAGACACGCCCTGAAGAAGTCAGCAGCCTGACACGACCACCCGTGTTGCACAACACGGCCCGTGTCAGGGCCACTAAGAGTGAAATTTTCCTGTTTTCTGATTTTTGCTGTCAGACCTATTTCGAAGGGCATTTGAGACATTTCGCAATGTAATTTAAATTTAGATATAAGAGTCACTTTTTAGAAAGTAGGAGACACTTTTGGAACTGATATTAGGATTGACAACTGAGAGGAGAGTTCGGCTGGAAAACAAAGGATCGATCAAAAGCGGAAGCAATTGATGATCCAAGGATTTCAACTTGCATTGTAATGATCTTCTCCTTTTCATTTCTAATTGCTTTTATGTTTACACAGAACATGAGCAGCTAAACCCCAAGTTGTTAGGGGGTGGTCCTAAGTGCGATGTAATGACTTTTGTTTAATGATTCTATGAGAACTATGTTATTACCTTTATATATTTTATTTTGCATTAATCTTAATCGTATTCATATTGGAAAGTAGAATTCGAATCGTGCTTAGGCTTTAGTCTGGAAAGTCAACCTAACACTTTTGCAAAATAGTATCACGGTCGATATTGCTTAGGAATGAGGATATCCCGTATCACGTATTTTATGGTCGAAACTATTGCTTGATGCTTTTCATGGACACTGAGGAATGAGTGTGCAGGAAAATCATCAAAAGGGTTTTCATTAAGGAATTAAGACAACTAAAGTGGCAAACTGATAAATTAAGGTTAATAACTAGTATAGCATAATAATCATACAGGGTCTTTACTCGCATCGTCTCCACTCCCCTAACACTGTTCTTAGATTGATTCACAAGTCCTTATTTACTTGTTATATTACTCTGCTACCAAACAAACCACTAGACCTTTTGTTCATTTGAATCCTAAAAATTCCATTAATTACTATGCAGTCCTCGAGATTGATACTTGGGACTTTTCCCTTATTACTACAATTGGTAAAAATAGCACACTTGCTATTTTCCCGATCAAAGCACGACGAAACCACTATTTTGCATTGTACTTTTATCATCTTATTCCTTGGTATAAAATGTGTATCCATTAATTGCGTATGCGCTATAAGAAAACACATGCAAACTTGGACCATATGCTAAACATCTCAACCTTTCTGTTATTGAAGCGGGATCAGAATAAAACTTTGAAAAAATATGCTCCTTGAACCATGTATAAAACTTCGATTGTGCTCACGTACTATCCAATTTTCATTTCTATTCAGATTTAAACCTCGGAGAACGTCCTTGTGCATTTCAACATACGGCTCAACCTCAATGTCATTGTGCAGAACATACAAATGCACCTACTCCCGTTCATCCTTTGAAACTGTCACAACTTTATTTCCAATTAACTGTTTACCTACTATTTTTTCAACAACATGAGATTTTGGGAGGCCAATGGATTGAACGTTGGACAAATATTCAGTACAAAACTCAATAGCTTCTTCAAAAATGTATCGTTCAACAATACATCCCTCTGGTCGACTTCGGTTTTTCACATACCCTTTCAATATTTTCATATAACGTTCAACAGGGTACATCCATCTCATATAGGCCGGGCCACACAGTTGTGTCTCTTTCACAAGATGAACAACTAGATGTACCATTATGTCAAAAAATGATAGAGGAAAATACATTTCAAGCTCGCACAAAGTAATAACTATTTCTCTTTGCAATGTTGGTAAGATCGCATGATCTATCACCTTACTACAGATTGACCTAAAGAAAAAACACAATTTAGTTATTGCGCCTCTCACTTTTTCAGGCAAAATAGAACGTATACCTATTGGTAGAAAATGTTCCATTATAACATGGCAATCATGTGTCTTTAAACTCTTTAACTTGAGGTCTTTCATAGAAACAAGTCTTCTAATATCTGAAGAGTATCCTTCTGGAACTTTAACTTCACTCAGAAACTTACACAGTATCTTTTTCTCCTTTCTAGATAAAGTATAAGCAGCAGGTGGTAGATATGTGCGATTTCCTTTCTTCAAGGGTCCTAATTCATTTCTTATTCCCATTGCTACCAAGTCCTTTCTTGATTTAAAGTCATCCTTAGACTTTCCTTGTATATTGAGTAACGTACTAATAACATTTTCAAATACATTTTTTTCAATATGCATAACATCAAGAAAATGTCTTACATACAACGACTTCCAATACGGCAACTCAAACTAAATTGACCTCTTCTTCCACCCACGCGTGGCAAGCGTATGAGCAAAAGGCTTGCCAAACTTAGTACTCACATCTTTCACCTTTTCAAAAATTTGTTCGCCGGTCAATGTAGGTGGAGCTTTACGTTGTTCTGAATTTCCATTGAATGCTTTTCTCCATCCACGGTAGTGATGACTAGAATTTAAGAATCTACGATGACCAAGAAATACATTCTTCTGACCAAATTCCAACCGCGTCCAATCTGTGTTTTCTTCACAGATAGGACACGCACATTGACCTTTAATGCTATACCCCGATAGATTTCCGTATGCTGGGAAATCATTAATTGTGCCAAACAACATCGCCCTCAAATTGAAACTTTCTTTCCTATATCCATCATAAACCTCCACATCGTTCTCCCACAAACTCTTTAAGTCTTCGATTAGAGGTGTCAGGTATACGTCTATGTCATTCCCTGGTTGTTTAGGGCCAGAAATTAACATAGATAACATCATGTACTTACGCTTCATACATAGCCATGTAGGTAGGTTATAAATCATAATAATTATAGGCCAGGTGGAATGTGAGATACTCTACAGACCATGCAGACTCATTCCATCAGTCGATAATGCCAAGCGAAGGTTTCTAGCTTCTTCTTCAAAATCAGGATAATCATTATCAATTTTCATCCACTGTGGTGAATCTGCCGGATATCGATACTTCCCATCTACAATTCTATCATCTGCATGTCAAGTCAGGTGTTTTGCATCTGTTTCACTACGAAACATGCGTCTGAATCTCGGAATTATAGGAAAATACCATAATACTTTTGCTGGTGACAATTTTTTCTTATACCGAGATACACCGCATTTAGGACACTCGTTTAATGATGCATATTCATTTCGAAACAAAATGCAATCATTTGGACAAGCATGTATCTTATCATAGCTCATGCCAATAGAGCATAACAATTTTTTAGCTTCATAGGTTCGATTGGGAAGAACATTATCCTCCGGAAGCATCTCTTGAAGTAAGGCTAACAACTCTGTGAAACTTTTATCCGACCATCCATTACCCGCCTTTAAATTATACAACTTTAATACCGCGGACAATCTTATGAAAGTAGTGCAACCTTTATACAACGGTTTCTCTGCATCGCTTACCAACCTCTCAAACATCTTGGGACAATCTTGAAGATCTTCTTCAAGTGCTTCTGCAATCTCTTCGACTCGATCACAATCATATGTATCCCTGCCATTGTCCTTTGAAGCACATGTCGTATTATTCCGGGGTTCAACATTCTCGTTACTTATCTCACCATGTAATGTCCAACATGTGTAACTTCGATCAATTCCATGTCTCATTAAATGAGATTCCAACTGAACGGCGTCAACTCGACGCCCATAACAACATCCTAAGCAAGGACATGTGATCCTACTGGGGTCTTTGGCGTGTTCAACAACAAACTTAACGAACTTCGATACCCCATTCTCGTACTCTTTTGACAATCGATTACCAGACATCCATTTTTTATCCATACTAATTGAGTAATCTACACTAAACTATAAAAGTTAAACAAAACAGAGAATACCTGTAAGGAAATCACTAACTTCTAAGAATGTTACGCAATAGGATGCTTAGAAACGATCACAACTTTGCTCTTCACAGGTAACCCCTATAGCAGACAAAATATAAATTTTATTAAAATCATATTAATAATTAACCAAGACAAAAATACTAGATAATCCACCAAAATAAATCATATTAAAAATACTAGATAATCCTTAAACCAAAATGACACCCTTACTAAACATTGAGAAATCCTAACTAAACATATAAAACCATAATATATAACATATAAAACCATATCATATAAAACCATATTCATATTGGCTACTCTCTTAAAAAATAGGAATTTCCAAACTATATTAAACATGCAAAATATAAACTCCTGTTTGTCAATCTAAAACATACAAAATATAAACTCTCTTAAAAAAATAGACTCTCTTAAAAACATATTCAACAGAGAGACTTAACATAAAAACATATAAATCTCTTATCCACATTTTAATTATTCTTTCTTCCTTTCTGTCATTTTCTATTTATTTTCAAGAATTCTAACCACCAACCCAATAAAGTTGTTTTTTTCTTAAGTATAAAGTAGTATTAAAGAAACTGGTCCTTACACACACTCTACTCTAACTTTACTCTATGATTGTTATCCATAAATTATTATCATTAACAACTATTAATTAATATTGCTCACCCACTCTAATAAAACTTTGAGGACACCATACATAAACAAACAACGAAACATTGCATTTTCATGACCAAACAGTTATCACAAACAAAGCTCTCTTATAAACTCTCTTAAAACATACAAAATATAAACTCTCTTAAAAAAATATAAACTCTTGTAGAAAACATATTCAGTTCAAATACTTAACTTGATTCTGGTTATAAACTCTCAAATATAAACTCTCAAATATAAACTCTCATATAAACTCTCAAATAAAAACTCTCTGTTCTACTTAAAGATTACAACAACAATGGTGAAAACATATTCAGTTCTACTTAACTTGATTGCATTCAAATAATAAAAACATATTCAGTTCTACTTAAAGATTACAGCAACAATGGTGAAAATATACGTAAAAAAGAAAACCAAAGTAAAACTTCAAATACTGTAACAATGTCGGAAATGCAATGCAGACGAGCAGAGGAACGGTGAACGGCGGCGAAATGCAACAGAGGAGGGCGACGGTTGGACGACGACGGTGGGTTTATAGGGCAACGTTCTTTGTTCGCCAGAGAAAAAGAAAGAAAGAAATACGTAATGATTGTTCTGTTTCTCATAAAAATTCTGGTGGATATTTTAAATTAATTCTAACTAAACCTATAGCAGCGCTTTTTAATGGCTTTAGCAGCGCTTTAAAAAGCGCTCTCAAAGATCTTCTTATGTACCCCATATAGCAGCGCTTTATGGAAAAAGCGCTCTCGTAGACTAGACCTACAACAGCGCTTTAGAAAAGCGCTGTGTTTGGGCTGTCTTAGACCCCCCATTTAGCAGTGCTTTTTGGAAGCGTTGTCTTAGGACCCCCCCTTTAGCAGCGCTTTTTAAAAAGCGTTGTCTTTGGGCTGTCTTAAACCCCCCTTTTAGCAGTGCTTTTTAGAAGCGCTGTCTTAGGACCCCCATTTAGCAGCGCTTTTTGAAAAAGCGCTGTCTTTGGTTATCAATTTTTTTCTTTTTTTTTTTAATTCCTTTTTAGCAGCGCTTTTACTAAAAGCGCTGTCTTTGTATGCGCTGCTAAATGTCAATTCTGGCGTAGTGTAACCGTTGGCCCTGCGCTAGGGGCTCACTATAAATACCCTCTTCACTATAGGGTCAAGTAACTTAACTCTCTTACTCTCTCTGTACTTGCTCCCACTCTGCTCGTCACTTACTTTGACATCAGAATGTGTTTCAGATACACCCCCTCCTCTTTTATACCTTCGGTGAACAACTAGTAGATCAACAACGCGTGAGAGATCACTGATTCCTTTCTGATCAGGTAAGATTATATATATATATATATATATATATATATATATATATATATATATATATATAGAGAGAGAGAGAGAGAGAGAGAGAGAGAGAGAGAGAGAGAGAGAGAGAAGATATATATTTTAGTAGAAAATAAAAGGGTATTTTCGTATTTTAAAAGTTGATTATTAAATTTGTAATTAATATCAATTTTTTTATTTTTTATTTGAATTCAATTTTTTATATTTGAAATTATATTTTATAAAAATAATTTAATAACTTTTTTTCTATTTACTGATTTTTAACTCTACTTTTATTTAAAATAATAATATCGACTACAAAATTTAGAATTAACATATCAAAATATGTTAATGTTAAAGAAACAATAAATTGAAATAAAATAAAATATAATTATTTTATTATATCACTTATCTTGTCCAAGCAAACTTTTAATATATTACAGTGTCACATGTGATCCACCCATATATTAAATCTAACAATATTATTAGAGATTAATTATTATAGGTTTTACACCATCATTTATTTTTGTATTATTTATATAGAGTTAAAATAAAAATCAAATTGTGTTCAACATCTAATATTTATGATTTATTAATTGTGTAAAATTCTTTTATACTGATGCTATATTTTAATTAAATTTATATTAATATCAATAATATTCGGTTCATAAAATATTTTTTCAATGTGATACACTAAAAAAATAATGCATAAAAAAATAAATCTTTCACTTTAAACTCTATCTTATCTCTTATTGTTTTTCGGTTTTATTAAATCTATTATTTTTCTCTAGTCTAATATATTTTTATTTTATTTTCTTACCAATAGTTTATAAAATAAAATTAACCTTAAAATATTTTTATAAAACATTTAATATTTTAAACCTTTATGTTTATAGTTTTTTATATACAACAAATATCCCCTTGCTCCAAAGCCTAGGAGTGAGTAAATGGTGAAGGTGGTATGAAATTTTTATCATTTATTTGAGGAAAAAGATGGTACCAACTTGGTGTACTTTTCTAGAAGAAATTATATTTAAGTTGATCAAGCTAAGCTAAGATAAAATAAAAAAAAAAAGCCGTCAAAAAAGAACTCTAAAATAAAAAAAATGTATAAATGAAAACAGATAAACATTATTTTAATAAGGTATCATTATTACATATTAATGTATATTAATTAAAAAAAAATTGTAACACACTATAAATCACTTTATAATATTTTAATGTTATTTTTTCATTTATACTCTTAAATATTTATTGTTCTCTCTTTTTTTAATTATGTAAAAATTTATAATAGAATAATTTTGTAAAATCATTTATAATTTATCTTTTTCATACTACAACTATTAAATTTCTTAATAGATATGAAAAATAAAAAACAACTTATAATAAAAAATGGAATGAGTAATTAATAGTATTAAATTAAAAATAAAAATATACTGTGAATAATCTATTTTTTATACAATAATCAAGATCGGAATGATGCACGTGTTTAAAAAAAACCGATGGCTCCACCAACCATCCACGCGTCAAACAGTTATTGGGTGAAATAAAAAGGTATTTTGGGGATTACCATAATCAATTCAATTTGGACCAGGAAGAGTCATGAGCAATCCATAACGTCTTCTACGTCACTGTGTCAGAGAAGAGAAGAAAGAAGCTGACTGGAAAGAGCGAAAAGAACGTAAAGTGAGAAAAAAGTCGGTGTATTCTTCAGATTCAGACAGAGATATAGTGTATCCCTTTCCGCGTAAATCTCTCTCTCTCTCTCTCTCTCTCTCTCTCTCTCTCTCTCTCTCTCGGATTTTTCAGTCTTCGCCATGGCGGAGCGTGCTTCTCACGGACTGGCTCCTCGACTAGGTTAGCTTCTTTAATTTTTTTTTCGTACTGATTTCGTTTTTTTGTTGCTATATGAAATTTTGATTGCATGTTCTATGATTTCATTTTTTTCATACTGATTTCGTTTTTCTTGTTGCTATGTGAAATTTTGATTGCATGTTCTGTGATTTTATTTTTGAAAATCTAGTTTGCTTTGTTTCTGAGGCTTAGTTAGGGTTTTGAATTATTTTGTTGAGTCAATTAGATTTAATTGGAGACAATGAAGAAGCCTAGTGACTGCGCATTTGTTAATGTGAATGGCTTGACTATAAATTAACTTTAATGAACTATTTTTTAACTGTAGAATAAAGATATTTTTGTCTCAAAATATGATAATGTAAATTTAATAGGAATTTAATTTAATAGGTGTTTGTTGCAAATTTGCAATTAGTGCTTGTAGTGATTTGCTTTGCATATGATATTTGAGCTCGCCTATTAGCAGCACAGATAAATGGTTACACTTTTGAAGTTTGTATACACTATTGTGACTGTGTATGTGGTAGTACAGTGATTAAATATCTAAATTGATGCTATATTTAATTATTTATCAATGTGCAGACATTCAGCAGTTACAGTTTGAAGCCCAGCATCGGTGGTTACGTCCTGCAGAAATATTGGAAATTCTTAGTAATTTTAAGTTGTTTCAAATCACACCAGAATCGCCTAACAAGCCACCGAGTATGGTTTCTGACTATTTTATGTTATGTTTAGTTTATTTATTTATTTGACAAGATGTTATGTTTAACTTATTAGTACCGCCTTTTTGAGTCTTATCAATATATCTGGTACAATTGCTTAAGAGTTAAGAAGCTTAAAGTCAATAGTCCTCCATCAATTGTTTGTTGCAACTGTGTATTTTGGATGTTCTCTTGACAACCTTCTAGATGCCAATCATGGAGGCTGTACTTGGCCGTCTTCCTTGTAATTCTGTAGAGTTTTCTAATTGTTCGTTGTCTTAACTTAAATACATTCTGACTATATATTTCAGTTAAAAAATATGATCACTTCTATCTAGGCAAAGGGCACGTATTAAGTTCACATCAGAAATTCTTCCATGCTGTTTGTAGAGTGCTATTATTAATTTTTAGGTTATGCTAATGTTTTTCTTCATAGTTGACTTCAGTTCATATTTTTTTGCCTGCAATGTCACTTCATGTCCTCAGAGTAATTTTTGACATGTATTTTTCATGAGTTCAGGTGGATCACTTTTTCTTTTTGATCGGAAGGTTTTGAGATACTTCAGAAAGGATGGACACAATTGGAGAAAGAAGAAAGATGGAAAAACTGTGAGGGAAGCTCACGAAAAGTTGAAGGTAATCACGGAATTTACCTTGGTTTTTAATCTATGCTTACTAACAGCTTTGTGAGTGACGCACATAAGATGACTTGAATTATTTTATCAAATATTTTCTAATTGTAAAATCAATCTTTCTGCATTTAAGTAATGATTTGCTGTTATTGTAATATCTTTGAATATAGGTGGGAAGTGTTGATGTGTTACACTGCTACTATGCCCATGGAGAAGAGAATGAAAATTTTCAGAGGCGAAGCTATTGGATGCTTGAACCGTGAGTATGGTGACATATTTTACATTTTAATATTTTGTGTAATGAGTACCTTCAATCACAGCACATCAACATTTCACATGGCAGCTGCATGCCGAGCTTCCAAGTACTGCATTGGTGCATTTTGAATTGTCAATTATCGTAACTATATAATATTTAGTTTGAACTGTTTTCTGTTAGCAAGTTTTCAAGTTTCCAATGAAGTTTACTGTGATGTTTTGTATTTTTCTTAAAATTAATCAGCAAATGGTCTTCTGAATAATTGTTTTGCTGCAGGGATATGATGCATATAGTATTTGTCCACTACTTGGATGTAAAGGTATTTTTATTCTTTTATTTATTTTACAATGTTGTTATTATGGTGGTATTTTTATGGGGTTTTTCTTTCTCATGAGTTGGTCTACGTTTAGACTAGAAAACATTGTTACCCTTAATAGCATATTACTTTATATTTTAAAAAAAGATTAATTTCTTTAATAAAATTAGTGTTGGAAAGTATTACCAGATGTAAAAGATCACGAATCTGAGTTGTCACATCACACCTCGCTCGAGCAAGCCAAGTATACCTATACTTAGGTTGGTTCTGTTAATTTTCACTTTTAATTTAACCTGTGAATGCATGGGATCTAGTACCTCAAGCCAAGTCAGTGTTGGGTTTCTTTATCCTAAGTTTCCCTCAAACTGAATGGAGGGAACATCTAATTCTCTTGCTTGATAAAAGTAGTATTTGAAAGTGTGACTAAATAGAAACGGTCTTGCTTGATAAAAGTAGTATTTGAAAGTATGACTAAATAGAAACGGTCTTGAGTCTGAGTTGTTACATCACACCACACTAGACCAAGCCAAGTATAATAGTTTCGTTTTGATACTGGTGTAGCTTTAACCTGTTAATGTATGGCATCTAGTAGCTCGAGCCAAGTCAATTGAGTTTCTTCATCCTTAAAAATTTCATCATTTCTCACTTCAACTCATTGATTAGTATTCTTCCTCATTCACTCTTTCGGGCTTCCACTCATCACCCATCTCTCTCAGTATCACACTATTTTTTTCCTTATACTGCTAAATTATGAAATTACCTTCCTACAAGTGAAGGAACTCTATCTTAATTATTGATAATTTTGTTGAAATCAGGAAGAAAACTTGTGAAGGTAACTGTAATAATTTATTAATAGATCCTTGATGGGTTATTTATCTTTCAGATTAACAAGACAAATATTGGTGCAAGTACAGATACTAACGGGGTTACATCAGATTCCCAGAACGGGAGCTCTGTGTCATCTGGACTTCCTGCAAATTCTGTTAACATGCCTTCAGGAAGTGCAGATTCCATGAGCCCAACAAGCACATTAACTTCATTATGTGAAGAAGCAGATTCAGGTAATTCTGGTTTAGTATCTAATTGATGATACATTATAAAACATGATCCTTATAATCTGATTTAAATATGCCAACGCTTTAAATATCTCAATACACTATTGCGACATATAATTGCATATGCATGTGTAATTACATAATAGTTTGGTTCATTTGATCACTGCTAAAAGATTTAAACGAATTACTTCCCAGAGGATACTCATCAAGCAAGCCCGAGATTTCACACCTTTCACGAGTCGCAAAATCTGGGGAATGGTCCACTGATGGGTAAGATTGATGCTCATTCAAATAATTCATATCTTACACATCACTTTTCAGGTTACTTTGTCCTTTTTTTGGTGTGAGATAATGATTTTTGTAACTTGTATTTAACATTAATGTTTAGGTGATCATGGCCAGTTATCGATGTCAGGACCAAATTACCTTCCACTTATTCAAGGGGGTAAATCCAATCCTAGTGATACTAGATACATCGAGGGTCAGACAGCACTCAACATAGGATCCTGGGACAATGGCATGGAGAAATCTGCAGGATTGTATACTGATCCTTCCGCTGTATCGTCTAATTCTATTCCATCAAGTTCAATGAGCAACTTCCTTGAACAAGAACATGCTGTCTTTACTGAAGGAAGAGCCTCACAGTCTCTCCAATCAAATTGGCAGGTACTTACTGTTACTGCTAGTGATATCTTCAGTGCAATGATCTCGAGTGAGCTTTATATTTGATCTACCAACACTGGTTTCTGAGATTTAGCAAAAATAAATAACTATTTCCATTTTGTTATTTGAATTGTTGATCCAGATTCCTTTTGAAGACAATACAGGAGAATTTCCTAAATGGAGCTTTACTCAATCGTTGACTTCGGAATTTGAATCTGATTATTCCGCTGAACTAATGGGAAAAGAAACTAATAATTCAAGTCCAGAAATTTGTTCGGACCCATTTTATTTTAATTGTGAAGCAAAAGAGCAGCCTGTGCAGCAAAACATGTCAAATGAGCATGCACAATCTCAGGATGCACCGAAATCTGACTTTGAAAGTCATGGCGAACCCAGTGTCAACTATTCCTTGAACGTGAAGCGCGCTTTTATGAATCCAGAAGAAAGCCTGATTAAGGTTGATAGCTTCTCTAGGTGGATGTCTACAGCATTTGCATCGGCGGATGATCTGCACACGCAGTCTTCCCCTGGTATTCCATGGGGCACAGATGAATGTGGGAATGTGATAGATGATACGTCATTGAACCTTTCTCTATCTCAGGACCAGCTGTTTAGCATACATGATTTTTCACCTAAATGGGCTTATGCTGAATCAGAAATTCAGGTACTTATCAAGTGAAACAAATTACATGCAATAGATATGCACACAACTAATTACTTAATCCCAGCATATATCCAATAAAAGAAGAAACCTCAGAACATGAAATTGTTGCCTAAAAAGTATGTAGTTATGTGAATCTCAGATCTAAGTTGATACTCTGTTTATTTATTCAACTTTTGTTCTGGTCAGATGCCTATAGTTTTTTTATTCTTTCATATTTGGACTTTTCCTGACTTATATAATTACTTTGTATTTCATGATTGTATTCTGATGATTTCAGTTTGCTTTAGAATTTTATACATGATAACAGTCTTCTTACTCTTTTTTCTGCCGGTTTCTGCTACAACACGAATTCTAATTCTAATGACATGTCTTACTCAAAACCATACAGGTATTGATTATTGGAACTTTTTTGAAGAGTAAACCAAATGTGGAAACATGTAACTGGTCCTGTATGTTTGGGGAAGTTGAAGTTCCAGCTACGGTTTTAGCTAATGGAATTCTATGCTGTCAAGCTCCACCTCATGAGATTGGACGGATCCCTTTCTATGTAACCTTTTCCAATAGATTTGCTTGTAGTGAAGTTAGGGAATTTGAGTTTAGAGAGGGCTTCACTAGAAATGTAGATTTGGCAGATTTTTTTAACAGCTCTACTGAAATGATGCTTCATTTGCAACTAGAAGAGTTACTTACTTCGAATTCAGTGAATCTTTCAGATCAAGTTTTTGAGGATGATATGGAGAAACGGAACTTGGTTCTTAAGCTTATTTCACTGAAAGAGGAAGAGGAATATTCCAGTAATGAAGAGCCAACAGGAGAGGTGGATATATCAAAATACATGTTGAAGATGCATATGTTTCACAGGCAGGTTAAGGAAAAGTTGTTCTCATGGCTTCTTCACAAAGTAACTGAAACTGGTAAAGGACCTCATGTGATTGATAAAGATGGGCAAAGTGTATTACATTTAGTTGCTGCTCTTGGTTATGATTGGGCCATAGCACCAATTGTAATTTCTGGAGTTAATATCAACTTCCGTGATGTGAATGGATGGACTGCTTTACACTGGGCTGCATCATGTGGCAGGTAAGGACCCAATATATTTTCTTTGTTGTTTTTAATAGATTTTGCATGCTGCAATTATTTTTTGATTGAAACTTCCTTTCCTACATTGCCTTTCTCCATTTTTTTGGTGTTTTAGAATTTTAGATTTGATTGCATATGAGCCATTAGGGGATACGGAAATTTCAACCACTGGCCTATTTGTAAATCATACACACAAATGTACATAATAAAATACACACTATTTTGATTTGATATCTAGTTCAGAGTGGGTTTTTCATGCATGTGAATGTAAATTAGTTCAAAAGTATTTTTGAAAAAATACATTGGTTTGTATGCTAAAGGCGGGTTGATTAATCCCTCAATATTATAAGAAGCCTAATTTAAGCATATTGTTTTTTGAAACTGTAATATAATGTTCATCTAGCATAACATGAATCGGTTCTTTATGCTAATTAGTTGTTATATATGCCCAGGGAACGAACAGTTGTTCTCCTTGTCTCCATGGGTGCAAATGCTGGAGCATTGACGGATCCATGTCCAGCATTCCCTTCAGGAAGAACACCTGCAGATCTTGCTTCTAGCTGTGGCCACAAAGGAATTTCGGGTTTTCTTGCCGAGTCATTATTAACTAGCCACCTTGAATCACTAACAGTGGCTGATGCAAATGATGATGGTACAAAAGAAAAGAAAGTCGTACAGACGATTTCAGAACGAATTGCGACACCTGTGCTCTGGGGAGATATACCAGATGTTATCTGCCTTAAGGATTCTCTTGATGCTGTCCGCAATGCTACACAAGCTGCTGATAGAATACATCAAGTATATAGAATGCAATCATTTCAAAGAAAGCAGTTAGCTCAGTATGACGATAACGATGATGATGAGTTTGGATTGTCAGATCAGCAGGTTCTTTCTCTTGTAGCTTCTAAGGCTTGCAAATCTACTCATGGGAAAGGTTCAGCAAATGCTGCTGCAGTACAAATACAGAAAAAGTTCCGTGGCTGGACAAAGAGAAAAGAATTCTTGTTCATTCGTGAAAGAGTTGTTAAAATCCAGGTTCATCCAGCTGCTCTCTTTTCTAGATGGTCTTTTTATTTTATATATGTTTGTGCTTTTCAGCCTGGTTGCCATAGAAGGCTAGGGGCTGAGTTCATCCATAGATCATAGATAGAACTCTTCCTTTTTCTTCGTTCTTATTATTTGTCCTTAAACATTTGATACATCCATATACTGACTTTAAATCCATGGTGTTAAAGGCCCACGTAAGAGGTCACCAGGTAAGAAAGAAGTTTAAACCAATCATTTGGTCTGTGGGAATCCTGGAGAAGGTTATATTACGGTGGAGGCGTAAGGGCAGTGGTTTACGTGGATTTCGACCAGATGCCATAAATAATGTCCCCAACCAACCAAACCAAGATATTGTGAAGGAGGATGATTATGATTTTTTCAAGGAAGGGAGGAAACAGAGTGAAGAAAGGTTCCAAAAGGCCCTTTCAAGGGTTCAGTCCATGGTTCAGTATCCAGAAGCTCGGGCTCAGTACAGACGACTGCTAAATGTAGTAGATGATTTCCGTCAAAAGGTATTTTCTAACATGTCTTATGTTATGGTTAAGATTAACCAATATTTTTGGTTTAATGACATTTCTTTTTATTATCTTAATATAGCAGCCATGTAATTCAAGTTTGATGAATTCGGAAGAAGCAGTTGATGGTGTGGCGGATTTGATTGATATTGACATGCTTTTAGATGATGATAATTTCCTGCCTATAGCATTCGATTGATTTTTTGTGGTGTCTGTTTTTTTTTCTTTTCTTCTGTTAATAGATGTGCCCATCAGTTTTATCTTTGCATGGGAAACATCTTACATGGTGTAGATATATATAACAATCAGAAATGCTTGGATTCTAGGCTGTCAGGTTTTCTACCAAAAACTAGTTGGATCCTAGGCTGGGTATAAATAGATTGTGAAAACTAGAATATCAATTCAGATTGACCGTTCTTATACTGAAATCTAGACATGTGTTGATTTTATATATGTTGATATTTATATAACATAGGGTTTTGATTTTTGAATGTTTCTGTAGTTGTTAATTTATCATTTTTGAATTCTTAATCTTATTTTGAGTTTTGCTTTTGCTCCAACTGTTTACATCTTTAAATATCACCAAAATAGCTCAGGTTACTGTTTTCGTGTGGTATATTATTATATAATGGGTGAGGATCTCTCCATTATTGGCATGGAAATATACTTTTAAAGTGCTTACATAATTGAGTATTTATGAACACTTACACATCCAAAACATTAATGAAGAATCTTTTCATTCCTTTCAAGAATAAAAAGGATCTTCACTCGTTGTAAATAAATCTTTTCTTTCTGAGTAGTCTCTGCATAACAAGCAAATTATTCAAGTTAATACTCTGAATATCAGCAACAGAAGTACAACAGATGTTTCGACATCTTTTACAACATGTTAATCAAAAGGCAAATACTGAATTGTAAATTTGCAGAATATCATCCTACTTGAAAGACACTTTTTTTCAATACAAAGTTCAATCAAGCAACCTTGACTAGCAAACCTACTTGAATTTGCTTCAAAGTTTCATCCAAGAACAATACACGATTCATTACCTACAGGTTTCTGAATTTGTATAAACATCTATGTCTGCCATAATGTATCCAACCGATACAAAGGAAGACTTACAACACAAGAAAATTCTACGACTTTCAAAATCTAAACCCTTATTTCCTTTTACATGTATTACAAGAGATTAGTTTTTTACAGTCCTAGGTCTATGTCTTCCTTTTATAGTCTTCTGCTTCCTTGGGCTTCAAATCTTCTTTCCTTGATCCACTGCTAAACGCGTTTGAATCTTGGAACAAATTTAAAAACAAAACATGTTGAGTCAGTCCAGGATGTTGAGTCAGTCCAGGATGTTGAGTCTTCATGTTGGGACATCTCATTCGACATCTTTGGTCTGAGGCATATTTCTTCAAAGTAGAACATCTTGTTCAACATTATGTTTTACCAAATTTTAGTCAAATTCTTGGAGCTTTCAGATATACTTGCTTGTTGTACTTAGCGTTTGTTGTAGTAGTGTACTGATTTGTATGTTGCATTTAGGGAACTGCTTGTGTTCCCCAGGACGAGGTCTGGAATCGGTGGAGTCAAAGTCATGTAGTCATACATTGTACTGTGGTCCGTGACACAGAGGACTGCTTCTTGGCCAAAGGCAAAATTATTGACCCTGCCCTCGAGGCTTGGCTCGGATCGAGTTGGACGTCTCTAGACTCCACCACACACGCCCTATTATTGGCTATATCCGCGAGTGCGCTAGCTACATAGAAGTGCATTTAATAAGCCTCATATGCGAGGTATACGTTTAAGCCATATCAGAATTGCATAAATACATTAAGTCTGTATATGCAATAGGGCATGAAATGTGCTTAAGTCGAATTAAAATTTCATAGATGCATTAAATTTGTATTAGATACATATTTATACAGGCAGTGCATTTAAGTCGTATTATAATTGTATAGATGCATTAAATTTGTACGATTATCGAATGAGGATACCGATATCCAGGGTTTCTTCTTCTGGAGACTATGGTCGTTGTATCCTTTTCACTTTCACCCGATATGCTTGGATTTCCCTGCTCCATATCTGATGACCTCAGGCCAACCTTTGTTAATAAGTTTGGGACAAGCAATAAGGACAGCAGATTTGACATGAGGTAGGTCGTCGATTGTCCAGATATTCAATGGTACCTATAGAAGGTGCCTTAGAATTAATCTCTGCGCGATGTTAACTACGAACTTTAAGTACCTTCTAGGTTGCTATAATAAGTACCCCGGTTGGGATCAAAAACCCTAGCGATGTTAGACCAAAGGTGGAACCGCAAATTCTTGAGGCGATCTTCATGGACATAGCTTTTGCACCTTGGAGAAACCCAAAGTCCGACTCTCAAATTCTTTTCCTTTTATCACTTTGTGGAGTTTCTGAGAGAATTGAAGATCTGAATTTCAAAGGATCGTTGTTGAAAATATGACCAATTAGACTGATTATGATAGATCTCTAGTTTTGCTTATGAGCGTTTCATAATTATGAGATCTGACATGACTATGAATGATGAAACTAAAATGTGAACGTGGCTTCGTGGAAACCGTTGGAATCGAAAGTTGAATGAATTTCCAATTTGGTAACCTAAGAAGATTACGAACTTATAAATCAGATATCTGGATATGAAACTGTGAGAATCCAGACTTAAAACGTCGATTTTTCTCAATGGTGTTGTGAAGCAAACATGATTTTCGCAGAAATTATAAGAATCATAAGTCGATTTCCACATACAATTTCACTCTTCTGTTTGGGAACAAGAAATGAATGATATAGTTCCACGAAGAAATTATAAATGAAGATTGTTGGATAAATAGGGATTTTGAACGATGACTCCAATCTCTTTTACGGTAATGCAGGATGAACCTACATGATTAACACTCAAAAGTCCAAATCAGTTTAAGATTCAAGATGAATATAATAAAAATAGAGATTACAGATTCTTCCTTACTCTTAGGACGTGAACTATTTTTATACATTGAGTCAAATAGAATAAAATTGAGATGAATTAGACCTTTAGTCGGTCCAGAATAAATATCTTTCACACTTCAAACAAGTTTGTGAACCAATTTCCACAAACATCTTTTACACTTCAAACAAGTTTGTGAACCAATTTCCACAAACATAATAGGTTATAAATTAAAAAAATCTCTTCAAGTCGATTCACAACCTTCTGTGAATTGATTCAAGCAATCTTGACATTTTGAATTGAGTCACAAATAATTGATTTAAGGTTAAATTAAGTCCAATCATCATGTAAGAAAACTATTATTTTTTCTGTGTGTGGTGTGAAGGTCATCGAGAAATCTCAAAATATGATAAAAATACAATAAAGAAAGCATAAAAAATAAACTGTTATGTACATATGCAATTTTATTAAGAAATGGCAAGGCTATCCGACACCATACTTTCTCCTCCTTATGGAGTAGTTTATAAAACCACATTAATACCATTTTTGATAACTCTTCTTGAATTGTTAGAAATGACAAAGATATAAACTTATGGTTAAACTCCTAGTGTGTTATACCTCTGGTTTAGAAATACAATGTTTCTGGTTCTTATCACGATTCTCTCAAAATTCATGTTAGCAAGTTCATAGTCAACAACAATTGGTCTCTGCCGCTTAATCTCATTTTGGCTTTTCCTGACTTAGATCCATTTCCAATAAATGGTTGAACTGCTTATGTCACACTCACTCAATGGATTTCAATGTTACTCATATGTTAGCAAGTTCATAGTCAACAACAATTGGTCTCTGCCGCTTAATCTCATTTTGGCTTTTCCTGACTTAGATCCATTTCCAATAAATGGTTGAACTGCTTATGTCACACTCACTCAATGGATTTCAATGTTACTCATATGGAAAGAATACACTTGTGCAGATAATCTTGCTAGTCATGGTTTTGCTTCTAAGAAATACACATGGTTTAACAACATCCATGATAGCATATCTAGAGATTTCTTGTGTAACAAGTCAGAAAAGCCTAAACTTAGAATTTCAAATTCGTTTTGGTTTGGTCCCTTTTTTACCCTGGTTCCTTTTTCCTTTTGAATATATTGGTTTTGGATTTGCTTAAAAAAAAAAACCTTTTCCTTCATTAACTCGGTTCAAGATTCAACCTTATCAACAAATTTGTATTTGAATGTATCAACAAATTATTCATACTTATAAATCAATAAATCAATCATTTTCTAAAGAAAAAGTGTAAGTTTGTTAAACATATGCATCTATCTATTTTGAAGGACGATAAAATTATCAATGAATATACAGAATAGTCATGAAAAGATTGTGGAGCATAGAGATGAAAAGATGTATTAAAAACGAGGGTAATAAATAAAATAAAATAAAATGAAAGAGATTGTTAAATATTTCCGAGAGAATTTAAACTAAATACACAATTATCTAATAGGGTGATACTGATCTGAAACTCGTTTTGGAGGAAGCTTTCGCAGAATGAACAACACCAATGCTGATGGAACAATCTCTACCAACTGCACCACAAAATAATCAAGAAAACAAAACCATTCAATTTCAATAACACTTCATCATCATCATAATCATGATGTCAAACATTTCTCAACCAGCTTCCATATGAAGAATGATGTATCTAGAAACTTACCAAATAATACATTAAGTTAAGTATGGGATGATCCAAAACATCAAGATCTGCTTTCTCATTGAATGCTGAAACAGCAAGCTACATAAAATCCAAGATCTTGTCAAAAACAAAAAAAAGAACAAAAAAAAAACAAAATCTTCACATATTTATATTACTTAGTTTCAAACCTAAAGAATCTTACCAAAGCACATCTTATCAAGAAACATGTGCAGCAAATACTTGTTACTGATCCAACCTGCCAAGAAGAAAAATATTAGGAATCAACAACATTTAAGCAAACAATCCAAAATCTGTCACGGTTAAATCATGACTAAATAAAACCTCATAGTAGATTTGTGACGGTTTACCTATTATGACTAAACTATACATGACATCCAAAAACTTAAAACGAATATGAATCTGTTTGACTAAGTACACGTAATATTTACTTTTGCTTATAACAAAAGACCAAAGGGGTTTCATACTTAGACACAAACCTCGTAAAGCTTCTTTTGACGACCTCTCGATTCAATGGGGAAGCGCCTCAATAAGAAAAACAACCTAGATCATCATGAACATGTTAGTGTTACCTGTGTAACAAGAATGGATCCATTTGAAAGATGACAGTACATGTATACCTTCCACCATACAACAAAAATCCAAGAGAAGCACAAAATGATATAACTGCAAATCAACATTAAAACAAAGTTTTCAATCTCATACAACTATTGAACAAGGAAAAAAGCACATAGTATTCTCCAATATATGTATAGTATCAAAGACTAAAACAATGTAAATAGAAATAACCTGCAAGGAAGAGTTTAGCGGCTCCATAGCCGGTGGCAGTTTTGCTTGCAGTCATATAAATCCAGAGGCAAATCTATAAACACCATGATGAAAAGAATAAGAGAAAATAATGGATAAAGAAATCAAACATGCACACTTACTTGTATGAAGTAAATAACTCCATTTATTGAAAAATAAGCAGGCCTAAGCTTTTGTGCAGGTTCACTTCTAGCCTGAAATATATTTAAGGCACATAAACTTAAAGCAAAATTAATAATTAGTGTTATTTGAACTCCTTTAAAAGAATGTTAATATACCTGGTGATATATCTCTGCCCAAAACAACACCAGCAATGTATAAGTAGAGAAAAACAGAAGACCAGGAACTTCCATTAACACCTGTTCAAATGCCTAGAACATAACATATAATAACATAACATAACAAGTTAGAACATGATTCGAAAATAAGGTATAGAGATTTGAGACGTGAAAGTACCTTTGGCTTAATTGCGAAAACACTGTCGTACAAACCAAAAATAACAGCCCTCACTGCAAATGTGATACAAAAATATAAATGAGTTTAATATTGTATATATAAGAGCTTTGACCACGGTGTGTCGACGAGTCGGTGTTGTGTTTCTGGTGTAAGTCCTTTATAGTATAAGAGTGGTAACTCATATTTTAGCCCGTTATAATAATAGATGATTCGTGACTGTTTACCTCCATTGACGAGAAAATTCATCAAATGAAAAACCTTCTGCGTTGTCCAACCATATTCAGGCACTCTCATTTGAATCCGCACCAGTTGTATCTGAACAAACAAAAACAAAACATGATTATCAATTCGTTTGTGAAATTTTAGTTTTCAGAGTAGTTGATCTAAGATTTTGAATGAAAATTACGTACAAGTGCAATGAAGGAAACGGTTGCGTAAGCGGCACATAGGGTATAGTAGATGCTACTCTGCCATTGATCTAGATAAAGAATCTCGTTGAACGATTGAAGTGGAGATTCTCCTTCTGTAAACGAAAACGTCTTCGTCCTAAGTGAAAATGCCATGAAAATGAAAACTTGAGTTGTAAAGAAAGAATAATGAATAAAGAAGGAGAAGAGGAGTTTCTATCCTCTGTGTTTCATGAGAAACAGAGGAAAAACAGAGAGGTTGGAAAAATGGGGAAGTTTAGTGAGGGGGCACGTGGTAACGTAGGTTTATTGTTGTATACACGTGTGATATGGTGGCATATCGTTTTAGGGTATTGCAGTGGACTGACATGATATACTTTGCCTTTCATGTATTCGGTTTCGGTTGGGTTGGTAAGATACTTGACTTAATCATTCCTCCGATCAATTAGTGTAGTTATTCTTTTCGAATTGACCATTTCTTCTTCATTGTAAATACATCATTATTTAGTATTAATATTAACCTAGTAAAAGTTATATTCCTTTTCTTTTATTTATATATTTTATTTAACCACTAAAGCTGTTAAATCAACTATTTATTAGCATAGGACATATGGCTTTTATATATATATATATATATATATATATATATATATATATATATATATATATATATATATATATATATATATATATATATATATATATATATATATATATATATATATATATATATATATATATATATATAACTAATGAAATATTCGTCGGTGACGCGTATTTATTTTTAATTAAAATTAAAAAAAAAAGTAGAATTAATAAAAAATAATAATTAAATTTTTTTTATTTTATATTTAAAAAAAAAGAATAAATACCCACAGATACATCGGTTTGAAATTTTTATAAAAATTTCTGTAATTATTTAGTTTTATAAATATCAAACAATTTTATAATATTTATAAATATTGTTTTAATTATACAACTAAATATTATTTACCTAAATAAATATATTTTATGTAAGTATTATTACAAATATCTATTTTTGATACTCATATCAATATTCGTGTGTTCATCGGAATAATGTATCATACACATTTGTTTTAAAAAAACAATTAAAATTGATGAAAATTAGTAAATATAAAAAATGAGTAAAACATATATTATTAATACATCTAAAATGGCCATATATAAAATATATCTTGATATAAAAAAAACTGCATAAAAAACAAAACAGAATTAGAAAATCTAAATAATAAAATTGTTTATTGTTTCCGTTATTATTTAATATTTAAATTAGTAGTTTAATATCAATATCATAAGCACCTTCATATCTGTGTTTTTGTACGGTTTAGTACACAAGCTTCCGTTTTTAAAATATGATAAAAATGTAAATAAAAAAAATAGTATAGTATAACCACCATATTGCATAATTGTTTCTCCTATTCTATCATTATTGTTTCTCATCTTAACATCAGTTTTACCTAATTACGCTCTTAAGTCATAGAACCCAATATTATAACCATATTGCATATTTCAATATTTCAAGATCCTGCATCAAACCCTTTTCATTTGACACAAAATTTTAAAATTCTGTCATGTTTTTAAATACCATCTTATGTAATGATTTGATAAACCTTATACTAAACATAAACATTTAACATTTTAAACAATAAGCAGAACATTAGTACAATATCATACTTCTTATTCAAATTGTAATACATCCAAAAAAAACCCTAACTTAATCACAAAAACTTATAAAACTTTATATCAGCCTAACATAATAAATCACTTCCTTACACCTCATGCTCCATATCACATACATCAACAAAATAAAACATCAGGCATAATAATTCAACTCCGCCCAGGTTCCAAAAGATATGTGAAATTCAGGTTCTTATTCTTCGCTTAATCATACCATCCATGATCGATGAACTTCTTATTGTGCACTATTTGTTTGTTACGTCTAGTACTATGGTCATGAACTTCTCGTTGTGCACTATTTGTTTGTTACGCCTAGTACTGTGGACCTTTGTAGCATAGAGTCTGTCTGTCCGAATCAATCAAATCAATCGTCCTCTAAATCCGTATAGACATCTCTCTATCACCACTCTAGGAAAATACTATTTAAATTATGAACACAAAACTATATAATTATTTAAATTTGACAATTTTAATGATATTATGCTAATTATCCGACATACCATGACATTCTTTTTTGGCTGGATATCTAGAGCTAATGACTCTTTCCCAGTAGAACTCCAGAGTTGATGACATAGAGTTGATGACATTCTTGATGTTTAAATAAGTCATTTTATATTTCCAAGAAAAATGAATTATTAAGATACTCTCTCATCGTTTCAAAATGATGTTATTTTATTTATTTAAAAATACTTTTCATTCCGACTTTTCAATTTAAAAATATTATTCTATTATAGTATCATTGAATTTTTTAATCACTATATAAAAATTTAAACAACATTTAATTTAATATAGATATAGAGGTAATATAAACTTTTCCAAGATATGAGGAAAGCAGGTGCAGAGGTTAGATAGTAGGTTTTTTCCATAATGTTCTACTTTCAAAAATATTTACGAATGTGCTCCAGTTTTAAACAAGTTCGTCCAATAAATGGCCGAGTTAGTGCAGAAAGAAATTTAGGGGGTGCAGGTTCGTCCAATGAATGGGCGAGCTTGAGTTGCGCATGTTGGGCTTTGTGGGCTCGTCCAATGAATGGACGAGCGTGTGTAGTTCATTTTTATTTTATTTTTTTTATTTTAATTATTTAAAGATTTTAATATTAATACTTTTTTAATTTTAAATAGTTAAATTATTTAAATATTTTGATAAATATGAAAACTATATAATTAATAATTAATAAATTATATAATTAATAATTAATAATAATATTATTAATAATTTTAAGTTTAATTATTAAAAGGATAATGTTAATAACAATTTCAGATTTTAATTATTTAATGATTTACTAAAATGTTAAATAGTTAATTTTAATTATTAAAATGTTATTAACAATTTTAATTTTAAATATTAAAATGTTGACGTAATTTTTTAAAGAGTCTCGGTCATTGAATGACCGAGCTCAAACGTAATTTTTTATTTATAAATAAGCGTATTGCGCATCAGCAAATATCATTTGTGTCAACTTATCCGATTTATAAATAAGCGTATTGCATGTTTTTAGCACATAGTGGCGAAGTCAACAGAGGAGTCACAAATCCACTTGTGTTGGTCGTTGTTGTTGGTTAGAGTTTATGTTAGCTTCATGAGTTTTATTTTTGAGTTTGTGGAGTCACGAATCCACTTTATGTTTGTAGTTCACTGGTATTGTTGTAATTTGAAAGTTGTTTTGAATTAAAAATAATTGATGGATCACATACAAAAGTAGTACAATCAAATTATCTATTCGGTCGGTTTGACGGACCGGCAACATTGGGACACTTTCTACGCATATGACATATTTCTCTGCAAATCCCACACCTTCTCTTCTCTTTTTCTTCGTCGTCCATCTCAGTTCTAATTCTACTACTTTTTGGACGCCCCTTTTTATTTCTTCTCATGGAATCGTCGTGGCACAGAGTAAAACCTTCATATTTTGGCCAGTTCTTCTCGTGCGGTAGTCCCAGGAAGCTTTCCTTGTAGACCTTGAATACGTTAAGAACTGTGAAGACCTCTGGAATGTGAATTGTGTAGTCCTGTCGTATGCTAGCACATGCCGCTATCACGTGGGAGCAAGGCAAGTGAAATGCTTGAAATTTTCCACAGTCACAGAAACGATTCCTCAAGTCAACGCTGAAAGTACCCGTTGGATGACCATCGTTGTAATTAATCTTTTCCTGCACCATGAAACAGAATCTTTCACAATCAAATTGCATGACGTCGTGTGTGTTAGCCTTGGCTACCTCATCAGCCATTCCCTTGTTACAACCATCTGTGAAAACTTGGCATGAAGATAGCATTTTGGTCCATTTGTGTCCTCGTTTACCAAAGAGTGAACCCATTCGATAGTATATAGACTGGACCAATGCAGTGATTGGAAGGTTTCTGGTTGCCTTTAGTACAGAGTTTATGGCCTCTGCCAAGTTAGATGTCATATGTCCCTAACGTTGCCCTCCGTCAAATGCTCTAGCCCACTTCTCCCTAGGAATGTTGTCTATCCAATTTGAAGCCTCAATGTTTATTCTTCTGATTTCTCCGCGATAGTAATTAAATCTAGCCTCCGTCAATGCGTAACCTGTAACAGAAATTGTGTGAAAAAAAATGATAAAAGTGTGGTACAAAACTTGAGATAACTGAAATGTATTTGGTTACCCATGTTAACAAGTTTTCTGCGTAGATCTTTGTCCTTAATCTCGCGCATGAAGTTCTGAGCAATGTGTCTTATGCAGTAGACATGTGAAGATGATGGATGTTGCCATCCGTTTTCGGGATTGTTGTATGCACTCTTTATAGATTCATGTCTATCAGATATTAGACACAAATTAGGCTGTGGTGTCACGTGTAATCTCAGGTTCCTCAGAAAAAAGCTTCATGCTTCCTTTGTTTCACCTTCGACCAATGCGAATGCTATTGGGAAAATATTTGCGTTGCCATCCTGTGCCACCGCCATCAATAGAGTTCCTCTGTACTTGCCATACAACTAAGTTCTGTCTACTTGCACAATAGGCTTACAGTAGGCGAAGCCACGTATACACGGACGAAATGCCCAAAACAGACGATGAAATATTCATTTTCCAAAGATTTGGGAACCATCACTTGATATCGCAGGTAGGGTTTGCAAATCTATAACGGTTCCTGGAAGGAAGGTTTTCATTACCAGTATCCATTGCGGTAGGTCGTTGTAAGATGTTTCCCAATTTCCATAAAGCGACTCTACCGCCTTGCACTTAGCGATCCATGCTTTCCTGTAAGATATAATGTACCCGTATTTTTCAAGAATATGGGCAATGATCACCTTTACCTTAAGTGAGGTGTCACTGTTGACAAGTTCTCTGATACTATGGCTAACCATTTCTGAACTGAGCTTACCGATCACCCAAACAGCTTACCGATCACCCATTTTGAGTTCCTTTTTCTCAAGGAAGCTCTGCACTTGAAACTGCAGTCTTGTTTCTTACACTTAATGACATATCGTTCATTGTCATACTGATAGATCCAATAGTCTACAATGTGTGTTATGTTCCAATGCTGCAGAGCGAGGACGCAAGCTTCCTTGTTTTCGAACTCCATCCCAATCTCTATTTTGTCACCTATATGGTTTTGAATATCACTTCCAAACACGGAGGTTATATCGTCGTGTTCGAAACATATATTTTGCATATGCGCAAGTGGGTTGTACAAACTTATGGGTTGCGCACGGATCAGCTGCATAGACGCGACAACTATATCTTCATTGTCTTCGTCATCGCTGTCACCAAAAATATCTTGCATCCTGACCTCTTGACTATCTTCATCGCTTGCCTCTCCAACCTCCTCATTTGGTATGAAAGGTAAGTTGTTTTGTGTTGGTTCGTCGTCGGATGTTTGGCTCATCCCGTACCAGTGTGACTGCGTCTCTTGCGTCGGAAAAGTTTCGGGATTGTCTAGTAGTCGGACATACAACTCAATTGTAGGTAACTGACCAAACATCATGTGGCACCGAAACATTGCCTTCACATCTTCGTCGTTCCGGATCGGCGTCATTATGTAAAAAATGGTACAGTCGTCTTCATTAAGTGTTGGATGGCGATAAATTATTTCCTCAATGCTTCGTGCCAATTTTTTTTCCATTCTATCTTTAAAATGGAAAAAAATCAGAACTGACATGAATTTTGAAGGCGTATGTATCTGTGTTGCTGAACGAGAATCCAACAGGGCTATTTGCTGAAACAACCCGTTAAAGTGGCATGTGAGAATTATGTTTCTCTGGGACATTTTAGAGTGTAAAATAGAAATTCTTGGTAGTGAATATTTGATGTGTACAATATAAGTTTTTGGTAGTCAATATAGATTGTAGACTATTGATGTGTATAAATAAAATGATACATATATTTTGGGAACCAACAACTATATAAGACGAGCATGAGAAGAGGTGGGAATATTGTAAGTTGTAGCTCGTCCATTCCAAGGAAGAGCTTGTGACTTAAAGTGTGTGTGTGCGTCCATTGAAAGGACGAGCTCGTGCCATATATATATATATATATATATATATATATATATATATATATATATATATATATATATATATATATATATATATATATATATATATATATATATATATATATATATATATATATATATATATATATATATATATATATATATATATATATATATATATATATATATATATATATATATATATATATATATATATATATATATATATATATATATATATATATATATATATATATATATATATATATATATATATATATATATATATATATATATATATATATATATATATATATATATATATATATATATATATATATATATATATATATATATATATATATATATAGTGTGTGTGTGTGTGTGTGTGTGTGTGTGTGTGTGTGCGCGTCCATTGAAAGGACGAGCTTGTGGTCTCTTTTAGGAGCTCGTCCAATGAAAGGATGAGCTTGTGGTCTCCTATATAGAGTTTGTATGGCATGCAACGGACATTGTGTAGGAACCCTAATCAACCTATTAGTTTGCATGCATGCAAGCTACTATAGTGCCATGGAAGGGTCTTATCATACTTTTAAATTTAAATTTATTACCTCTAACTTTGAATTGAATTCACACTACTATAAATTCAGATTTTTACACATTATTTTCTTCCAAGATTTTCACACAAAATTTATTACCTCTTGTAATCGTAACACTGAATTAACATGGCATTGTTGTGGATGGGCAATGAACATCGTGGAACACAAGAAAATATCCAAGCTAGTGTACGTTTTTTCTCTATTAGAATGCATTCAAAATTAATGTCTATTGTTGTGTAGTTAAATATTATTTCGTAGCAAAAATCGTGATTACATTTTGTTGGTTTAATATTGTTGCAGACTAATGCCCCAAGGTTTAGAGTGCATTCACATGCTTCTATTCAAGCGATTCAGAGAATAACGGCTTATCTTAAAATAGCAGGTTTTGCACATATCTCAAAAATAAATAGTTTAAAAGTCGACTCAAGTTTAGTTATGGCTCTGTTGGAGAAGTGGACACCCGAAACACACACTTTCACTTCCCAACAGGTGAATTCACAATAACGCTTGAAGATGCGTATATGTTACTTGGTCTACGAGTTGATGGAGAAGCTATCAACGGTCCCACCGAGGTAACAAACGTTGTTTATATGGAAACTTGGGGGTGGAACCTACAGAAGAGGATAAAATTAAATGTTCTGTTAGGATCACCTGGTTAGAGAGTTTATATGAAACTTTAAAAAATAAACCTGTCCCCACACAAGAAGAAGTTCTGTTAGAAGCCAAAATTTATATTTTACTTGTAATCGCTACTATTTTGTTTCCTGACAAAAGTCAGAACCTATTGCATTCTTCTTGGATCCCTTTCGTAGGGGATCTTGTCGCATACGGTACCTATAGTTGGGGTTCTGCATGCCTTGCAAAAATATACAGAGAAATGTGCAAGGCAGCAGTCAAAGATGTTAGTAGCATGAGTGGTTGTGCTCTCCTACTAACTTCGTGGGCATTCACACGTATACCATTGTTCGCTCCTGTCAGCACAGTAGAACCCTCGTTTCCATATGCACAAAGGTATTTTTGTATTAAAACACCCATTTATGTGTACATAATATATATATATATATATATATATATATATATATATATATATATATATATATATATATATATATATATATATATATATATATATATATATATATATATATATATATATATATATATATATATATATATATATATATATATATATATATATATATATATATATATATGTTATTCAACTATGCCTAACAATATTTTTTTTTGTTATGCAAGATGGGCGCAAAGAGGAATGAATTACCGTGTAAATCATCGTTTTTATCTTCAAGGATATCGAAACGCATTGGACCATATGCAAGAACAAGATGTAAGTTTGAAACCATGTGAAAATAGTTGTCTGTTCTACGCGTTAATTGTATCTTAATTTTCTTTTTTATGTGGCAGTTTATATGGAGGCCGTACATTCAATATTCAGTGCCCAGTCTTGGAGATCGCCAAATCTGGAGTGCAACAACTTACCTTATTTGTTTCTATACCGCTAGGATGTATCAAACAGATAGGGTAACACTCCAGTTTGGATTAGACCAACAAATCTCTCCCCCGCCAAGGTGTCTAAGGAACACTACGCAATGACCATGAGAAAAGCCCAAAAAGTTCATTGGCGAGAGTTAAACAAGGAGGATGTGAGAAAATGGAGACACAGAAGAAATGTGATTTTGCAGGGGGACGCTGCATTACGTGAACTCAAGCCAAGCCAAAAGTATTTAGCTTGGTTTCGTGTCATTACATGTTGCTCCAAAACAATTTTTGACCGACCCACGCACGCAAGCATCATCATCAACACAACCGACTGCCGCATCAGTGCATCAGGATGTGCCACCAACCTACACATCTTAATTTGGGGGGCACGCATCCTCGTCAGCTCAACATACATACCAACAACAAACACCCAACAATCCATTCCCTCAACAAAACTATAACTACCACTACAACCAACAATATCAGCCCCAACCCTACCTCCGACCACCCATGCAGTTCACCCCAGTCCCACCGCCCAACTTTGACCAGACCGGCCCACGTTTCCAATATCAAACCTTCAACACTATCTTCTTTTAACCTATCTCGACCTTCAACACTACCTTAACTCAACCCACCTCGACCTTCACGCCTGATGACGTCTACTACCCAACCCTTCAACAAACCCAACCCGAAACCTACCCGCAACCACCACACTCATTCCAAAAAAATTTGCTGACAGACGAGCAACTGATGCACACGCTGTATTTTAACATTGATGATCTTCTCGATGAGCAACCTGGACCCTCTTCACGGCAGGCAAACCCTCCTACAACACATCACAACGAAGACATGTCTTCCGACTCATCTCAATCACCTAGAAATGAGCGTTTGGGCAGGGGATATAGAGAGCGAAGGACCACTAGGTGTGGAACTGGGGTCATCTTCGATGAAATGTATTTTTGTTTAATCAATTTTATTGTTGTAATTTAATCTTGTAAAGTTAAAATTATTTACATTTCTTATAATCTACTTTTATAATGTAATTATTATTAATTAGTATTTTAGAATTAAAATTTTTAAAAATGGTATTATAAAAATTGTAATTAAAAATTATTCACATCAAAAATTGTAATTAAAAATTATTAACATTAACTATTTAAAATTATAATTAAAAAATTGTAATTTATAATAAAAATTATATTATAAAATTATAATTATAAAATTATAATTATAAAATTAATTAGTATTTATCATTAACTATTTAAAATTAAAAAAATATTAACATTAAAATCTTTAAATAATTAAAATAAAAATAAAAAAAGGAACTACACACGCTCGTCCATTCATTGGACGAGCCCACAAAGCCCAACATGCACAACACAAACTCGCCCATTTATTGGACGAACCTGCACCCTTTAAATTCGTTTCTGCACTAATTTGCCCATTTATTGGGCGAACTTGTTTATAACTGAAACAGATTCGTAAATATTTTTGAAAGTAGGATATTATGAAATTTATTTTTTCAATTTAGAGCAGAAAAGTAAAAAAAAACTAAATAGTACATGCAACAAATAGTGTTAGCAAGACAGGAACAGTAGAAATAGGTATACCAATGATGCATGCGTATACCAATGATGTAAGAGTCATTCATTAATTTCATTGGGAAGGAAAAATCAGTTAACTTTTATACTTACAAAATAGACAAAACAGAAAGCACGTAAAATATATGTTTAAGGATACCTATCTAAGGAAGCCTCACATGCTATAAGGTAGGGTGAAATCACATTAAAATGACAATCATGTTCAAATAAATAAATATTAGTATGAGAGATAGCGATTTGGATTAAAAAATTCTTGTAATTCGTATGTATAACTTGAAACACATTTGGTAAAGTCATTGTAATAAACAAATAATCTATGTGAAGTAAGAACCTAAAGAATTTGATGAGGCCAGCGAGGAATGCCAAATTCTCTGCACTTTCTTTTGAGAACAGTCAGGATAACATTTAGTTTTTTTTGACAATTTTACAATTGGCATATCTAAGTACTTAACTAAATCTGATAAAGTAATTTTTGCTACATGGTAACTTGGTGCCCTCGTTTTCTTTCCTACAAAACTAGCAAACATTCATTTTTTCATCCATAGAGGAGTGCCCCCATTATTAATAACATACGACGGTGATTTGTTTGTGCTCGAGTCCTTGCTGATTCCACCTAGGATCTATTGTTTTACTACGTTCCCTATGCCACTTATACCACCTCAGTTCCCCTGCAACCTCATTTGCTGCAGCTTGCAGAAATTCAAGGCAGAGAAGTCAAAAGAGACCATATGATGCAGTTGCGGTGCATTAAAGGCTAATTCAATAAATGTGAATATTTACATTTTCATCTCTTGTACATTAACTTGATAGCCATAAGGGAAATCCGGAGCAAGAAGGGCAATCCAATATTTTCCACAGACATTAAACTTCTTATATCATAACAAAAATAGAACTTATATCTCATATTTCTAAAATAATTCATTTACCACAATACAAAACTTCTTATATCATAACAAAAATAGAACTTATATCTCATATTTGTAAAATAATTCATTTCCCACAATACAAATTGTAATTGATGTTGAAAATTCACCTCACACCCTATGAAGAATTCCTTTCAATCTTGATCTCAAGATTGATGAACAAACCCACAATATGATAGTAATGGTAATAACAAGTAATTATCAAGAACAACAAAAGAGAAGAAGAATAACAAACAAGAAAGAGAAGAATGAGAGAAGAAGTATTTGGAGAAAATGTGTTACCCACAACTGTGGGATTTCTTATTGAACTTTCACTTGCTAACTGCAACTGTGAAATCTGTTCTGTTGTGATGTAGAATACAAAGCAAGGCACCCTATTTATAGTTTTAGGTTTACACTAGCCCAAAACATAAAAGGCCCAAAATATTCTAAATTAAATCTAATCATATGATATCAAATCTAATCATATGATATCTAATCATATCATATCAAATTAATCATATGATATCAAATCTAATCATATGATATCAAATCTAATCATATCAAATCACAATGAATTATATTTAACACACCACCTAATTCATTGTGTCTAAACTGTCTACATTCATCATGACCCTTAGTCTTCTGAAGGCTTCGACCTGCACTCCCTTCGTCATGATATCTGCAATCTGATTCTCAGTTCTGCAGTGTTCCAACTTCATCTTCCCTTCTGCTACTCGCTCTCGGAGATAATGGAACCTCATTTCGATGTGCTTGCTTCGACCATGAGCTATTGGATTCTTTGCCAAGTTGATAGCTGACATGTTGTCTATCTTCATGGTAATTGCTCCATGGTTCTTCCCTGTGATTTCTTCGACCAAGTTCACCATCCAAGTTGCTTGACATGCACAAAGGAAAGCAGCTATATATTCTGCTTCGCATGATGATAATGCCACCACTGGTTCCTTTCTCGAATTCCAAGCAACTGGTGCACCACCTAACATAAACACATATCCAGCTGTGGATTTTCGATCCTCAGCATCACTACACCAAATGGAGTCTGTGTATCCCACTAACTTGCATTCTTTTCCTTCATCAGCTGCTGGAAACAAAATGCCATAGTTGAGAGTTCCTTTCAGATACCTCAGTATCCTCTTCGTCGCTGCTAGGTGTGATACCTTTGGTTTCTGCATGAATCTACTTATCATACCAACACTGTATGCTAAGTCAGGCCTTGTGTGGAAAATGTATCTAAGTGACCCAATAAGTCTTTTGTATTGGGTTGGGTCGACATCATCTTTATCTGAATCCTTCGACAGTTGCAATCTGGGCTTAGCTGGAGTCGAAGTTTGGTTGCAATCTTGCATCTCAAATCTCTTGAGTATCTCGCCTGCATATCTTCTTTGGTGCATCATCAAACCTCTACTTGTCTTGTAGAATTCGATGCCAAGAAAATATGAGAGATTTCCCAAGTCTAACATTTCAAACTCCTTACTTAGGTCATGTTTGAAATCTTCGATCTCCTTCTTGGAACTCCCTGTTATCAACAAATCATCAACATAGAGACATAGTATAAGCAATTCGCCATTGCTTCTTCTTACATATACTTCATGCTCAGTTGTACACTTCACAAATTCCTTCTCCCTTAAGAAGCTGTCAATTTTCTTATTCCAAGCTCTTGGAGCTTGCTTAAGTCCATACAGGACTTTATGAAGCCTGTACACCTTTCTTTCTTCGCCTTGTTTCACAAACCCAGCTGGTTGTGCAACATAAACTTCTTCTTCTAAGGGGCCATTAAGGAATGCACACTTCACGTCCATCTGACATGTGTGCCAGTTGTTCATATTTGCTAGACCAACAACTAACCTGATTGTTTCGATTCTAGCAACAGGTGCGAATACTTCATCGAAGTCGATTCCTTCCTTCTGAAGAAATCCTTTCGCCACAAGTCTCGCTTTGTGTCGAGTTACTTCTCCTTTAGGATTTACCTTCACCTTGTAAACCCACCTCACATCAATTGCCTTCTTGCCTTGCGGCAATTCGACAAGTGACCAGGTATCATTGACTTTGATGGACTCTAACTCTTCAATCATTGCTTTCACCCACTTCGAATCTTTCAATGCCTCAGTTGCATTGACTGGTTCGACATCTGCGTAGAAAGCATAACGTACCAGCTCACCCTCTTCATCGACTACATCATCTGATGTGATTACACATTCTTGCAACCTTGCAGGCATGTGTCTTGTCCGTCGAGGTCTGCTTGAACCTGCTTCATCTGCAACTAGTTCCTGTCGAACTTCTATTTCGACTTCAGTGGCTGCAGTTGCTAAACACTTGTGCTCCATCACATTGAGCCCAATCTTGAAGGTCCTATTCTGAGACATTGGAGCCTTAAAGATTAGTCTACCACTTGCGTCGAGGACTCTCATCATCTTGTCTTCGACAACTACCTTGTAGTTCTTTTCGACAAGCTGCCCTATACTGAGCAAATTACTCTTCATGCCTGGTATGTACAACACATTGGAAATTGTTGACCTTTTGCCATCTTTCCTCATAATCAGAACATCACCAACACCTTCAGCTGCTAGAGTGTTGTCATTTGCAAACTTCACCGTATTCTTTGACGAGGGCTTCATGTTGACAAACCAATCTTTCCTTCCAGTCATGTGTGATGAGCATCCTGAGTTCAAGTACCACTGATCTTGGAATCTTTCTTCGTCGTTTTTTGTGACCATTAGCAACGTTTCTTCTTCTTCATGTTTCGCCAGCTTTGCATCAGTCTCTTGATTTCTCTTCTTTTCTGGACAATCACTAGCATAATGACCATACTTCTGGCAATTGAAACATTGAATGTGGCTTTTGTTTGTCTTTCGACCACCACCTCTTCCTTTACCTGCAGCACCACCTCTTTGGTTGCCTTGGTTCCAAGGTTTCTTTTGATTCGACTGGTTTCCTCCTTTGTTGCCATTCCAGCTACCTTTGCCTTTTCTCTCCTTTTCCGTCTGTGCCTGCAAAGCCATATCTTTCGACTTTCCTGCAGCTCTCTCAGCCATCCTCTGTTCATGAGACTCAAGAGTCCCTTGAAGCTCTTCCTTCGTCAACACTGACAGATCTTTCGACTCTTCTATGGAAACTACCACGTGGTCGAATTTTGGAGCCAACGATCTCAAAATCTTTGAGACAACTGCTTTCGTCGTCAGTGTTTCTCCACATACTTTGATTTGATTCACCAACCTTGTAACTCTGGTGAAGAAATCTGTAATGCTTTCGTTGTCTTCCATCTGAAGCAACTCATAGGTTTTCTTGTGAGTTTGTAACCTCACCTCTTTCACCTTCTCTGCGCCTCCAAACGACTTTTCAAGAATCTCCCATGCTTCTTTTACTGAATCAACATCACTAACCTTTTCAAAGTTATCAGGATCAACACACTGATGAATTATAAAGAGTGCTTTATAATCCTTCTTCTTCAATTCTTTGTGCGCAGCCTTTTCCGCCTCCGTTGCATTCTCCACAAGCGGTGTCACTCCGTCCTTCACAAGATCCCAAAGATCTTGATAACAGAAAATCACTTTAACCTGCTTGCACCAATTCTCATAATTGTCTTTCTTGAGAATTGGCAGGGTCGCCGGAAAGTTGTCGTTTGGATAGTTCATCGCCATCACTATCTTCCTTCCTTGAATCTCTTAACCGGAGCTCTAGATACCAGATGTTGGAAATTCACCTCACACCCTATGAAGAATTCCCTTCAATCTTGATCTCAAGATTAATGAACAAACCCACAATATGATAGTAATGGTAATAACAAGTAATTATCAAGAACAACAAAAGAGAAGAAGAATAACAAACAAGAAAGAGAAGAATGAGAGAAGAAGTATTTGGAGAAAATGTGTTACCCACAACTGTGGGATTTCTTATTGAACTTTCACTTGCTAACTGCAACTGTGAAATCTGTTCTGTTGTGATGTAGAATACAAAGCAAGGCACCCTATTTATAGTTTTAGGTTTACACTAGCCCAAAACATAAAAGGCCCAAAATATTCTAAATCAAATCTAATCATATGATATCATATCTAATCATATGAAATCAAATCTAATCATATGATATCTAATCATATCATATCAAATTAATCATATGATATCAAATCTAATCATATGATATCAAATCTAATCATATCAAATCACAATGAATTATATTTAACAATTGAGACTGCATAAATCTGCATGAAAAAATAAACATGGTGCAGAAAATCCTAAACTTTGGAAACATGGTGCAACAAAGGACTGAGAAAAGAAATACTAAAAATGAAAATTCACGAGTAGATAGATATAAGCAGAAAATCACTTTGTCAATGTAATAAACTAACTATTCTAGTATCATTATAAAACAAATAACCTTGATTTTATTTGAAGCTTCAAATCCATCCAGCTGATTTAGAAGTTCCAACATAGTACGCTGAACCTCGCTATCACCGTGTGTTGCGATAGGCATATTGATCACTGTGACCAATACCATCAAAAATCTGGCGGAACTGCACCTAACGAAGATCTTTATCAACTACTGAATCCATCAGAAAACACATTGCTTCTCGGACAGTTTTGTGATTGTTAACATAATAATCATAATTAAGATTGAGAATGTAAGGAGTGCCGCTACGCGAAAAATGACATAGAGTCGCATCGAATTTTATTTATCCTAAAGAGGGAAAGAGAAATAACTATAAAACCTTTAAGAAAAGAACATGGTCATCGTAACTAAGTTTCGGGTTCGAAAGTCGGTTATGCGAGGGAGTGCTAATACCTTCCCCTCGCATCCATCATACCCGATGTTGTCTAGTTTGAATGAGTGTTCTAGTCTAAAAGTCTACTTACTAAGGGAAAAGAGGATTGATTTTTTATTAGAGTGTCCGCCAAGAATTGTGGCCCTTGTGTTTACGTATCCTCACTTAAAAGAAGTGAAGAATCAAAGCTCCGTAGTTCGGAGGCTTAAGGAATGATTGTGTGTTGGTTGATTTTATACCTTGAAAAAGGGTTTTCGGATGATGCCCTAAAGCAAAAAAGAAGTTTGGTGAGTTGATGTTATTTTTAGGGTTTTGAAAGAAAGTTGTTCTTGATTAGGATCATGCTAAAGACTATGGGTAGAGGTGAATATTTCGAACAATCAAATCGAACGCCTTGTGTTCAAAATATTCGGAATGAGTGTATGAGAGATTCCATTCTCACTCTTTCTCCACTACTTAAGCCTCGTGGCGCGCAATCCTAATTGTATTTTATTGTGTTTTTGAATTTATATTAAAAAATGTCACTTAACGTTGGATCTATGGTTTTATTGCTTATTGAGAAAAAATTTGAAGTGATGTGAACAAGCTTGATGATGATACACTAGACAATCGACTTAGAAGGTGAAAGATGGCTCGATAAGAATCGAAAATTTATTTTTGAAAATGGTTTGAAAAATAAAAATCAGAATGACATTATTAATATACACACAATAAACATGAGACAAAGTCAAATCAGTCGGTTTGAGTACACAAGTCACACCTCACAAAATTATACATACAAATTATTAAATCAAACATGAATACTTAATAAAATAATTATTATTTTAATTAAATGGTATTAAATAAATATGTTTAATAAAAATAATAAATACTCTTCATTTTTCTTTGATATCATCTTTTTTTAATTATTATCATTTGAAATTACTACATAAGAATCCCTAATCCCTAAGCTAAAATTTAGAATTTTAAAAAATATATAAACTTTAATCCTAACATATTTCAAATTCTAAATTATTAACTAAAATAGTTCTAAATTAAAATTATTAACTAAAATATTTCTAATTCAAAAATATTAACTAAATAAAAGATATGGAGGCTTTCAACGAATTTATTACTGAGATGAATTTGATGAATCTCCCGGTGTTCGGTAATAAGTTTACTTGGTTCAACTCCAATGGCAAGTGCAGAAGTAGATTGGACAGGTTTTTGGTGGATGATACCACAATATCAATGCTTTCTCTGTTAAATCAAGTGGTGGGCAATAGAGACATCTCTGACCATAGGCCTGTGTGGTTGAAGTAGAATTTCGTGAATTGGGGGCCTAAACCTTTTAGGTCATTCAACTGTTGGTTTTCTCATAAGGATTTTATTCCGTTTGTTAAGCAGTCGTGGAACTCCTACCATGTTTCAGGTTCCTATTGTAACATTCTGATTAAGAAGTTCTCTTCTCTAAAAAGTGATATTCGAAGTTGGAATCGTAACGTGTTCGGTTGGCTAGACTTAAAGATAGAAGACAATGTCTCTAACATTAGTTCTATAGAGCTGGGAAGCGGTTCGATCTCTCTCTCCAACAGTGAAGATTCGAACAAGGTTAGATTGAGAAACCAGGAGGAGATGTGGAAGAATCTCAGGTTAAAAGAAAGCATGTTAGCTCAAAAATCCCGGTTAAAGTGGCTTCAAGATGGGGATCAAAATTCCAAGTTCTTTCATGACTCCTTAAAATCTAGGTATCGTTCGAATAACATTTCTGCTATCAGAGTGGGAGAAGTGTTAAAGGAGGATCCTGAAGGCATTAAAGGCGCAACAGTGAAGTATTTTAAGGAGAGGTTCAAGACCAAATCATCGCAAAAGTTTTCAATTGACTTAGATCATATTGTCTGCATAGAGGAGAAAAATAGGATATGTTTGAAAGCTGATTTTTGCCCTGCAGATGTCAGATATGATGTCTTCAGCTGTGACGGTAATAAATGCCCCGGTACCGATGGATTCAATCTCAAATTCATAAAGTCTTGCTGGGAGATTCTGGATGTTGACTTTTCGAACTGCATCTTGAAATTTTTCAATACTGGTTACCTTCCAAAATCCTTCGCTTCTTCTTTCATCTCGCTTATCCCGAAGACTATAAATCCCCAACAATTCGAAGACTTTAGACCTATTAGCCTCGTTAGTTGTGTGTTGAAGGTTATATCTAAGATGCTTGCGTGCAGACTCAGGAAGGTAATTCATAAAATTATTTCTCCATCTCAAACTGCTTTCATACTGGAACGGCAGATCTACGACGGTGTCCTGTTGGCTAATGAGGTGGTTGATTTTGCTAAGAGATTCAAGAAAGGGTGTCTTTTCTTCAAAGTAGATTTTGCTAAAGCTTATGACTGCGTGGATTGGCTTTATCTAGATGCTCTGCTTGTTAAGATGGGGTTTGGTCCTAAGTGGACGAAATGGATTCGCGGCTCTGTTTTCAATTGTTTTATTTCTATTCTCATCAACGGCAGCCCTTCGAAGGACTTTAGGGCTGGCAGGGGTCTGAAACAAGGCGACCCTCTCGCTCCATTCCTATTCGCTATAGCTGTAGAAGGGCTGTCGAGCTTGGTGAAATCAGCGGTTGCCGGTAATATGCTTTCCTAATTAATGATTCATGGTCAACCAACTGTGAGTATTCTCCAATTTGCTGATGATACTTTACTCATCGGAGATGGGTCAGTGTCAAACATTTGGGCTTTCAAGGCTATTCTTAAGGCATTCGAGCTAATTTCAGATCTCAAAATTAATTATTCCAAAAGCTGTTTGTTTGGGATTCATATAGATCCTGACTTTTTAGTGGCTGCTGAAGATTTTCTTCACTGTAAATCGGGAAAGTTGCCATTTAATTTCCTTGGTATTACTGTTGGAGGCAACCATCGTCGATACTCCTTCTGGAAACCGGTTCTGCTATGTTTGAAGAATAAATTGTCTAATTGGCACGAGAGAAATTTGTCTATGGGGGGCAGAGTCACTCTCATTAATTCGGTCCTTGCAAACCTGCCCATCCATTATCTGGCTTTCTTCAAGGCTCCCCTAAAGGTTGTGAAGGAATTTATAGCGATTCAACGGCGGTTCTTATGGGCTGGGAACTCGAGTAAGTCTTTTATCCCTTGAGTTTCTTAGAATTCTGTTTGTAAACTTAAGGAAGATGGTGTCCTGGGTATTAAGCATGTTGGTAGGTTCAACAGTGCTCTGTTGGCAAATTGGCTTTGGAGATTTCAAACTGGCAGCAATGAAATTTGGGGGAATACCCTTACTAACAAATACGGTAACCTTAGCATTAAATCTCAAACTTATTCCAACGTGGATAGTAGGAACTCCGATTCGTTGTGGATGAAGGATATTATGACTAATGCATCTTTAAACTCTCAAGCCAACTTCTGTAATTTCATGGCCTGCTCTGTTGGTGAAGGTAATGACGCGACATTTTGGCAGTCAAGTTGGATAGGCGACTTGCCGTTAAAAGTCAGATTCAATGGTTTGTTCCAGAGTTTCTCTATGAAGAAATTGTCCGTTCGTGATATGGGATACTGGGAGGATGGGCAGTGGATCTGGAAGTTGAGAGATTTGTTGGCAGAATCAGACTTTCATCCTGAACCAGATTGGTCTGACTGTTGTAGGTTGCTGGAAAATATCTCAGTTACTCCTGGTGAATCCGAAAAATGGCGGTGGACTTCTTATGATTCTCTATCCTTCAAGGTTAGTTCTTTTTATTCAACCCTTTCCTACTCCCTTCCTGAACAAGACATTCGGTCAAACTGTGCTTCCCTTATTGAGTCCTTATGGAAGACGGTTATTCCGACGAAAGTGCAAATTTTCAGTTGGAGATTGGCACTTGATAGATTACCTACGAGATCTAATTTATCAAAAATAAGGGTTCTTGATTCCGAGCAGGATTTGTCTTGTGTTTTTTGTTCAAGTATCCTGGAGGACGTTTCCCATCTTTTCTTCTCGTGCCCTAAATCTTCTCAGGTTTGGAACAAGATCTGTGAATGGGCAGATATAGATATAATTTCGGATTATTGCTGCTATTCCCAGGCTAAGGAGTGGAACACGAGCCTTAGAGGTCGGTGTCTAGCGAGTAAAGTTTATTCGATTTGGTTTATTACTTGCTGGTGTATCTGGAGGTCTAGAAATAATTGTATTTTTAATAATGTAGTCATTGAGGTCGATAGTATTGTTTTCGACATTAAACTCTATTCTTGGAATTGGTTGATTCTAGGTAGGAAGGGGAGCAAGTCGTGTTGCTTGTATGATTGGTTTAAATTCCCCTTTGATTTCTTGTAATTGGATCTTGGTTTGAGATTTCCTTAATCTCTTTTTAATTTGGTTTGCTTATCAAAAACAAAGAAGTTGATCTAAACCTATTAAATAAACAAAATAAGAAGAAAAGAAAGGAAAAAAGAAAAGAAAAGATGGCCCAAATGCTAGACCGTATGGACAGGGGTCGGGTCAGACCCAGTCCATTTACTGCTAAGTGGAAAGGGGAGTTTAAGAAACCCTAGAAAGGATACTAAACGGCCGTGCAGAAAGATAAAGTAAGAACACGATTCTTAAAATGGAAAAAAAGGAAACTCGGTCCCCTGTTTCTCCAAATCTCACGATTCAAACACTCACTTAAATCAAGCTCTTATTCGATTCATCTCCCTCACACTCCGTCTGTTCAATCGATTCGCTCCTCTTTTGATCTCTCTTTCTCACCGTGACCAAACAAACCATGGCCAAAAATCATTCTTTTGAAACAAAATTTCTACGAATCTTTCTCTCAATCCACTCCCTCGCGGTTATGTACACAACAACGTGAATCCAATATTAAAAGAGCAGCAAGTACACGTGGGCCATACAAAAACAAGGCATAGTCGTAGAAAACATTGGAGTTGTGGCAACATAAAACAAGCGATGCAATTTGAAAAAAGAGCAAAGCGAATACCTCACAAAAGATTCTCTGGACGAGTCTTAGGTACGTTTTTTTTGTGTCTATCTCCTTCTGCGGTTTTTCCCTTTTTCTGTGAGTTTCTGGACTTCTATCGGTATGGCTGGTTTTTTGATTGAACTGTTATGCTGTCATTTTTTTATAGAAGTTTAAGTTCTTCGATTTCTTGATGTCCTATGTTCTCCTGTTAAGATGGAGACTATCCTGCTTTTATTGATGATGAGTTTGTGTTTTTATAGCAGAAACATTAGGGTTTTAGTCTGATGAACTGATATACATGTAATGGAGCAGAAGTGTCAAATTCGTTGGTACATGTTTCTTGCCATTTTTATGTAATCTGTTCTGCTCTTGTTTCTGTCTTTGAATTGATCTGTTTGTCTGTAAAAATCAGAAATTTGGTGTGCTTGTTACTTGCTTTCCGAGGTTTAGAATTTGCTTTTCCAAAATAGTGAAAGGTGTCTATGGTAATTTGTTGCTGTAATTTTTCTGCATTTCTGAATTTATTTATTTATTTGTGTTTGGGACCTCTTGGCGGTCTCATGATTCCCCCATCTTTTTTTGGACAGAATTTGAATATGGTTTGTGATTTTTTTTTTTATAGAATTTTTGAATGGTTTATGAAATACACTAAAGTTGAATAACATAGTTTGACCTTTGTACTTTGTAGGAGTTTAAGGCTTGGCTTGGAGTGGAAGAAGAACATGAAGATTGATCATGAGGGTTTAGGCATGGAAGCTTATTCTTTTAGGCATAACTTAGGCTTAGGAACTTTGTAACAATGGAGTTTTTTCTTGTAACACTTGTGAATTTGATTATTAAATCTAGGAACCTTGGATTTTTAAATGGTGGATTTGTATCATGAATTTGGGTGATTGTACTTAGCATTTGAATGAATTTTGCACTTTGTAAAGATTCCACAAAATTGTAATGAAAAATATTCATCTTATAAACCTCGAACCTTAATATGATCCTTGAAAACTTCTCATAATTCTCACATTTTCCACATGGATGCTCACAATTTACTCTTGGTTAATAAATCTCGTGGTTTAAGACTCTCTCGAATCAAAGCTTAACTTAAAACCAATTAGTCATCATTTGAAATCAATTCTTTCCATGGATGGAAATAAATCAAGACTAAACTTGAGACAATCATTCTGAACATGTCTTGTAGAGGGACTTAAACCACTTAAAAACACCTCTTGAAAATAGCTTGGGACATGGCCTAAAATCATCTCGAATCATTGAGATGTAACTTAAAATCGAATTGAATCCAAATGATCATTCTCTGAACTTTAAGTAATTCGTTTGCCAAAAAATCCATTCAAATGCATCCCTCAAACAATCCTTGACAACTTTGAATAAATTAGACCCATAGGTTCACTTTTCTCAAAAGGAACCACGCTAACATCCATTCTCGTATCCAAATTAAATTATGTCTTATCCAATAAGCCTAAATATTCAATTGAATAATAATAAAAACAACAAACCCTATCCAATAGATTACTGAGAACATAATCCCCAAAGCTTAAGTGGCAAGAAACGTCTTGTCTTGACAAAAATCTCAAAGTACACCCTGTTTAAATGACATGCATTTCTATAAAGGAGAGATCATGACTCAATCCTTACACCATCTGTAATGACTTGTGAAACCAGTAACTGGAAGAGACCCTTAGGTGATGAAATTGTATTCATCCAGGCCCATTGTAGAAATAACCAGCCATAGCGAATAACATCTTTTCTTCGTTGACTAAGATTAGGTCAAATTTTCTTATCTGAAATAGACGAAAGAACACTGAACCAGACCATTCCTTATCTTATAGGCCCACATGCTTGGTATGAAGCATGGTAATGTATGATATAATGAATGTACGATATGAGGAGGGTGAAAATGAGGGTGTGACAAGGAGCATTTGTGAGAACCGCAGACACTCCCACCTATATTAACCGAAATAAGTGTCAAGCACAAGAAAATCTTAATCAGCTTATATAAATTGTTAATATAAAGTATCTACGGACCTTACTAGTGCATTTTCAGGACCAACCTTTTTGTGGTGGGTGTAACGCGACCTTTTTTCTCTGGAAACATAAACCAACCTTGGAAATTGATTTCCTTCTATGTCGCGCGTGAATTTTTTCCTGGCCAAGAGGTTCCGTCTTGCATGGTCCACCCTTCATTTGGTGTTTTCTGAGCCTTTGCAACCAAAGATTGTTTTCCTGACCAAAATGAAAGACGATCGTTCACCCTCTCGTTCAAACCTCGCGGATAGCCTATTAGTATAAGTAACCTTATTGATAGGAGACCATTTAGGGAATTGATCCAACACCCAGGAAAATGCGTACCAGATCTCATAGATGATAGATGTCAAACATAGACAAAAAGCACTATCAACCGGATGTGTAACCCGACAATACAAAATGATACAAGGAAAGCACAAAATTCTACCTCAATAATCTTCAACTTCAGATAATCTCTTCCACTGGCTTCTTCTTGTATCTGAAATTCCTCTTCAATACTCTGAGCTTCTTGAGATGCAACTCTTTGATTCAATAGGATCCACTGCGACAGTTTCTTTGGTACTCTCGTCGATGATCCTACAAAAAAATAATCGACGCAGAATCATTCACAGGTTCATCAAGAGCGAAAAAGTAATAAACAAAATAAAAAGATTGAGAAGTTACAAATAGTAGATATGTGTAGGTCTTCCTTAGATATGGGTATATGTACAACCTGGAAAAGCTAAATAAAACAACATTAAAAACAAAAAATCCATCACAATATCCAGGAAATCATGTATCATCACTCAAAATCAACAAACTTAATTTCTATTCTAAAAAACCTAACCACAAATTATCTCTTTTTCATTACATCCATTTATGATGAACCCTAAATGCAATTTTGGTGAAGAAAGAAGAAGAAAGAGAAGAAGAAGACCAGAGAGAGAAATGAAGAAGAAAGAGAAATGAGAGACGAGATTAAAAATCAGAAAGAAGAAAGAAGAAGAAGAGCAGAGAGATAAATGAAGAAGAAAGAAATGAGAGAGGGTTTGGAAACCAACCCATGTAACCAGTCATCTATGGGAAAAAGATGTCACGTGCAGGATTGTTAAAACAAAAACGTGGAAGGCTGTGGAGCAAAAAGGGAAATTCGGTCCTTTCCACAGACATTAAACTTTTTATATAATATATTTAATTTAATTTAATTTAATATTTATATAAAATGTTAAATTAAAAAATATTTAACTATTAGCTATTAAAAAGATGTAATAATAAAAATGATATTTAAGTATATTTGGTAGAGTGAATAAGTATGGGATGTGTTAGATAATTTTATATTATTATATATTAATTATATCTTAATAAAAGTGGTTTTGTCTTTTTGTATTGTTGCGGTGGAAATAGGATATCAAACTATTAATTAGTTTGAATCACAATTCTTGATTCACAACCGCTCTTTGATTTATTCGAAGAAAAAGGTCAAAAGAGGGAAAACCTATTTTTGCATCATAAACACAATGCGGGGAGAGACCTAGGTAAGGGGTTGGTTAAATTTAGGGAAGATACTAGCACCCTAAATTTTTGTAGTACTCTACAGGAACCTTTTGTTTAAAGTATGCTTTTTTATTTTTATTATTTACTTGAGGTATATATTGAGCTAAGGGATAGAGTGACCTAAAAGACCTAAGGGTTAGTCCTAAGTTTACTCGGCAAGATGTCGCATCTTGTGCCTACGTATCCTGGATAAGGAATGAAATCAGAGTAATTGTAGTTCCCCTCGAAAGGGAGGTTAGAAACTTCTTGACTGTGGTCAAAGTTTCAATGGGGAGTAAGCATTTCTTAAGGAAACGCTTACGTGGAGTCTTGAAACTCATATTTCTACATTGAATTGTTGATTGAAAATTAGGGTTAAATTAGGGATTCCACATTGGGAAACCCTAAAACAGAGTACGGCGACTCTTTGACCTAAAGCTAGGGTAAAGGGTATTTTCGTCCACGGCGGGACGCCTATGAATTAGGGTTTTAGAATATGAAAAGGTTAAGGGTTAGTACTATTGACTCGGCGATCAAATGGCTATACCTAATTCCTTCGGGAGGCTAATAATGGTAAAAACATGCAAACAGACGAAATATATCATAGTGGCATAATTAAGGTGCGAGAAGTAAAGAAACGGTAAAGAAATGCGAAAATTACAAATCCCAAAACAAATGCGAAAATAAACAAAATAACTGCGATCACGGCCTCGCGTAAATTACATTCATGCCAAAAAAAAATAGTACGAATGAAATGATAATGATAAGCTGAAACAACAAACTAATGAGGGTTAGACGAAAATGAAGCAGCTAAATCAAAAACTTTATTTTTTTGAATTTTATTTAAAGGGAAGAATTAATTTTTGCATTTAAAAGGAGAAATTATTTTAATTTTTGATATATTTTTTTAAAAAAACTTGTTTTATTTTGATTAAAGAAAAATGCTTTGATGAAGAACAAATCTGTTTTAATTTTAAGGTTTTAAATGAAGAAGAGTTTGTTTTTAATTTTTGTTGTAATAAAAAAATGTTTTAATTTTAATGTTAAAAAATGTTTTAATTTTTTGAAATTTTGTTTTGATTAAGAAAATTGCTTCTTAAAAAAAGGGTTCTTAATTAAAAAAGAAATGATTTTTTCAAAAAAAGGGTTTTAATTTTTGGCTTGGGGTTTTAAAAATAAAAGAAGTGTTAGTAATAAATTAAAATATAATGTGATTACTAGTTACAATTTAAAATAATAATAATAATAATAATAAGATAAAAAAAGATAATATATTAATATGATGATATAATAAATAAAAAAAGAAATAGAAATAGAAATAAAAGGAGTGGGGATAGGTGGATGGTGTTGCTGTGTTGTTTTGAGGGTTTGAGAAAAAATCCTTTCCCTTGTTTTGAGGGTTTGGGAAAAAACTCTTTCCCTTATTTTTTCCAACCGGCAGCGGCTCCCACGACCATTGGTGATTTTTGAAGCCTTTCCCTTCCTTCTTCTTTGCGTGTTATCCCTCCCTCTTTGTCTTGCTGAAACCTGAAAAATGAAACCCATGAATTCTGTTATTTACAAAATTAAATGCTCACCTCGTTGACGGTTTGGATTTGTTGATGATGATACTTAATGAAGGAAGGTGATGATGATTCTTGTTCTTCTTCAAAACTCCTCCTCAGCTCCCTCTCACACTCACAACTCCTTACACACGATCTCTTGCCAATTGTGTTATTTTCTTCATTCAAAATAAAGTGGCACTAGAAACCTTGTAAAGGTAGGACAAAATTTGAGGTAGTACATGTATTATTTAATATTTATATTTTATTGGAATTATAATTCTATAAATTTTTTGTCATTTTAATGAAAATCTTAGTCTCTCTTATCTTTTTTTCTTTTCTTTCTCTTATATTAATATGGTATGGAAAAGTTTGGTTGCTTAAATGAGATATTTGAAACAATAAATGTAAAAGAGATAGAGAGAAAGTACACAAAGATTTGTTTAGGAAGTTTCCTAATCGACCTCGCTATGTGCACGCTTGTTCTCAATTCGAATTCGAATTGAGATCATGTAATTAACCTTACTTTGCAATAGTATTTTTACAAGAGAAATGTAGCAATCCAACCAAACAAACACTAAGCTTTATGTTGATCTTAGCAATTTCTCTTCCTTTGATCTGAGCTTGATCAAGCCACCCAACAATGCTAATTCGATTCACCGTCTCACGCTACTCCTTTGCAAAAACTGCAGCCCTTCAAAGTCTTCACCTGATCGAATTTGAATTGCAACCTATTGTAACCCAAGATTTACCAAGATGGTCCACCATCTCACACTAATCTTTTGCAAGAACCGCAATCCTTCAAAGTCTTCACTCAATCGAATCCAAACTTGAGTAATCTTGTCCAAAACCTTCAAATTCACACTTTGATCTTAAAAGAAAACCCCACCTTGGTTTTCTTATTTGAAAACCCCCTAAGATCTCAACCCAATTTACAATACACAAGCTAAATTGGACCTTACTAACTTGATTCTGGATGACACCTAAACAATGAATGATTATGTGTACCTTGTTTGTGTGTATGCATAAAACCAAGGTTGAAGATGAAGATGACTCTTAGTATGTTCTAGGTTTTATTTATGATTTTACCAAAATCAATGAAAAAGAATTATGCATGTAGCAGGTATATAAATGCATGCATGTTAGGAAGAAAAAGGAATGCAAAAGACTTGAGAAAATTATGTATTTTTTGAAACTTTCGTTGCATAGGTCAACCTAAGAAAGTCATGTGCCGACCTGTTCAACGCATAGGTCGGCCTGTATAAGGTCATGTGTTAACTTGTGAATGTCATGCACTGCGCTGCCTATGTATCGACCTGAAGAGGCGGAAAATGGAACAAAACCTACAAACTTTAATATTGCAACACAGGTATAGACCTATGGAATGGATGTGTCGACCTATAGATAAAAAACTTTTCTATATGTCGGCCTATGGAATGGATGCAATATTTAACAAAAAAAAATCATACATTTTTTATGCACGCGACCTTTTCCAAGTTGTTTCCAAATGTTTTTATGCTTCCTAATGCTAAGATGCACATTGAGAATCAGAGGATACGATTCAATATACATTACCGCTAAAGTATCCTAGTTTTGACATCATGCAAAATACATCTAATGAAAAGTTGCACTCACATACTCCCGCTTTTTTATGATGGAAAACTTGAGACGATGTATTTCATGTCTTTATGAAGCTCCCCTAAATATATGCATCCCAACTTCATCTTGCATCTAGCTTCTGCCTCTTTGACAACATCAAAAAGAGACAAAGCAAGCCATGAGATGTATCTTGTAACATACATAATCAAATATACCATACAAAGGCGTTTGCAAAAGTAAGATCATCAATATCACAACACTCACATATAATGATGTACATATTGGAAAATAATTCCTAAACATAAATAAAAGCAAATACAACAACAATGTAATATGATTTGCCATGATTAATGCTAAATAGCATACACTAAACATGAAAGATGCAAAATACAATGTAATAAAAAACTCTTGAGTTGTTTCAAAGGTGACACGATTATGTGATATAAACATTTGGTGTTCCCAAAACGCTGCACACACGTGTGCTCTAGCAAGACGATTAATATTTATCACCACTTAAACCAAAAACAAAGATGTTATCATAACAATAACACACTACGGAAATTTTGCTAACATTATAACATGTTCAATCATATTTCATATTGGAATAGATAAACAACATCATTACAAACATCATGTAAAAGCTAATAATATTGAACATGCTCATACACAAACACCAAATTTCAAGTATAGGAAGAGAATAGCATGAGTCACTATAAACATATAAATTGAAAGACATCGATTAAGATTTTTGAAAGTGAACAAACACGGTATTTTTCATACATCAAGTATATGGAACATAGATAACATGCACAAGTAAAAGGCTTACTTTCAAAAGGAGAAATGAAACATTATTACCTTGCTTAGGAATTTATGAGATATGCACTAGCATGTAATTGAACTCTCAAGAAAAGTTAGAGAAAAAATAATATAAAATGCATGCAATAAATCACATTTAAGTAAGATTAGAGATATCAAGTAGGATTAATACCCTTTTTGGTCCCCTACCTATACCTCAGGGTCCATTTTGGTCCTCTTCCTTTTAAAATTTCCAAGTTGATCCCTTACGTTGTGTAACAAAATCAAAGTGGTCCTTTCTGTCAAAAACTGGCTAACGACGTTAATTTAGATGACGTGGAAGCTGAGGTGGATTGGTGGAATGTCTATTCATCACCTTCTTCTTCCTTGTTGCTGAAACACTTTTCTATTTTCCCCCAAATTCAACCCTAATGCAAAATGATTCCCATAATCCCCTAATTGAAACCTAAATCATCATCTAATCATGAGTTATATGTGTGGTTCGTCGTCATCATCTAGAAACCGAAGTGAATCACAGGTATTTATCAGCTCTAATCTTCCATGGAAGCTTCTATGTCGTTGTGGAGATAATGTTATACTTCGTAAGACAAGAACTGTCAAAAATTATGCAAAGCTTTTTTGGAGTTGTCAACATTTTAAGGTAAGGTTTAGTCTGAATAAGATAAGTTGAATGTTGTTGAAATGTCTATGTAATTCATTGCAATTTGCATTCTCAATCTCTATAGGGATATATCAATGTTGGTTATAGATTTTTTGAATGTTTATATGAAGAAGCTAGAGGTGAAAAGGAGAAAACCCTGATGAAGAATCAATGGAAGATAGATGTGCTTAATCAAGAGATGGAAGAAGCCAAAAAAGAGGTTGAAGTTTTGAGGCTCAATAATATGGAATTAGATGATGCTTTAAAGAAGACCATTAAGTGGAAGAAGATCTGGAAGTTTATGTTCTATGTTGTTTTATTTGTTTTAGTAATCAAATTATTGTAAAAGAATTCAAGTTATTGTGAGAGGTTGAAGTATTCTGTTCTTTGTTTTAGTGTTTAAGTTGTAGTAAAACTTGCATTATTCAAAGTTTCCAAGTTAGTTGTGTTCTTTTGTTACATGATTTAGTTGGACAAGTTAAAATTTCATTATAGTAATATCCGTGTTCTATTGTTATATGACTTAGTTAGACAAGTAAAATAACATAAATTTGGTATAACCGACATTTGATCAACATAGACCTTATTCGAATTTGAGAAACATAAAACCTAGTTCAAATGGAACATAACATAAAACTTGTTCAAAATACCATAACATAATTTGTTACTGACACTTGATATCAACATAAGTTGTCACAGACACTTCAAAATAACATAACATAAACATTTCAAAATAACATAACATCAACCATGTTCTTAAAACAAAAACTACATAAATCTAATGGGTTTCTTCGTGTTATTTCTGTTGGTTGGAGTGGTCCTCCTAGTTGTAGGTCCCACTGCATTTTGTGATGCACTTAGTCTGGTAGTTAGTCCCTTTGAAACATAAGCCATTGTAACAGATGTTTGTCTTGGTTTCCTAAAGGCAACTTCTGTGGCCTTGCTTGTGCTGGTGTTTCCATAGGATGACTTGTTTTAGTTGAGGTTGCCCTTGGTTGAGTTCCTTGAGTTGATGTTGCCCTTGTCTGAGTTCCTTGAGTTGGTGTTGGTGTTTCCCTTGGTTGAGTTCCTTGAGTTGTGGTTGGTGTTGCCATTGTCTGAGTTCCTTGAGTTGATGTTGGTGTTGCCCTTGGTTGACTTCCTTGAGTTGGGGTTGGTGTTTCCCTTGGATGATTTGCTTGATTTGGTGTGGGTGTTGCCCTTGGCTGAGTTCCTTCTGTTGGTGGTTGAGTCCTCTTACATGTGGATTTATTGTGTCCAGTCTGTTTGCACCTTGTACACCTAAGTATCATGCCAGTTTTTTTTTTCATTTTTCTATTTATCCCATCAACTTCACCCTGCTCACGGTTCCACCTCTTCTTTGGTCTTCCTGACATTTTTTAGATTTTGGTTGCTGCATATTTGGATACTCTGTTCTAACCCATAAATTTGTTCCATTAACAAGATAAATGATAGGTTCATAAACTGAAATATACATTTCCTTCTTATAATACTCTTGGATGTAATCATCAACACTTAGATTTCTACTCTTCATTGTTGACATAACATGAACATAAGGGAGACCTGTCAATTGCCATTTCCTGCATGAACAATCTTGTTCCTTTAAGTTGACAGCAAAAATATCACCTTGATTCTCAATGTGTCTTACTTCAAATATAAACTCAGATGACATCTTACAAAATAGTATAAAAAGTCACATAAAGTATAAAAACTAAAGAAATTAAGAAATTTTATTAAAGTATTTTTTGTTCCTTACTATCCAGTAATTTGTGTAAGTGCTTGTTTTTTCCCCACTTTCTTCCTAATATTTGGCAAAACATCCCCATCATTTAATTGTGATAATTTCACCATATTTGTTGTCCACCTTTCCATGATGTAGCCCCTTATTTCTTATAGCATGGTCACCAACGGCTTTGCTCTTGACTCTACAATCACACTATTGAAAGACTCTGACATGTTATTCAATACAGAATCACACTTTGAAGTTGTCCTAAAATATGATTTACTCCAATATCTGGTGGAGTCTGTATCATGTTCTTGTAAGCCTCTTTATGTATCTGTCGCATACCTCTCATTTCCCTTTCCCATGCTTGTGGGTAAGTAGCTCTAACAGCCTTCCAAATTATCTCCTTCAACATTTTTCTTGGATAATTCTTCTTGAAATTATTGTATAAGTGTCTTACACAATATATTTGTTCAACATTAGATAGTAATTCATCCATTGCAGGAAGAAGACCCTATAAAATTAAACCAAATGATGATGACTACATAGGTTTACTAGACACATCATACTCTAACAAGAAAATGTAAAAAAATAGAGTGGTACCTTTTGCTGATCAAAAATGAATGTATATGTTCTACATTCTTCCCTACCACCTAGATTATCAATGAGGAGTTCCAAGAACCACGACCACCTGTCTTTAGTTTCCCCTTCCACTACAGCAAAAGCTATAGGTAACATCTGGTCATTGGGATTTGTACCAATAGCTGCCAAAATCTGAACTCCACAAAGCCCCTTTAAGAAGCATCCATCAAGACCAATAATATGCCTACACAACTTGAAACTCTTTTTGCAAGCAGTATAGAAAATATATAACCTCTTGAAATAAGGCCTTCTATCCTCAACACTTTCTTGGACTGGTGTGACATTTAACTTGACAGTTGAACCAGGACTTGTCCTTAGAATTTCATGACAGTAATCATATATCCTTGTATAATCCCCTAAAAATGAGCCATCAACCATATCCCTAGCTGCAAATTTGTCCCTAATTGCCTTTGTCTTATTAACCCCCACATTCCATTTCTTTTGAGCCTTTTCCTTTATATCCTTTAGCTTCAGCTTAGGATTATTTTTCAGTGAATTTTGTAACCTCTTGCTAAGCCATTTTGTACTCATCATCTTTACATTCTATTCCCTAAAGCAATTGTGATTATCAACTATTTTCCTAAGTTGTCAAGTCTCCTCATTAGGAAGCTTTCCATAATATGCCACCCACTGGCAGCTTTCCTTACACACCACCTTCACTTTCTTTCTGTCATTTTTTAAAAACTTAAGACCTCTACCAGATTGGACAACATACATTTGAATTGCTTCCTTAAAGTCACTTTTTGAGTTAAAATAAGTTCCCAACTCCCATTTATAATTAGTCATATCTTTCATTAACTTAAATATAGGACACTTCTTCTTTCTTGGTACATCACTCTCCTCACTATCACATCCACTATCTAACTCCTCACTATCATAAAAACATCCATTCTCCTCTCCACTATCTCCTTCCCATTTCTTTTTCTTCTTGTTACTTGTTCCTTCATAATTTCCATCATATTCAACAAGATTGTCTAAGTGTTCTTCCGAGTAATCCACACTCATATTAGAATCACTAAATGTAACTTTCAAAGCACTATCATAATTGTAACTCTTATCTTTACTATCATCAGAGCTTGTAACCATATTCAATAAACCAACATTAACATTTATACCATCATGAACCTCACCGTCATTGTTCACACTCTCACCTACATTCATACCCTCAACACCATTATTGTTCACTTTCTCACCCACATTCATACCCTCAACACCATTATTTTTCACACCCTCACCATTAGTACCTACATTCATATCCTTTATGACTTCTTCATAAAGATCTTCAAGGATGGACTCTACCTCAGAATTAATCTTATTTATAGGTTCTTCATCTATGGCTTCTTCCTCCATCATGTTTATAGGATTCTCAACATATCCTAGTTGAGATAACATATGTTTTATGTAAATGTCAACTTTCAAATGTACCCTATAGAGGTCAGTTACCTCTAACACACCCTTATCATTCTTAAGAACATTCATCCCAAAATTGGGGTCATTGTAATATATAGTGTATACCTCAGTGTAACACAGATCTTTTAGAACACCAACCAATTCAAAGTATGACCACCTATCCACATCTATCTCTAAATCATTACATTTACCCCCCCCCCCCCCCCCCACATAATCGATTTTTTCAGAGTCCACAAGCTCACCACTATGATAAATTTTCAAACACAAAATTTCTTCCATTTCTACCTAAGACAAGAAAGTGTAACATAATAACAAATTTCAAAAGGGGCAAAAAACCTAGATATCTAATAAAATCAAGAAAACGCAACATTTACACACATTCATAGTATATAAGGATATGTAAACTAACCGTCATCTATGTTGCGTCTTTGTCTTCCTCAGTGCATCCTTCGTTCTCTCTTCATGCTCTTCGTCATTCTCACTTGTTTCTTCTCACTTCTTTGTCTGCTAAGGCTTGCTATTTCAACATATGTATTAATCAATCAATTAAAATGCTAATATTATGCTACTTTAGATGATACCTCAGCAAAGTCAATACTCATCATGCCACATAACCAAACCATTTATTACACCTCACTAATAACGTAACACGCCAGCCAGATTTTTGATAATAATTTAACGTTTCTAATATACAGGAATAGCGTGGTACCATTTTAATAACGTAAGGGACCAACTTGGAACTTTTAAAAGGAAGATGACCAAAATTGACCCCGAGGCATAGGTAGGGGACCAAAAAAGATATTAAGCCTATCAAGTATCTCCAATTCCCTTCAAATGTTGAAAAATAGTTTGGTTGCAGGAGATTTTGTAAAATGTGTACTATGCAACTTTCCATTCCTAATTTTACTTTTTATATAAACTTTTATACATAATATAATTTAATATTTATATAAATTTTAAAATTTAAAAAGTATTTAATTATTAGCTATTCAAACAAAAAAAATGTAATAACAAAAAAGATATTTAAGTTTATTTGGTAGAGTGAATAAGTATGGTATGTGTTAGATGATATTATATTATTATATATTTATTGTATCTTAATAAATGTGGTTTTGTCTTTTTGTATTATTTAATATTTATATTTTATTGTAATTTTTATTCTCTAAAATTTTTGTCATAAAAATGAGAATCTTAGTCTTTTTTTTTTTTTATCTTTTTTCTTTTCTTTCTCTTTTGTTGAAAAGTTTGGTTGATTAAATGAGTTATTTGAAACAATAAAATTCTGCACTAATTTTGTTGTGGTGGTTTATTTTCTTACCCATTCAATTTATTAGTTTCATCAATTAGCATGGTATAATTTGTTTCTCTCTAACAAAATTGAAAGAAGTTCTTTTCGGTCCTTCTGCATTTGAGTTTGTTCATGTTTTAAATTCTTAGAATAGTAGCAATGGTCAATGATAAATATGATTATTTCAATAATCTTTTAGTGTTCAACTCAATGAACAAAATTATGATTATTGGATTTATATAATATTTTTTAAAAAAAGAAAAGAGATGTGAAGTTATGTTGATGAAACTTTTGTTGAGGTCACAGATAAAAAAGATGAAGTAGTATATGCAAAAAAGTTAGAAATATGAGATGTTAGTAATTCAAAGATCCTTACTTAGATCAATAGTTGTGTTTCTCAATCAATAGGTGTGCAATTCGAAAAATATGACACTATTAATGAGGTTTGAGATTACTTGGAGAGTGTCATTAGGGATTTTAAACAAAATAATATGATCATTCAAGAATTTCATCCAGTTGTGACTTATGGAATCAACTAGCTCTTATAGAATCAACAGAATTAAAAATTGTAAATACATGCACCGATCAAAGAGAAAAGCAATGTATTGTTCAATTTATGAGGACCTTCAAGATGATTTTGAGAGTCTTCATGGAAGAATTCTACATTGTCCCCCTCTTCAAAATATTGATTTAGTTATTAATGAGTTATTGACAGAAAAAATCAGACTTAAGTTTCACTCTAATATGATTCCAAATAAAGAAATTCTCTACACTTTTCCGTCTATTTTTGTTGCTCTTATTCACAAAGAAAAATATCAAGGTAGAATTGGATTTGGTTAGTAGTGATAAATTTTCTTTTTGAATGGAAAAGGTCATTGAAAATCTTAGTGTCCTAAATTGTTCAGAGCATAAGGAATTTAAAAATTCCATCATTCAATGTTATTGTTAATGCTCCTACTACTATTGGTTTTGGTTCTAATTATGTATATCTATCAAATACCACTTCTCAAATATGTGATATTACGGACCAGCTCCAAAAAATTCTTGCCACTCAACCATGTGTCGTGTCTCCCTTCTGAGTTAAAAGTCCATACTTTTCTAGACGGCCAGGTATGTATCCTTTCATATGGATCATTGATTCTGGAGCATCACATCAAATGACATACTATGGCAAAACATTTGTGTCTTTAAATCTTGATTCATCTATATCGATTATGATTATTGATGATGCATTTTTGCCATTAATATGATTTGGTTTTGTCTCTATAACTAATATGTCATTTTATGGTGTTTATTATATTCCTAATCTTACTTTGATTCATTCTTCTGTTAGTCAATTATGTGATTTCGATTATTTTGTTATATTTTCTTCAACTTCTTATTGTGTGCAAGATCCATATTCTAAGAGCTGACAGGGACAAGTCATAGACATAAGGGATTTATGTTTTGGATAAGCTGAGAGTCAAAGATACTGCAACCTCAACTTATAATTCCACTACTGATTTATTAGTTTTTTCATTTGAATTCTTCCTCTTGTATTTTTTATCCATGGCATTAATTCCGTATATGACATGTATTTGCTTCTAGATTAAATTACTTGCATTCTACTAAAACTTTAGGAAACACATGGAACAAAATAGGCCAACATGTATAAGGTCATGTATCGACATGTGGCTGTCATGCACTGCCTAGGTGTCGACCTAAATAGGAGACACATGGAACAAAATATACAAACTTTAATTGCAGCCTATGTGTCGACCTATATATTGAATGTGTCGACCTATATATGAAAAATGTTTTCTATAGGTCGACCTGTTGACGTATGTGCCGACCTATAATGCAATTTGTCATAAAAAAAAATATTTTTCATACATTTTTTATGCATGAAACTTGTTGTTAATAAAATGCCTTGAAACAAAATACAAACGGTTTGTTTATATTCAAGAAACACACAAGGGTTAGGGTTAACAAAGAAAATAAGCAAGAAGAACAAAAGAAACAACAAGGATTTATTATAAACTGTTATTCTTTCCTTTATCTATCAAACAAGATTACAAGTATACAAGAATAACAAATAACCTCTCTCTCTTGAATTAGGATTTTATCTTCCTATTTTTCCTTATACAAGATGAGAGACTAGTATGCTATTTATAAGAAAAAAATAGCACACTAACCTAATGGGCTTTTTAAGAATTATTCATTACAAGCTAACTTAAACAATTGGGCTTACAAGCAGGGCCTAATTCAACATGCTAACAAACCTAGCAATATTGACTAATGCATGTTAGAACAAACTTCGACTACAACGCGCATTACTCCGAAAATATACTAGAGTTCAATCCAATATCACACAAATCTCCACCTTGGATCTAACTCTATAACATCAAGAAACTAGATTTTTTCATGCAGCTTTATCAACAACATACAGTGGTAAAACTTGCAACTGGGCAACGCCTTTGTGATCATATCAGTAGTCTTATGATCTGTCGAAACCATCAGCACTTGGACTTCTCCACACTCGATCACCCCTTTGACAAAATGTAGCCTCACATCAATATGCTTGGCTCGCTCAGGATAGGATGAATTCTTTGATAGGTGTATTGCACTTTGAGTATCACATTTAGCATTGATAACTCAACCTTGAAGTTTCAGCTTTTTTGCAAAATCTTCAAGCTACAATGCTTCCTTCACAACTTCAGTTAGGGCGATATATTCCACTTCAGGGGTAGATAAAGCAACAACCTTCTAAAGTGTTGCTTTCCAACTAATTTTTGTCCCAAACATAGTGAACACAATCCAAAAGTAGATTTTCTGGAATGCATACAACCTGCATAATCAGATTCGACATATCCTTCAATTGTTGCTTTACTATCTTCACCCAAGACTCCACCATAAATTAGGACTCTATTCAGAGACCCATTTATATACCTTTAAATCCACTTCAATGCTTGCCATTGAGCCTTTCTAGGATTCTCCATGTACCTGCTTACAAGACTTACTGCATATGCTATGTCGGGTCTAGTATAGACCATAACATACATCAAAGAACCCACTATATTAGCATATGGGATGCTATTCATATAAGTTCTTTCAGCATCAGTGTTGGGACACTGATCAATACTCAGCTTGAATTGAGGGTTTCCAGAGTCACAACAGGCTTTGAATTCGACATAACATATTTTTTGAGAATCTTCCGTAGGTATGCCTCTTGAGATAAGCATAATTTCGATTGCTTTCTATCTCTTTGGATGTCAATCCCAAGAATCCTAGACGCAATTCCCATATCCTTCATGTTAAACTCCTTATTGAGTTTAGCCTTCACCCTCATTACATCTTTGACATTGTTGCTTGCTATTAGAATATCATCCACATAAAGCAACAAAATAACAAATGAATTACCAGGTCGAAATCTGAAGTAAACACGGTGGTCGAACTGACTTCTAATGAAACTTATGCGTGCCATGAACTTGTTAAATCTCTTATTCCACTGTCGAGGAGATTGTTTTAGTTTATATAAAGATCTAATCAGTTTGCACACATAATCTTCCTTCCCTTTTTCGACATACCCTTCAGGTTTCATCATAAGGATTATTTCATCTAGATCACCATACAAGAACACAATATTCAATTCCATCTGTTCTAGTTCAAGGTTGAATTGTTCCACTGTGGCAAGCAACATTCAAATGGATTTGTGCTTCACAACAAGATAGAATACATCATTGAAGTCAACACCTTCTTTCTAAGCGAACCCCCTAGCGACTAATCTTTCCTTGTATCTCTTCGACGCCATTTCTTCGATCCCTTCCTTAACTATAAAAATCCATTTACAACTGACTAACCTAACTCCAGCAAGTTTCTTGATCAGTTCCCAGGTGTTGCTATCATGAAGATATTTCATCTTATCATCCATGGCCTTCATCCATTCAGTCTTCTTTCGACTCCTCATAACTTCCTTATAGTCTCTAGGTTCTTCGTCTAGAACCTCACTTGCAGAGGTTAAGGCATAAGCTATAAGATCTGCATACCCAAGTCTCTGAGGTGGCTTGATGACTCTCCTCAAACTGTCTCTTGCTAGCAGGTAGTCATTATCAGTTTCCTTATCTTTGACAACATCTTATGCGTCTTCTTCGACTTCATCTGGGATACGCAATTCAACATCAATATGCTCCACCTCAACATGAATCTCTCCTTGTTCCAGCTCTTCGTCAACATCATCAGTTTTCTTGAAAGTCATTTCTGCTTCATTAAAAACTACATCTCGACTGGTGATACACCTCCTATGACCTGGCTTTAGACACCATAGCTTATAAGCTTTAACTCTTTTAGGGTATCCCATGAATGTAACAGCCCAAATTTCATTAAATAATTAATTATAGTAATTAATTTATTTAGTGGGATTTTATCAATGTTGGAAATTAATTTTTATTAATTGGGATTAATAGAGAATTAAGAAGGAATTGGAGAGGAAGGAAAATGAAGGAAATATATAAGAGAGAAAGAAAAGAAAAGAAAGATAGAAAACATTTGGAAAGAAAGAGGAAAGAAGAAGAAAGGAGAGAAAGAGAAGAGAAGAAGAGGAAAAGTGGAAATCATCAAGAACCAACATCAAAGCTCCGATTAATCGAGGTAAGGGTGAGAAATGTTTCTATTTGATCATTGTATGATGTTATGTATGTTGGGTTGGGGTTTTGGTAGAGTTTCCATCACTTTCCATTTAGGGCAAAATGTTGGATAATCGGTAGATTGATGATTTAATCGGTTGAAATTGAGCAATAATGCTGTAGAATAGTTGGGTAACATGTGTTGATGCTGTTTGTACTGATTTTGTTGTGTGAGAAGTTGGATGATGGTGGATGGTGGAGGTGGAACAGAATAGGGTTCTGTTCTGCGCAGGTTCGCTGGCTCTCGCCAGGCGAGCGAAGGCGAAGCTTCGCCAGGCGAAGCCTAGCGGATGTTGGCGAATAATTATATTTAAGTCCCAGTGGACTTCGCTGGTGGGTTCGCCAGGCGAAGTTGAGTAGCGAGGGTTCGCCCAGCGAAGGTGCTGGCGAATGGTGGCGAATGAAGTCAGTAGCTACTGACTTGGGCTCGCTGGGAAGTCTCGCCAGGCGAAGCCTAGCGAGTGTTCGCTGAGAGAGTTCGCCAGGCGAAGGCCAGGCGAAGGTTCGCTGCGAGGGTTCGCCAGGCGAATGGAGGCGAATGTGACAGCATTTTTCCTTTGCTGTGTTGTTCATGTGGAGATGGTTTGGTTGCCTCTCAGAGGTCAATACCTCTATGATATGATATAGATATGATCTATTGTGATGATGTGTGTTGGAGGTAGCCTACGGGCGTGAATCCTAGAATTGTGATTTGAATGTTAATTGCATCAAGTATAAATACATGTGAACATAATAGGTGATTATGTGTGTATTATTTAATGAACTTGTGAACGCTTGATGTGTATACAATTATGTGATGAGTATGCATGAGAACATTGTGAATATGTGTGCATCACTTGTAATTGTATGATTGGTATTGTGATGTGAATACCTTGATTGTTGTGATATATGCTGTATGTGCAATCATTGTGTAATTCTTGAAGAGATGAATTATGTAAATGCATGAGATTAAGATGTCGGTCTTAAGTGCATTTGTTGTGGTTGATTGTACATGCATCATTTAGTCAAGAGGCAATGTCTGTTAGTTTCGTGGAAACTAGTGGCTTGTCCCAAACCTAGAAGAGTGGGTTTGAAGGCTTAGAGGACGGGCCTTTGTGGTTATCGGTCTAGAAGAGTGGACCCGGTTTAATGTAAAAACCGAAAAAAAGATAACGGGTTATCGGTCTAGAAGAGTGGACCCGGTTTAATGTAAAAACCGAAAAAAGATAACGAGAGTCGGTACCGCATTGCATGAGTTGCATTGAGTTATTGAGTCACATTGATATATGACATATGCATGAAGAGATGCTTATGTGTGAATGATGAGATTGTGGAAATTGTAAGTGTATGCATAATGTGGAAATGCTTTGTGAATATCCAGGTTTGTCTATATATGTGTGGTAAATATATATGACTAAGAGAATGAAGTATGGTGAGAAATGTGAATATGTGTTATATGACTACCTATATATATATATATGATCTTATGCTTTGATTATTATGGTTATATTTCTCACCCTTCTGCTGTTTTATAATGCTCTATGAGGCATTGCAGATTAGGATGCTGGAGTCCTTTTGTGAAGATTAGTCTTCATTCTTTTGAGTCTGCTGCTCTGATATGTAACACCGGGTAGTTAGACTAGTATAGTCATTCTTTTGTGATACATTGCAATGTATCAGCTGATGTGGTTTTGTAATCTAACTGATATGATGTATTAATCTGGATGACTTATGTGCATTTGAATTAATATTTTGGAACTGCTTAAATGATTTGATCTTCCGCTTACTTTTGAAAATGTTACATATTTTATAGAGCAAAATGTTAAAGTGTTTTATTGGTGAAGTTGTGACATTCTTCTTTTATACCTTATTCTAAAACTTTTACTCTGATGAATTTGTATATGCTTAAATGTTTTATATGCATTTATTTGGGGTATAGAAAAGGGGGTGTTACAATAGTGGTATCAGAGCAGGTCGGTCCGTCCGGCCAAGTTGTTAGAGTGTTTTTCCCTGTGTGTTATTGATATGCGTGTGTTGCATTATCAATATTGGTTGTTCTTACGTGGTTCTGTTGCTGGAATTAGTAAGATGGTTGCAGGAAGGAACGACGAAGCGATTGCGGAGGCATTGACGAGATTGGCGGGGGCAATTGGGCAGAATCCTCCGGCCAATGTGAATGTGAGGGATCATGCTGATGATGGATTCCGTGCTTTGGGGAAATTCCAAAAGAATAACCCTCCGGTCTTCAAGGGAACTCATGAACCGGACAAGGCACAAATTTGGTTGAAAGCCGTGGAAAAGATTTTTCGAGTTATGAATTGCTCGGATGCACAGAAGGTGCAGTTTGGGACTCATATGCTCGAAGAAGAAGCTGAAGATTGGTGGGGTAGTACTCGCCAAAGATTTGAGGAAGATGATATTGTGATTACTTGGGATTTGTTTAGAGAAACCTTTCTGGAGAAGTATTTTCCAGAGGATGTGCGGGGGAAGAAAGAGATCGAATTTCTTGAGTTGAAGCAAGGTAATTCGACGGTTGCTGAGTATGCGGCGAAATTTGAGGAGTTGATCAAATTTTGTCCTCACTATAATACTGGTAATGCTGAGAGGTCTAAGTGCCTCAAGTTTGTAAACGGTTTGAGACCCGAGATTAGACAAGCTATTGGATATCAGGAAATCAGGCGGTTTTCTGAGTTGGTTAACAAGAGCAGAATTTATGACGAAGACAGTAGGGCTAGGTCCAGCCACTACAAGAGTCTAAGTGACAAGAAAGGAAAGGGACAATTCAGAGGAAAACCTTACGTGACTCCTGCTGATAAGGGGAAACAAAAGGTTGGTTTTGGCAAGAGGCCAAGTGGGGGAGTTTCTACCCCGGTTAGGTGTTACAATTGTGGTGAAGCGGGGCATCGTGCTCCGGAGTGCAAAAGTGTTGATCTGAAGTGTTTTAAGTGTGGCAAGCCAGGCCACAAGGCTCTAGAGTGTAGAAGCGGTGAGGGTGTTACTTGCTATAACTGTGGTGAGCGAGGGCACATCAGTACCAAGTGCGATAAGCCGAAGAAGAATCAAGGGAGCGGGAAAGTGTTCGCTCTATCTGGATCTGAGACTGCTAGCGACGATCGATTGATCCGAGGTACGTGCTTCATTCATGGTACACCTTTGATTGCTATAATTGATACCGGAGCTACGCATTCTTTTATTTCTTTGGATTGTGTTAGAAGGTTAAATCTTGAGTTGTCTGTGATTGGTGGCGGTATGGTTATTGATACTCCTGCTATGGGTTCGGTAACTACACCGTATGTTTGCTTGAATTGCCCGTTGAGTATTTTCGGTAGAGATTTTGGGATTGATTTAGTGTGTCTTCATTTGGATCAACTGGATGTCATTCTTGGAATGAATTGGTTAAAATTCAATCGTGTGTATATTAACTGTTTTGACAAAACGGTTATTTTTCCCGATTCGGATGTTGAAAGGGATTTGTTTATGACGAGGAAACAAGTGAAAGAATCGGTGCAAGATGGGGCTAAGGTATTTATGCTTATGGCAACTTTGAGGACTGGTGAGAGTGAAGAGATTGATGGTTTGCCCATTGTTAGAGATTTTCCGGAAGTATTCCCTGATGAGATAAAGGATTTACCGCCGGAGCGAGAAGTGGAGTTTTCGATAGATTTGATTCCTGGAACTAGTCCGATATCGATGGCTCCATATCGTATGTCGGCCTCGGAGTTAAAAGAGTTGAAGATTCAACTTGAGGATTTGCTTGAAAAGAGGTTTATTCGTCCGAGCGTGTCACCGTGGGGTGCACTGGTCTTGTTGGTTAAGAAGAAAGAGGGTTCTATGAGGCTCTGTGTGGATTACAGACAGTTGAACAAGGTGACTATTAAGAATAAGTATCCACTTCCAAGGATTGATGATCTGATGGATCAGTTGGTTGGTGCGAGCGTGTTCAGCAAGATTGATTTGAGATCTGGGTATCATCAGATCCGTGTGAAAGCTGAGGATATTCAGAAGACGGCCTTCCGAACGAGGTATGGACACTATGAGTATTCCGTGATGCCATTTGGTGTGACTAATGCACCGGGTGTATTTATGGAGTACATGAATAGGATTTTCCATCCTTATTTGGATAAGTTTGTGGTGGTGTTTATCGACGACATCTTGGTTTATTCGAAGAGCGAAGGAGAGCATGCCGAGCATCTGAAGATTGTGTTATCTGTGCTGAGAGAGAAGCAGTTGTTCGCGAAGCTTTCTAAGTGTGAATTTTGGTTGAAGGAAGTTAGTTTCCTTGGTCATGTGATTTCTAGTAGTGGTGTTGCGGTTGATCCGTCGAAGGTTGAAGCGGTGTCGCAATGGGAGACTCCGAAGTCAGTTTTTGAGATCAGAAGTTTTCTTGGTTTAGCCGGTTATTATCGGAAGTTTATTGAAGGATTTGCTAAGTTATCGTTGCCGTTGACACAGTTGACTAGGAAAGGTCAAGCCTTTGTTTGGGACGCCAAGTGTGAAGCGAGTTTTCGAGAACTTAAGCGAAGGTTGACGACAGCTCCTGTTTTGATTCTGCCAAATCCAGAAGAACCATTCGTTGTGTATTGTGATGCTTCTTTGATGGGTTTAGGAGGTGTGTTGATGCAGAATAACCAAGTTGTGGCTTATGCTTCGAGGCAACTCAAAGTGCATGAGAAGAATTATCCGACGCATGACTTAGAGTTGGCCGTCGTTGTGTTCGTGTTGAAGCTTTGGAGGCATTATTTGTTTGGTGCGAGGTTTGAAGTGTTTAGTGACCACAAGAGTTTGAGGTATCTTTTTGATCAAAAGGAATTGAATGCGAGACAAAGAAGGTGGCTTGAACTTTTGAAGGATTATGATTTTGACTTGAATTACCATCCGGGTAAAGCGAATGTAGTAGCGGATGCATTGAGTCGGAAATCATTGCATATGTCGGCGTTGATGGTGAAAGAGTTAGAATTGGTCGAGCAATTTCGAGATTTGAGTTTGGTATGTGAGAGAACTTCTTTTGGATTTAAGTTGGGTATGTTAAAGCTTACGAGTGGTATTTTGGACGAAATTCGAGAAGGACAGAAATCGGATTTGAGCTTAGTTGATCGGTTGACTTTAATCAACCAAGGCCAAGGTGGTGATTTTCGGATTGATGAGAATGGTATTATGAGATGTCGGGATCGAGTTTGTGTTCCGAACATGGTTGAGCTTAAGAAGAGCATCCTTGAGGAAGGACATCGTAGCGGATTGAGTATTCATCCGGGTGCTACTAAGATGTATCAGGATTTGAGGAAAGTATTTTGGTGGCCTAGTATGAAGAAGGATATTGCGGAATTTGTGTATTCTTGTTTGACTTGCCAGAAGTCGAAGATTGAGCATCAGAAGCCATCGGGTTTGATGAAGCCGTTGTTTATTCCTGAGTGGAAATGGGATAGTATCTCCATGGATTTTGTATCGGGTTTGCCGAGGACGCCGAGTAATTTTGAGGCTATTTGGGTTATCATGGATAGGTTGACTAAATCTGCTCATTTTATTCCTATGCGTATGGATTACCCTTTGGAGAAGTTGGCTAAGTTGTATATTGAGAGGATTGTGTGTCTGCATGGTATTCCGTTAAGTATTGTTTCGGATAGAGATCCGCGGTTTACTTCGAGATTTTGGGAGAGCCTGCAGAGTGCTTTGGGTACTAAGTTGCGTTTGAGTTCAGCGTATCATCCTCAGACTGATGGTCAGACGGAGAGGACGATTCAGTCGCTTGAAGATCTTTTGAGAGCTTGTGTATTGGAAAAAGGAGGAGCTTGGGATAGCTACTTGCCTTTGATTGAGTTTACCTACAACAACAGTTTCCATTCGAGTATTGGTATGGCACCATTTGAGGCGTTGTATGGTAGGAGGTGTAGGACACCATTGTGTTGGTTCGAGTCCGGAGAGAGTTCTGTTGTTGGACCCGAGTTAGTTCAACAGACTACTGATAAGATCAAGATGATTCAAGAGAAGATGAGAATTACTCAGAGTCGTCAGAAGAGTTATTATGACAAGAGGAGGAAGGCACTTGAATTTCAAGAGGGAGATCATGTGTTTCTTCGAGTCACTCCGATGACAGGTGTTGGTAGGGCACTGAAGTCGCGCAAGTTGTCGCCGCGTTTCATTGGTCCTTATCAGATTTTGCAAAGGATAGGAGAAGTGGCCTATCGTGTGGCTTTACCACCGTCGCTTGCTAATCTTCATGACGTATTCCATGTATCTCAGTTGAGGAAATACATTGCGGATCCGTCTCATGTAGTCCAAATAGATGATGTGCAGGTGAAAGATAACCTGACTGTTGAGGCATCACCTATGCGGATTGAGGATCGGAAATTGAAGCAGCTTCGAGGTAAAGAGATTGCTTTAGTAAAGGTCGCTTGGGGAGGACCGGCTGGTGGAAATGTTACTTGGGAGCTTGAGAGTCGGATGAAGGAGTCTTATCCAGAACTGTTTGAATCAGGTAACATTTTCGAGGACGAAAATTCCTAAAGTGGGGAAGAGTTGTAACAGCCCAAATTTCATTAAATAATTAATTGTAGTAATTAATTTATTTAGTGGGATTTTATCAATGTTGGAAATTAATTTTTATTAATTGGGATTAATAGAGAATTAAGAAGGAATTGGAGAGGAAGGAAAATGAAGGAAATATATAAGAGAGAAAGAAAAGAAAAGAAAGATAGAAAACATTTGGAAAGAAAGAGGAAAGAAGAAGAAAGGAGAGAAAGAGAAGAGAAGAAGAGGAAAAGTGGAAATCATCAAGAACCAACATCAAAGCTCCGATTAATCGAGGTAAGGGTGAGAAATGTTTCTATTTGATCATTGTATGATGTTATGTATGTTGGGTTGGGGTTTTGGTAGAGTTTCCATCACTTTCCATTTAGGGCAAAATGTTGGATAATCGGTAGATTGATGATTTAATCGGTTGAAATTGAGCAATAATGCTGTAGAATAGTTGGGTAACATGTGTTGATGCTGTTTGTACTGATTTTGTTGTGTGAGAAGTTGGATGATGGTGGATGGTGGAGGTGGAACAGAATAGGGTTCTGTTCTGCGCAGGTTCGCTGGCTCTCGCCAGGCGAGCGAAGGCGAAGCTTCGCCAGGCGAAGCCTAGCGGATGTTGGCGAATAATTATATTTAAGTCCCAGTGGACTTCGCTGGTGGGTTCGCCAGGCGAAGTTGAGTAGCGAGGGTTCGCCCAGCGAAGGTGCTGGCGAATGGTGGCGAATGAAGTCAGTAGCTACTGACTTGGGCTCACTGGGAAGTCTCGCCAGGCGAAGCCTAGCGAGTGTTCGCTGAGAGAGTTCGCCAGGCGAAGGCCAGGCGAAGGTTCGCTGCGAGGGTTCGCCAGGCGAATGGAGGCGAATGTGACAGCATTTTTCCTTTGCTGTGTTGTTCATGTGGAGATGGTTTGGTTGCCTCTCAGAGGTCAATACCTCTATGATATGATATAGATATGATCTATTGTGATGATGTGTGTTGTGGGTAGCCTACGGGCGTGAATCCTAGAATTGTGATTTGAATGTTAATTGCATCAAGTATAAATACATGTGAACATAATAGGTGATTATGTGTGTATTATTTAATGAACTTGTGAACGCTTGATGTGTATACAATTATGTGATGAGTATGCATGAGAACATTGTGAATATGTGTGCATCACTTGTAATTGTATGATTGGTATTGTGATGTGAATACCTTGATTGTTGTGATATATGCTGTATGTGCAATCATTGTGTAATTCTTGAAGAGATGAATTATGTAAATGCATGAGATTAAGATGTCGGTCTTAAGTGCATTTGTTGTGGTTGATTGTACATGCATCATTTAGTCAAGAGGCAATGTCTGTTAGTTTCGTGGAAACTAGTGGCTTGTCCCAAACCTAGAAGAGTGGGTTTGAAGGCTTAGAGGACGGGCCTTTGTGGTTATCGGTCTAGAAGAGTGGACCCGGTTTAATGTAAAAACCGAAAAAAAGATAACGGGTTATCGGTCTAGAAGAGTGGACCCGGTTTAATGTAAAAACCGAAAAAAGATAACGAGAGTCGGTACCGCATTGCATGAGTTGCATTGAGTTATTGAGTCACATTGATATATGACATATGCATGAAGAGATGCTTATGTGTGAATGATGAGATTGTGGAAATTGTAAGTGTATGCATAATGTGGAAATGCTTTGTGAATATCCAGGTTTGTCTATATATGTGTGGTAAATATATATGACTAAGAGAATGAAGTATGGTGAGAAATGTGAATATGTGTTATATGACTACCTATATATATATATATATATATATATATATATATATATATATATATATATATATATATGATCTTATGCTTTGATTATTATGGTTATATTTCTCACCCTTCTGCTGTTTTATAATGCTCTATGAGGCATTGCAGATTAGGATGCTGGAGTCCTTTTGTGAAGATTAGTCTTCATTCTTTTGAGTCTGCTGCTCTGATATGTAACACCGGGTAGTTAGACTAGTATAGTCATTCTTTTGTGATACATTGCGATGTATCAGCTGATGTGGTTTTGTAATCTAACTGATATGATGTATTAATCTGGATGACTTATGTGCATTTGAATTAATATTTTGGAACTGCTTAAATGATTTGATCTTCCGCTTACTTTTGAAAATGTTACATATTTTATAGAGCAAAATGTTAAAGTGTTTTATTGGTGAAGTTGTGACATTCTTCTTTTATACCTTATTCTAAAACTTTTACTCTGATGAATTTGTATATGCTTAAATGTTTTATATGCATTTATTTGGGGTATAGAAAAGGGGGTGTTACAATGAACATGCATTTCAGAGCTCTAGGTTTGACCTTGTCTTGCCTAATATGAGCATAGGTCATACAACTAAATACTCTCAGTTTGTTGAGACTAGGTGAATGTCTCGACTAAACTTCTTCAGGTGTTTTCATTCCCAAGGTAGTCGAGGGACATCTATTTATCAGGTAAGCTACTGTCAAAACAGCCTCCGCCCAAAACACCTTCTTCAATCCAGTGCTAACCAACATGCATCTAACTCTTTCAAGGATTGTTTGATTGAATCTCTCAGCTAAGCCATTTTTTTGAGGAGTACCTGCTACAGTCTTATGCCTTGCAATCCCAGACTCAACATAATAATTTTCGAACGTTTTGTTATAGAACTCAAGGCCATTGTCGATTCTCAACCTCTTAAATTTTCTACCAGTTTGAGTTTCGACCAGAACCTTCCAACTTTTGAAATTCTTAAAAGTTTCATCCTTCGTCTTCTGGATGAATACCCATAGCTTTCTAAAATAGTCATCAACGATGGATAGAAAATACCTTGCACCTGAGTGTGAAGGATTCCTTGCAGGCCCCTAAAGATCAGCATGAATGTAATCCAGGGATCCATGTGTTCTTTGCTTGCCTTTGTTAAACTTCGCCCTACAAGATTTACCAAATACACAAGATTCACAAAACTCCAACTTTTCGACTTTGTCACCTCCTAGCAGGTTCTGCTTCCCCAATTCGACCAGGCCTCTTTCACTTACATGGCCCAATCTCATGTGCCATAATTATATCTTAGACATAGGTTTCGTGGATGCAACATTTGTCGAACCACTTACAACCTCAACCCCAAGGGTATACAAGCCTTGTTGCTTCACGCCTCTCAAGACTTCCTTCGACCCCTTCATGACTCTTAGGATATTTTTCTCTCCTTGAAAAACATATCCCTTCCTGTCGAATTCACCAAGAGAAATCAAGTTTCTCTTCAAATCATGTACATACCTGACTTTAGTAAATAACCTTATTGACTTATCATGGAACTTGAATCTCACAGATCTAATACCTGCAATTTTGTAAGATTTATTGTTTCCCAGTAGCACTGATCCACCATCTTAATCATATAGCTCCTCGAACAATTATCTGTTTGAAGTCATGTGCCAAGTGCAACTTGAATCCATAATCCACTCTTTTCTTGAGTCGCCACTTGAAACCACAAGAACATCAGATGAGTTGAAGTCATCTTGAACAATGGTTGTATTTCCATTATCCTTACCTCCATGATATTTCAGACATTCAGGGCACACCTTTCTTGTGTGACCCCCCTTCTTACAATGATAGCATCGAATACTAGATGTTTTGCAACTATAAGACTTCTGCTGACTTTTACCTTTCTTCTTGTCGAACTTACCATCCTTTCGCAAGAATGTTCCCTTAACGGCCAAACCTTCACCCACCGTCGAAGGTTTATGCTCCTTTCGTTCGTTCAAGTCCTTATAATACAAGGCTGATTGATCTTCTTCAGAGCTCAGGGACTCCCTTCCACACAAGAGAGTTTCTTTGAAGTGAGCATGTGTTCTGGGAAAAGCACACAATAATAATAGTGCTTGATCTTCATCATCGATCTTCACATAAATATTTTCAAGATCAAGAATTAGCTTGTTGAACATACCCAACTACTCAGCCAATACTTTGTCTTCACTCATCTTGAATGAATACAAACTTGCTTCAGGTAGAGTCGATTCACCAGATACTTGGTCATGTACAAACTTTCAATTTCACCCATAATCCTGATGTTGTAGTCTCTTTTGATACCTTTCGAAGAACCTTATCACCAAGGCTCAACAATATTACATTATGGGCTTTCTCAATCATGGTCGTCTTTTCTTTTGTCGTTAAGGCATCGTCCATGGCTGCCTCTCCCTTCAACGCTTCTAAACAACCCTACTGAACCAGTAGGGCTTTCATCTTCAAGTGCCACAGACCGAAGTCGTTCACTCCGGTGAACTTTTCAATCTCATACTTCGTTGAAGGCATCTTCTCCATGCTCACTGCACCAATTTTTTGTGAATAGAAATCCTTAAAACAAAATATAAACGGTTTATTTATATTCATGAAACACAAAAGGGTTAGGGTTAACAAATAAAACAAGTAAAAAGAACAAGAAGAAACAACAAGGATTGGTTATAGATAAACAACATCATTACAAACATCATGTAAGAGCTAATAATATAGAACATGCTCATACAGAAACACCAAATTTCAAGTATAGGAAGAGAATAACATAAAGTCACTATAAACATATAAATTGAAAGACATCAATTAAGATTTTTAGAAGTGAACAAACATGGTATTTTTAATACATCAAGTATATCAAGTATATGGAACATAGATAACATGCACAAGTAAAAGGCTTACTTTCAAAGGGAGAAAATAGAACACTATTACCTTGCTTAGGAATTTATGAGAGATGCATTAGCATGTAATTGAACTTTCAAGGAAGGTTAGAGCCAAAATAATATAAAGTGCATGCAACAAATCATATTTAGGTAAGATTAGAGATATCAAGTATCCATAATTCCCTTCGAATGTTGAAAATGGTTTGGTTGCAAGAGGCTTTGAAAAAAATATCCCCAAGTTGGTTTTTAATATCAACATGCTCAAATATGGCATTCCCCTTTTCAACATGGTCACGATGGAAGTGGTGACGTATCTCAATATGTTTAGTGCGGGAATGTAGCACCGTATTTTTGGTTAGATTAATAGCACCAATGTTATCACACATAATAGGAATATGTTGTATTTTAATGTCAAAATCAAGTAGTTGTTGTTTGAGCCACTAAATTTGAGCACAACAACTATCGGTTGCAACGTATCAGTGGTTGACAAAGCAACAAAAACTTATTTATTGCTATGCCATCTTATTTGGATGCCCAGATCTATCACAAAGATATCTTGCACCATCAAAAGAAACTCTAAGTTATCATAAATAGATCGTCGTTTAAAAAAAAGATGTTTGGATTTAAGACAAAGAGATCTTCATATTGCTGAAAATAAAGAAACTTCGATTTAACACAAAGAGATCATTATTTTGTTGATGATCAATATTTAGATCTAACTAAAAGAGATCTATATAATAAATAAACTTTGATCTAACACAAAGAGACCATTGCCCTTGCTGAAAAGAAACTTTGATCTAACACAAAGAGATCTTCGTCTTGTTGAGAGTGATGTTTAGACCTAACTTAAAGAGATCGTCACATGGTGAAAAGAGACTTTGATCTAACACAAAGAGATCTTTGCACTTGAAGAACTTTTCTTGCAATGCTTGTTCATATACCTTTTCTGAATCTCTTTGCTTCAGCTTTATCTCATGCGCCTAAAGAGATGCTTGCAATTATTCAAGCTTCATCTTTGACAAGTATTTTGATTCTTCAATTGCCACCACAATATGATGAAACTTGACTAGAAGATCCCCCAACAACTTTTCCACCTTCTGCAATTCAGAGGCCTTTTCTCTACATGACTTTATATGATTTTTCAAAACCACCATCTTTTAGAATAACTCAACAATGGTTTCATAATCATTCATCTGCATGTTTTCATATTTCTTCCTCAAATATTACAACTTCACTTTATTTAACTTTTCATCTCCATCATATAGCTTCTTGAGAGTATCCCAAGCCCCCTTGGTCGTTTCTTGCTCGATAATCTTCTCAAAGATATTTGAACCAACACAATTATGGATCAAGAACAAGCATTTTCCATCTTTATTGCTTATTTCACTATGAGTAACCCTTTGTGCCTCAGTAGAATTTGCCTCTAAAACCAAGAAACCATCATTCATGATTTAAAGCACATCTTGAAATCTAAATATGACTTTCATCTGTGCACACCATCTATCATAGTTTTCTTCCTTGAAAACTGGTAGATTTACTTGAACTTTCATGGAGGTGGTGCTTCCATTCTCCATGGTTAGAGATCGAGGACTGAACTGGTGCTCTTGATAGCTATTCATTGGGTTACCTATCTCACAAGTTGCTTGAAAAATGATGGTAAATTGGGAGAAATTTATATAGTGGTTAAAGCAAAGTTTTATTGATTATTGTTTATGTTTCAATTACAATGAGGGATGGTATTTATAAACACATTAGCCATCCAAATAAAAATTAAAACAAATTTTCTAAAAAACAAAACTGATATACCTGTCTAAGTCAATGTTATACCCCTAAAGTATATTCTTGAAGCAGTTTGTCTAACTAAACCTGATATGTTGGATTTTGTGGTTGTTGGAAATATGTAGCAGCATTAGAACAAAGAAAGTGTTGATTAAGATTGCACTTGAAAACTCAAACCGTGTGAATTTCACACTAACCTTTAGGTTCAATTCGCTCATATCAATTATTATATATCAAATGCAATAAGGATTAACTATGAATTCCCTTCAAGATACTTTGAATACCTTAATGTGAATTGCACAAACACACTAAGCTTATCTTTTGATAATAGTTTACAGAAAAATGTTTGCTACACTTCACTCATGCATTAATAAAGTAAAAGATGATTTTAGAATAATTGAAATGGTGAAAATAGATGTGTATATTTCTATTTTTGTGTGCTTTCTGATTTTCATGTATCTCTATTTATAGAGAAGTTTAGGTCACTTGGTTAAAAGAAGCAACTTTTAGATTCAATTATGCATTTAAAATAATGAATGAATACATTAATGCAACATTCATTTTGAATCATAAGCATTGTGTTGGTTCGGATGGTACGCATTTATTTTGGTTTCTAACAGGTACCAAGTTCGACACATTGGTTCATTTTGAATCAAAAAATTTTATTAGTGTTAATAACAAAAATTTGTTCCAAAATGACTAGGGTCAGTGTCAAACCATATACCTCTATCTTAAAGGAACGTGTCCATTACCATTAAGCCACACAATTTTACTGCTATTATTTTCAGCAGTAATGTGTATACATATTTTATATAGACTTCCATAAATTATTTTGGAAATCCCTTACAATCCTCCATCATTTACAAAATATAACTAAATCTCGTATTTCTGTAAAAAAAAACATGGTTTCAGATAATGTTATCTTACGATTTAAACCACTAATTAGTAAGCTAAGTTTTGACTCATCCCTGGATAGACTAGTAGACAAGCTTTGAACCAATGACTCATTAGAACAAGTGTGCGTAACTCACACATGACATCTCAGTACTATCAAAAGAATTATAAAAATTGACACATTTGATATGGCCTTGTGTCACATATCCTTTTCACGATAATTCAAGAGTAAAACTCTTTAACTCTACGAAGCAGCCACACTTCATTCTCATATAGGTAGATTAAATCATAAGTGCACCCATAATTATGCATTCTAGGAAACATATTATATATGTCTATTAAAAGGAAAATCTCATCCTACCACATTTATTCTTATGGTCTAAGTACTTTTATCCCTTGGGATGTATCTTCTGTCAAGTACTTCAATCACTCTAATAATGTACTTTCACCATTGAACTCAAGACTTGACATTCATCAAATGTGAGTTGAGTTTCCGTTATTGGTGATTAATTAGATATGAGCTTATATCACATCTCTACATGATGTCTTCAACATCATATTCTTGTCAATCATTTTATCAAATAATTGCAAGATATTTCCATTTTATTAATTTTGAATATTCAAACTCACACATGGTTATGCCTCTTATTCAGTTTTGATAGTTTAACTAACTATCACACAACTATAGTAATGTAGCCATTGAATTACTTTGTATATCATACTAACATTTTAAATCATTCAACATTTGTTATCAAACCATTTAATAACAAGCAATACAATTTAAAGTTTCATTTTTCTTTTAACAAGCACACGAAATAATTTACTTAATACCAGGAGCATGTTAAACAACAATAAACATGATTACCAAATTTGTATATTTAAAACAATCATGATCTTAGATTATCATATTCAATATTTTCCTTATAGAGACTGTTCATTCATGTTAAGCATAAACACATATCAAAATTAAGTCTAAATAGTTAGATTAATTTAATTATCGTAAATGACATACAAAACATATATGTATACACTTGAAATTTACAACTATCGATCATTATAATTTAAATAAGTTTGAATTTTAAGTCATATCACTCAAATGGACTTAATAAAACAAAGAAAACAATATTTTACATTTTAAAGATAAATCAAATGACATTAGTCCGAAATATATTAAACTAATTATATGTATATTTATTTATGTCACAACTTTTATTAAAGGCAAATTCAATACTTTATGATCAATATTTAGGAAAATATTAACAATCAAATTTCATATTCAATTTTTTTGTAAATAAACTTTTATGTAAATATACAAACCAAATAAATCCACATTATATTATATAAAAAACACACTTAGCTTTTAATTTCCAACACCGAATATACATTCTTAAAAATGAGTAATTTCTAGAAGTTACTTCTATGCAACAAGATGATCATTTCGTGCACTTGAGTTCTTCTCTTTCTTCATCTTTTTCAAAAACCTATATTCACTTTTAAAATGTCCTGGTTTGCCACAATGGGAGAAACTTCCTCTTTTTCTTTTTCTTTGTCCATTTCCATTGTTGTCATGAATCTTTTCATCATGTATGTCCATATTATCATTGGAGTTTTTGGATTTTCCATCTTCCACAACATGTATTTTTCCATGAGTAAAAATGTCTTTAGTATCTTCTTCTTTGCGATACTTTTCTTTTAAACGAAGGTGATTACCCAATTGTTCAAGAGATATATCCTCTTTTTTATGTTTAAGGAAATTTTTTATATCCTTCTATGAAGGTGAGAGTTTGTCTATTATGGAAGACATAATGATGATTTCGTCTATGTGCATTTTGTGTTGTTTGTAATTATTAAGAATACGCTCAATTTCATGTAATTGCTCCATAATAGGTCTATTGTCTACTATTTTATAATTATTGAAATGGGAAATAAGAAATTTCTTACTTAGTGTCTTCTTGCATGTATCTTGACTCCAGTTTATTCCACAGATCTTTTGTGGATTCACTGCTTTTATAAATATCTAACAAGGAGTCTAACATACCGTTGAGAATATGGCTCATGCAAATGTAATCATAATTATCCCATTTTTGTTTTTCCCTTGTTTCAGTGATTTTTTCTTCTTCCCTTTTTACCGGTCTTGTTGTATTCAAAACATATACTACATTCAAAGTTGTAAGCAAAATTTTCATCTTTTTCCGCCAACGAGTAAAGTTTCCTCCATCAGACTTATCATATTTCACAAAATTAGACGTCAATTCTTTGAGTGACACTATTATTGATTAAGTAATAATTGAACCTAAATATTGTTGGACTTTTTGGTTGTTGGAAATATGTAGCAGCACTAGAACAAAGAAGGTGTTGATGAATATTGCACTTAAAAATTCAAAGCGTATGAATTTTACACTAACCTTTAGATTCAATTCGCACCTACCAATTATTATATATTGAATGCAATAAGTATTAATGGTGAATTCCCTTTAGGATACTTTTAATACCTTAATGTGAATCGCACAAACACACCAACCTTATCTTTTGATATTAGTTTACAGAAAAATGTTTCCTACACTTCACTAATGCATTAATGACGTAGCATATGATTTTATAATAATTGAAATGGTGAAAATTGGTTGTGTATATTTCTATTTTTGTGTGCTTTTTGATTTCCATGTATCTTTGTATATAGAGAAGTTTATTCACTTGGTTTTTGATTTCGCCTCCTACACCTCCTACCAAACAATGCCACAAACGGTGTCATTCCAATACTCAAATGAATATTGTTGTTGTAAGTAAACTCAATCAAACACAAGTAGCTATCTCAAGCACCTCCTTTTTCCAACACACAAACTCTCAAAAGATCCTCAAGTGACTGAGTTGTCCTTTCATTCTGACCATCTGTCTGCGGATGATAAGTAGAACTCAAACGCAACTTTATACCCAAAGCACTTTTCAAACTCTCCCAAAATCTCAAAGTAAACCTCAGATCTCTAGCTAACACAATGCTAGACAGAATACCATGCAAGCTGACAATCCTCTCAATGTACATCTTCGCTAACTTTTTCAACGGGTAATCCATTCTCATTGGAATAAATTGAGCCGATTTCGTCAATCTATCTATAATAACATAAGTAGCTTCGCAATTACTCAATGTTCTAGGTAAACCAGACACAAATTCCATCGATATGCTATCCCATTTCCACTAAGTAATAGGTAACGGTTGCATCAAATCTAACGGTTTTTGATGTTCAATCTTCAACTTCTGACAAATTAAACAAGAATACATAAACTCTGCAATATCTTTCTTCATACAAGGCCACTAAAATACTTTCCTCAAATCTTGATACATCTTAGTAGCACTCGGATGAATACTTAATCCACTACGATGTCCTTCTTCAAGAATACTCTTTTTCAGCTCAATAATATCTGGAACATAAACTCTATCATAACATCTCATGATACCATTTTCATCAATCAAAAATCACCACCTCGACCTTGATTGATCAAAGTCAACTGATCTACCAAACTCAAATTAGATTTCTGACTTACTCGAATCTCATCAAGAATGCCACTAGTAAGCTTCAACATACCAAGCTTAACTCCATAAGAAGTATGTTCACAAAACAAACTCATATCTTAAAATTTCTCAATCATTTCCAACTCTTTTACCATCACCATTGGCATATACAAAGATTTCCTACTCAATGCATCAGCTACCATGTTTGCTTTACCTGGGTGGTAATTCAAACCAAAATCATAATTCTTCAGAAGTTCCAACCATTTCCTATTCCTTGCATTCAATTTTTTTTTTATCAAAGAGATACTTTAAACTCCTATGGTCACTAAACACCTCAAATCTCAAACTAAACAAATAATGCCTCTAAAGCTTCAACACAAACACAACAGCGTCCAACTCTAAGTCATGCGTCGGACAATTCCCCTCATGCACTTTAAGTTGCATTGAATCATAAGCTACAAATTGCTGATGTTGCATCAACACACCTCCCAAACCCATCAACGAAGCATCACAATACACAACAAATGGTTCTGACCGATTCGATAAAATAAAAACAGGAGTTGTCATCAACCTTCTCTTAAGCTCTTGAAAACTTTCTTCACACTTTGCATCCCAAACAAACACTTCCTGGTCAACCGCGTCAACGACAAAGATAACTTGACAAATCCTTCAATGAATTTCCGATAATAACCTGCCAAACCAAGAAAACTTCTAATCTCAAAAACCAATTTTGGAGTTTCCCATTGCGATACAGCTTCAACCTTCGATGGATCAAGTGCAATACCTTTACTCGAAATCACATGACCAAGAAAACTTACTTCCTTCAACCAAAACTCGCACTTAGAAAGTTTAGCATACAACTGCTTCTCTTTCAACACAGATAACATAATTCTCATATGCTCAGCATGATCCCCTTCACTCTTCGAATAGATCAAAATATCATCAATGAACACAACCACAAACTTGTCCAGATAAGGATGGAAAATTTTATTTATGTACTCCATAATTACACCTGGTGCATTAGTCACACCAAATGGAATCACATAATACTCATAATGTCCATACCTCGTTCTAAAAGCAGTCTTTTGAATATCTTCAGCCTTCACACAAATATGATGATACCCAAATTTCAAATCTATCTTATTGAACACAATTGCACCAACCAATTAGTCCATCAAATCATTAATCCTCGTAAGTGGATACTTATTCATTATAGTCACCTTGTTCAATTGTCTACAATCCATACAAAGCCTCATAGAACCTTTTTTCTTCTTAACCAATAAAATTGGTGCACCCCACGGTAACATACTCAGATGGATAAGCCTCTTCTCAAGAAGATCTTCTAGTTGACTCTTCATCTCTTTCAATCCTGATGCGACATACGATATGGAGCCATCGATACCAGACTAGTTTCAGGAACTAAGTCGATCGTAAACTCCACCTCACGTTCCAGCGGTAAATCACTATTCACAAGTGCATACTCACAATTCCATAATTTCACCAATTCAACAATTCACATAATACACATAATCTCATATTGCAACCAAAGACACCATGTGACTCGATGTAATATTTAAATACAACTCATGCATGTGGTATCAATCACTTATTATTATTTTTCGATTTTTACATTAAATCAGGTCTGTTTCCTAGACCAGTAATACACAAAAGTCAATTTCCTAAGCTTTCAAACCCCACTCTAGGTTTGAGACAAGTCACTAGCTCCCACGGAATTAACAAGCATTGCCTCTTGACACAAATGATGCGTGTGAAAATTTAACAATCATATACAATTAAGACCATTCCCTAACCTTAATATTCATGCATATCTTCAATAATTTATCACACTTGAATTACCATACATTTGCACATACACAAGCATCACACAATCCAATCTCAATTCACAAAACACATATTGTCGATTAAATATAATTAATTCATCATCAATAATTAAATCTAATATTCAATAAATATTCACTACTCAATTTAATATTCAATAATTATTCAATATTCAATAATTAATCAATATTTGAATAATCTTCACTATTTTAAACAAATATTCAGCATTTAATAAGTATTCAATACTTTAAATAATATTCAATATTTTAAATACTATTAATTATTTTAACTACTATTCAATATTTTAAATAAATATATTTAGTATTACTCAGTATTAATAATTATTTAAGAAGTAATAAACATTTCAATTCATAAATGCTTATATAAACATCATTTATCATTTATTTCGTTATAGTAATAGCAATATAAAAAGGGGCCACATTTTATTTTACCCATTCCTTGCTCTACACTACAGGAAGGAGAATAAAAGAAATGGTAATGTTATACTATCCTACATCATTTAATGCTATGCGCTACAGTATCAATAAAAAGAAAGGGGCAATTTGTTTGATTTTTCAAGGGATGATAAGATGTTCCTACTAATTATATATTTTAGTACTCTAACAATCATCATGTTTATTTTAAAATATTACTATGAAGTGAAATAAAAGTGTTACAGGATAATGAAAGAAGAATTACAATATTGTTCTAATCATTTTGCTACAGGATGTTCCTAATATTTATGTCTTCACTACATTCAATGTTCGACTAATTATTAAATTACAGTATCAGGATAAAAGAAGGTACCACATTCTCATATTTCATGCGCTATAGGGTGTAGTGGATTAAAGGAGTTATTTTGGTTTCTTTCTCCTTGAATTATCCTGGCCAAGTATCACTTTCATTTACTAATTTTTTTGATTCGCTACAGTTCATAAAAAAAATATGAGGCAAATGGTTTTCATCTCATGATTTGTTTCGCTTGCTACAGTACCAAGAGTGGAGAGGATTTCTCTCCTAAGGGTTTCCTCATTAAATTATTGTTATGGACATCATCCTACTTGCATTAATATATTATTGCGATTTAATTGAAAAGGTACTACAGTATGGAGTAAAAGTCACATTACTTAGTTTCCTACCAAATGTTCACATTACTTAGTTTCCTACCAAATGTATGTCGCTACAGGGAGTGAATAGTGAGAAGCAATTACTTTTTTATTTCTTAATGATTCACTACGCTACAGAACCTGCATAATAAATGAATTCACAATTTCTATTTCCCATTTGTTTTACTACAAATACTAATGGATCTCTATAATATATCAACATATCAATTCCAAACACAATTAAATTAACATATCTCAAATGAATTAATTAGACATAAAATCACATAATTAATTAATTAATATAATAAAAATAAATTATTACTAAAAATTAGGGTGTTACACAAAGCGTGTGGACTTTACCTAACCTTTAGGTTCAATTTGCTCCTACCAATTATTGTATATTGAATGCAATAAGTATTAATGGTGAATTCCCTGTAGGATACTTTGAATACCTTAATGTGAATCGCACAAACACACTAACCATATCTTTTGATAATAGTTTACAGAAAAATATTTTATATACTTCACTAATACATTAATGAGGTAACAGATGAGAGTGAAGTTTATTCACTTGGTTAAGTGAAATTGGTTCAGATGGTACATGTTTGGTTGGGCAACCAATGGGTAACAAGTTTGACACTTTCGTTGGTTCATTTTGAATCAAAACTTTTTATTATTGTTAAAATAAAAAATGACTAGGGTCAATGTCGAACCATATACCTTTATCTCAAAGGAATGCTTCCATTACCACTAAGCCAAACAATTTGAATTCTATTATTTTCAACATTAATATATATACACATTTTGTACAGACTTTCATACAATATTTTGGAAATCCCTTACAACTTTTCATTGTTGTCATGAACCTTTTCATCATCTATATCAATATTATCATTGAATATTTTAGATTTTCCATCTTTCATAACATGTATTTACTCATGAGTAGAATTATCTTTAGTATTTTCTTGTTTATGATGATACTTTTCTTCTAAATGAAGATGATTACTCAATTGTTCAAGATATATATCCTCATTTTTATGTTTGAGGGTCCTTTTATATCCTTCCATGACAATGGAAGTTTATCTATTATGGAAGACACAATGATGGTTTCGTCCATGTGCATTTTGAGTTGTTTGTAATTATTAAGAATACATTCAATTCCATGTAATTGCTCCATAACAGGTCTATTGTCTACCATTTTATAATTATTGAAATGAGAAATAAGAAATTTCTTATTTGTATCATCATCTTGCATGTATCTTGACTCTAGTTTATCCCACAGATCTTTTGTGGATTCACTGCTTTTATAAACATCGAACAAGGAGTCTGACATACCATTAAGAATATGCCTCATGCAAATGTAATCATCATTGTCCCATTTTTGTCTCTCCCATGTTTAAGCAATTGTTTCTTCTTCCCTTTCTACCGGTCTTTTTGTATAATAACCATATACCCTTTTTAAAATTGTAAGAAAAATTTCATCTTTTTCTGCCAACGAATAAAGTTTCCTCCATCAAACATATCCAATTTCACAAAATTATATGTCATTTCTTTGTGTGACGTTGGTATTGATTAAGTCATGATTGAGCCTAAAGATTGTTGGATTTTGTGGTTGTTGTAAATATGTAGCAGCACTAGAACAAAGAAGGTGTTGATTAAGATTGCACTTGAAAATTCAAAGCGTGTTTTGCCCTACCAATTATTATATATTGAATGTAATAAGGATTAATGGCGAATTCTCTATAAGATACTTTGAATATTTTAATATGAAACGCACAAACACACTAAGCTTATCTTTTGATAATAATTTACAGAAAAATGTTTCATACACTTCACTAATGCATTAATGACGTAAAAGATGATTTTAGAATAATTGAAATGGTGAAAATGGATGTGTTTATTTCTATTTTCGTGTGCTTTTTGATTTCTATATATCTTTATTTATAGAGAAATTTATATCACTTGGTTAAGAGAAGCACCTTTTAGATTTATTTCTGGATTTAAAATAATGAACAAATACGTTAAAGCAGTGTTCATTTTAAATTACAAGCATTGTGTTGGTTCAGATGGTACGTGTTTGTTTTCAGCAACCAACGAGTACCAAGTTCAACACTTGTGTTGATTCATTTTATATTACTGTTAATGACAAAAATTTATTCCAAAATGACCAGGGTCAGTGTTGAACCATATACCTTTATCTCAAAGGAACGCGTTCAATACCATTAAGCCACAAAATTTGACTGCTATTTACTTCAACAGTAATGTATATACACATTTCCATAAAATATTTTGGAAATCCCTTACAATTTTTCGTTGTTGTCATGAATCTTTTCATCATTTATGATGATAGTTTTGTCCATGTGCATTTTGTGTTGTTTGTAATTATTAAGAATATGTTCAATTTCATGTAATTGCTCCATAACAAGTCTATTATATACTATTTTATAATTAGTGAAATGGGAAACAAGAAATTTCTTACTCGTAGCATCTTCTTCAAAGTATCTTGACTCTAGTTTATCCCACAGATTTTTTGCAGATTCACTGCTTCGATAAATATCGAGCAAGGAGTCTGACATACCGTTGAGAATATGGCCCATGCAAACGTAATCATCATTGTCCCATTTTTGTCCCTCCCTTGCTTCAACGATTGTTTCTTCTTCCGTTTATACCGGTCTTCTTGTATTCAAAACATATACCACTTTCAAAGCTGTAAGCAAAATTTTCATCTTTCTATGCCAACGAATAAAGTTTCCTCCATCAAAATTATCCAATTTCACAAAATTATATGTCATTTCTTTGAGTGAACTGCCATTTATTAAGCAACGATTGAACTAAAGATTGTTGGATTTTGTGGTTGTTGGAAATATGTAGTAGCACTAGAACAAAGAAGGTGTTGATGAAGATTGCACTTGAAAATTCAAAGCATGTGAATTTCACACTAACCTTTAGGTTCAATTCGCCCCTACCAAATATTATATATTGAATGCAATAAGGATTAACGGTGAATTTCCTTTAGGATACTTTGAATACTTTAATGTGAATCGCACAAACACACTAAGCTTAATTTTTTATAATAGTTTACAAAAAAATGCTTCATATTTTCGTGTGCTTTCTGATTTCCATATATCTCTATTTATAGAGAAATTTATGTCACTTGGTTAAAAGAAACACCTTTTAGATTCAATTTTGCATTTAAAATAATGAATGAATTTATTAATGTAACGTTCATTTTGAATCACAAGTATTGTGTTGGTTCATATGGTATGTGTTTGTTTTGACAACTAACGAGTATTAAATTCAACACTTGTATTGGTTCATTTTGGATCAAAACTTTTAATTATTGTTAATAACACAATTTTATTCCATAATAAATAGGGTCAGTGTTGAATCATATATCTCTATCTTCCCACTAAGCCAACAATAATGTATATACACATTTTATATATATTTCCATAAAATATTTTAGAAATCTCTCACATACTCGTTCGGATCTATGATATACCTCTCGAGTATATTCTTAAAAAGCAGTTTTAAGTAACCACAATATAATTATGATTCATATGAGTGTTACAATTACTAGATATATATGTGAACTTTATAAATTGAGCAATAATTCTATACTACTACCTCTATGTGAACTTTATAAATTGAGCAATAATTCTATACTACTACCTCTATTTTAAAATGTACGTTTTAACAAATATAATTTGTTTTAGAATGAATATCATTTTTTACTTTTTAATGTAGAAATGATTGACATTTTTACAATTTTATCTTTTAATTATTACTCTTTACACACTTTTAACACATTTATATAATTAATAATAACAATTTAATATTTTTATAATAATATTATTATATTTTTTAATCTATATAGAAAAAAACCTTCATTGTTTTAAAACGCAGGGAGTACCTAGTTGAAATACTATAGTTTAGTTTCATTGATTGTTTTTTATTACTAGTACAAGTTTCATTTTGCGCAGTAACTTTTAGTACTGGTTTTTTTTACCGTATTAGAAGCCGCCAGATTTCTGACCTAGCATTGACTGACTAGTTGTAAATTGCAGGTTTGTAGTACTGGAAGGGCAGGAGAGTAAATTACTCTTAAAAAATCTAACCTGCCACAGGTTTGACTTCATCTAATACATGTTTGATTATTTTTAGCTCGTAGCGCCGGTAAGTACGGTACTACACTATCGTAATTAATTTTTTGTTTTTGTTTTCTTAAATGTTATTGTTGTATTATTCCGTTAAACATTAAATTGGACTACTTGTTTGTTTCAAGCTGTTAATTAAAACATGTAAAGTATAATTTAATAAAAATATATGTTAACTTTTTTTATAGGTAGTAGGATAATTTAACTGTTTTTTCTCATTCTCAGTATTTAATTGCTGAAAAATAAATTTCATATGAGAATACTATAATATTTGATAATCTTATCTTTATATAAGATTACGAGAATAAATCTGAATTATTGAATTAAAATATATTTTTAAAATTGATTATTAATTTTTTTTTCTTTTTAAAAACGTTTGATTTTTTGAATTTTTGACACATAATTTAATGAAAGATATGAATTAATCTCAATCGTTCCTTTTAAATTTGAGTGTTGTTATTTATTCTCACATTTTCATATAATTTATTTATTTTTAATATATATATATATATATATATATATATATATATATATATATATATATATATATATATATATATATATATATATATATATATATATATTTGTGTGTGTGTGTGTGTCATTAAGTCAACTCAATTGATAGTTATATAAAAACATCAAATTCAAGAGCGTAGATTTGAATTCGCGACATCTTACTTGTTCACCTTTATATAGTGAATTTCAATTATTAAATTATTTGATAAAAAAAATGTGTTAAAAAAACCTATAAATACCAAAATTAAGTTTTAAAAAATTAATAAATTAACTATAATTTTTTAATAAAAGATGCTCTAAGATGTTGAAGTTAGTGGAAAGAATTTTTGGTTGAAGGACGTTTCTAGGGTGTTGAATTGCAAAGTAAGATGAGTCACTTTCAATTACCTAAACTTGTTTATTAGAAGAAATGTAAAAAGAAGTTTTTTTAACCCTCGAATTGAAAAGATCGTGAAGAAACTCTCTCTTGCTGAAAAAATAACAATTTTTTATTGGATGAACTTTTCATATTGTTCAAAATTGTCTTGTCGTCATTACTATTTTATTTCTTTCTTTCTTCAAGATTTCTTTAAATATCATCTCTAAAATTTAATATCTTCTTAAATTTTTTCTTTTGGAGGTGAACGAGAAAGCTCGCAAAGTTCATTGGACTTTATGGGACAAAGTGTGTCTAGACAATTGGTATTTAAAGGGTGAAATAATTAAATTTCTCTTCACTAGGTAAATGGTGTTGGAAGCTTAGGACATACAATTGTGGTTTGTGGTTTAAAGTGTTGTATCATAAATATGAGTTCAAGAATGGAATAAAACAACCTGGTGGCAAGAAAGATTATAATTGGTGGAGGGACTAACAAATTATTAAGGAAGATTCTAATTCAAGTATAACCTTTTGGTTCAACAACTTTCTTTTTAGGATCGTAAGTGTTATGGGCCAAAAGGCCCGACAATTACGTCCCAGAGGACAAAACGATCCACTGCGTCATTGATGGATCATGTATGTTATCATAGGCAAGGATGCATGCAATCTAAATCCAAGATCCATCAAACATGTCTCTGCATTTCATGCTTATAAATCAGCGAGTTGTTATAACCACCCTACTACATAAGAGGGAGAAATGTCATTTCTCATGGACGTTTTGAATCCAAACTTCATTCATTCATCTTACTCTCATGCTCACTTGAGCATTTGAATGCTAACCTTGTAGGTCATCTCCTCTTCCATAAAACTGGAAGCTCAAGTCCACCTTGCAATTTGCATCCTCCAATCACTTATCAATTCAAGTTCCCTTGCAGAACAGTGGATCCGTCTATGGGAATCAACATCTGATTCTCATGTTTTCCATATTTAAACTCATTTCTCGTTTCACTAAACCAAAATTTCTTCAAACTAGAGATTCAAATTTCCTGAATCTGAACTGTAAATATTTGTTCTTGATCCATTCCGATCAAAGGTTAACACCGCTTTTCAGATCTCCATATAGATTCACCAGCAATGGAAGGTTTCAGAGTTACTCTTTCCACTGCTTAAGCTACAAGAGATCCATCAAATTCTTCTCAAAATGATGGAAATTAAGTTACCATGAACATTATGCCTGCACTACCTCATAAATATCATGCTCAACCTCTCCTGTTCGTAGGTTGTACTTTGCAATTTCAGCAAGGCAAACCATTACTCAAGCCTTCAACATCACGGATGGTACCTTACGTGTTTTCCAATAGTTGTAAGCCAACCTCGGAGTGTAAGGCAATAACGAACTACTAAACAATATTTACAAGATGGTTTGACAAGAGAATTCACAAGCAATGGAGGAAAGGTTAATTTGCCTCGAAGAAATTCTGCATAACATAAATCAAAGGGAAACATAGTACAAGAAGTTGTTTCCCAAAGGATTCATACTATCATTCTCGAACTGATCACATCTCCCCTGGAATGCAGCTCCAAGATATTGGAGCCTTCGAAGAAGCCAAAGATGTCAAACTCCTCCTCCAAGTTCTGAAAGAGGCAAAGGGATACACTCTCCCCCTAGGAACAAGTGGAGAAGCCTCTGTTAAAGAACGAAAAAAAACATCTTCTTTCTGCTCCTATCCTCAACATGTGAATGCCAAAATCACTAGAGAACCCTCCAAAACTAAATAGTTATGATAGAAAGAAATATCCACGTGCAACATGTTGACGATCGTCTGAATTACTATCACACTGATGATGCAGCATAGTGCAAGCTCTTTACACTAACTCTAACCAGATTGGCTATGATCTGGTTCAAATCTCTGCCCGACAAAAGTGTATATTCGTGGACCGACTTATATGAGAACTTTGTTGCTTACTTCATATTCTAGAATAGGAAACCAACAACAATATCCGCCCTCAACAGAATCACCTAGGGCAAGGAATAAAGTTTAGGGTCATATATCGATTGCTTTACATGGGTATCTGTAAAAGTGGGACACTTTAACGAGAGCACAAAATGCTAAATTTTTGAAAATGTTTTAAAACATGATAGCTTATTCAGGGAGAAGCCAAGGCATAAAGAGGCCCACCGTTTGAAATAGCTATTCTTGAAGAAGGTTCAAAGAATTCTGCAGAGGTTTCAAGATAAGCAGTGTTTATCAACTCATCTGGATATGATGAAATTCAGAAGATCTGGTTTGAAGAAGCATGAACAATTAAGTTCTGTTAACTTGAGATGTTATCTCAGTTGAACAAACTATAATTGATCAGATGTTTTCAGGCATTATTTTTTTTAGAAATTCTTAATGAATGTTTTAAGAAATAAAGTTGTGTGGAGAGATACAAGGACAGTAGTCATTCTGTCTGAGGTAAAAAGGATTTAAGTCTCTGGTGTTATTCAATCTGAATAAGTCAGTAGATATTCTTTTTCAAGAGCAGATGTTTCTGTTAAACTCTGTTGATCTAACTCTTTACAAGTTAGCTCAGCATTGTAAGAGCAAAATTGTCAGTCAGACTGTGTCTCTTGATACATCTGAGTTTGATGATAATTGTATCTAGATTGGATCTGTATTTGTTTCAAGTAGACAAATTCAGAAGATGAAGCCTGATGGAAGCTAGATGCTCTCTACTCATGAAGATCAGAATATATGTGCTTTGAGGATATCTCACATGAATCAGATGGATGTTGTTGTGATTAATGAAGACGTTGGAGAATCAGAAGCAGACTGTGTTCCAGCTGAAGAATCAGAAGCTACCCCAGATGCTACTCAATTAGCTGCTTCTGAAGAATCTACCTTGAGTAGTTTCTCCCAGAATCAAATCTTCTCTTCCAGAAGAGACGTCCATTGGAAAGAAGGATGATTCCAAAAGAACAAGATTCTCTCTTCTCAAAGCTAGTTAGCAAGAAGTTTTTGACTACACAGAAGACATATGCTTCTGTGACAAGGTTAGAATTCATATTCTTGTCAATCTCCTTTGTTGATCAGTATAACATCAATATAAATAAGATGAATATTAAAAATATTTTTTATTGGTTTTATTGAAAAGGAAGTATGTGTTCATCAACTCCCAGTTTTGAAAATAAAAATTTCCAGAAACTGTTCTATAATTTTAAGAAATTATTCTTGGCCTAATACAAGCTCCCAGAGCATTGGTATAAAAGGCTAAGTAATTTTCTGAAAAATTATTTTGTCAGAAGAAAAGTTCATACTACTCTTTTCCATAAATCATTAAGGAAGATATTTTAAATATGTCAGATTTATGTTGAAAATATTTTTCTATGGAACCATATACTTCACTTGGAAAGGAGTTTGCTGAGTGTATGCAGGCAGTAGCTGAAACTAGCACTCTAGGAAAAGAAGAGGCTAGTGAAGGCAGATCAGTAGCTGTATAGAAGGTTCTGTAACACTGATGTTGAAGAAGCTCTGTCAATCAAGACACCTGCTCCTTCAATGGTTAGTGATTCTGAAGCAAAGCTACAGAAGCAATGCTAATAAAGTAAAGCATCAGAAGCAAAGCAACAGAGGTAGGATATTGAAGACACTTTTTAGTTGGTATCAGTATACATTCAGAAGAAAGGCTACAGAGGCAAATTACAGAAGAATCTGATGAAGCAACGCTACAGGAGATTCTGAAAGTTTATTGAGAAGCAACTCTACAGAAGACTCTGAACAGTTGGTTGATATGTCAGCAACATAGCTCACTTCTGGATAACAAGGAACCCTGAAGATTGAAGATCTAGTTTGATCTAAAGCATACCTCTGGATGAACTGTTTGCTGAAACATTCACTAGAGCTAAGTTGCATAGATCTGAAGCAAAGGATCTAATGCAAGGAATCATTTCCACAGTTGTTCACTCAATAGATGTTGATCAAGGTAAGTTGGGTTGCAACTTCACTGTCAGAAGAAACTACTTTGGATATTATAAAGTTGGTATCAGATTCTTATCTATCTTCAACCTTTTGAAGAAACACTTCTGGATTTGATGTTTTTAATTGAGCTAACATCTTTTGGAAAGATATTTCTAACACCCTAGTTCTTCACTATCAAGTTCAGACTTTGAAGGTAGAACAATCCTTAAAGGAAATGTTGGTAATCATGTTTGATGAAAGTATTCAATATTGTAGTCAGAATGATTGATCAACACCAGACGCAATTCGTATCTCTCATGATGCATATTGTTTTTGGAAGTCTCAATTGGTATCAAGTATTCTCTAATGAAGCATTATTGCTAAGATTCAAGTCATAGTTTATTTGATAACAAGCTTGGTATCAGTAACCAAAGGTGGAGAAACCTAAGGTGATTTAGCAGAAGATCCTACTCCTTCTGTTGGTACTCAGAAGTTCTCACACCTTCAGTTGGTACGAGAATTCTAGAAGAAGAAGTCACCCTCAGATACTGATTGATAAGAACTAGATTGTCACTCAAATCATTTCAAGAAATTCATCTTGGTTTGATGATAATTTGTGATGATCAACCACGTCTGTTCAAAGGATAAAGTCTTGGTGCAAGTTATCTGGAAGATAGAGGCATGATCATTGGTATCAAAATTGGTTGATCAGAAGATGAAGACCAAAGGAAGAATCTGGGATGTGTAACTACTGATCAAGTTGAATCGAACATCAGAAGAGATATACTTCTGAAGAAGTTGTTTTGATTCAGATGAAGAATATAGCAGACAGAAGATTAATCTGTCAGAGAGCAGCCAGCTAAGACTCTCATGCATTCAACGTACACTCTGAGAAAGAAAGAGAAAACCAGATAACTATTTTTAGTAGGTTTCTGTTATGCTGATGTTACTGAAGACAGAGCTAGTTGCAAAAGTACCTCTGAATAGCACTCTCCCCTACAAAAGCAAAATACTGCTGATGCTGATTGAAGTATCAAATGCTCTGGATGAAGTATCAAATAAAGGACATTCATTTCCATAAGATTGAAGGATCATAATGCACATTATTTACACATCACCTTCAATTGATATCAGATGCTATTTAAAGATCTGAGCAAATCTGAAGTCATAGACTATCAGAAGTTTTGGACCATTTGGAGATCTGGATAAAAGATTCAATTAGAAGATGGCCTGTCAAATCAAACGTTGATACTTCTGAAGTATAGTGTTTTGATGTTGAAGAAACAAGCTGAAATAGTTTCATTATTTCACACCTTCAATTGGTATCTTATACCTTCAATTGGTATCTTACATCTTAAATTGGTATCATGTCTCTGACATCCAACCAGAAGCAAAGCGTTAGATGACTCTGAGCGAAACTTCAAAAGATGTTTGAATGAAGACACAGAAGGTTCTGGGCGCAGAACTTTGAAGCAAAAATTCAGAGTCAACCACTAGCACAAACCTCTGAATTTCACACCTTCAATTGGGTATCAAACCTCTCAAAAGAAAGAGTCAAAGCAAAGGCCAGAACAAGCACTTCAACTCTGGAACTTGAGACTTCTTGAGATATTTCTTCAATTGGTATTAGACTCTGAAATTGGATGTATTTCAAGTTGTTCTAAGGACTGGAATAATTAGTATCAAGATCAAGCCAGAAGGAAGAAGGAATTTCAACTTTCTTGTCTAAATCTAGCAGAAGAAGATTCCTGAAAAGAAACTTCCAGATTGGTACAAGAAGCTGAAGATGCTAAGAAGACTAAGCAAATTGTTGTAGTTGGTTCTTCTTATGAAATTACTCTTGTACGTTGAGAATGTGACATTAGTAAGTATAGAGAAGATCAATAAGCTATGAAGGATGTACAAGTTGTCAGAGAAAGATCTGCTGATCAGAAACTTGTCAACAATCCTCGTCAGAGCATGCTTCTACAAACTCTGAAGAGTTGTCACTCTCCAAGAAGCAGGGGAAGATATAGAAGATGAAATCTGGAAAAGATATCAACCTATTTCAATTGGTATCAACCTATAATAATTAGGTTCTCAGGTGTTATCTCTTAACTCTTATCTTTTTAATTTAATTTTTCTTAAAATCTGTCTTTATGAAAAACTCAAACTTTTTGATGATGTCAAAAAGGGGGAGAAATGAAAGATGATTTTGATATAATCTGGAATAATAGTATATAACGGGGAGAATGAAATGGGGAGAAATGAAAGATGTTTTTAATATAACTTGGGGAGAAATGGAAAATGATTTTGAGAAATAGAATATAACTTTGATATATTCTATAACCTGAAAGAGAATGCAACGTATAAACTACGTTTATTACTAAATGTGTGTGTGATGTTTTTCTGAGGAACTCTGAACAAGTTCACTAGGCATTCTAAACAGGTTAAATGAAAGAAATCTGAGTTCAAATGTGGTTCAGAGTGTGTGGTTCAAATGAACTGGTGTTCATATAATAGAAGTTATACACTTCGTGAACATAGATTTAGAATCAAATGGACCCAATATTGTTCAAAGATCTTAAAGTTAAAAGTCATCTGGAATCAGAATGTTCAGAAGATGTAAACTGTCTGTGAATATGATAATCAGAGCATAAGAATCAGAAATCTTCATAGAAGCAAGATTTGGATTCAGAATCAGAATCATGAGTATCATGTATTGGTGTCAAACTAAGAACCAACATGGGTATCAGACTCAGATTCAATATTGGTATCAGATTCAGAAGTAAACATTCTATTGGTTTCTATTGGTATCAGACTGCTTCAAGAGATCAAGAATCTGAGAAGAAAGCAAGTCTGAGAAAGCAAGAATCAAGACTGTATCAAGATTAGAAGATCCAAATATCTGACATACTATAATCAGGGGGAGTTCTCCCAGGAAGGTTCATAAGTCAGGATATTCGATTTTCACCCAGTCTGAAACTCAGGGGGAGTTTCTCATCTGTAGATAAACAGATGTGTTGAAGATCAAGAGAAAATGCTTTAGAATATTCTGAAGTTATATGACTCTGATATGATGCTTAGAGAAGACAAGTTCTAAAGATTTGAAGATGGAAGCTCTGTTGAACTAGTCCAGATGTTGAAGACTTATGCTATCTTATATCGTAGGGAAGTATTCCTTCTATTCTACTCTATTTGATTATGTTTTATCAAATTTATTTTTTGTAAGTCTTGGGATCAGAGTATGTCTCTGAACAGGCATAAAAATGTTTTAAAGGTTAACACATTCAGGGGGAGCAGTTGCTTAGAACTCTGAATAGGTTAATGCTTGGTGATTACCCTGTATAAAATGTTCTATCAAAATACATGTTTTTGTCATCATCAAAAAGGGGGAGATTGTAAGAGCAAGATTTGTCTCTACAGGATAATCTCTATGTTTTGATGATAACAATTGAGTATTTGTGAAAGAACCATTTTATGGTTTAATGTTTGTTATGTGCAGGTCATATTAAATTAAATATATTAGACCAAACAAACAGAAGCAACATGTGCAGCTAGCAACTTATGGAGTTACTTAGTGTGACGTCATGAAGCGCTTGTGAGAAGCTAGTTTGCTTATGTATCTGATCACGTTAAGTAAGAATCAAGGATGTTGTATATTGCTGTTGCAATGCGCCTGTGTATTCTGATCTGAAGAAGTGCATATGATCTGAAAGCAAATGAAGCTCAGTAAAGAAGCAAGTTTGTTTCTGTATCTGATCATGTTCAGTAAAGAATCAAGGATGCTGGATATTGCAGTTGCAATGCATCAGTGGATTCTGCTCTGAGTTATGCATTTGATCTGGAAGCTAACGAGCGTCTCTGAAGAGTGAGTCCTCTAAAAAATGTGCTGAAGACTCTGATGACTTGAAGTTCTGAGGGTCAAGGCTCTGAAGTTTCTGAAGACATGGTTTCTGAAGAATTAGTCATGAAGATTCTCAAGATTGTTTTAGAGGAAACTTAGTTCTTGGAATGCTGAAGATTGGATTCTGAAGTGGAAGATTATGTCAGAAGAAGATTCATCCAGATGCAAGACATGTTACATCAGATAAGCTACTGCTGTTCAAATCTGATAAATCATGTGCTTATGGAAAAGGACAAGAAAGTGATGTCATCCAACACGTGCTCATTCTATCCGTTGAAATATGACCGTTGGAAATAGAAAGGACTTTTTTATCCTCACAACGTCATTCTTGGAAGCACTATAAAGAAAGAATCATTTGTTTATTCAAATGTTGATCAACCTGCTGATTGCCAGAATTGTTGGACCATCTGGTGGCTGGAGTTGTTGCTCGTATTGTGTAGCTTGCACTGTTGCGCTGCTGCTACTATTGCAAAGAAAAGATAAAGCTCAAATGAAAAGAAGCCTTAGTACTCACTTACAAAAAGGCTTTTAAGCAATATAGAAACTGTTCTAAGAATCTCTTAGAGACTTATTATTAGAATTAGTTTCTGTATTAGGAAGCAAGGAGTTGTTGCTCATTACTTGCTATGTGCTAAACTTGGAGTTATTAGCTTGCTAGGAAGCACCATTGTAATCTCCGGCAACATAATATTTTTTTTTATAGAATTAGTGGTTCCTCAAGTGATCTAGTGAAGATCAGTATACTTGAGATGACAAGTGACAGTAGTCATTTGTGGAAATCCTAATAGGAGATCTTTAGTGATCGGATTCTATTAAGGTGTCAATGAAAGTTATATCCTTGGGGATCCCTGAACATGTCATTGTCAAGTTGTTAGTCACTCGCAGTTAGCTTGTGCATCTATAATCAGTTCGGTTATAATGGATTAAGTCCTTAATTGATTAAGGCGAAATCACCTTGGAAAGGTGGAATGGATTAGCTTGGGAGTTGCTCAAGTGAACCAGGATATATGATGTGTTCTTTACTTTCAGTATGCTTTATTATTTTTGTTTTCGCAATGTATTTAATATAAGCGCGTAAAGCATCAAGTGAAGAAGAAGACAAGAAAAGGAAAAAGGTTTTATTTAGGCATAAACCCAATTCAATCCCCCCTTTCTTGTGTTTATTTCTCACCTTCAATAACCGTTTCCCAAAGAATAGGTAACTGCCAAAAATAGTCGTTGGGACAGGCAGACGTGCCCATAACTAGTTGTTGGCATGAGCAGGGGCGTAGTTACGGGCACAAGCGTCTTGGCTATTTCTAGATCGTGGAACCGTGCGTGACGGGAAGAGACTAGCAAGGAGGAGTGTTGTGATCAAGGGTAAATAGGTCAGCCTCCCCTGTTGGAGGGGAAGAAAGGTAAACTTTCTCCCAAAGAGGTTGGACTTAGGCAATTGGGCCGTTCTAGGAGCAGAAGTGGATTGGGCCATGTCCAGCCATTGGGCCAGTCTGGAACACCATTTTAATGATCCAACTACAATTTTGTATGCTTCTCCATAAGTGACTAGGCTTTCTCCTTATTTTAGAATTAAGGATGTCGAAATCAGGGTAGTATTTAACTTGTGGAACTTTAGCCGCAAAGGATTGAGGTTCTGTATGCAGTGTCCAAATTTGCTTAGCCAACATAGCCTTGTTGAAATATTCAATAGCTCTAAACCCTAGTCTACCTTCCTCTTTTGGAGTACATAAGTTCTTCCACTTCATCCAATGTATTTTAGAGTCTCCCCACCATAGTTTAGGAATCAAAAAGTTTATTATATTACAAAGGCTTTTATGTAAGAAAAAGGAACTCATCATATAAGTAGGAATTGGTTGCGCCACTGCCTTAATCAAAATGGCTAAACCAGCATAAGATAGGCATTTAGCCTTCCATACTTTCAACTTGTTTCTGGATCTATCCACCAGGAAATTGAAGCATTGGTTCTTAGAGTAACCAATTTGAGTAGGCAAGCCTAAGTAATATTGAATCATTAGGATAATGGGAATTGTACTAGAAACAACTTCCTTTTGGGTCTGTCTGGTGTTCTTGCTGAGCATCATCTCTGACTTCTGAAAATTAATCTCTTAACCAAAGCTATCATGGTAGTGTTTATAATGTTCAATAGGGTTCTAGAATCTTTCTCCATTACTTTGCAGAATAACACATTGTCATCTTTAAACAATAAATGGATGATATTAAGAGCCCTTTTATATATTAATATACTCGAAAAGTCTTTTTTTTTTCTGAGCCTTTCTAATAAAATTTGAAAAAACATATGCACATAATATAAAAATATAAGGAGATATGGGTCTCCCTGTCAAATTCCTTTAGTAAAAGTGGTGTTATTAATAAGGTATCCATTAATGGTGATAGCAAAGATAACACGGTTCATTATCTTGCTGACAATATTAGAGGGGAAACCAATATTATTGAGGGTCTTCTTGATACTCCAATCTATCCGGTCATAAGCCTTTTCCATATCCGTTTTTATTCCCAGAAAACCTTATTTGCTTTTTGACTTTCTGTTCATGTAGTGGAAAGCTTCATAAGCTATACTATTATTATCACTTATAAGCCTTTTTTGAATAAAGGCACTTTGATTCTAACTGATAATCCTATGAAGGATAGGTTTATCCTATTAGCTATAACCTTAGTGATGATTTTTATAAGGACAATAAGAGTGAAATAGGTATGTATTAAGTGGGTTTTGTAGGGTTTTTTACTTTAGGAATAAGTATAATGAAGGTTTTAATGAACCTTTTGGGGCTCTCAGCATTGTTGAGGATCTTAAGAATAATACTCGAGATTTCCTCTCTCATAATATTTCAGTATGATTGGTAAAATAAAGTTGCAATCCCATCAGGGCCAGAGGTTGCATTCCTTTTACGATTCTTCATAGCTAAAATCACCTCCTCACTAGTGAAATGTGACTTCAACTAATTAATCACGTCTCCATTAAACCTAGTGGGCTAATCTCTAAAGCAAGCTTTACTATCAATATTGTTATCTTCCTTAAATTAGTCTTTATAGAAATTAACAAAAGTTTCTTGTATTTCTTCTTCCTTATAAGATATATCCTCATTACTTTTTGTAATGAGTTTTATTTTATTATAAATTCTCCTTTGAGTAGCCTTTTGGTGAAAATAACTAGAATTCATGTCTTTGTCCCTGAATCTTAGCCGTTTGGGTCCACCATATCTCTTCTTGGTGGAGCAACTTATCCAGCTTCTCTTGGTTCTTCCTAATAGTTCTAAATTTTTTGTTAAGATAGTTATCCCTTTGAAAAGTTTTGATGACTCCTTTAAACTTGTTTATTTAAATGGTGAGATTACCAAACTCTTTCTTTACCCACTCCCATAAATTCTCTATAGTCACGTGCAGTTTGTTGTTATGATCTCTATTAGGGTAATAATTCCAGCTTTTGGATATAATCTCTTCAATCTCAAACTTTTCCATCCAAAGTTTTCAAATCTTTTGCGCTTGCCTTTTGGATTCCTTTTGACTTTGTGATAGAGGTCTGAATGGAATTCGAGAAGGATAGGATTGTGATCAAATTTGAGATTAGGGAGGTAGGTATTAGAACAATAAGGATATATGTTGGTCTATTCCTTATTAGCCATAAATTTGTCCAGCCTAGCTGGTATAAACTTTTCCCCTTGTTGTTTGTTGCACCAAGTCTCCATATTTCCTACATACCCCAAATCAAAGAGTTGACAAACAAAAAATTATCATTAATTAATTATATCTAACTTCTATAATTAATTTTAATTTTGATGTAATTTCTTACTCCTTCCATTCCAAAATGAGGGACCCATTTGTAAAATAAAATTGTCCCAAAATAAATGATTCTTTTCAATTTTCAATGTATTTTTCCAATTCTACCCTTTAATTAATACTACTTTCATCATTTTCAATACTTGATAAATGACCATTGTTAAGCCAACTTGATTGATAGATATATAAAGACATTAGATGCAAATGCATTGGCTTGAGTTCAAACCTTACTTGACCAGAAAAATTTGATAAATGATACTTTAGTAAAAATAATATTCTCTATCATTCATTTATACATTTTTATTAATCATTGTAAAAGGACCAATTGAATAACTTATTATGTGACGAAGCAAGTATATGGAAATTTTGTATTTTTTATTTTCATTCATAATTTTGTAAACAATAAATTTTATTCCATGACACACTTTGTGCTTGTGCTGCTTATTATTTCTTTAAGAAACAATATAATAAATTTTTATTAATATTAGTTATGATAAAAGGTAATTAGATATTTTTTAATTAAAAAATAATTAAATATAATTGAAATAGGGTGGTCGAAAAAATTCGAATCATCCAAAAGATCGTGATTTTACCTTCTATTGTCAATTTAAAAATTTAAAATTTATTATATAAGTTAATTTTTTATCAAATAAGTCAACATTCGTTAATAATGTGTTTATTTATAATTATTTTTTTGAAATCATTTTTTAGTCAAATAAATTATTTTATTAAAAAAATTTATAAAAAAAGATTAAGTACAGTATAAAAAGTTTTAGGCATAATTAGTCATTGGGTCCCTTAACTTTGAGCGAAGTTTTAGGCATAATTACTATTGACCGTCAGTATAAAAAGTTTCAAACAACCATAACTATGGTACATCTGGATCTTTGATTCGTAAAAACAAGAGGATCGAGTGCTTTTGCCAAGATGAAAGTGTTCTTAGAATAGTGAATGATGTGAACAGTGTCAACAAGGGAAAAAATCATGGGGATGTAGAAATTACAGAAACCACATTGAAAAGAGTTGTAATTTCTTCAAGTGGTTGGGTGATGAGTTTGTTTATGACAGGGATTTGAATTTTGAAAGACAAAATAAGAAAATTAACAAATTGAAGAATGAAGTTATGTATACTCGAGGGTGGCTCAATATCTCCATTGTTGTTGGGATTGTATGCTTAGGCTTAAACCTTGTGTTTGTAACAATGTATTTCAATTAGTTTTAGGGTAGTTCAAATTTATGTTTTTATGTTGATAGTTCTAGGGTTGAACCTTGTGTTTGTAACAAATGGATGAGTTTTTTTTAATGAATAATGTATTGTTATGTTGTTTCAATGAATAATGTTTATGTTATGTTTTCACATTTTCATTGAATAATGTCTCAACATTTTCATTGAATATTGTTATGTTGTTTCATTGAATATTGTCATGTTATTTCATTGAATAGTGTCTCAATATAACTTGTTCAAACATTCAAACATTCTAACGTTCCACAGATTCAAAGTTTGATACATAACAGGTTCAATAACAAATTCAAAGTTTGATATATGACAGGTTCGATAACCATTCCAACACTCATTAACAGATCCAATATTTGGTACATAACAGGTTCAATAACCATTCCAACATTCATTAACAAATTCAATATTTGATACATAACAGGTTCAATAACGAAAGGCCATTATAAGACATTACATAACAAGTTCAAAACCAAAAGGCCATTATAAAGCATTACATAACAGGTTTAATTCCAAAATATGCATTAACAAAAACTAAAGAGTCGGGCCATTAATTGGCATTACAAAATCTTAGTAGACATAATAATATTGATCATGGTTGGATTGAAACAGGCTTGCCACCCTTATGAAGTTTTTTCTTAGTTTTGGGTGGGGTTGACTTGTAACAACAGGTGGCGGTGGTTGACTTGTAACAGATTATGGTGGTGGTTAACTTGTAACAACAGGTAGTGGTGGTTGACTTATAACAACTTGTAATGGTGGCTGACTTGTTGCAACAGATGGTGGTGGTTTACTTGTATTAGCTTGTGATGGTTGCTGACTTGTTGCATCTTGTACCTGACTTGAATTAACTTGTGATGGTGGCTGACTTGTTGGTTCTTGTGGTTGTGGTAGTTTACAAGTGGCCTTGTGTAACCATCCTTGTGGTAAAGAGTACACTTTATACCATGTCTTGTCCTCTTCATGTGTGTCTCATCCCTCACCATCTCTCTAGCTTCCCTATTCCTTTTTTCTTTGGCCTTCTAGGCTGCCTCTTTATTGGTGGTGGCTGAAGATCAACAACACTAGTCTTTACCCACAAGGCTTCCCCATTAAGTGGATATATTGTGAAGACATGGCTTCTCAAACGGTTTTGATGATGACACACTCTACAACATGCAAGGATAGATAAAAGAATCTCAAAGAAATCAAGCTTGAAAAACTTCAATGTCAAATCAATATGTCAAGACTTTTTAAATAATGAAGACAAAGTTCTACACAAATGAAGGTACAACATTCAGCTTCTATATAGCTTGTACAAGTGTTCAACTTCATCTCTCATTCTTGCATATCATTTTAAAATTGTTTTAAAACTCTTACAATGCATTTTCCCTCTGTTTCAAAGTGATTTTTGCAAAATCTGTTAAGAGTAACCACCTATTCCTGGTAATCGATTACCCTGTGTAAACTTTCAAAAAATTTCAAACGTTGAGGCTAGTAACCGATTACCCACATTTGGTAACCGGTTACTACTGGCGCAGTGAGCCAAAAAATTGCATTTGTTGGCAGAATTGTATTTTCTCATTTCTTCTTGAACCATGGCAACTCTTGGTCATTTACACTCTTTTAAAAAGGTGTTTAGAGGCATTTATATACATCATAATCTCAGACTTTGAGATTAAACTTGTTGCAAAAAATTCAAATTTCATTTCATCTCTCAAATTCTAATTTTCACAAGTGTAAAAAATTCTCAATTTTAAGAGTGAAACTACTGCACCTCAAATTTCATCATTTCATCATAGTTTCATTCCTCCATTCTTGAACACTTGTATTTGATATATATATATATATATATATATATATATATATATATATATATATATATATATATATATATATATATATATATATATATATATATATATATATATATATATATATATATATATATATATATATATATATATATATATATAAGAGTTGATATCTCAAAAAGAAGATCAGTCACAAGATTGATAATCAAATATTGCTGCAAACTACTCAAATCAGAATTATTGGTTCTTTGATTACATCTTATTTTTCCAGGATTGTTGGAAATAAGTTTGTAAGGTTGTAACCTTGTTGTCCAGGATTGTTGGAAGCAAGAGGTCCATTTTGAGAGGATTTTTCTCATTAGACTTAGTGAAAAATCCAAGAGGATTGTTCTTGGTGTTGTGATTGGTTAGAGTCTATATAAGAAAGACTGGGTAGAAGTCTTGTCTTAGGATCTAACAATATTGAAAAATCTCTTTCGTGTTGAAAGAGGACTGGAGTACTCTCGGGCTGTGAGGGGAACCATGATACATCGTCGTGTCTCTTTACTTTCCGCTTTTACTGCACTAAACACTTAGTAACTTTTAGGAAAGTAAAACAAGAAATTTTCATTAAGACTGGAAAATATTTTCAATACCTAATTCACCCCCCTCTTAGGTTCAACTAAGCTTATAATTGACATCAGAGCGGGTTATAGGTAACTTGTTCCTAAAAGATCCAAATGGCTTCCACTAGCGCGAATTCGGTTTTTAAAGATGGCGGTAGCAGTAATAAACCTCCTCTATTCTCTGGAGAATATTTCGACTTCTGGAATATTCACATGAAAGCACATCTAGAGGCACAAGGAGAAGGCATATGGGAAACTGTTGAAACTGACCCTCATATACCAATTAGTGTTGTAAACGGTGTTGGTACTCCAAAGTTTCAAAGTGCATGGGACGATGATGATAAAAAGAGAGTTCTAAATGAGAAGAAAATTATCAATGTTTTACATAGCGCTTTAAGTATGGATGAATTCTTCTGAATCTCACAATGCAAATCGGCTAAGGAAGTTTGGGATACTTTGGTGGAGACTTATGAAGGAACCGCCTACGTTAAAAGATCAAGGTTGAACATACCCGTCGCGGTGAAATTTGGATACCAAGCTATTGATGAGCTTGAATCTTAATTCATTTGCAACCGAACTTTGATTTGTCCAAAGGAAGGGAAAAAGATCGAAATACCCACAATGCAATGCACATGCAAAGGTTAGAGAGTTTTAGGTTTGGGGGTTGGTTAAACTTAGGGAAGGTGCTAGCATCCTAAGTTTCTGTAGTACTCTACAAGAACCTCTTGTTTTAATGTTGTTTATTGCTAAGGGTTATCTGCTTAAAGGTAAAAGACCTAGGGGTTTATTTCTAAGTATACTCGATAAGATATCGCATCTTATGCCTACATATCCTGACGGGAATGGAATTAGAGTATCTGTAGTTCACCTAAAGGGTTTGAGGAGTTCTTTGATTATGGTCAAAGTTCATACGGGATAAGGGTAGTTGATTGATTGATTTTAGGAGAAAAGATGAGTTGTCATTTTAAGGAAGATTACTTGATTTAACCACCACAACTTTGTAGGAAAATAGTCTTTGCATCGTCTTAAGAGAAGGGCTTAAGTACTCGGATTGTTAACAAGTACGCCTCTATCTCTCCTAAGGCAAAGTCCCTACATATTGATTGAATTGTTATGGGGTAGGAGTTTTATCTCGCTTAAGATGATTAACATCTTATTCTCTAATGTGTTTGAAAAGTTTGAATTGAGTTGTTGAATTGGTTTCCTATGTTGTAAAGGAAAGAGAAAAGGTCCTTCCTATGGGGTAGGATCTAGACTTAGAAGATCAACTTGAATGGGATAAAGGATCAATGGGGAGTATGATGCAAATGATATGCATACGCACAATTGTTTAAGTTATACGCATGTTCTTCCTTTGGACTGTATTCAATGCAATAAATAAATACGGTAAAGATAAAATGCGGAAAGGTAAAGGCAAATAAATAAGAAATACACAAACACATGAAAACGCTAAGGTGTGTGAATGGTGCATGTGTGAGTGGAATAGATGCGGATGCGGGAGCGGGCGTGCACGATTGATTGGGGGATATTGATTTTATATGAGGTTGATTGGGGGATATATATTATATCTTAAGTGAGGTTGATTTTAAGAAAAATGTTAATTTAATTTTTATAAAAGGGTTTAGACGATAAGTTAATTCAATTGCTAGTTGGAAATGATAAATAGTGACTTATTAAATAAAATGAGTTTTGATAAGTGAAAAAAAATTTATTATTATAAATACAAATTAAATTACGAAAAAGGTTTTCTTATTAAAAAATAGTTTTTAGTTATTATACAAGTTATTTAAATTGAGAAAAAAAGGTTTTTTATTAGTAAAAATTTGAAATAATCAAGTGATTTAGATAGAAATGATTTTGAATGAAAAACTTATTAAGTAAATTGATTTTAGTTATTATTATTAAATAATAAATTAAAAAGTCATTATCACAATGGTTTTAGGTGCAAATTATTTGGGAAAGTGAGTTTTTGAATAATTTATATATCATTTAATGAATTAATAAAATAAGGTTGATTTAAGTAAGTTAATTAATTATAAAAGGTATTACTTTCTTTTTTTTTAAAGGTCTAATTGAAGTTATTAGATTAATTAGTTAATTAAGAAAAAAAAGTCAATTATCAAAAAGGCTAAGGTTTATTAAATAGAAAATTATTATTAAGTTATTTAATGGATTGAATAAAGGGTTAATTTAAAAATTATTAATAAATGGCTGATTTTAAAAAAAGATTTAATTATTGGTCATTAGTTTATATTTAATAAAAAGAGATTGATTAAGGTTGATAATTAGATTTGATTAATCAGTTAATGAGTGGATTAGGGTGGTTAAGGGGCTCGTGAGATTAGATGCAGCAAGTTGTGAGGGTATATCGTGGGGATGCGATTGTGGCCGTACGATGATGATCCGTTGGAGATCTGTGGTGATGTGTGTGAGGGTGCGTCATAATGTCTGCGGGTGCGCTATATGTGATTATTACAATAAAAAATGAAATTGAAACCCTAAACTACTTCCTCTTCCCCCTTCTTCCGTCGCTCTCCTCTTATTTCCTCCCATCTCTCTTCGATTTCTTCTCTTCTTCTTCCATTGTTCTGCAATTTCTTCACTCCTCCCTCCTCGTCTTCTGCTTTCCTTCTCCTTCGTTTCCTTTCAAAACAAATCTGCAAACATAAAGGAAAAAATATCAATCAAACACAATACTTACGGTGACGGGTTTTGTGCAGGTTTCGACGGCGGGATTTTCTGGTGACGAGGTCTTGGCGATGAAGGTGGTTTGCGGTTGACGGTGGCTGGGTAGCGGAAGTCGACTCGCGAGACTCCGGTAAGGTCGAAGGCTTGAGGGTGGATCCGTGACGATTTCCGGTAGAGTTTAAAAGATAAGTTCTCACTTCTTTTCACGAATTTGTTTAGGGTTTCATGAGTTGAGATTTTATGAATGTCGTGAATTGATGTGTATCTGTGAATCTTGTGTATCCCTCCCCCTTTTATAATTCTCGTGCGTGTTGGATTTATAGGCTTGATGAGATTAAGAGTCATAATTCCTGTCATTGATTACGCAATATTATGACCACCATGAATGTAATCTTTTTGATAAATGTCTTTGATTCACTCTCTTGAATTCTTTCCCAATTCATCTTGATATGTCGTAGAATTGCTTTCAAAGCTCTTCCTTTTGGGTTTAAAATGTGATTATGTGTAATTCTCTGTCTCAATCTTGCCATAAATGGTTAATGACATTCAATATTGTCTTTGTTGCAAAACAGACGAAAATGGTTATCTTTGCTTACGTTTTGGAACGTTATCAGGAATTTATGATTTTGTGTTTCTGTAATGAGTGCTTTACTATGATTAAATATAATGTCTCGCTTCTTAAAAAATGTCTAATACCCTGTATTTGGTAAAATGTCTAATACCCTGTGTCTGATTTGTAGGACCAGTCATTACAAGTCTGAGCTTACTTGTCTTGATCGTAATCTTGTAACAACCTTCTTGTACTGCGTTTATGACCATAACTGATGGAAGGTGACCTTTTCTCTATGCATTAAGGGATGATGATGTAAACAATTCTTGGATTGTTTCAACACAGGTTTTGGCATGCAACTTAGTTTGGAAGTCCTTTCAAGCGTGAAGAACCTCCTGAGGGTATGATTTTATCTTAGTGTTATAATGCGTTTTTCTTTGATGCTCTGCCTTGGTTACTTTGTTGTGGTTTGGTGGATTAACAAATGAGGCTAGCGTACTCGTATTAACAGGATGTTTACGTCATGCTCTTGTTTCTTTTGCAGGTACCGGGTTGTTTCGAACGAAGTGACAAATGCATCACGGAAGAGTCAGCTTTCCAGACTCGAGTACATTCTTCTGATGTCGAGTTGCCATTTTTCGGTGCGTTGCCATGAAGATCTAAGGCTTGGAAGCGATGCTGGCTGAAGCGTGATTTGTGGAAAATTCTGTGAAGGAAACCTTGGCATGAAGGTTTGGAGTACTGTCGTGATATGTTTGTGATACTTTCCGACTTCGAGAGGTGATAGGTCCACAGGCACATGAAACACGTAATCATGATGATAAAATGGATGTGTTGTTAGTGTAACATTAAGATAATAGGCAGTGGTTTATTCTTGTAGGCTTCACATCAGCGCTTAGAAACTGGCATTAGCCAGTAGTGACGGTTTTACGCTAAAGCCTGGTGGCGCTAATGATATTCAGTATAAGAGAGGTAAGTCTATAATTTCTTCCTTGATGTGTACTTAATCTCCTTTTCCCAACTTCACTTTGATTTAACTTATCTTTACTATCTCAAAAATTTAGTTTCCATCTTGAAGCAGCGTACCCGTATACCAGAGTTGCAACCGAAGCCAAGAGAGCGGCAGCCAGAGCATGGTGTGATAGGATTATTATCAATTTTGTGAACACTTAGCGCGGGGTGTGCGACCTGGGATAAGGCATCTTCTTCCAAGATAGCGTGAAAATCTTATTATTCCCTTTATGCCTGGGTTTATTCGCGGTACACACATCATGTTGATAATGCAAAGGGCAGCATGTGATAGCTCTAATGGTACGCTGTTGCCAATGCTGGGTAGGGTATTCTGAAGGGAAGACAATGAAGAAATCAATCTTTGATGTTAATTCCCAATTATTTAAATTCCTGAGCTTTGTTTTATTATTCCCCACCATCACATAACTCATGGTTTTCCAATTAAATTGATCATGTTTTGCCTATTGTTTGGATTGACTCAATGACTTATTGAATCCATTCATTTCTCTTAACAGGTTGTAAAGGGATCAAGGCGACAAGCTGAAGCTTGGCGTTGACGGCATGTCTTGGCAGTACCGCGGTTCAACCGAGTTTGGTCCGAATGCGATTCTAGTATGGAGAAACATGAGGAAGTCCTGCATTAAATGTGAGCATGCATCTTGTAGGTTCTGAAATGTCATGCAGCTCGGAGGACATGACGGTGTGAATGCTGCATTTTGGTTTTTTCATGTCGTAACTGAGTTTTGATTTTATTTGTCAATGACAGGTTGTTGTTGTCTTTCCTTTGAAGATGGAAGGGAGAATACGACTCATAGAGAAATGCTAATGAACCCGTGGCATTTTACGCATGATCCGTGATAGGAATGACTTCTCCTTTCTGTAGATGGTTAACCTTATATACTGTCATGGGCTTTGCAGGTGCCTGCTGCGGAGAGCCATTGGCCAAGCAAAATCCCTTAAGACATTACTGTTAGAGGCCATGAGATTCTCACAGACTTGGTCACGACGATGCCAGAAGCTTTGAAGATGTTTCTTTAGAAAATGAATGTAATCAATTTGTAATATTAAAAAACTTAGGACCTTATGTCATTCTGGGTCAAATGGTAGGAAGTTAACAAAGGAAAATTCACGTGTAATCCTCCTTATAATAATGTGATCAAGATAATAAAGTTGTTCAATGGCTTTCTTTCAATAAGAATAGGGCTTTCCTTTATTGAGTGAATAACAAATGGTATATGAGGACATCCGGACGGAAATGAATAGCATAGGAGATATTGTTATGAAAACACCTCCTAATAACACTTCTTGCACTTCTCTCCACTTGTAAAAAAATGATAACAACCTTGCCTCCAAACGTGATCACAACCTGTGCTCACAACCTTTTAACGATCAACCACTAATTAAACATGAGGATGAAGTCACGAAACTCCTCTAAACCCGAAATACTTAGCCGTCAAGAGTAACATCCATTTAACATCAAATGCACTTGTACAAGTTGGTTAGTCATAAACGAACACACATGCAAAAAGCAATGAAAACATGTAAGAAAAGATGCACAAGGAGGTGGGGTCTTAAGGTCAAAAATTAGGGTGTGACAAATGACCCTATTTAAGTTACTTCTATCCAGAGATATGGAGATTGAAATCTTCGTCTCGACGAGATAGGAGGGACTTAAATACAAACATTGCACGACTTTTTGGCCCTAAGATACCACTGAATGCATATGATATGCAATGATATAAGAATGCAAGACACGGGTCCTGTGAGGAAAAGGCATCACAGGGGGACAACTAGACACGACACACGGGAAGAACAGGCTTAACAAAGCGAGACTCCACGGAGAAAGATGACAATCATCATTGTGGATTTCCAAAGTAAAGAAGGTAAGATATAATAATACCACCAAGAGTGCAGTAGCTTGACCAATGAAACATAATCTTGGAAGTGAAGGATAACCTACTACCAACGCGTGGTAGCCTAAGCAAAGGTATCCGGTTGCAACAAAGAAACGCATGCTACCTACTATCAGTCCAATGATAGCCTAAGAAAAGGCAACAGCCAAAATACGGTGTATTACCTACTATCAAATGTATGATAACCTAAGAAAACGTAATAACCAAAAGGAGAGATCACCTACTACCAAACATATGGCAGCCTAAGAAAAGGTGTCTGACTACAAGAAGATGTGTTACCTACTATCAAACATATGATAGCCTAAGAAAAGGTGTCTGACCACAAGAAGATGTGTTACCTACTATCAAACATATGATAGCCTAAGAAAAGGCAACAACCAAAACATGGTGTATTACCTACTATCAAATGTATGATAGCCTAAGAAAAGGTAATAACCAAAAGGAGAGATCACCTACTACCAAACGTGGTAGCCTAAGAAAAGGTGAACACAAAAGGAAAGATGACCTACTACCGAATATGGTAGCCTAAGAAAAGGTATCTGACCAAAAGAAAGGTGTATTACCTACTATCAAACATATGATAGCCTAAGAAAAGGTAATAACCCAAAGATGGAGAGATCACCTACTACCAAACGTGGTAGCCTAAGAAAAGGTGTCTGACCACAAAAAGATGTGTTACCTACTATCAAATATATGATAGCCTAAGAAAAGGCAACAGCCAAAACACGGTGTATTAGCTACTATCAAATGTATGATAGTCTAAGAAAAGGTAATAACCCAAAGATGGAGAGATCACCTACTACCAAACGTGGTAGCCTAAGAAAAGGTATCTGACCAAAAAACAAATTGTAAAGCTTCAACAGGGATCTTCTGAAAAGATGTAACTCGGTTGATCAGCAAAATATGTCCTCTCAAATAAAGAGAGATCCATTGTGACAAACTTCACCATATTCCTCAAAAGAGATGCCATTTGATGGAAATGAACTTGTGCAGTGAACTCACTGGGGAGTATATTCCTGAGGAGTATTTTTGTTGTAGTTGTAAAATATGGCTGAAACTCTGTAGTTTCTCAAATAAAGAGAAAATATCTGTAAAGTCTTCGACAAACTTCTATGACGGGGCTCCCGGAGAGATGCAATTTGACGAGTAGATAACCTTGATAAATCCACTGGAGATGGAAAAATTGTCTTGAAGAGACTGTCATATGTCGTTTTGAACGAAATCCTGATCAAAACAAGTTGTTCAAATAAAGAGATTGCTTGTGGTTCAGATATAAATTATTGAGAGAACCTTGTAATATTGTTGGGGAAGTATATGTCTTCAGATAGTGATCTTCAAATAAAGTCTTCCTGGGGAATGAAGTGCAAAATAAATGCACGTTCAATCCATGGTTTTTTTAACAGGAGATATCCACAATGCGATCGCCAAGGACCGAAGTTCACTTCGGGAAATAACCGAAGAGAAACTGCCAAGCAAGACTCGACCATTGAGGTATGAACTCAGATGGGAATGTACTAAAACAACCGTCCTCCACGAGGATCGAACTCTGTGGGGAAATAGAAGCGTTGAGCTCTTTCTGCCTTGGGCTGACAACTCTATTTTGGAGGGATAAGACTCACCCAGTCATTTGGGGACAACCACGGCCCGAAGTGACAAGACAAACACAAAGATGCAAAATGCATATGCCATGCTATCTATCTATATGTTATGCGTGTGCTAAAAATAGAGATGAAAAAACATCCTGGGCACTCAAACTAAATCTTCACAGGTCAAACATCGCCTGGAGAAATGCAAGCTTGCTTTGAGAATTCCTTCTGAGGAATAAATATCGGACCGATCTTCAAAGACAAAAGCGTCACTATGGATAGGTGGAGAACCATATATGGGATCACCGTCCTGCTTTAAGGCTTTAAAACTTCTCAGGGGAATATAAAATATTCTGCCTGAAGATATAACATCTTGATCTTACTGAAGAATTTGCCAAAATAATCTTGATTATCGTGTTGAAGATGAGAATAAAGATCTACTGGAAACAGATCTATCTCTTATTTGTAGAAACTTCATGGATAAAATAAATATCCACTTCCCAGGAGAGATTAATGCTGGAGTTGTAGGCGGATATACCCGAACTGGAGTTTCATAGGGGATAACATAAATATCCTCTTCAAAGGGGGAAACCTGGGTTAGCAAAGCTGTTGAATATGGAGACGAAATAAACATTCGTTTTGCTGGAGAGGTGAAGCTAATCAGCTCACTGGGAATTCTCAGGTCACCAACTGGAGTTTTCTTGCGTTGAAAATATTCGTTACAGAATTGTCACAGACCTCTTCGACTCTCAAGTGCCCCAAGTCACACGGTTCATGAGAAAAAGTCATCTCAAGAGGATTTTACAGAAAACATGGCGTCCAAATGCCCCACTGTTTTCAAACTCTTGGAGAGATTCGCAGAAGCTCGACATAATTGCCCCTGATTGACGGTATAACTGAGTCTTCAAACTTGTGTTCCAGGCGAATCCAAACTTACATGGATCAAACTTCTTGGAAAATAACTTACCCCAGGTCAGCAAAGTCTTCATATTTTAATCGGTGATGCCCTTACGTAATCTTTCTAAGATATCAAGCAAATTTAGCAAGTCAAAAATGTCAATTCTGAAACTGTTAATGCAACACGCGTTTGTCTTGAAGTTTTGAAAAGAGATATCACAATAACTTGTGACCGAAATCACTAGTTAGGATATAAATTAATTTTTATAAAGCCAACGAAAATTGAGCGTGGCTCATAGGAGTCAAAAAACGTTATCTCATCGTGTATGCTTTCGAGATAAACCTTACCTCAATTAGGACTTTGAGGGTTGTATCTGGGCTTAGTTTATGATTTGTAAAACGAAGGAGAAGGGTCAAAGTATATTTGTGCCCACAAGATGTTTTTTTGATACCCTGCCCCAAGTTAAAACGAGGTTTTGGTTTGGGAAAAAAAGGATCCTTTATCAAGGCTCAAAAGGTTAAATTTTTCCGGTGTTTAGGAGGTTTGGAACAATGCCTTACATCATCAGTAGGGTTTTTATTCAAAATCATACAACGAGAGGTCCTGCGTTTTACTTCGTCATCCTCCATCCAATTATTCACCAAAGTGAGAGAATTGGGTATAGTCGGTGTCATAAATTTATGAAAAACAATTTACGAGTGAAAACGAATGGATTTCTTCAAGACAAATACTGTATTGCATTAATTATTCAAAATAACAAGTTCTACAAGCCAAACATGCTTTTATAAATCAAAGAAATGAAATACCCATAAGCAAACAGAAAGACAATCCAGACAAGTCCTTTCTCTTGGATTGCATGGAATGTAGAGGCTTGCAGAATCGTCTGATATGTCGCCTTCAGATTCATCTTCAGGCACTATATTGATATGAGCTTCCCAGATAACCTTGGATCATGTTCGCGAAGGACGAACCATGTTGAGGTAGGGGATTATCTTGCACATTAGGAATGGAACCCTTAAAGGATAAGATTCCGCACTTAACCAACCTTTGAACATCTGCTTTCAAACCGTAACAGTTCTCAATATCGTGGCCTGGAGCACCTTGATGGTATGGGCAAAATTTGTCAGCTTTGTACCAATACAGAAGTTTCTTGGGTACCTTAGGTGGAGCTCTCTTCTGGATGTGACCTTTTTGAATCAAAGTTGGGAACAAGTCAGCATATGTCATCGGGATGGGATCAAAGTCTATTTTTCTGTGTACACGACTCTGATCATTGAATGGCTAATTTTGGTGATTTTGTTGATGCTATGATTGATAAGCCGGAGCGTTGAATACATGTGATACCGCAGCAACCTGATGTGATAGCGGATACCCTCTCTTGGACCGTCCCTGCTGCACAACACTTGCCTCGTGTTCCCTCTTCTTCACAAAACCACGCCCATACTTTTAAGAATTATTGGGAGCACTCCCTTCCTTGGCTAATCTTCATTCATGAACCCCCTCTTCCAAGCGCATTCCCATGTTTACCATTTCGGTAAAGTCACTGGGTGCACTTGCTACCATTTTCTCATAAAAGAAAGGACCTAGAGTCTTTAGAAAAATTTTGGTCATCTCTTTTTCTTCCAATAGTGGTATGACTTGAGCGGCTAACTCGCGCCAACGCCGAGCATATTCCTTGAAATTCTCTTTGTCTTTCTGAGCCATGGCCCTCAACTGATCACGGTCAGGAGCCATATCCACGTTATATTTGTATTGCTTAATGAAGGCTCTACCCAGATCATTAAAAGTTCGAATCTTCGCACTATCTAATCCCATATACCACCTGAGCGCAATGCCTGTTAAACAATCTTGGAAATAATGAATGAGCAATTGATCATTGTCAGTTTGCGTAGACATCTTTCTAGCATACATAATAAGATGACTCTGAGGACAGGTATTTCCTTTATACTTCTCAAAATCAGGGACCTTAAATTTCGGTGGAACCTTGACATTCGGAACCAAACATAAGTCAAAAGCACTTTTGCCGAACAGTTCCTTCCCACGAAGGGCTTTCAATTCTTTCTGGATCTCGGAAAAATGGTATTGAAATCCATCCATCCTTTCTTCAAAACCCATAGTTTCGCTGGGTGCCCCATGGAAAATTGGTTCGTCTAGGACATATGGAGTAGTATTCATTTGCAGAGGCGTTGTAGTCATTACAGCAGCAGTTGCAGGAATGGCTTGAGCAGCGATCATGACAGGGACCTCAGGAACAAGCGGGCGATAGCCAGCAGGAGTGAAGTGAGGAGGCATTCCCTACGGAAAACCTGGCGGCATGCTGTAGGTCACTTCGGCAACAGTAGGCACCACTGGGATCGGTGCTGACACAACTTCGGAGACAACAGTCCTTTGAACCTCTTGGTTGCTGAGTGTGGCTTGATTGGATAGAGCTTCCACTAGACCATTCAACCTCTCCAAACTTTCCTTTAGATTTGCAACTTCATCACGGAGCACCTTGTTCTCTTGTTCAAGCTGATCCATCTTTTGGCGTCGACTGGCTCAAGTGTTGTACTGGTGATTTAGCTTGTCTGTAAAAATGAAGCAAGAGTGAGACCCCCCCCCCCCCCCCCAGAATGCAAAGGATGTTATGTTGATGCAAAATGTGAAATGCAAATGCAAGAATGAAAAACAAAAGGTTTCATGGAACTCAAGTGTTTATAAACGTCACAGAGTACCCAAAGAAAACTCGTTTATTATTTTTTGATATCGATTAAAAATAAACATTCTCATAAGAGTCCTGACCTAATAGCTAAATAAAAGCTAACAAAGTCCTAAGGAAGTCCTTCATCGTGCTTGTTGATTTGCTCTTCTATCTGGACTTTCTTGAATATAAGTTGTTCACGATCAGCTTCTAAGGAATATTCTGATAGAGGAAAATAAATCCTCCATCATTCTTTTTTTTTCTTCTGGAAGATAAGGAAGGAATCTCTTGTTTATTTGGATCTTAAAATATTGGTGAAAGTCTTTTGAACTTCTATTTATCTCCAATGGAAGCTTCTAACTTCCTTAGGTCATCCAAGTTAGGACTCTTAAAAGAATATTTCGAAATATTTTCTTTTGTAATCCCTATGGTTCTATAATGTTTACAAATAAACTTGGAGTTCCATGAAACCGATGCAATGTGATGTTTTATGAATGCAACAAACACAAGTAAGCACATAGAGACATAAAGATAAACAAACAAAGGAGACCCTAGATTTGCAACGAGCATGAGTCAAGGGTATACCCATTCCCAAAGGACAAGGACTAAAGGTGGATTGTACCTGCAGAACAAGGTTCTAAGAGGGTTCCCAAAGTCATTAGTCTATCTTTCGGATATTATCAATTTCCCGACTAACTCGGTGGTTAATAACATTCTCAAGAGAACTTCTTTTGAGTGTAGCATCGCGTAGCACTATTTTGGGACTACTCCCTCATAGTCTTGCACTACGTCCTAATAAAGGCCAAAATGGGGTTAAAGGTAACTACGGTCCTCAATATCATGGACTCCAATCAAAAATAGTAAAAGTTTTCACGACTATACTCGTTAAACCGAACTATTTTAGAAAGGGTCTCAACTGAGCGGTGATTCTCGAGTCAACTTGGTCGAGACTCACTCCCTACAAGCCTCATCGAATATATCACCATCCTATCTTAAGTTCACTCAAGTCCGGGTGTAGGACTGTGTCTCACCACTCAAAGGTCGTCCCAAAAAGCAATAAAACAAATATACAAATAAGCAATTAAGCAAATATATAACAAACATAATAAACAAGTTAGGGAAACCCACTAGAATCTCCAGTGAAGTCGCCATTTCTGTCGTGGTGAAATTTGGATACCAAGCTATTGATGAGCTTGAATCTTAATTCATTTGCAACCGGAATTTGATTTGTCCAAAGGAAGGGAAAAAGATCGAAATACCCACAATGCAATGCACATGCAACGGTTAGAGAGTTTTAGGTTCGGGGTTGGTTAAACTTAGGGAAGTTGCTAGCATCCTAAGTTTCTGTAGTACTCTACAGGAACCTCTTGTTTTAATGTTGTTTATTGCTAAGGGTTATCTGCTTAAGGGTAAAAGACCTAGGGGTTTATTTCTAAGTATACTCGATAAGATATTGCATCTTATGCCTACATATCCTGACGGGAGTGGAATCAGAGTATCTGTAGTTCCCCTAAAGGGTTTGAGGAGTTCTTTGACTATGGTCAAAGTTCATACGGGATAATGGTAGTTGATTGATTAATTTTAGGAGAAAAGATGAGTTGTCATTTTAAGGGAGATTACTTGATTTAACCATCACAACTTTGTAGGAAAATAGTCTTTGCATCGTCTTAAGAGAAGGACTCAAGTACTCGGATTGTCAACAAGTATGCCTCTATCTCTCCTAAGGCAAAGTTCCTACATATTTATTGAATTGTTATGGGGTAGGAGTTTTATCTCGCTTAAGATGATTAACATCTTATTCTATAATGTGTTTGAAAAGTTTGAATTGAGTTGTTGAATTGGTTTCCTATGTTGTAAAGGAAAGAGAAAAGGTCCTTCCTATGGGGTAGGATCTAGACTTAGAAGATTATCTTGAATGGGATCAAGGATCAATGGGGAGTATGATGAAAATGATATGCATACGCACAATTGTTTAAGTTATGCGCAGGTTCTTCCTTTGAACGGTATGCAATGCAATAAATAAATACGGTAAAGATAAATTGCGGAAAGGTAAAGGCAAATAAATAAGACATACACAAACGCATGAAAGCGCTAAGGTGTGTGAATGGTGCATGTGTGAGTGGAATCGATGCGGATGCGGGAGCGGGCGTGCACAATTGATTGGGGGATATTGATTTTATATGAATTGACTTTAAGAAAAAAAAGGTTGAATTTATTTAGGAGTTATATTATATCTTAGGTGAGGTTGATTTTAAGAAAAATGTTAATTTAATTTTTATAAAAGGGTTTAGACGATAAGTTAATTCAATTGCTAGTTGGAAATGATAAATAGTGACTTATTAAATAAAATGAGTTTTGGTAAGTGAAAAAAGTTTTATTATTATAAATACAAATTAAATTACGAAAAAGGTTTTCTTATTAAAAATAGTTTTTAGTTATTATACAAGTTATTTAAATTGAGAAAAAAGGTTTTTTATTAGTAAAATTCGAATTAATTAAGTGATTTAGATAGAAATGATTTTGAATGAAAAACTTATTAAGTAAATTGATTTTAGTTATTATTATTAAATAGTAAATTAAAAAGTCATTATCACAATGGTTTTAGTTGCAAATTATTTGGGAAAGTGAGTTTTTGAATAATTTATATATCATTTAATGAATTAATAAAATAAGGTTGATTTAAGTAAGTTAATTAATTATAAAAGGTATTAGTTTCTTTTTTTTAAAAGGTCTAATTGAAGTAATTAGATTAATTAGTTAATGAAGAAAAAAGTCAATTATCAAAAAGGCTAAGATTTATTAAATAGAAAATTATTATTAAGTTATTTAATGGATTGAATAAAGGGTTAATTTAAAAATTATTAATAAAGGGCTGATTTTAAAAAATATTTAATTATTGGTCATTAGTTTATATTTAATAAAAAGAGATTGATTAAGGTTGATAATTAGATCTGATTAATCAGTTAATGAGTGGATTAGGGTGGTTAAGGGGCTCGTGAGATTAGACGCAGCAGACTCTGAGGGTATATCGTGGGGATGCGATTGTGGTCGTACGATGATGATCCGTTGGAGATCTGCGGTGACGTGTGTGAGGGTGCGTCATAATGTCTGTGGGTGCGCTATATGTGATTATTACAATAAAAAATGAAATTGAAACCCTAAACTACTTCCTCTTCCCCTTCTTCCGTCGCTCTCCTCTTCTTTCCTCCCATCTCTCTTCGATTTCTTCTCTTCTTCTTCCATTGTTTCGCGATTTCTTCCCTCCTCGTCTTCTGCTTTCCTTCTCCTTTGTTTCCTTTCAAAACAAATCTGCAAACATAAAGGAAAAAATATCAGTCAAACACAACACTTACGGTGACGGGTTTTGTGCAGGTTTCGACGACGGGATTTTCTGGTGGCATTTCTGGTGACGAGGTCTTGGCGATGAAGGTGGTTTCCGATTGACGGCGGCTGGGTAGCGGAAGGCGACCTGCGAGACTCCGGTGAGGTCGAAGGCTTGAGGGTGGATCCGTGACGATTTCCGGTAGAGTTTAAAAGATAAGTTCTCACTTCTTTTCACGAATTTGTTTAGGGTTTCATGAGTTGAGATTTTATGAGTGCTGTGAATTGCTGTGTATCTGTGAATCTTTTGTATCCCTCCCCCTTTTCTAATTCTCGTGCGTGTTGGATTTATAGGCTTGATGAGATTAAGAGTCATATTTCCTGTCATTGATTACACAATATTATGACCACCTTGAATGTAATCTTTTTGATAAATGTCTTTGATTCACTCTCTTGAATTCTTTCCCAGTTCATCTTGATATGTCGTAGAATTGCTTTCAAAGCTCTTCCTTTTGGGTTCAAAATGTGATTATGTGTAATTCTCTGTCTCAATCTTGCCATAAATGGTTAATGACATTCAATATTGTCTTTGTTGCAAAACAGACGAAAATGGTTATCTTTGCTTACGTTTTGGAACGTTATCAGGAATTTATGATTTTGTGTTTCTGTAATGAGTGTTTTACTGTGATTAAATATAATGTCTTGCTTCCTAAAAAATGTCAAATACCCTGTATTTGGTAAAATGTTTAATACCCTGTGTCTGATTTGTAGGACCAGTCATTACAAGTCTGAGCTTACTTGTCTTGATCGTAATCTTGTAACAACCTTCTTGTACTGCGTTTATGACCATAACTGATGGAAGGTGACCTTTTCTCTATGCATTAAGGGATGATGATGTGAATAATTCTTAGATTGTTTCAACACAGGTTTTGGCATGCAACTTAGTTTGGAAGTCCTTTCAAGCGTGAAGAACCTCCTGAGGGTATGATCTTATCTTAGTGTTATAATGCGCTTTTCTTTGATGCTCTGCCTTGGTTACTTTGTTGTGGTTTGGTGGATTAACAAATGAGGCTAGCGTACTCGTATTAACAGGATGTTTACGTCAAGCTCTTGTTTCTTTTGCAGGTACCGGTTGTTTCGAACGAAGTGACAAATGCATCACGGAAGAGTCAGCTTTCCAGACTCGAGTACATTCTTTTGATGTCGAGTTGCCATTTTTAGGTGCGTTGCCATGAAGATCTAAGGCTTGGAAGCGACGCTGGCTGAAGCGTGATTTGCGGAAAATTCTGTGAAGGAAACCTTGGCATGAAGGTTTGGAGTGCTGACGTGATATTTTTGTGCTACTTTCCGACTTCGAGAGGTGATAGGTCCACATGCACATGAAACACATAATCATGATGATAAAATGGATGTGTTGTTAGTGTAACATTAAGATAATAGGCAGTGGTTTGTTCTTGTAGGCTTCACATCAGCGCTTAGAAACTGGCATCAGCCGGTAGTGACGGTTTTACGCTAAAGCCTGGTGGTGTTAATAATATTCAGTATAAGAGAGGTAAGTCTATAATTTCTTCCTTGATGTGTACTTAATCTCCTTTTCCCAACTTCACTTTGATTTAACTTATCTTTACTATCTCAAAAATTTAGTTTCCATCTTGAAGCAGCGTACCCGTATACCAGAGTTGCAACCGAAGCCAAGAGAGCGGCAGTCAGAGCATGGTGTGATAGGATTAGCACGGATGAAGCAGAATACATTCTGGTAGGAAGTTATTGTGCACAGATCCTTTGGCTCAAATAACAACTACATGATTATGGACTGAATCTCGGATGCATTCCTCTAAGGTGTGATAATACGAGCGCGATCAACATTACAAAGAACTCTGTCGTGCACTCAAGGACAAAACACATTGATATTTGACATCATTTCCTACGAGATTACATTCTCCAAAAAGACGTTGAAGTTACTTTCATGGATACCCATAACCAACTGGATGACATCTTCATAAAACCACTTCCAAAAGAAGCTTTTTACAAGATTCGAAGGGAACTTGGAATTTTAGATGAAGATGATGTGTAAATCTTCAGTAACACTTCATTATTTTTCTAAAAATAATGCCAATGTGTGAATATCTCTATGGTTTATTATTTTCTATATGAAATATGAAGTTACTGTTTTTTGACTTGTGGTAACCGATTACCCACATCTGGTAACCGGTTACTACTACTGCGTTCTTCTCTTCTGCTCATTGTTTTTTGCATGGCAACCGATTACCCAAACCTGGTAACCGGTTACGATTGTTGTATTTTTCACTTATATTCTCTATTTTCGGTATGGTAACCGATTACCCATACCTGGTAACCAGTTACTACTGCTCGTTATTTTTTTCAAAAATCTCATTAAAAACAGAATTGCAAAAGCTCATTTAATACCCACTTCATATTTCTCATAAGCATTCTAAGGGTATTCAAGCTGGATAAAAACCTTACTATGAGTGATTGAATGCTGCACTTTGTCCTGGCTTACATTTTTGTTCCAAAGCACTCCAATCATTCTCAGGTGAGTGATACAGAGGTTCAGCTCCTGTTTGCAATTAAGAAGAATTTGTAGGTGAATTGGGCATATGTGTTCATGCATCATATGCGTCATATCAAATCTCTGGATGGAGGACTTCCTTATGGGCCACTCATTTCCATCATTCTAGAGGCAAGCTCCATTCGTCTTCAATGGGAACCACAAACTATGATGACAACAAGGGCAAATGAAATCAATGTCACCATAACTACCAAGAGTACTAGAATTGTTTAAAAGGATGAAAAACAATATGCTTACAAGGATGCTTCATCTTCTTCTACTGCTGCTCCTGTTCCTGAAGAAGGCTACACCAATGAAGCTATCTACAAAAAGATAGTAGCTCTTGAGAACAAAGTTGATCTTAATGCAAGGGAACATAATAAATACATGGCTTATATGCACAAAATGTTCAAACAACTAGCTATGAGCAACTTCAAGCTCTTCGGAAAGAAGAAGAAGAAGAAGAAGAAGAAGAAGAAGGTGATGAAGAATAAAATGAAGATGAGGATGTAATGTCTGAAAGTGATTGAATAATGATTTCTATTTGATTAAGATTTTTACTTATGTTTTTGTGTTGTAAACTCTTAAACTATGTTCGGTTTCGTTACTTACATTTTATTTTGTATTTGTGACATGTTTTGTTCTTCCTTATGTTATTGTATTTAGTTTTTTTTGTCCATATGTGTTTCTTGTTGAAACGCTTTTCCCATCTTTTTTGTTGTTGACAAAGGGGGAGAAGAATTTCATGTGTTTGTATGTGTGTATACTGTTTTTTTGCTCTTCTAACAAATTTTGCAGATAATTTCAAGACTCTCTTAAATCATAGATAAAGGGGGAGCATCATCCGAGGGGGATCACTTAAAGCACTTACTAGAAAAGCTGCAAAAACTTTTAAAGAAGATGTTGTCATCATCAAAAAGGGGGAGACTATAAAGACATGGCTTCTCAAACGGTTTTGATGACGACACACTCTACAACATACAAGGATAGATAAAAGAATCTCAAAGAAATCAAGCTTGAAGAACTTCAATGTCAAATCAATATGTCAAGACTTGTTAAATAATAAAGACAAAGTTCTACACAAATGAAGGTACAACGTTCAGCTTCTATATAGCTTGTACAAGTGTTCAACTTCATCTCTCATTCTTGTATATCATTTTAAAATTGTTTTAAAACTCTTACAATGCATTTTGCCTCTGTTTCAAAGTGATTTTTGCAAAATATGTTCAGAGTAACCGATTACCTATTCCTGGTAATCGATTACCCTATATAAACTTTCAAATTTTTTCAAACATTAAGGTTGGTAACCAATTATCCACATTTGGTAACCGGTTACTACTGGCACAGTGAGCCAGAAAATTACATTTGTTGGCAGAATTGTGTTTTCTCATTTCTTGTTGAACCATGACAACTCTTGGTCATTTGCACTCTTTTGAAAAAGTGTTTAGAGGCATTTATATACCTCATAATCTCAGACTTTGAGATTAACCTTGTTGCAAAAAATTCAAATTTCATTTCATCTCTGAAATTCCAATTTTCACAAGTGTAAAAAATTCTCAATTTTTAAGAGTGAAACTAATGCACCTCAAATTTCATTATTTCATCATAGTTTCATTCCTCCATTCTTGAACACTTGTATTTGATATATATATATATATATATATATATATATATATATATATATATATATATATATATATATATATATATATATATATATATATATATATATATATATATATATATATATATATATATATATATATATATATATATATATATATATATATATATATATATATATATATATATATATATATATATATATATAAGAGTTTATATCTCAAGAAGAAGATCAGTCCCAAGATTGATAATCAAATACTGCTGCAAACTACTCAAATCAGAATTATTTGTTCTTTGATTACATCTTATTTTTCTAGGATTGTTGAAAATAAGTTTGTAAGGTTGTAATCTTGCTGTCCAGGATTCTTGTAAGCAAGAGGTCCATTTTGAGAGGATTGTTCTTATTAGACTTAGTGAAAAATCCAAGGGGATTATTCTTGATGTTTTGATTGGTTAGAGCTTGTATAAGAAAGACTAGGTAGAAGTCTTGTCTTAGGATCTAACAATATTGAAAAATCTCTTTCATGTTGAAAGAGGACTGGAGTACTCTCGGGATGTGAGGGGAACCAGGATACATCGTCGTGTCTCTTTACTTTCCGCTTTTACTGCATTCAACACTTAGTAACTTTTAGGAAAGTAAAACAAGAAATTATCATTAAGACCGAAAAAAGATTTTCAGCACCTAATTCACCCCCTCTTAAGTGAAACTAAACTTACATATATCACATGTACATAGAAAGCATCATATTGTTCCTTCTTGTAACATTCAAGTACAAAGTCATCAATCTCTAAATGTTGATCTTTCATGCAAGACATTGCATGACAACAAGGAAGTCCAGTCAGCATCCATAATCTACATGAGCATTCTTTCTTATAAAGGTTGACAACATATTTTTCTCCATTGAGTGGAGTATGTCTCACCTCATAATCATATTCTTCTGCACGCTAGTAAATAAGTAACCATTAACAATGATAATTTATGTAAATAGTTAGCCAATGATTGGTTTTTTGTGACTCCCTTTCCATCATCTTCTTGATGTTAGGTAGTATGATGCCATCGTATTTGGTAATATTTTTCCTATTGTATTCCCATCTCTGCATTATGTATACTCTAATTTCTTCCAGTATTGCCATAATGGGCTTGGATCTAGCAGCTATAAATACAGGATTGGAGGCCTCTGACATATTGTTAACCAAAGTGTCACAACCTGAACTTGCTTGGAACCTTTATTTGCTCTGGAATCATGGTGGAGTTTTGATGAGGTGTTTGAAGGCCTCTTCATTAACTTCTTTAATTTCAAGCATTATTTTCTCCCAATAATTAACATAACTTGCACATGCAGCCCTCTGTTGGAGCAGTAAAGCAGCAAGCAAAAATATTAAGTACTCAGTTTTGTCGTCTCCACAGGGATCGATGTGAGGGAAAGAATGCCATTAGACAATTTCCACGTCTCTAAGCTTGGGTTTGAATGGTTTGGGATAAAAATGCAACAGGAAAAACATAAAACAAGAAAATAAATACATTCTTAAGTAATGAGAAAACTCGTCAGGAGTTGTATTTCGTTCCACCCATCATGTACTAAAAAATATATGGACCAAATGCACGCAACCTAAATCGCTCGTCAATATCATCATGTATCGCTCACAACAGAGATTATGTCTAACGCAAATTCGAGAGATCAACTGTATCGTCTCATCGGTGATGTCTCACGCAACTCGATAACACGGAGCATTAAGAATCGATATCCACGTGAATATTAGTCCTAAATATATGTCTAGAGTTTAGAATCTAACATATGTTCATCTTAGATTGAGTTCGAACCGTATATGTTTACAGCAATCCAAACCCATTAAGTAATAAATCAAGATAACCATCGATAAAGAGTTATAAAAGAGATTTTATACAAAGATCCATAAATATACATACAATCAAGATAAACTTACATACAAAACCCCAACAAATAAAGAGTACATAAAGAAGAAAGAAGAAGAACACAAATCTCACGGTCTGTCAACTCCAATTGAAGTGGATTCGACTCCGGATCATCAAGATGCATACTCTAATGTTGTTTCTAAGCTAAATCTACTCAAGAATGTTTTTGATGAAGTTGGGGTAAAAATTTCCCAACAACATAACCTAAAAAATGCTGAAAAATGACTTAAATAGGCAAAAATGGGTTCCCGTGTTCGCACTGCGAACTCCCGTTCGCCCAGCGAACATATGCCACCTTAGCTACTGCCAAAATAGTGTTTTCCATTCTTCTGGGCAATTTTTATTCGCCTTGAGTTCGCAGTGCAAACTCTTGGCGAGTTTGCTCGCCTCCAGTTCGCACAACGAACATGATAGTAGACCAGCACTTGTTTCGACCATAACTTTTAAACCGTAACTCTATTTTACGCGCGGTTGGAAGTGTTGGAAAGCTTATTCAATGCTCTATAAGACAATGAAAAAATATCATTGCTTATATACCTACAAAAATGAGAGAAAAACAATTAAACTCAATGATATTTACGCGATACACAATATATACACTATAATATAAACTATACAACATATGCACAAAAGTTGAGGTTTATTGGTTGAATTAAGCCAATAAGTGACAATTATTCACACTTAAAATCAATACAATTTAGAACTTCTCAACTCTCCCCAACTTAAACTTGTTTGTCCTCAAACAAGAATCGATCAACTCGAAGAAACAAAAGTAATAGTCAAGAAATCATGCTTAACAAGTTTTTACAAACAGAAAACATACGTATGGTACAAATATCAAAAGTACATGCAAATTAATGCATACTATTAAATTACAATGATAACATGAAAACGAAACAACTCCTAAATACAAAACACATGTCAAAAGTTATAAGACAATACAATGTTCAAAAATGAATCACACCTAGCACACACTTCATCGGTAGATGAAATTAAAAAAAACATAAGGCGCTTAACTCTCACCCAACAATCAAGTTAACAACAAGTTAAATTATGCATTCATCAAGAAAAAACTCATATTGAACAATATAAAAGCAAAAAAATCACAAGGGCTTTAAGGGTTGTAATGTGGCTTGGGTAACAAACAATTGTTTTTCTCAAGGTAAAAGAAACAAAAACTTGCCTAATCAAATGTGAGTGATCATTTCTCACATCACAAGCACTCACAAATTTCAATTATATTTCTCTCTTTTCCAAATTGTTACACCATTCCAAACAACTTTTTATCACAACATTATTCTTTTTTTTTCTTTTTTTCAATTCTTTTTCCTTTTTTCTTTTCTTTTTCACTTTTTTCTTTTCTTTCTTTTTCAAACTTTTTCTTTTTCTCAACCTCTTAGAAACCAACCTCTTATCCCCAACTTGAATACAACCATATATAGTGACATGAATACTCCCAAACTTATCAGGCAAGGGTAAAAAATCTCAAATAACAAGTCACTGTTATAGTTCAAGAAAAAATATTAGAATTTATACAAAAATGAACTTAACACCAACATAGATTCTAATAAAGGCTCAAAGGGGGTAAGATAATTCTCACTCACTCACAAGGTAGATTGACTATTTGGTCAAGTGGTTATGCTCAAAATCAAACAAAATGTCTTGATCATTTTAGTGTTATCATACAAATCAACATAAATACAATATTAAACATAATAAAACTGAGTTAAACAAGAATGTTGGTCTCCTGCATATAGTAAACAATAGAAAGCTCCTTACAAAAAGGATTTTGTTCTAAAGTGATTCAAAACTGAACAAGTATGGAAAAAGAATGAATGACATAATTGTACAAATGAAAAGTCTCTTAATCATGTTATATTCTAGAAAATCAATAGACATAAACCTTAGCCATGTAACTCTTTTAAACTTTTCACCATTCTAGGATCTGTCATGTTCGCAGTGCAAACAATTATTCGCCTAGCGAACTCAAGGCGAATATGACAGTAACTCAAAAATTATGGTTTTTCTACTTGTAGTTTATTACACACTCTTTCACCATAATATTTTCTTGTTGGAACAATCACAAAATGCATCCTCAAGCTAAAAAAAAATAAAGCTTGAGAAAAAAATATAAAAATTTCCTAACAACCTAACAAAATTGAATCAAACTAAATAAACATAAATCTATGCAAACTCAAAAACTGTTATCTTGCCTCCAAACAAACGCTTGTTTCATGTCATTAGCTCGACGCCTTATTTACGTACAAGCTCCTCCATGTTGCTTTGTTCACCAGTAGATACCAAATAAAACCTGCAAAGCTTGAGCAAACATAAACCAAAAACAAAAATATGCACAAACATATACACAAACATGTATATACAAAGCTTAAAAACCTAGAAACTATCGTAATGCAATTCAATATCAAAAACTAATCCTCGGCAACGACGCCATTTTGTTGGAGCAGTAAAGCAGCAAGCAAAAATATTAAATATCCAGTTTTGTCGTCTCCACAGGGATCGGTGCAAGGGAAAGAATGTCATTCGACAATCTCCACGTCTCTAAGCTTGAGTTTGAATGGTTTGGGATAAAAATGCAACAGGAAAAACATAAAATAAGAAAATAAATACATTCTTAAGAAATGAGAAAACTCGTCAGAAGTTGTATTTCGTTCCACCCATCATGTACTAAAAAAAATATGGATCAAATGTACACAACCTAAATCGCTCGTCAATATCATTACATATTGCTCACTATCGCACCTCGAAAAAATCACGGAGACATTTCGGAGAAACGACCCTCGCGCGAAAGGCGCGGAAATGCGGTTCGACAGAGTCGCCATCGAACTTTATTTTTCCCGAATGAACGGGAGAGGGAAATATCGAGAAAACCTCCTAAAAACGAAAGGATAGGAACAGGGCTGTCGCAACCAAGTTCCGGGTTCGGGAGTCGGTTACGTGAGGGGAAGGTATTAGCACCCCTCACGTCCGTCGTACTCGACGGGAACCTCTTAAGGTAATTGTGGGGAATGTTGTTTAGGTTTACTTGTTTTCTTCTCGTTGATAAAGGTAGGATTGGTAGGTTAAAAGGTTAAAGACGCAAAGGAGAGATGGGTGGTTAGAGGATAAGGTGCTCGCCAAGGATTGGGGCCCTTGTGCCTACGTATGCTCATTCGGACGAGAATGAGAAATCAGAGCGTCGTAGTTCAACTACGGGAAAAGGATGGGGGATGGACGAAATAATGGAGGAAGATAGAATTGTGCTCGCCAAGATCATCGCAATCTTGTGCCTACGTATCTTATATTCGAGAATGAATAAAGAATCAGAGCGTCCGTAGTTCGTGGTAACAACCACGAAAAGTTGAAATTGAATGGGTTAAAGTTAAGTTTGAGACGAAAGAGTGACTGACAAGCAACCCAAGAGCGTGCCTCAAGAGCTTGTCACTCAAAAATTCAAGAAATGCGAGATTTCAAGAACTCAGTTCTTTCGGAAATTGACTGAACAGGTTGAAGATAAAGAGTTAGATGTTCTAAAATCGAAAGAATGAACTAATAACAAATCGAGGGCGTGCCTCGAGAGTTATTCATTCGAATATTCAAAGAATGCTAGATTCTAAGGATATCCCTCTTTCGTAAGTTTTAAGAAAACGTTTGTGAAAAGATCGAATCGAAAAATGGCATGTGAGGCCAAGAGGAAGTTGTTTTGAAGTAGCTCGACGACGTGTCGAGGATTTGATCGAAGATGGAACTGGCTTGACGACGTGTCAAGGGTTAGATTGTGAGAAACGATATTAGTCCCTAAGGGTGCCCCTAATATCGAAATCACGATGAGTTGTGAAGTGTGTGCAAAATGTCGATGGTTGTGAATGCGTACGAGCATTCGACTTAGGAGAGCGTTGGAAAATAATTGAGTTTGAAAAAGTCGAAAGGTTGAGTGGATAACAACTCAAAGGGCGTGCCTCGATAACTATTCACTCGAAAATTCAAGGAATGCTAGATTCCAAGAATCTCCTTCTTTCGGAGTTTTAATCGAGAAAGTGTTCGAGAACATCAAAAGATTGAGTGAATAACAACTCAAGAGCGTGCCTCGAGAATTATTCACTCGAAGATCCAAGGAATTCTAGATTCCAAGAATCTCCTTCTTTTGGAGTTTGATCAAGAAAATGTTTTAAAAACTGATTTGAAGCGAAAATGAAATAGTCTCGACTAAATTATCATCCATTAATAATTTGACCAATGATAATTATTAAAAAATTGTCATTTGACCAAAATGAGCAGGAAATGAATAGAAATCAAATAATAAAAAATAAATAATAAAATGGATAGAATAAGAATCGAGAATGACAACACTAGTAAAACTAACATTTTAAAACAAGGTTTATTTGAAAAAAATCTAAAAGAGAAAAGAGGTACATAATTGAAGGGCGGTAATGGATAGAAGTAAAAATGATGAGAATCATATGGGCTAAAGACAACCCATCATCTCCATCTTTAAAAGACATGATGAATGACCAAATGGGCCATAGTTCTCATACTCGGTCCATATACATGAGCATACCCCACTTACTTGAAAAATGATAAAGAAAAATAAGAAGACAAAAAGAAAAAAAGGAAAAAGAACCGGTTGAATCAAAACCGTAACACCATCTTCATAAAGAAATCACTCAAAAAGAAACACTCTTTAATCGCATTGAAAGAAAAAGGAACAACACTGAAACACTACCAAGAGGAAACATCATGATTCCAAAACATGACCCAACCTTCTCGTGTGATTTCCACCTCAATCCAGTCCGCTTCTTTAGATCTTCCAGCTGTCGCTACTCGAAAAATGCATCGCGCAACGACGAGGAGGCGAAAAAGGTAGACAGAAGAGTCGCCACCGAACTTTATTTATCCCATGAGGGGAAAGGAAAATATCGAGAAAAACCTTAAGAAACGAACAGATAAGATGGTCTCGCAACCAAGAACGGGTTCGGAAGCCGGTTATGCGAAGGGAAGGTGTTAGCACCCCTCGCATCCATCGTACTCGATGGGAACCTTTTGTTTGTCGATGTGTGAATTTATCAGCTTAAATATTATGCTATAAGAAGGATGTTCTACTGGGTAAAAGAAGGGTTTGAAACAAGAAAGTTAGGAGGAAAGAGAGAACGGGGAAGAAAAGAGAAAGAACAGACTCGATAGGACTTCGCGGTCCTAGGCCTACGTATTCTCAAAAGATGTGAGAAAGTCAGAGTCGACGTAGTTCGGGGAACTACAGATATGGGGGGGATGTGTGCTCGGCAAGGATTGTGGCCCTTGTGCCTACGTATCTTTACTTGAAAAAGTAAAGAATCAGAGCAGCCGTAGTTCGGCCTACGGTGTGTTGATGTTTTTTATGGATGATGCTATCGTGCGCATTCTAGCAGTTTAGGTGTTCTGCTGCTCGCTCGTTGGAGACTTAGGCATTACCTGTTTGCGGTAGAACGGACGTAACATATCCTTTTGAAAGATTGATTAGTTTTCGCCACGCGGGGCAAGAAGTCACGTTTGATTGATTGGATTGTTTTTTAGGGGGGGCGAGACAGGTCCTCGGATAGTAACCCCTACGGGTAGTACCCAATTCTTTGTCTCAAAGTTTTTTGTTATAAAAGGGTGTGGTGAACGAGGCGTCTTCGTATTGAAAGACGAGCGTCGAGACCACCCTTACTACAGCGGGCATCCCAACGCTCGGAGAAGAAGAGGTCTACACCCAATCCTCTCTCTTTAATTCAATGCAAAGAGAACTTCATTCTCTTATTTAATTGTTTTTGGTTTTGAATGGTAAGTGCCTTGCGACAGAGAACCCTACGGTAAACGTCAACACTCGGGATAGGAGAAGGCCTACGCCTAACCACTCCACGACCATTCAAGTTTTTGTTGCGAAAGAGATTTGAAAATGCACTCGGTGCGGGACCGAGGTTTTTAGGTGTGAAAGATTACGGAATGAAGTCGTGAAAGGAGAGGTGGGAAGAAATCGCGTCTTCGTATTGAAAGACGAGCGTCGAGACCACCCTCACTACAGTGGGCATCCCAACACTCGGAGAGGAAGAAGACTACACTTAATCCCCTCTCTTTAATTCAATACAAAGAATAATTAATTTATTGAAAGATAGTTTGAAATGGACTCGGTACGGGACCGAGGTTTTGAAAATGTACTCGGCGCGAAGCTGAGGTTTTTAGGTGTGAAAAAGTTTAGAATCGTCTTCGTATTGAAAGACTAGTGTTGAGACCACCCTCACTACAGTGGGCATCCCAACACTCGAAGAAGAAGGGGACTACACCCAATCCACTAATTTTAATCCAATACGAGAACTTTGTTTGAGATGACGAGAAAAATTTACAAGATACAAGGTAAACAAGACAAGGGTCTTAAATAAAATATGAATAATTGAAATGTTACTTTATTAAAAAAAGAAGTCATTATTATGAATAATTGTCAAAAAGAAAGGATCAAAAAAAATAAATAATTAAATATGCAAAAGTTATGATTTTTGGGAATTTTGTATGGTTAAAACAAAAATAAAGAAATAAACTTATAAAAAGAGCAAGAGGTGGGAGTTGAACCCACCTCCTCTTGGTTCACAGCCCACACACCTATCCACTGGGGCGCATACGCGCGTGGTAACATGGGAGAGGAAGAGAAACATAAAAGAGAAGAATTAAGGATGTAAAGAAAGGATGAAAAAGAAAGATAAAAAGAATGATTTTGTCCACAGCAGGACTCGAGCCAGGGTACGCAGTATTACAAGGCGCATGGTCTACCGCTGGGGCGGTGATACTTCCAACAATTAAAGTGAAACAGATAATATACATAGTATACGTTTAACATTTGCTGGGCAAAAAAAATATAAAGCAACAAAAGATCAAAGCAAAAGCAATTGAAAATGTATCAAAACCCCATGGAATTGAGCAAATTTTGAGTCTATTTTGCATGTTTTTCAAAGAGGAACACAATGATGCTGTTCAAGTTTTCAAATTATGCTTGTAAAACAAAATACGAGGACAAGTGCAAATGAGCTTATTGGAATGCAACAACGACCCTAGAAACCAAATCTGATGCGAATATGCTTAAACAGAGATTCAATCATGCTCAAAAAAAAATGACATTCAAGAATAGGATTCCAAGGATGGCCTTAATCTTCCAACAAGTAATGAAATAGTCATGGAATTTCATATGTACAAAGGTGTAGTGATACATGATAGCATGATTTTGTCATTCCAAGTAAATAAAATCTATAACACAACAACACCAATACTTTCAACAAACGGGAATGAGTGTGTGAGCAAGTGTAAATCATAGTATAAGAGCTACAGCAAGCAATTGGCTTCGAATTTGTACTCTAGTGTGTGTGTTGGTGTATGGAGTGTTGAAACTTGGTGCTCAAATCAGTTTCAATGTCTCAGCTAACTCACACATACCACAAATGATCAAACCAACAAAACAGTCAGCATATTTGGAATCAGACCAAAGTATTAACCACTAATTCATCTCTTAAGGGCAGTTTGATAACAGCAGGCAAAGAGCAAGAAGATCAGGTGGTAGTGAGCACAAGCATGAACCAGAACAGTTTGAAGGAACATTAATATTAGGCACTGAACTAGACTACCCCAAATGTCAAAAACCAAAATACCTCATGAGAAACAAATCTAGCACTAAGTAAAACTGTCCAAGGTTCAAACCATAATTCTGCTGTATTCAATCAAACAGTAACAATATACTTGATTCTAAGACCAACATGGAAACCACACACTCCTAATATTCTCCTCTTAGACCAAAACAGAATTTAAGAAGTAAGGCAAGATGATAACAGCAAAAGTAATAACAAACTGAAACTTCAAAACAGCAGGATATTGACAACTCCAAACAGCCAATCCAAATATCAATTTCAAATTCCAATATGAACATCACATGGTATGGAATGTGTAAAGTGATTTTAAAGAACAAATGAGCATGTGCAGGAATGCCAACAGCAAAAACAGCTTCAAGACATAATTTGGGATGCACCACATTCTAACAACATGACAGTGTGCTTGGTGAGTGATGTGAGATGCAAACAATGTGCTTTGGTAAGAATATGTATGTGTACTACAAATGCAGGCTTGATTTGGCCAATTCAAAAAAACTTGTTATGGAAAACATGTGACCTATGTCTTAAACATCAAACCACAAAAACAGCATGACCACAAACCCTCAAGCACAAATTCAGACATATCCACAGTCAAGCACGTCAAAAATTCAAAGCCTATGCATAGGGGAGGGGGGATTCACACTGCTCAGGTTCAGTTTGACAACAAAATTTGGTTCACATATCCATGATAAGGCAAAGCTGGATTTGTTAAGATTAAAGGAATGTTTCAATTTACAAAACAAATTTGGTATACATCTATGTCTTTGAACCTGAACAGACAATACATGCTTAAAGTAAAGCCAAGATCAAAGTATAAGCAAACAGTTTATTCTTTGAACACATCCTGTTGACAGCAAGTAAGAGCAAACAGTTTGGCTTGTGTGAATGCAATCATGACTAAACAGCAGGCCAAGAGGAGATCCAAATCAAGCAATAAATCAAAACTGCCTCCAATGATAAAACAACATCTCATGAGAAAAGAAACAAACCAGCACTAATACTTATCCAAAGTTCAGCATCTCAATTCAACCTTTAAAAATTCTTGACTTAACTGCTAACTAATAAACCAACAATCAACAAAAATCTGGTTCAACTTGATTCAAAACAAAACTCAAAACAAAACCTTGCAACTGCTACAGATTTTCAGTCATGGATATTGCAAGTTAACAAATGGCAGCAGCATACCACTTATTCCAAACACAACATGAAAACAAAGCTCAATAGCATGCTCATCAAAACAATACAAACCAAATGTTCACAACATCCAAACAGAACACCATAGGAACATACAGCCACAAAGACTAAATCTGACATGTAATGACATCAAAAGAAATAATCAACAACAAGCAGCCAATTTGATGAGGCAGAGTAACCAATCTATTAAGTCTTGCTGTCATAGATCAGCATATCCACCATGAACACGACTCACACACAATAAAGAAAACAGTCCATCACATTAAGACATACACATTACACTTTGCTACACATACAGCTTTTAAACATGATGTACTGCAGTGCTCCACAAAACAAACAGCAAATATTATCTGATTTCAAGACCAACATGAGATACAACTTAATGGCATACTCATTCACTACACCTCTGGAACTAACAGCATACAACCCAACTGGTGAGGAGACTTAAAAATTACAAAATGGACATATTCCCACCAAGACCAACACTAGTGTAATGAAATCCAACAAACACACCAAGGTTCTTATGGCAAACACAAATTATCAAAACAAAACACAAACCAAACTGTAGTGCAAACAAAAATCCCAACAGCCAGATCTAGACATGAATGATGTGCAAAGAGAAAGATGGATTCACAACAATAGACAGTTAGCAGCAAGCTTCATGGTGTCTAAAACAAAGTCCATATTATGTCTGAACACGAACAGCATTTCAAACAAATCTTGGTAAAATCACTTTTGACATAAAAAGAAAACTATAGCAAAGTGATAAAAAACAGGATGCATACAGACTATACTCATAACACACCACTCAAACAATCCACCAAGGGATTTAGACTCCAACAAGCAGACAACACACAGCTAGACAGTGCCTTTCATAGCAGCATGATCAAGAAACAAAATCAACAGCAAGTTGACACAAACAGAACTAATAAAAAAAAGTTATGAACTCAAACCTAGCAGTGCTCTAGTCATTCTAAACTTAACAGAATCAGCATAGCTGGCCAACACATAACACACACATTGCTCAAATGTCATCAGGACCCAAACAGGAATAACATAGACATATTCATTTTTCTCGAGCATATGAAAAGTTAAAACAAACTTAGTAGAATAATGCCCCAAACATGATTTAGGCGTATGATGAAGAAGTTCCAGATGTCCATACCTGATGAGGGAACTCAACAGCCAAAGAAATTCGAAGAATCCCTCCTTGCCTGCGGCTGCAACCGGTTTCCTTTGAGAAAAGCTTCAAAAAGGAATTCAAAATTTCTATGATGTCTTTGTAAAGTATGTCCGCTAGGGTTCCTCATCTTATCCTTTTTATACTCTCAAATCTTGAATCCAAATGCCTCCTTTCTGATCCTTTTTTTTTCGCGTGGCTTTTGTTGTGAGGTACAGGCTAGGGTTTGTAGTGGCTGCTGTGCTTGCCCAAACTGGTGAAAGAGGCAGAGAAACACAGGGCTAGGTACTCTTGTGGTTGGCCTTGAAAAGGAAATAGGTAGTACGCTCCAAAAATTGTTTCACCATTTCCCTCTTATCTTGCAATTTCAACACATAACTTCGCTCAATACACTTCTATATTCAAACCCAAAAATGCCAAATCAATCCTTGCGAGAAAAATGATCAGGATTTTGAGTTTTGTTTCATCCAAAATGGTGATGTTTTGCCCATTTTCTGAATCCTCACGCACAGGTATTTTGTTCTTCATTTTCTGGCCAGCCATGAACAAGGCAAAGTATTTAATTAAACTGGGGTGGGATAATCAACGGATGTATCGCCACCCCAGTGGTTAAGTCATGCGCCTGTTTATTCTATGGTCACGAGTTCGAAACCTGGTGGGAGCAGAATCCACCACAATTTTTTATTCATGCGCCCTTTTGTTCCTTTCTTAATATGTATAGTTTTCCTTTCATATTATTCTCAAATGTGCGCCTGTAGCCAAGTGGTAAAGGTGAGGGGTGTGGAGCAAGAGGTGGTGGGTTCAAACCCCACCTTGTGCACTTGTCTCAATTTTTTTTTACTTAGGAAAATGATCTCCCTATTCTCCATATATTTTGAATACACATCCCTTTTCTTCTTCTCTTTTTTCATATATCCCTGTAATAGTGCAAATTAAAATATGATATGTAATGTTGTTATGCCTTATGTTGATGCAGATGAAATAAAACATGTGCCAGAGTGGTTGGCCAAATTTGGGGTACAACAGCTGCCCCTATTCAAACGGCTTGGGCCTGAAGGGATGAAAGGTAAGCGACTTTCAGACATTCAAGGTAAAAGACGGTTGAATACCCAAGGACCCAGAAATTTGACAACCGTGATACGAACTTCTGACATCGCCGCCAGGCACCCATATTAAGTAGAACGTCTGACCTCGCCGTCAGCCCCTTTAACAGCATCTAACCTTGCTGTCAAATCTCAGCGTCAAAATTATAAATCAACTGACTTTATCGTCGGTCTTCAATCTGACTTCGCCGCCAATTTTTCAAAATCGTCTTCTGACTTCGCCGTCAATCATAAATCAAGTGAACATCTGACCTCGCCGTCAATTCTCACATAACCTGACTTCGTCGTCATCTCTTAAAACAATCTTCTGACTTCGCCGTCATTTCCAACAATTTTGACTTCGCCGTCAATTCTTGAAATAATTGGTAAAAGCATCTAACCTCATAGTCAGGCCTCGACATTAAGTCGGTAAAAAGATCTAACCTCGCCGTCAGTCCTCTGTTAAATACAAACAGATATTGAATCCAAAGATACGATCCTCCGACATCGCCGTCAAGACAAAATTCAACATCGCCGTTGAAGAATAAAATCACTTGACATCGCCGTCAAAACAAGCTTTTCAACATCGCCGTTGAACAAACAAATCACTCCGACATCGCCGCCAGAAACAAACATCCAATCTCGCCGCTGAATAGACAAATTACTCCGACATCGCCGCCAGAAACAAACATCTCAACATCGCCGTTGAAGAATATAAATACTTGACATCGCCGTCAAAACAGACTTTTCAACATCGCCGTTGAAGAATACTAAATCATCTAACATCGCCGTCAGAACAAACTATTCCGACATCGCCGCCAGAAACAAACATCCAACCTCGCCGCTGAATAAACAAATTACTCCGACCTCGCCGCCAGAAACAGACATCTCAACATCGCCGTTGAAGAATTAAATTACTTGACCTTGCCGTCAAAACAAACTTTCAACATCGCCGCTGAAAACCAAATCACTTGACATCGCCGTCAAGACCAACATTCAACCTCGCCGTTGAAGAAACAACTCATCTGACCTCGCCGTCAAAACAAACTTCTCAACATCGCCGTTGAAGAAACAAATCACTTGACCTCGCCGTCAAACCTTCGCTAAATATAAGCGAGCAACAAGATTTGAACGAAATTAAGACCATCCATTGGTGATAATCACAAAATAACTCCGCTGGGGAAACACCATGAGCTGGGGTCTAGCCAACACACGGGCAAAGATACTAATCATCTGCGAGATTCACTTGAAACAAAAGGGTAACGACCTGGCTTGTGTCTCATATGCACATGCTTGAATATGACGAAATGCTCCATTCAATTATGGAAATGCTTCGCGTTTGGGGTGGATGCTATGCATGTATGTAGATGCAAATGAACCAAATTTAGCAAAATAAATGCTAAAGAGAAAGAGCCAACTCCGTTGAGTCAGAGCTAGATACGCCTTAGCGCAAATAAACTCATGCTGGGGAATGCAAGCCGTGGATGGCCTCCGAGAAAAACTTCTGGGTAAAACTGCTTTACTAAGAATAAATCCATTCCGCTGGGGATCCAAATCAAACTCTGCTGCGGGAAACGTCCCGAATGGCCTATCAGCCTACAACTCTTTTGGGGAACGAACAACTCGGCCGGAGGCAACAACTCCACTCCATCGGGGAAATCAGTTATGAACGATTAGCCAGAACAACTCTACTGGGGAAACACAACAGATTGCTGAGGAATAGCTCCATTCTGTCGGAGATTGAATCCGCTATCTGCTAGGGATTTTGAATAAGATTTACCGGGAGATTATCCCACACTCTCTCTGCTGAGGATGGAAACGAACGATCTTTGAGTCAGCCCTATTCTGCGGGGAGGAAAAATTAACTCCGCTGGTTTGGCTGGAGATTAAATAAGGAGGGAATCAACATCAATCTCTGCTTGGGGAAAATGACAACAGCTGGACAAATGTGTTATACAGCTAACACCAAGTTTATCAATTATGACCTTATTTAAAACAAATGTCTTGATTAATAGTTAGCAAAGCCCACAAGTTTATGTATGTAAGGTTTCTTCATCAAAAATATCAGGCGTTTCTTGCAAACAAAACGGTAAAAATTTAAAACTAGAACAAAAGCTTTTTCTGAATAGTATATTTTATTGATAAAAGGCCTGAAAATAGGCAACTTTACATTGGATGCAACTCCTGAAAAGAGAAAGTTGCGCAAAAAGACAATCACAAGGAAAATATACAAAAATGTCGGCAACGTGGTACAGACAAGCACCATGTGACGACTCATCCATGACTCGCGTGGCTTTGACGCTTTCCGATGCTTTAACTTCCGAAAAGATTGATTTGAATGGTCGATCTTCGAGTTCTCCCTAGAATCCACTATGCTTGTGATAATCAATGCGCAGGCCGCAGTCATTTGCTTTAAAATCCCTAATTTTGCCTGAATCGCCCTTGCGGGTTTTCGATTCACCAGGATACCCATTTTTGCCAAAGTTGCCCTTTCAGGTTTTCAACTTTGCGGGTTCACATTTTTCTTATATCCCTAATTTTTGCCCGAACCTATCCTTTTATGGTTCGCCGGGATGCCTCATTCTTGCCTGGATACTCTTTTCTTTCCAGCGAGCTTTCTTAAGCAAAATATTTTTTGACCGCGTCTGCGTTCACCGGGGATGTAAAATCTTCGCCATCCATAGTTGAAAGCAGCAAGGCTCCTCCTGAGAAAACCTTTCTTACAACATAAGGACCCTCGTAGTTGGGAGTCCATTTGCCTCTGTGATCGTTCTGCGGTGGGAGAATTCGCTTCAACACTAAGTCGCCTGCCTGGAAGCTCCGAGGTCGTATCTTCTTGTCATAGGCGCTCTTCATCCTCTTTTGATACAAACGACCGTACGCAAGAGACGCCAATCTTTTCTCATCCATCAAACTAAGTTGATTCAACCTGTTCTTTACCCATTCTGCTTCATCTAGTTTGACATCTGCCAGTATTCTTAGAGAAGGGATCTCGACCTCTAATGGCAGAACAGCTTCCATGCCATACACCAACGAGAAGGGAGTTGCCCCAGTTGAAGTACGCACCGAAGTGCGGTATCCATGTAAGGCAAAGGGCAACATCTCGTGCCAATCCTTATAAGTTATCACCATCTTCTGTACTATCTTCTTAATGTTCTTGTTGGCTGCTTCCACGGCGCCATTCATTTTCGGGCGATAGGGAGAAGAATTGTGATGCTCAATTTTGAAACTCTGGCACAGTTCCTTCATCATCTTGTTATTCAAATTAGAACCATTGTCAGTAATGATCCTTTCGGGTATCCCATATCGACAGATGATATCTCTTTTGATGAATCGGGCCACTACCTGCTTTGTGACATTGGCATAAGAGGCCGCTTCGACCCATTTGGTGAAATAATCAATAGCCACTAAGATAAAACGGTGTCCATTGGATGCGGTCGGCTCGATTTTTCCAATCATATCAATGCCCCACATGGAAAAAGGCCACGGCGATGACATGACATTCAAAGGACACGGCGGCACATGAATCTTGTCGGCATAAATTTGACATTTGTGGCATTTCTTGGCGTACTTGAAGCAATCTGACTCCATAGTTAACCAATAATATCCTGCCCTCAACAATTTCCGAGACATGGCATGCCCACCTGCATGTGTTCCGAAAGCACCTTCGTGGACCTCTTCCATAAGCAAATTTGCCTCTTTTTCGTCCACGCATCTTAGTAGCACTAAGTCATGGTTTCTCCGATAGAGCGCACCGTCTGGATTCAGATAAAAATTGCTGGACAATCTCCTCAAAGTCTTCTTGTCTTGGGTAGATGCCCCAGGCGGGTACTCTTGTTTTTTAAGAAAGTTCTGAATGTCATAAAACCACGGTTTACCATCAGGAGCTTCCTCTACTGCGAACACAAATGCCGGTCTATCGAGCCGTGAAATGACGATTATCGGAGCATCATTCCAGAAGTTTACTTTGTACATTGAGGACAAAGTAGCCAAGGCATCGGCCATCTGATTCTCGGCTCTTGGCACATGGTGAAGCTCTACTCGATCGAAGAAAGGCAGCAACCTTCTTGCGTAGTTCATATATGGGATCAGATTAGGCTGGCGCGTCTCCCACTCCCCCTTGATTTGGTTGACCACTAAGGCTGAATCTCCATAAATATCAAGGTTCTTGATTCTTAAGTCGATTGCTTCCTCAATACCCATGATACATGCTTCGTACTCGGCCTCGTTGTTGGTGCATGGGAATGTTAACCTCGCGGTGAATGGTATATGGGACCCATGGGGAGTTGTAATGATTGCCCCAATCCCACTACCGTATGAGTTAACAGCGCCGTCAAAGATTAATTTCCACTGGGAACCCAATTCCGGTCCCTCGCCCGGCAATGGTTCATCGCAATCTTTCATTTTCAAGTACATAATGTCTTCGTCAGGGAAGTCAAACTTCATTGGCTGATAATCATCGACTGGCTGCTCTGCAAGGTATTCTGACAGGACACTACCTTTAATAGCTTTTTGAGATACATACTGAATATCATATTCTGTCAGAATCATCTGCCACCTAGCGATCCTTCCTGATAGCGCCTGCTTTTCGAACACGTACTTAATTGGGTCCATCTTTGAAATCAACATGGTTGTGTGATTTAGCATATACTGCCTTAGGCGCTTAGCGGCCCAAGCAAGTGCGCAACAAGTCTTTTCTAACATTGAATATCTGGATTCACAGTCTGTGAACTTTTTACTCAAGTAGTAAATTGCGTGCTCCTTTCTTCCAGTCTCGTCGTGCTGACCGAGAACACAACCCATAGAATTTTCAAGAACGGTTAAGTACATTATCAACGGTCTCCCAGCCACCGGGGGCATCAGTATTGGGGGTTCTTGTAAGTATTCTTTTATTTTCTCAAACGCCTTCTGGCAATTCTCGTTCCAAACGACCGCCTGATCCTTCTTTAGAAGTTTAAACAATGGCTCACAAGTGGCGGTGAGGTGAGATATGAACCTCGCAATATAGTTCAACCTACCTAAGAAACCACGAACCTGCTTCTCGGTCTTTGGTGTTGGCATTTCTTGAATCGCCCTGATCTTCGCGGGATCAACCTCAATACCTTTCTCACTAACGATGAACCCCAACAGCTTTCCTGACCGTACGCCGAAAGTACATTTGCTTGGATTCAACCTCAATTTGAACTTCCTCAACCTCTCAAACAACTTTAGAAGATTCACCAAGTGCCCCTCTTCTGTTTGGGACTTTGCAATCATATCGTCGACATAAACTTCGATTTCGTGATGCATCATGTCGTGAAAGAGTGTGACCATTGCTCGTTGATAAGTTGCCCCTGCGTTCTTCAACCCGAAAGGCATTACTTTATAGCAAAAGGTCCCCCAAGGTGTAATGAAAGTTGTTTTCTCCATATCCTCGGGCTCCATCTTGATTTGATTATATCCGGAGAAGCCATCCATGAAAGAAAACACTGAGTATTGCGCAGTGTTATCGACAAGCACGTCAATATGGGGAAGCGGGAAATCATCCTTTGGGCTCGCTCTATTCAAGTCTCTATAGTCAACACACATCCTAACTTTACCGTCCTTTTTAGGCACGGGCACAATGTTAGCGACCCAAGGAGGGTAGTTGGCTACGGCAAGAAATCCAGCATCTAACTGTTTTTGAACTTCTTCCTTGATCTTTACCGCCATGTCTGGCCTCGTTCTTCTCAATTTCTGTTTGACAGGAGGACATCCCTCACGAAGAGGCAGACGATGAACCACGATGTCCGTGTCGAGTCCTGGCATATCCTCATATGACCAAGCAAAAACATCCTTGTACTTTTGGAGTAGCTCCACCAAACATTGCTTGACATTACTTTGCAGTGTAGCCCCTATTCTGACCTCCTTCTTGTCTTCTTCTGTTCCCAGGTTGATAACTTCAACTTCCTCCTGATGAGGCAGGATGACCTTCTCCTCTTGTCTTAACAATCTGGCAAGCTCCTCAGGCAGGTTTTCGTCTTCTTCGATCTCTTCTTCGGCTTGAAAGATCGGATTGTCAAAGTCATACCGAGTCATAGACGAGTCTGAGTCGGTGGCATCTGAAATGTGCAACCTGCGATGATGATGATTCTATGCTTTTAAATGATATGCAAACAAAAACACAAACCACATTGCCATTTTATTGTTAAAGATAAAAAATAAGAACAACAAGGATCACAAAATTCTGAATGAAAAGACGCCTTTTAATTGATGATAAAAAGATTGTTCACATGCATAAAGATAGGGCCCTACAAATAAAGTCCATTATGCCTTGGGCAGAGCATATGGAAATACATTAATCAAGACAAATCAATTACTCTTCATAAGTCACTGTGATAACTTCCTCCATGCTCCAATTCTTCAAGCCCTGGCCGGGGATGCATGGCTGGATCCACGCATCCATATCACAGTCGTTGTCCCCTTCTTCGTCTGATATGGCATTAATTTGATCGAAAATGACTCCACCGCTAGTAAATTGGACAGAACCTTTGTAACATGGAGTGCTTTGTGAAGATGATCCATGTGGGCTATATCCCAATCCGAACTTATCTTGTTTGTTTGGGACGCTCACCACTTGTCCCCACCCTTGTGTTGACCCGGATTCCACCACGGCCCGTGCTTCCTTGTATGATGACATGGCAACTTCTGGAGCTTTGACCTCGACCGGTGCCTTCTCCTTGATTTGGACAGTCTCAAAAGCCTGACACAGCGTTTCTTGGATTTCGCCGTCGACTTCCACGTATTTGAATGAAGACAGATGGCTCACCATGATGTCTTCTTCCCCGCAAACGGTCACAATATTCCCCTCCACCATATATTTCAACTTCTGGTGTAAAGTCGACGTTACAGCGCCTGCTAAGTGTATCCAAGGCCGACCCAAAAGACAGCTATAAGCAGGCTGGATATCCATGATGTAGAAAACTGTTTCAAACACCTCTGGGCCTACTTGGATAGGCAAAGTTATCTCCCCAAAGACAGATCTTCGGGTTCCATCGAAAGCCCGCACAACCAAATCACTGGGCGTACAATATAGACCTTGATGATCGATCTTCATTAATGCCTTTTTTGGCAACACATTCAAAGACGACCCTGTATCAACAAGTACATGTGACATCATTGTTCCTCGGCATTCAAGTGAAATGTGCAGAGCCAAGTTGTGGTTCCTCCCTTTTGGTGTCAAGTCGCGGTCTGTGAACCCCAACCCGTTACCTGCATTGACATGGGCCACCACGCCTTCCAACTGATTCACGGATATCTCTTGAGGTACATAAGCATTATTCAAAACTCTGAGCAAAGCATTCCGGTGAGCCTCAGAACATAACAGCAGTGACAAGATAGAAATCTTTGAAGGAGTTTGTTGTAAATGATCCACAATTTTATAGTCACTTTTTCTTATTAAGCGCATGAATTCCTCCGTATCCTTCAGCAACGCTTCCTCTCCTCTGGCCTGAGAATTCTCTTCCGCTATGACCTTACCCTTACCTTTATCAGCCCTTTCTGTGCTTACTTCGGGAGGTGCAAATACTCTCCCGCTCCGTGTCATTCCTCCAGTTCCTACCAAATTATCAACAGAATCCGACGGTGAACCTCTCAGTTCCTGCTTTTGGCCATTGCAGTAGACCTCGGCCCCATAGTTCCAAGGAATTGCTTTAGAACTTTCATAGGGTACGGGCCCCGCCTTTGTGAATATAATAGTGGGCCTCGCCGGAGGCGCAGAAATTGTAATTGTTTTGTATGGGATGGATATGGTGGCCACCTCATCCTTATCTTCGATGACTACCTCTTCAGCATTTTTCTCACAGATTCTATCAAATTGTAACAAACCGTCATCCATCATGTGCTGTATATGGTTCCTTAGGTTCCGACATCCTACCGGACAGATCATACAGTCTTCGCAATCCTTTCCGCAGCCTGGGAATACCCCTCCTTCTAACAACTTGCTCTTCACGAAACTTAACGGCGTCTTCAAATCCTCTACCCTGGATACCAAGTTCAGGCCTTCTTTACTGTCAATAGCATTCACACCGCCACCCTTACCATGGTTAGGCATGGGATTTCGATCCACGCTTGGCGCATCCTGATTGAAATTGATAGCTTTACTATCGATAAGGTCTTGTACCTTGTGTTTGAAGGCTTTACAGTTGTCAATACTGTGGCCGGGGGCGCCAGAGTGGAATTCACACCTAGCGTTGGCGTCATATCCAGGAGGCGGTTGGCCAGTTAGAGGTGCCATTGTCCTTTTCTGGACCAACTGCAGTTGAATTAAGTGTTGTAGCAACTGAGCGTATGGCATTGGCGGTGTGTCAAAGTGTCTATCCGCCACCCTTCTCCTGTCCTGGAACTGTCTTGGTGCATAATTCTGTTGTTGAGGTCGCTGCTCCTGTTGTTGCCGCGGCTGTTGTTGTGGAGGCTGTGTCGCCGGGATGGCAATACTCGCTACTTGTGACGGTTGCTGGTAATACGGTCGCTGCTGACGCTGATCCAAGTATCTCTTTCGGTTGTTAAAGTCGTACACTGCATTTGTTTCATTATCCTTTTTCTTCGCACCAAAAAACTTTCTCCCACCTCCAGATGAGGTCCCTTCCGCTGCTTGAATTTTCCCCAATTTTATACCGTTTTCAACTCTTTCGCCCGTGATAATTAAGTCCGAGAAGCTTCCTGACATGTTACTCACCAACTTCTCGTAGTAGATTCCGGGCAACGTGGCCACGAATAGATCGATCAGTTCTCTTTCCACCATGGGAGGTTGAACCCTAGCGGCAAGCTCTCGCCACCTTTGGGCGTATTCTTTAAAACACTCATTGCTTCTTTGGGATAGATTCTGCAACTGCACGCGATTTGGTGCTAGGTCACTATTATACTGGTAATGCTGGACAAAGGCCTCTGCTAAATTCTTCCAACTCCGAATATTGGCAGGTTCCAAACCCATGTACCACTCCAGAGAAGGTCCTGACAGACTATCTTGGAAGAAGTGCATAAGCAACTTCTCGTCATCAGAGTATGCCGACATCCTTCGAAAATAGGAGCGGATATGCACCTTTGGACATGTCGTTCCTTTGTATTTATCGAAATCTGGCACCTTGAACTTTGGAGGAATCCTAAGTCCCGGAATTAGTCCCAGATTGGACATGTCAAGTCCCATAGTGTTTTGGCTTTCCAGAATGCTCTTCATCTTTTCTTCTATTTCGTCAAACCTTCTATTAGTGTCGGATCGTAACCCTCCCCCGAGGTCTCTCATGGAGAAGATGTCATCTTGTTCATCTTGGTCCCATTGAGGATTCACGCTAGTAGGTATGGCACCTGCCACAACCGGGATGGGGATCCCAGTTTGTTCTCTTCCGCCCAGAAGGTTGACTACGGTTGGGCCACCGTTGACTTGCGAGGTTCCACCATTAGCAGGAGGGGGAACAGCAGCAGCCCCGCCGTGCAAGACGCCACTTCCATCCACTTGAGCTATTAAGGGTTGAACCAACGTCCTTAACTGGTCCTGCCCATTGGCCACCCCCTGCATCATCTCCATGAATTGCGCCATCTTCTCACGAAATTCCAAAAGCTCGGCTTGAACCTGATCCATAATTCTCTGCTGATTTCCCCGCGTGTTGTATGAGTGTTGAGAAGTCAGCTTGCTCTTCCTCTTTCCCTTTCTTTCTGTAGAATGGCAAGCGGTGTGAGGTCGAGTTTCAGGGAATGCAAAATGATGCGCCAGTTTATGCGAATGCTCAAGAGACTTTCGAAACCTATGACTATAACCGGTATTATAGAATTGCGAATGAACAAATAATAAAGAAAACACAATTAGACCAAAAGCAAATTCTCATTAATTTGGGAAGATTCAATACAAACATTTGCTGACTATGTCGAATAACAATTCTCATTACAAGGAAAACACTAAATGACCGGAAATCAAGAGTACCAAAAACTAGAACTTCTCTTTTTGGAGACGCTCTTCAAGCTTCCTCGTCTCGAACATGAACCTCCTGACCATTTGGTCACAGAGCTGGATAAAGTGGTGAATAGAAGGGGGAATATCATTTCCTTCCAAATCTTGAATGGCGCTCTCTAACCTCCATGGGATATCACGGATCATAAGGTTGCAATGCTCCACCAAATTGTTGTACCTAGCACGGCACGTATCTAGAGTCGACTGGTAATAACAAATAGAATCCACATGGGTGTCCAGCAACTCATTGAGCTGAGCCTCTTTCTCGAACCACTGCGCACCGTCTCTTTGCAAGGCCTCAAAACGATTCCTCCACAGAAGGGCTGTCTCTTGGGCGGTCTCCAATTCTTGACACTTGTTATTCCACACGTCAGATGTGACATATGAACCCCTCAAGGCCTCCTCTTTGAGTCTTCGTTCACTTTCCGCTAGGGTCAAGGCACTTCTTAGTTGTTCCTCAAGATTCCCAATATCAGCTTCAAGGTTCTCTCGTATTTCCTTTTTCTCGACAGAGGCAATCTCAAAGAAGTGCCATGCCCTATCACAAGAAGCTTTGGTGTCCTTCAGGCGCTGCCGGAGAGTTGTTAATGATGCGTCAGCCCCTTCGTAACCCTGTTGGTACCTGACTCTCAGATCCGTTTCTAATTTTAGCTTCTTGCTACTCTCAGCCGCTTGATCCTGTTCAAACTCCACCTTTCTTTTGTACTGACCGTTCTCCACATTTGCTTGGTGGACTTCATTCTGAAGGTCCTGATTCTCCTTAGTCAATCTCTCCACTATTAGCTTCAGTTTTTCGTATTCTTCTATGGGTACATGAGTGGGAGCAGGAGGTGCTTCTCGCATAGAGGGCTCTAAGGGAAATGGCAACGACTTTTCAGCTACTCTGGCTAATAACCACCGGTTGTATGGCTCCTTTGCCACACAGTTCTTCGCTTTTAACTCCTTCCTTCCCTTTGTATGAATCTTGCCCCAAGCCTTAGCAATCTTCCTGACAAACGCAGGGTCCTCTGATGTCGCTAGCAAAAAGAAACTCTGAACCTTCTCTGCTTCGGGCTCACCCTCCATAGCATAACCCAACTGACGTAATGCCATGACTGGGTTATAGTTAATACAACCAGCCCTACCGATCAAAGGTACATTACTGAATTCTCCACAACTGAAGATGATTTCCACATCATAGTACTCATGAGAGTACCAAGCAATATCATTAGCTTCCAGAGACATGATGCGCTGAGACCATTTCAACTCCTTCTTGTTTTCCACAAACGGTCCTTTCTTGGGCAAATGAGAAGCATACCATTTGTATAGTAGGTGAGAGCAGCATTGGATCGTTCCCGCCTTCTTTTCACTCCTCCAATGAATAGAGTGATAAACATCAGCGAGGAGTGTGGGGATGGGATTCTTCTGCATAAAGAGAACAATGGCAGTGATGTCTATGAAATTGTCCACATTTGGAAAGAGGACAATCCCGTAAATCATCAGAGCAACACTTATACCGAATTTTTCCCAATCTTCATCAACCTTGTACTGAGCGGCCTTTTCTAGCAAAAACTTCAATGGAAAACCCTGAACACCCCCTTTACTGGTTAGACCCTTCTTGACCTCTTCTTTGGTCATATGAAGAGCAAGAGCAATGACAGCAGGTTTTGGTTCTTCTTCCAAACCTGTATAGACAGGTTGGTCCTTAATCTTAATGTTCAAAATGTGAGAATATTCTTCCAAGGTGGGAGCCAACTGGTAGTCTTGAAAAGTGAAGCACCGGAGAGGCGCATCATAAAATTGAGCCATAGCGTACAGGGCCCAGGTATCAACTCTGGAGTGGAGAAGATCAAGCAGTTTCCCATATTCCCCTCGAAAGTTGATCTTGATAACTTTCGGCACGTCAATCAGAAGGTCTTGAATTGATTCCAATTTTGGTTCCCTAAACTTTATGGAATTTGTGCTTCTCTTTCTTATATCAGCCATTGAGTTCACCAATACCTGAGATAATCATAGCTTCTTAAGTCTCTTGATATGCAAAATGATATGTAATGCGATGTCTTATGAATGCATATGACAATGGAACAATAATAAGATCAACATCACAAATCCTGCAAGACAAGAACACAAGGTATCTTTCCAACGGGTGGGCAATCTACTGGTTCGAGAGGGCGTTCCAAAAGGCTTTTCAAACAAAGTCCTATGCACTAACCCTCAAAAGTTTCCCATCATAACGACTACTCGTAAGACGGTACTCCTTTCAAAAAGGATGAACACAGCGTCATGTTTTAGTGACCTTTGGAATAAGGTTCTACAAAGGTCCTCAGAATCGCGGACTCTCAAGTTGAAGATAAGAACGTCATTACGACTACACGTAAGACATAATCATTCCAACGGGGTCTCATCTGAGCGGTGGAATTCGATCCAACTCAACGAGTCCTAAGTCTCGCAAATCAGAAAGAAACCACCTCCTAACTTAGTGCATACTCGAAAGCTCGGGTAGAAAGCTTTATCCTCACAAACCAAACCAAATAAACCCAACAGTTGGTGAACATAACATAATAAGAAATAAAAGCAAATAAAACACAAACACGACAAACAAATTAGGTCTGGCTCGCTAGGAGTCCCCAGCAGAATCGCCAGCTGTCGCTACTCGAAAAATGCATCGCGCAACGACGAGGAGGCGAAAAAGGTAGACAGAAGAGTCGCCACCGAACTTTATTTATCCCATGAGGGGAAAGGAAAATATCGAGAAAAACCTTAAGAAACGAACAGATAAGATGGTCTCGCAACCAAGAACGGGTTCGGAAGCCGGTTATGCGAAGGGAAGGTGTTAGCACCCCTCGCATCCATCGTACTCGATGGGAACCTTTTGTTTGTCGATGTGTGAATTTATCAGCTTAAATATTATGCTATAAGAAGGATGTTCTACTGGGTAAAAGAAGGGTTTGAAACAAGAAAGTTAGGAGGAAAGAGAGAACGGGGAAGAAAAGAGAAAGAACAGACTCGATAGGACTTCGCGGTCCTAGGCCTACGTATTCTCAAAAGATGTGAGAAAGTCAGAGTCGACGTAGTTCGGGGAACTACAGATATGGGGGGGATGTGTGCTCGGCAAGGATTGTGGCCCTTGTGCCTACGTATCTTTACTTGAAAAAGTAAAGAATCAGAGCAGCCGTAGTTCGGCCTACGGTGTGTTGATGTTTTTTATGGATGATGCTATCGTGCGCATTCTAGCAGTTTAGGTGTTCTGCTGCTCGCTCGTTGGAGACTTAGGCATTACCTGTTTGCGGTAGAACGGACGTAACATATCCTTTTGAAAGATTGATTAGTTTTCGCCACGCGGGGCAAGAAGTCACGTTTGATTGATTGGATTGTTTTTTAGGGGGGGCGAGACAGGTCCTCGGATAGTAACCCCTACGGGTAGTACCCAATTCTTTGTCTCAAAGTTTTTTGTTATAAAAGGGTGTGGTGAACGAGGCGTCTTCGTATTGAAAGACGAGCGTCGAGACCACCCTTACTACAGCGGGCATCCCAACGCTCGGAGAAGAAGAGGTCTACACCCAATCCTCTCTCTTTAATTCAATGCAAAGAGAACTTCATTCTCTTATTTAATTGTTTTTGGTTTTGAATGGTAAGTGCCTTGCGACAGAGAACCCTACGGTAAACGTCAACACTCGGGATAGGAGAAGGCCTACGCCTAACCACTCCACGACCATTCAAGTTTTTGTTGCGAAAGAGATTTGAAAATGCACTCGGTGCGGGACCGAGGTTTTTAGGTGTGAAAGATTACGGAATGAAGTCGTGAAAGGAGAGGTGGGAAGAAATCGCGTCTTCGTATTGAAAGACGAGCGTCGAGACCACCCTCACTACAGTGGGCATCCCAACACTCGGAGAGGAAGAAGACTACACTTAATCCCCTCTCTTTAATTCAATACAAAGAATAATTAATTTATTGAAAGATAGTTTGAAATGGACTCGGTACGGGACCGAGGTTTTGAAAATGTACTCGGCGCGAAGCTGAGGTTTTTAGGTGTGAAAAAGTTTAGAATCGTCTTCGTATTGAAAGACTAGTGTTGAGACCACCCTCACTACAGTGGGCATCCCAACACTCGAAGAAGAAGGGGACTACACCCAATCCACTAATTTTAATCCAATACGAGAACTTTGTTTGAGATGACGAGAAAAATTTACAAGATACAAGGTAAACAAGACAAGGGTCTTAAATAAAATATGAATAATTGAAATGTTACTTTATTAAAAAAAGAAGTCATTATTATGAATAATTGTCAAAAAGAAAGGATCAAAAAAAATAAATAATTAAATATGCAAAAGTTATGATTTTTGGGAATTTTGTATGGTTAAAACAAAAATAAAGAAATAAACTTATAAAAAGAGCAAGAGGTGGGAGTTGAACCCACCTCCTCTTGGTTCACAGCCCACACACCTATCCACTGGGGCGCATACGCGCGTGGTAACATGGGAGAGGAAGAGAAACATAAAAGAGAAGAATTAAGGATGTAAAGAAAGGATGAAAAAGAAAGATAAAAAGAATGATTTTGTCCACAGCAGGACTCGAGCCAGGGTACGCAGTATTACAAGGCGCATGGTCTACCGCTGGGGCGGTGATACTTCCAACAATTAAAGTGAAACAGATAATATACATAGTATACGTTTAACATTTGCTGGGCAAAAAAAATATAAAGCAACAAAAGATCAAAGCAAAAGCAATTGAAAATGTATCAAAACCCCATGGAATTGAGCAAATTTTGAGTCTATTTTGCATGTTTTTCAAAGAGGAACACAATGATGCTGTTCAAGTTTTCAAATTATGCTTGTAAAACAAAATACGAGGACAAGTGCAAATGAGCTTATTGGAATGCAACAACGACCCTAGAAACCAAATCTGATGCGAATATGCTTAAACAGAGATTCAATCATGCTCAAAAAAAATGACATTCAAGAATAGGATTCCAAGGATGGCCTTAATCTTCCAACAAGTAATGAAATAGTCATGGAATTTCATATGTACAAAGGTGTAGTGATACATGATAGCATGATTTTGTCATTCCAAGTAAATAAAATCTATAACACAACAACACCAATACTTTCAACAAACGGGAATGAGTGTGTGAGCAAGTGTAAATCATAGTATAAGAGCTACAGCAAGCAATTGGCTTCGAATTTGTACTCTAGTGTGTGTGTTGGTGTATGGAGTGTTGAAACTTGGTGCTCAAATCAGTTTCAATGTCTCAGCTAACTCACACATACCACAAATGATCAAACCAACAAAACAGTCAGCATATTTGGAATCAGACCAAAGTATTAACCACTAATTCATCTCTTAAGGGCAGTTTGATAACAGCAGGCAAAGAGCAAGAAGATCAGGTGGTAGTGAGCACAAGCATGAACCAGAACAGTTTGAAGGAACATTAATATTAGGCACTGAACTAGACTGCCCCAAATGTCAAAAACCAAAATACCTCATGAGAAACAAATCTAGCACTAAGTAAAACTGTCCAAGGTTCAAACCATAATTCTGCTGTATTCAATCAAACAGTAACAATATACTTGATTCTAAGACCAACATGGAAACCACACACTCCTAATATTCTCCTCTTAGACCAAAACAGAATTTAAGAAGTAAGGCAAGATGATAACAGCAAAAGTAATAACAAACTGAAACTTCAAAACAGCAGGATATTGACAACTCCAAACAGCCAATCCAAATATCAATTTCAAATTCCAATATGAACATCACATGGTATGGAATGTGTAAAGTGATTTTAAAGAACAAATGAGCATGTGCAGGAATGCCAACAGCAAAAACAGCTTCAAGACATAATTTGGGATGCACCACATTCTAACAACATGACAGTGTGCTTGGTGAGTGATGTGAGATGCAAACAATGTGCTTTGGTAAGAATATGTATGTGTACTACAAATGCAGGCTTGATTTGGCCAATTCAAAAAAACTTGTTATGGAAAACATGTGACCTATGTCTTAAACATCAAACCACAAAAACAGCATGACCACAAACCCTCAAGCACAAATTCAGACATATCCACAGTCAAGCACGTCAAAAATTCAAAGCCTATGCATAGGGGAGGGGGGATTCACACTGCTCAGGTTCAGTTTGACAACAAAATTTGGTTCACATATCCATGATAAGGCAAAGCTGGATTTGTTAAGATTAAAGGAATGTTTCAATTTACAAAACAAATTTGGTATACATCTATGTCTTTGAACCTGAACAGACAATACATGCTTAAAGTAAAGCCAAGATCAAAGTATAAGCAAACAGTTTATTCTTTGAACACATCCTGTTGACAGCAAGTAAGAGCAAACAGTTTGGCTTGTGTGAATGCAATCATGACTAAACAGCAGGCCAAGAGGAGATCCAAATCAAGCAATAAATCAAAACTGCCTCCAATGATAAAACAACATCTCATGAGAAAAGAAACAAACCAGCACTAATACTTATCCAAAGTTCAGCATCTCAATTCAACCTTTAAAAATTCTTGACTTAACTGCTAACTAATAAACCAACAATCAACAAAAATCTGGTTCAACTTGATTCAAAACAAAACTCAAAACAAAACCTTGCAACTGCTACAGATTTTCAGTCATGGATATTGCAAGTTAACAAATGGCAGCAGCATACCACTTATTCCAAACACAACATGAAAACAAAGCTCAATAGCATGCTCATCAAAACAATACAAACCAAATGTTCACAACATCCAAACAGAACACCATAGGAACATACAGCCACAAAGACTAAATCTGACATGTAATGACATCAAAAGAAATAATCAACAACAAGCAGCCAATTTGATGAGGCAGAGTAACCAATCTATTAAGTCTTGCTGTCATAGATCAGCATATCCACCATGAACACGACTCACACACAATAAAGAAAACAGTCCATCACATTAAGACATACACATTACACTTTGCTACACATACAGCTTTTAAACATGATGTACTGCAGTGCTCCACAAAACAAACAGCAAATATTATCTGATTTCAAGACCAACATGAGATACAACTTAATGGCATACTCATTCACTACACCTCTGGAACTAACAGCATACAACCCAACTGGTGAGGAGACTTAAAAATTACAAAATGGACATATTCCCACCAAGACCAACACTAGTGTAATGAAATCCAACAAACACACCAAGGTTCTTATGGCAAACACAAATTATCAAAACAAAACACAAACCAAACTGTAGTGCAAACAAAAATCCCAACAGCCAGATCTAGACATGAATGATGTGCAAAGAGAAAGATGGATTCACAACAATAGACAGTTAGCAGCAAGCTTCATGGTGTCTAAAACAAAGTCCATATTATGTCTGAACACGAACAGCATTTCAAACAAATCTTGGTAAAATCACTTTTGACATAAAAAGAAAACTATAGCAAAGTGATAAAAAACAGGATGCATACAGACTATACTCATAACACACCACTCAAACAATCCACCAAGGGATTTAGACTCCAACAAGCAGACAACACACAGCTAGACAGTGCCTTTCATAGCAGCATGATCAAGAAACAAAATCAACAGCAAGTTGACACAAACAGAACTAATAAAAAAAAGTTATGAACTCAAACCTAGCAGTGCTCTAGTCATTCTAAACTTAACAGAATCAGCATAGCTGGCCAACACATAACACACACATTGCTCAAATGTCATCAGGACCCAAACAGGAATAACATAGACATATTCATTTTTCTCGAGCATATGAAAAGTTAAAACAAACTTAGTAGAATAATGCCCCAAACATGATTTAGGCGTATGATGAAGAAGTTCCAGATGTCCATACCTGATGAGGGAACTCAACAGCCAAAGAAATTCGAAGAATCCCTCCTTGCCTGCGGCTGCAACCGGTTTCCTTTGAGAAAAGCTTCAAAAAGGAATTCAAAATTTCTATGATGTCTTTGTAAAGTATGTCCGCTAGGGTTCCTCATCTTATCCTTTTTATACTCTCAAATCTTGAATCCAAATGCCTCCTTTCTGATCCTTTTTTTTTCGCGTGGCTTTTGTTGTGAGGTACAGGCTAGGGTTTGTAGTGGCTGCTGTGCTTGCCCAAACTGGTGAAAGAGGCAGAGAAACACAGGGCTAGGTACTCTTGTGGTTGGCCTTGAAAAGGAAATAGGTAGTACGCTCCAAAAATTGTTTCACCATTTCCCTCTTATCTTGCAATTTCAACACATAACTTCGCTCAATACACTTCTATATTCAAACCCAAAAATGCCAAATCAATCCTTGCGAGAAAAATGATCAGGATTTTGAGTTTTGTTTCATCCAAAATGGTGATGTTTTGCCCATTTTCTGAATCCTCACGCACAGGTATTTTGTTCTTCATTTTCTGGCCAGCCATGAACAAGGCAAAGTATTTAATTAAACTGGGGTGGGATAATCAACGGATGTATCGCCACCCCAGTGGTTAAGTCATGCGCCTGTTTATTCTATGGTCACGAGTTCGAAACCTGGTGGGAGCAGAATCCACCACAATTTTTTATTCATGCGCCCTTTTGTTCCTTTCTTAATATGTATAGTTTTCCTTTCATATTATTCTCAAATGTGCGCCTGTAGCCAAGTGGTAAAGGTGAGGGGTGTGGAGCAAGAGGTGGTGGGTTCAAACCCCACCTTGTGCACTTGTCTCAATTATTTTTTACTTAGGAAAATGATCTCCCTATTCTCCATATATTTTGAATACACATCCCTTTTCTTCTTCTCTTTTTTCATATATCCCTGTAATAGTGCAAATTAAAATATGCTATGTAATGTTGTTATGCCTTATGTTGATGCAGATGAAATAAAACATGTGCCAGAGTGGTTGGCCAAATTTGGGGTACAACACCAGCGTTTCTCTTCGTCTCGGTTCCGATTTAGGTTTTCACTTGATTTGGAATTTGATTTCTGTTCAGGTTTGTCGTATGGCTTGCTCAATCTCTCTCTTCATCTCCTATTCTCTAAAATTCTTTTTGAGTCTTAACCTGTTTTGGGGTTTGAGAAATGAGGAGAGTTCGGTTGTGAGCTTCAGTGGTTCGGGTGTTTTTTGTTTCGAAGGTGAGTTTGAAGTGGTTCACACATCTCCAGAGGTGATGGGAGCGGTGATTTAGGGATGAGGATGAGAGGGTAATTTTGCAAAAAACAATTGTCGGTTGCTGGCGGATTAGAACGGAAGGGTTGTGCGAAAAGGGGTTGAGGTTGTCTGAAGGAAAAATTGAAGGTGGAGTTTCTATGATATGGGTTTGATGATTTGTGAGTAAGAGTGGTTGTTGGAGTTTCTGTTGAAGAAGGTGGAAGCAGCGGCGGAAGGAATTGCGTTTTGGGTGGGTTTGAAAAAAGAAAACGTTGGGGTTTGGTTTTTTGTTGTTATTTCGAGGGTGAAAGGTTTTATGGCTAATGAAGGACTAGAGGTGATGAAGATTTTTTGAAGGCTGAATAAATTGTTTGAGGTTAGAACTGACATTCTGCAACACAAACTTGGCTCTCCGAGCTTTATCAAAGTGAAGAAGGGTATTTTGGGATTTGTCTCTGAAATTTTGTTAGGGAAATTGCGGTTCGTCACTTTTCGTTTCAGCAAGCAGGAGGTACCATGTTTACTATTTTCATTGTGTACGATTTATGAGTCGTGGTTTTAATGCTCTCCTTTTGTGTGTGGGTGTAGCAGGTTTTGTGACTGGTTGGTTGTGTGTAATGGAAAAGTTTGAGGTGCGTTGCATTGCAGGTCCATTAGGGAGTCCAAAGTGGTCATGGTGTGGACAAATTGTTTTTGGTATGACTGTGAGGCATACTGGTTTTGTTTGAAATTTGTTGTGCAACATGCTGCAGGACATGGTTTTTGGGAAATGCCGTGAATTAAAGCTGCTGCAGGTACATGGCTGCAGGTTTTGTAGTGTAGGTGAGTGCAAGTCTCTTCTTTGGCCTTTTGAGTCCATATTTACGCGTGAAGAAAGGCACCTCTTATCCTTCTCTCATTTACATTGTATGGTCCTCTGAAAACATTTATTGTATTGTCCTTTTCTATTCTTTGATTCATTCATTACAAAAGGTTGTTTTATATGGTGCAGGTGGGTGTATTTGTTGCATAACGTTGCAAGTGTTTCGTGATAGGTAAGGGGTATCACGTGGAGAACAAATATTATGTTGCTTTTGTGAAAAATGTTGCAGCTGGTATTTTCATTTTTACCATTTTTCTCTTCTTTTCCTTCTTCAGATTTTATCTACTGCACCGTATTGCTGCTTATTTCACTTTAGTCGTACGCGTGATGCGGTTCGCTACTAACTCTCAAAATTTGCTGTTATGCAGGGGTTGCCTGGTGGTAGCAACATATGGTTTGTACGTTGTTGATGTCTGCTGTGGGCCAAGCTTTTTAAAGTTGGTTTTGAGAAAACCTTTCAATTGGTGTGTGTAGAGGCAATAAATTGCAGCTGGCATTTTCTCGCATTCGTACGAATAATTTGCGGTAGTTGTCACTTTTCTTTTGCAGAATAGTAGTGGATGCTTTTTTTTTATGCTGTGTATGAGAGGTAGTAATGTGGAGGTGGCTGTGAGGTACTGCAGAAATGTACAAGCAGCAGGCGTACGACAAAGTCTGTTGGGAGGTGGAACGAGGTGCCAATGGTGTGATGGACTCATTGTTTCTTTTTGTGGTTCTTCTGTTGTAATTGTACCAAAAGAATATTATATTTTATTTCATATGTAATTTTCATGATTTGTAATGTAATGGACCATGGGCTTGTAAGAACAATAAGGGATTATGATTTGAAATTGGATTCTTGTAATCTTCTCACATTTTGGTATGAGCTTGTGCCATTGTGAAGGATTTGTGCATAGCAGTTATGTGAAAATTGGGAATGGATGGTAATTGAAGACATGTAGAATTTATTCTTTATTTTTGTAATAAGACTTGTAATGAGAAAGTGAAATGACCTTGCTACATTCTTCTTGCATCATATGAGAAAATTATCAATATGAATCATAAAACAAAATGGATTGTGTCTTTTTGTAATCATGAATTGGGCTTTTTGATGATGTTTTTATGAAAAATGGTAAATGGGCTAAAAACACAATAATAGACTATCCTCTTGTAATATACATTTTGGTGATTTTTTGCAAAGTAATTGAATTATAGACTTTGGGATTCAAAGGAGGTGAGATAACAAGACACATAATAGAAAGTGAATATGGGTTATGGAAGAATAATAATAAATTTAAAAAAAGAAAAAAGATGGTATGAGAATTTGGATTGGACACTATGGATAAGATGAGTGAATTGCCTTAGAAAGACAATGAACCAATCTCAGTAAACCATTAGAACGTACACCTTCAGAATAAAACCTCAAATGCATCCTAATTTAATGCAAACCAAACTTGCACTTCCTTGAGCAAAAGCGACATACACTTTTTTTTTGGATTTTGAATAAGTGGATGAACAAACGAAAATTATTCAAGTAGGACAAATTTGGGGTATGACAGATGCCCCTATCCAATTGGCTTAAATCTAGAGAAAAGAACTGCTGCAGTGTTCATTCTCGAGGTATAAGTTAATTAGATATGAAGAAGACCCTGAATTTGTCCGAAAAAGAAAAGAAAATGCCTGAGAACTGAAATACCGGAAAAAATGTAATCCTCTGAGTAAACTGTAAGCAATTGGCAAAAAGTCGTCATCACCAAAAGGATGATGGAACGAAACACACGCGGCTACTACCACCAAAAGGATGGTAGAGCAAAGCACAATCGCACAATCTGACATTAATGACCATGACAGACCCCCCACCAAAAGGATGACGGAGCGAAACACAAACAAATATCGCACAATCTATCGCTAATGACTATGATAGACCCCCCACCAAAAGGATGACGGAGCGAAACACACGCCAAACAATATCGCACAATCTATCATTAATGACTATGACAGACCCCCCACCAAAAGGATGACAGAGCGAAACACACACAAACAGTATCGCACAATCTACCACCAATCTAAGTGACAGACCCCCCACCAAAAGGATGACGGAGAGAAACTCACACAAACTATCGCACAATCTATCATCAATGATTATGATAGACCCCCCACCAAAAGGATGACGGAGCGAAACACAAACAAACTATCGCACAATCTATCGCTAATGACTACGATAGACCCCCACCAAAAAGATGACGGAGCGAAACACACGCCAAACAATATCGCACAATCTATCATTAATGACTATGACAGACCCCCCACCAAAAGGATGACGGTGCGAAACACACACAAACAGTATCGCACAATCTACCACCAATCTAAGTGACAGACCCCCCGCCAAAAGGATGACAGAGCGAAACTCACACAAACTATCGCACAATCTATCATCAATGATTATGATAGACCCCCCACCAAAAGGATGACGGAGCGAAACACAAACAAACTATCGCACAATCTATCGCTAATGACTACGATAGACCCCCCCACCAAAAGGATGACGGAGCGAAACACACGCCAAACAATATCGCACAATCTATCATTAATGACTATGACAGACCCCCCACCAAAAGGATGACGGAGCGAAACACACACAAACAGTATCGCACAATCTATCATAAATGATTATGATAGACCCCCCACCAAAAGGATGACGGAGCGAAACACAAACAAACTATCGCATAATCTATCGTTAGTGACTACAATAGACCCCCCACCAAAAGGATGATGGAGCGAAAACGCACACAAACAATATCGCACAATCTATCATAAATGATTATGATAGACCCCCCCACCAAAAGGATGACGGAGCGAAAACACACACAAACAATATCGCACAATCTATCATAAATGATTATGATAGACCCCCCACCAAAAGGATGACGGAGCGAAACACACACTGGCCACTACCACCAAAAGGATGATAGGGAAAACACTATCGCACAATCTGTCACCAATCTAAGTGACAGACCCCCCACCAAAAGGATGACGGAGTGAAACACACACACAAGTTGTTATCACCAAAAGGATGATAGAACAAACACAAATTAAAGGCTACCAACACCAAAAGGATGCAGGTTAGGTCGAACCGACGAAGTTCGGCTATCACCAAAAGGATGATAGTAAGGCAATTGACAACGGTCACGCTTGCTGGGTACAACTCATTAGGGAACCCCTAAGAGGAAGATTGGATTGAAATGAGTCAACGGGGTACGCCCACCGTCTTTATTAGAGATCATAGTTTTGCTGAAATGATTTCATGGTTATGCCCATGAATTCTGAAGAGGATGCCCTTGACTGGGCTGAGTTTATCTGGATGTCCTGTTTTGGTCAACAAAAGGTTTAACCACTTCGTGAGGAACGCTCATGGTTTTGCCGAAGATGCCCCTGACTGGGTTGAATCTTGCACTTAAGGTCTTTGGATTTTCCCAACAAAAGGTTGAACAACTTCATGGGGAACGCCCGCGGTCTTGAGTGGTATGCCCCTGGCTGGGATGTATGTTAACTTTAAAATTTGATCAACCACGAGGTTGAAATACGTCATGGGAAACACCCATGGTCTTGAAAAGAATGCCCCTGACTAGGCTGGATCTTGCTTTGAATATTTTGAAATTTTATGGGAGAAACCCACAATCGCAGAAGATCGCCCCTGACTGGGCTGATGAATGTCTTGAAGCTCTTGAAAATCGTGGGACAAACCCACAATCTTGCGGAGGATGCCCCGGACCGGGCTGATGATGGTCTTGGAAATCTTCAAGATTGATCCTGGACATTGACTTGCATATATGAATGCTGGATGATAAATGATATTCCATATGAGTGGAAGTGCAAATGCAAATGCTGACGCGCGGAGATGCAAAAGCTGGGGAAGTATGATATGATTAGTATGCATATGATGTAAGATGCTTATGAGGTCAAATGCAATGGGTAATTGGAAATGCAGGTGGAGACACCAACGTGGTGGACTTTGGGTAGTTGCCAATGCGGATTGGACTTCGGGTGGTGGGAGGGATTGACTTCCTCGACACGTAGTTCGTTGAAGACGTCACGATTGAAGCAAAATATGATGCTCTGGATGCCCCAAGTCTGGGTACTTTGTGGTTTACTGAGAATTTGCTTCAGAGAAGGTTGCAGCTCTGCCTGATGATTAGGGTAACTTGGTCCTGCCCCAGTCTGAATATGGTAATGATATGCCCTTGCTCGAGCTGTTGAATGATTTGCTCCAGCTTGTGGGTTTTGAAATAATCTTGCCTCGTGTACGCTAGTGAAAGTCAAGTTCCTCCTCGATTGCCCCTTGCTGGAGTGTCTTTGAATACCTAGTACTGATTTGCAAATAAAATTATGCATTCATAAATGGTAATATTAATGAAAAGTTCGATGCAAATTTTGAAAAAGTGTCGTTCATTGATATGTTGTGACAGCGAGACGAATGGACTTCTAGCCCAGACGTTGTGCTAATTTGATTGGTGCGAAAGATATAGCAAGTAAAATGACGCCAATGTTGATGATTAGCAAATATGTGAGGAGTCAGTTTACCCAACCTTGCGATAGTATGCTTTCAGAATAAATCCCGCCTCAATTAGGTCTTTCGAGGGTTGTAATGTAGTCTGGTTAATGGTTATGAAACAAAGGATATTAGGCTCAAAGTATGATTTGCACCCACCCCTTCTTGATAATCTTCAGTCCTATGTTCAGTTAATTATGCACTTGTTTTGACGGTATAAACTTGATGGTTCAAGGTTTGCTTGAGATGACAGTCACCTTATCTTGACGGATATCAGTGACCCTATTTGAATGGCCACTAAATCTTATTTTGTTTTTGTTGAGGGTTTCGGGTCCTCTTTTGGTTTTGTTTTTTTTTATCCCTAACTTTGCATGAATTGACTTTGCTTGTCAGATCCATCGGGATTGCCTTGATTTTGCCTAAGTCCCCTCTGAGGTGTTTGACTTAGCAGGATTTTTTTTTATTTTTTTATTTTTTATTTTTGGGAAGGTTGTGACTGCCATAGCATGGATCATTGCTTGTTGATTCGAGTGCGGAATTGAATTGACTGAACACTACCCTGCCCCAGGTTGAGTGTAAAGGTTTGAATATCCGAAGGAACCTGCTACTTCTAGGCTCGAAGTGGTTTACTAGGGATTAACTCCTTATATCTCCGGTGTATGGGGAATTGAAACAATGCTTGTACATCATTGACGAGATTACGTCTGAAAGCATACAGTTTGCAATTATGGGTATCTCGTTTTCATCATCCTCCCTCAAATCATGCTAAACAACAATGAATGGAGTGGAGTGAATAAATGTGTCGGTGATAAGTGAAAATGAGTGAATACGACATAAATAATTCAAAAATATGCATAAACGATACATTAATGAAAACCAAATACGAATGGCAATTGTTCAAAGCATACAATACTTAAACAAAACAAAGACAAAACATAAGAAATGCGTAAGATGAAATGGCAACATGATGGCCTTCTTCAGGGAAATGAACTTTGACTTGACTGAATTTGATCTGATTAACGCTATTTGTTCGGCGGCATTGGATTGTTGATGACATTTGGAGACTTTCCGTTGAAGTTGATAGCATCCCTGTCGATCATGTCTTGAATTATGTGCTTGAAAGCTCTGCAGTCATCAATGGTATGACATGGAGCGCCCTTATGAAACTCACAATGAGCATTTGCATCGTAATCGGCAGGAATGACAGTTGGGGGAGCCAAATCTCTTGGAACAATAGCCTTTTTCTCCATCAACTGAGCAAAGATACTATCATATGTCATTGGCAGGCGATCAAAAACTCTATCTGGCCTCCATGTTCTCTGCTGACGCTGTGGGCGAGTACCTTGTCGTTGCTGAGTAGCTTGCATTTGTTGTTGTTGAGGAGGATATTGGTATCCTTGCTGATTGTAGGCTTGTTGCTGAGGAGCCTGTTGCTGTGGCATCTGAGCTTGAACTGCTTGAACAACTGGCTGATAAGGCATTGGAGCATATTGCGCAGCAGTAACATACGGATACTGATAATAAGGAACTTGATAAGGCATAGGAGCGGGAGCTTGTTGAGAAGCTTGCCCTTTCTGTAAAGAGATGGCATTTGTTTCGCCCTCTTTCTTCTTGTATCCGTTGAAAGGCTTCTTGGCGTTGGCCTGGCTGTTAGAACCTCCTGGGATCTTTCTACTCTTCAGACCTTCTTCAATTCTCTCACCGACGATCACCAAGTCAGAGAATCCAGCGGAGACACTACCGATCAGCTTTTCGTAGTATTGGCCTTGTAAAGTACCCATGAAGATGTCAATCAGTTCACGGTCAACAAGAGGTGGATGCACCCTTGCGACTAGCTCTCTCCATCGTTGCGCGTACTCTTTGAAGGATTCGCTGTCCTTCTGAGTCATACTTTGAAGCTGAGTACGATTTGGAGCGAGATCTTTGTTGTATTTGTACTGTTTGACAAATGCATCAGTTAGCTCGACCCAAGTGCGCACACTGTTACGTTCCAACTGCATATACCATTCGAGTGATGCCCTAGACAAACTGTCTTGGAAGCAATGAATCATGAGCTTTTCATCTCTGGCATAGGCATCCATCTTGCGACAGTACATCTTCAGATGAATGTTTGGGCAACTGAGACCTTTGTACTTCGAGAATTCGGGCACCTTGAACTTGGGAGGAATGACAACATCAGGCACCAAGCACAATTCCAAAGCACTGAAAGAATTTGAGTTATGCCCCTCCATGGCTCGGAGTTTCTCGGCTAGATCTCGGCACATCTTCATGGCTTCTGAATCCTGAGCGGCAACAGGACTGGAAATGGGGATAGCAGCATGATAGTTCTGAACGTCGTCATAATGATCCATCAGAGTATCTTCAGTATGGGGAGCTGGGATCTGCACGACAGTAGGCTGAGCCTGCGGGATAGCTCCAACAGTAACTCCAGGCACTGGGATTGGCTGAGAAGTGTTTCCTTCGGCTGCATTATTGAAGTTCAATGGCATCCCATGAGGATTTGGAATTGGAACCAAAGGGATGGTAGTAGACCCCTGTCCTTGACCATTGTTGTTAACGACAGCAGCGGCTTCCCGCTGTTCTTCCTCTCTTCTGGCCGCGAGGATGGCTTCGAGGATCTGGTCGATCTTTCCTTTCATAGAATCCAACTCTTCCCTGAAGGCAGCTTGCTCCTGCTGAATCTGCTCCATCATTCAATTTGTATTGGCTCTAGTCGCGTACTAGTGTCGAGGAATCAGCTTGATTTACTGTAGGGGAAGGAACGAAGACATAAGATTCTATTGAAGGACTGGAAATGCAAAATGCACAACATATGAAATGCAATGCAAATGATATGCAAGATGCAATGCAAGATACAAGATCCAGGATCACAGGATCACAATCAAACAATTTTGGAGCTGATAACTGTAACAGATACACAACCATAATTTCCGGAAAAAAAACTGACAGGTACAACCTATACGGGAAGATCTAAACATTCTACCCATAAACCCACTTACGGGATGGTTTCTACGTTTGGTTCCCAGGATCACGGACACTAGTCGTATTAGCGTCACGCAACAGGCTGGTTGTATTACGACGATAATGACGATAAGGTCTCTCCTGAGCGGGGTCCTCATGCTAGGCGCACAAGGAGCGAGTCCTTGGAGACTAACACTACACGACCACCAATATCGGAACTGGTGCTAACAAAATGGTCCCAGAATCACAAACCCTTCATTAATCAAATCGTGCAACAGGCTAGCTGTGTTACAACAAGATCTACGAATAGGTCTCCTCTGGAGGAGCTTTCATGCTAGGCCCACAAGGAGCAAGTCCTCGGAGACTAACACTACTCGACTACCAATTCTAAACTATGTGTTCTCTCTGCTTTTACCAAAGCTCGGGCGTAAAGCTTTACTCATGATGTCATCCCAAGAATCAACAGGTAACCAAGATAACAAGCATAAATAAAATCCACAAGAGAACAAATACATAAACAAGAAGAAAAAAACAAACACTCCTCACAAACCAAAAGATAGGCTCGACTCTCTCTTTGCATGGAGCAAAAAAATGTCCCCAGCAGGGTCGCCAGCTGTCGCACCTCGAAAAAATCACGGAGACATTTCGGAGAAACGACCCTCGCGCGAAAGGCGCGGAAATGTGGTTCGACAGAGTCGCCACCGAACTTTATTTTTCCCGAATGAACGGGAGAGGGAAATATCGAGAAAACCTCCTAAAAACGAAAGGATAGGAACAGGGCTGTCGCAACCAAGTTCCGGGTTCGGGAGTCGGTTACGTAAGGGGAAGGTATTAGCACCTCTCACGTCTGTCGTACTCGACGGGAACCTCTTAAGGTAATTGTGGGGAATGTTGTTTAGGTTTACTTGTTTTCTTCTCGTTGATAAAGGTAGGATTGGTAGGTTAAAAGGTTAAAGACGCAAAGGAGAGATGGGTGGTTAGAGGATAGGGTGCCCGCCAAGGATTGGGGCCCTTGTGCCTACGTATGCTCATTCGGACGAGAATGAGAAATCAGAGCGTCGTAGTTCGACTACGGGAAAAGGATGGGGGATGGACGAAATAATGGAGGAAGATAGAAGTGTGCTCGCCAAGATCATTGCAATCTTGTGCCTACGTATCTTATATTCGAGAATGAATAAAGAATCAGAGCGTCCGTAGTTCGTGGTAACAACCACGAAAAGTTGAAATTGAATGGGTTAAAGTTAAGTTTGAGACGAAATAGTGACTGACAAGCAACCCAAGAGCGTGCCTCAAGAGCTTGTCACTCAAAAATTCAAGAAATGCGAGATTTCAAGAACTCAGTTCTTTCGGAAATTGACTGAACAGGTTGAAGATAAAGAGTTAGATGTTCTGAAATCGAAAGAATGAACTAATAACAACTCGAGGGAGTGCCTCGAGAGTTATTCATTCGAATATTCAAAGAATGCTAGATTCTAAGGATATCCCTCTTTCGTAAGTTTTAAGTAAACATTTGTGAAAAGATCGAATCGAAAAATGGCATGCGAGGCCAAGAGAAAGTTGTTTTGAAGTAGCTCGACGACGTGTCGAGGATTTGATCGAAGATGGAACTGGCTTGACGACGTGTCAAGGGTTAGATTGTGAGAAACGATATTAGTCCCTAAGGGTGCCCCTAATATCGAAATCACGATGAGTTGTGAAGTGTGTGCGAAATGTCGATGGTTGTGAATGCGTACGAGCATTCGACTTAGGAGAGCGTTGGAAAATAATTGAGTTTGAAAAAGTCGAAAGGTTGAGTGGATAACAACTCAAGGGGCGTGCCTCGAGAACTATTCACTCGAGAATTCAAGGAATGCTAGATTCCAAGAATCTCCTTCTTTCGGAGTTTTAATCGAAAAAGATGTCGAGAAAGTGTTCGAGAACATCAAAAGATTGAGTGAATAACAACTCAAGAGCGTGCCTCGAGAATTATTCACTCGAAGATCCAAGGAATGCTAGATTCCAAGAATCTCCTTCTTTTGGAGTTTGATCAAGAAAATGTTTTAAAAACTAATTTGAAGCGAAAATGAAATAGTCTCGACTAAATTATCATCCATCAATAATTTGACCGATGATAATTATTAAAAAATTGTCATTTGACCAAAATGAGCAGGAAATGAATAGAAATCAAATAATAAAAAAATAAATAATAAAATGGATAGAATAAGAATCGAGAATGACAACACTAGTAAAACTAACATTTTAAAACAAGGTTTATTTGAAAAAAATCTAAAAGAGAAAAGCGGTACATAATTGAAGGGCGGTAATGGATAGAAGTAAAAATGATGAGAATCATATGGGCTAAAGACAACCCATCATCTCCATCTTTAAAAGACATGATGAATGACCAAAATGGGCCATAGTTCTCATACTCGGTCCATATACATGAGCACACCCCACTTACTTGAAAAATGATAAAGAAAAATAAGAAGACAAAAAGAAAAAAAGGAAAAAGAACCGGTTGAATCAAAACCGTAACACCATCTTCATAAAGAAATCACTCAAAAAGAAACACTCATTAATCGCATTGAAAGAAAAAGGAACAGCGCTGAAACACTACGAAGAGGAAACATCATGATTCCAAAACATGACCCAACCTTCTCGTGTGATTTCCACCTCAATCCAGTCCGCTTCTTTAGATCTTCCAGCGTTTCTCTTCGTCTCGATTCCGATTTAGGTTTTCACTTGATTTGGAATTTGATTTCTATTCAGGTTTGTCGTATGGCTTGCTCAATCTCTCTCTTCATCTCCTATTCTCTGAAATTCTTTTTGAGTCTGAACCTGTTTTGGGGTTTGAGAAATGAGGAGAGTTCGGTTGTGAGCTTCAGTGGTTCGGGTGTTTTTTGTTTCAAAGGTGAGTTTGAAGTGGTTCACACATCTCCATAGGTGATGGGAGGGGTGATTTAGGGATGAGGATGAGAGGGTAATTTTGCAAAAAACAATTGTCGGTTGCTGGCGCATTAGAACGGAAGGGTTGTGCGAAAAGGGGTTGAGGTTGTCTGAAGGAAAAATTGAAGGTGGAGTTTCTATGATACGGGTTTGATGATTTGTGAGTAAGAGTGGTTGTTGGAGTTTCTGTTGAAGAAGGTGGAAGCAGTGGCGGAAGGAATTGCGTTTTGGGTGGGTTTGAAAAAAGAAAACGTTGGGGTTTGGTTTTTTGTTGTTATTTCGAGGGTGAAAGGTTTTATGGCTGATGAAGGACTAGAGGTGATGAAGATTTTTTGAAGGCTGAATAAATTGTTTGAGGTTAGAACTGACATTCTGCAGCACAAACTTGGCTCTCCGAGCTTTTTTTTGAATGAGGGAGGAAGGGATCCAATTTATCAAAGTGAAGAAGGGTATTTTGGGATTTGTCTCTGAAATTTCGTTAGGGAAATTGCGGTTCGTCACTTTTCGTTTCAGCAAGCAGGAGGTACCATGTTTACTATTTTCATTGTGTACGATTTATGAGTCGTGGTTTTAATGCTCTCCTTTTGTGTGTGGGTGTAGCAGGTTTTGTGACTGGTTGGTTGTGTGTAATGGAAAAGTTTGAGGTGCGTTGCATTGCAGGTCCATTAGGGAGTCCAAAGTGGTCATGGTGTGGACAAATTGTTTTTGGTATGGCTGTGAGGCATACTGGTTTTGTTTGAAATTTGTTGTGCAACATGCTGCAGGACATGGTTTTTGAAAAAACTGCCCTTGCAAGCTTTAAGACAAACATACATCCTCTAAAAGTGAGGATTCAATTGAGTAGAGTTTTCACTGCTTTCCTCATGAACTGGTGGATGACTTATAATCTTCACAGTTGATATTGGGTTTGCTCTTAATAGTTCATGACCATAGTAATAAATTCTTCTATACTGCTCTCTAAAAGAACCATTCACAATATCAGCAGCTAGTGTTTTAGCTCTATATGCCAATGTCTTGTTACTCCCAACATTCCACTTTTCATGTGTCTTCTCCATAATATCAGTCAACTTCAAAGTTGGATTCTCTCTAAATTGTTTGAGTCTTCTTGCCTAACCATTTTGAATTGAGGAACCTAATCTTATAATCCCTACTACAAGTATGTTTGTCCATAATTGTCCTCAATTTCCAAGTCTCCTGATCTTTTATATTTGCATAGTAAGCCTCCCATGGGCAACCTGCCTTACATTTAACTCTCATTCTTGCCTTATCATTTTTTGTAAATTTCAAGTTCCTTTCCTGAATGAATGACATGTGTTCTTATTGCCTCTTGAAACACCCCCTTTGTAGAAAAACATGTACCAAGTTTCCATTTGTAGTCTTCCATTCTTTTTGGAAGCTTAAAGGTTACAAAATCATCCTTTACAACCTCATCATTCTCACTGTCATACTCAGTAGACATTTTATCACTGTCATACTCCTCTATGTCACCTAAACCTCTCAAATTGTACAGATTTACCTCACCATCATTATCAGCACCTACATCCCTAACAATGACCTTCTCCTTTCCTTTCCCATTTCCTTTCCCTTTAACTTTCCCCTTCCCTTTCCCTTACCTTTCCCCTTACCTTTCCCATTGTTTTTCCCATTGCCTTTTCCCTTCAACTTACTTGTTGCATTCACTTCATCCTCATCAATTGTTATCTCTCCATCAGTATCTATGTCATTCTCCGAGTCTTCAAAATTAACATTCAAAGCACTGTCATCACTTCCATCTTCTTGGTTACAGTTAACTACCTCATCTTGTTCTTGGTTACAATCAGTCCTTCATTGATTTCATCTCCTCCAACATTCATCCCTACATCCACATTCTTCTCCAGTTCACAGGTGGTCCTCACATCATTCATATTGTTATAGTTTGTCTCCTCTTGACCCACATTCTCCTTAGTTTCACAGTTGGTCCCCAAATGACCCACATTTTCCTCAATTCCAACATTCTCTTGAATCCTAACATTCTCCTCAACTTCATCAACTCTTGTCCCCTCTTCCACCACATCTTCACCCAATGTGGTCCCACCTTCATTACTTCCCCCTTCATATACTTCACCAACCACATCCTCAGCCACTGTGGTCCCATCCTGATTATTAATCATATCAGACCCTTCACCACACATATCTTCACCCAATATGCTCACATGTGGTAGTGAGAGTATGAGTTCCTCAATAACATCAGGTTCCGATACAGGATGTGTAACATACAAGTGACATTCCCCGGTTAACACCGCAATGGTTCTCATCTTATCAGTCCCCTTATCATTTTCTAACTGAACTATATCATTAGCAATCATACCATCATAATACCAAATCCTATCAATAGTAGGGTAATCTAACTCTCTTAACTTGTCCAATATTTCAAATTAACTCCAATAATCAGGATCAACATCACATATCTCCTCTAACCCTACATAACCTGACTTGGTAAAATTTTCAAACTCCCTAGAAAACTCACCAGAATGTGAACAACACACTTAAATCTAATCTACATGACCTAATCAACCTACATATAGTATCAGAAGTACTAAGTAAGTTAGGTATAGAAGAAATTTAATATTTTTTGAATCGTATTTGTGCAAGTTCGTACCTTAGGGTTTTTGTGCAGACGAGTGAAATAATGAAGTTCTTCTTCTTCGTTCTTCTGCAATGAACTTCATTTTCAAACAAGTGTTGTTGTCGTACCTTAGAGTTTTCTTGTTGTCGTAAACGTCGCTATCGTCGTCTTCAATGAACTTCGTCTTCAAACAAGTGTTGTTGTTCACAATGTAGCTGCTCTCTGAACCTGAGCTTTCATCCAACAATGTTATCATGCCCTAATACGTTTCATCTCCTTAAAATGAATGTTAGGTGTAATACAAAGTCCACCTCATCCATTAAAATAATTACAGAATATCCACCTAAGTCATTTAAAGTTCAGTAGTGCAATTTCTAACGTTTTCCAAATCAAAACTAATAAAAATGACTAATATACGTAACCGAGTATAAATTAGTGGATCATAATGTAACGTTTTTTTTCTTAAGAGACCAAAGCGAAACAAACACTAAAGTTAAGAGACTAAAAGAGATATTAAGCCAAAATTTTACATCGTGAATCATCATCTTTCATTTATATTACTCTATAAATGATTAAAATAAAAATCAATCTCTTTTGCGCTTTTCAAAATCCATGATTAAGTTAAACATAAAATTCTTTTAATTTCGAGTAAATTCTATAAAAATATAATTTTACCTTATACTAGAAACAAAGGTGATAGAAGAAAGATCGATGAAAAAGGAGTGGGTGTCTGCCGACCCTATAAACCAGACCCCACCACACACGCGGTGAGAAACACAACTCAAAGTACTCGACCAATGCAATAGAAGTAGAAAAGAATGAAGAAAACAAAGTATGAAAACAAAAACAAAAACAGCTGTGTAACAAACAATAATAATGAAACAAACAAAAGAAACAATGTCAGGTCAGCATTCAGCAATAATAAAATCAACACGGGAACCAAACTTCAAAAGTCAATAACCCCAACCTTTTCTTTTACCCATTTCCTCCATTTCTTCATCAACCAAAACTAAACCGAACCACTTCATCATCCTCTTTGTTACATCAATCATACACCACGCAGATCTTCTTCCCTCTGGTTTTTGTAATCGGTAAGGACCCTCTGTTTTTTGGTGATCGGTGTTTTATTGCGGAAAAGTTGTTGACTTATTCTTTGTGGTTGAAGGTTAGTAGAAGAATTTGATGCTGAGTTATTATTATACACAGAAAAGTTGAGGTGGGGGTTGGAGTATATGGATAATTTCTGTTGCTTCAGCTCTGTCAGTCAGGTTAGGAGGAAATTCTTCTACCTCTTCTGATTTCTACTTGGAATTATCAATTTTCATGATTATGCTAGTGCTTAATTTTTTTAGAATTCTTCTTTGTTTTGATATCATAAAGAGTATGTGGACTTGAGAACAGTTTCTTGTTGTATTCTTGAGTTTTACTCAAATTGCAGAAAATAGGTAGAATAATAATAATTTGTTCAAATTCTGCTATGATATAACGCTATAGTGCCGCGATACTATACTTGACAACACTGATTGAGAATATTAGTAAATTTAGAGTCGTTGTAGTTTTTTGAGGCTATGTGTAGATAAGTCTCGATTCAACCATGGCAAGACAACAAGAGGTTCTATTTAACCACGGTTTAACGCTGACGGATATAATTTGGGCACTGTGCGGTGGCCCTCCTAGTTATAATTTGCTTATATGTCTTTTAGCGTCCTTCACCTCGCCAACCGAGTTGACTACTTTGATGGAGATTAAAATTTGAAGTATAAGTTGTTTTGGTGTGTATTTGTATCTGTCAAGGACAAATTCTTCTAAAATCTTAAGCTATGAAGTACTGGCTTAGCACTGATGTTATACCTCTAACATGTCTCCTTATTCGAGAAATCTTTGAGCTTAACTGCAGGTAGTTCGCGGGCATGCTTTATCTTGTACTACTGTTTAGTTATAGAGAAGGATTTTCCTATTACTATAGGATTACGCCAAAGGCTTACTTTCGGCGCATAAGTCGTTAGACCCTAAAGTTAAATTTTAATATGATATCAGAGTCTATTCTAGATGTTTTTAGAGCAATATGTCTTTTATTTTGCCCTCCAGATGTCTAGCCTTGAACGTGAAGGTGTAAAGATAGCTGTTATTCCACCCGCATCAGTCATGTCCCGTGTCTGAGGGTGTGTTTGAACTCCCGCATCAATTAGAGATATGATATGACCCAGGCAATGCTTATAAGTCTTGGTTAGTCCTCGATTTACAAGACAACTTTGTGGGGATAAGTTAGGCTTGGTTAGCCAATATATTGATGGTGGGATAGCGATGATGAGATTATTACTATTTCTCGGGTATTATTAAATTTGTGACTTAATAAGATTGAAATATGTGTTTTTTGAATAGGAAATGTGCTTCTCCATTTCATTTCCAACCGTGGCTCGGTTTCCTTTCTTTACGGATGTAGATTTTTTCTTTAATATATAATGTTAATTGTTAAGAGATGTGTTTAACAAATCGTATGAACTCTTCTATGTTTATAGGCGGTTGGAGGGCGTTCTTCATGCAACTCTGGCAAAGGTAAAAGCAGTCAGTCGCCGGTCAAATATGGATTTAGCCTTGTTAAAGGGAAAGCCAACCATCCAATGGAGGACTATCATGTAGCAAAATTTGTCCATTTCAAAGGACAAGAGCTAGGACTTTTTGCTATATACGATGGACACCTCGGAGACAGTGTACCGTCGTATCTACAAAAGTATCTCTTTTCTAATATCTTGAAGGAAGTGAGTTGTTGAACCAAAACTAAAGATATTATGTTACATATGGTATTGCGTGATCTTTTTAATTCCTATTGTTAATTATATTTATGGCTGTGATTGATTATCCAGGACGACTTCTGGAACGATCCATTCATGTCGATCTCTAAAGCTTATGAGTCAACAGATCAGGCAATTCTTTCTCACAGTCCTGATTTGGGGCGAGGAGGATCAACCGCCGTGACTGCAATTCTCATAAATAATCAGAAACTCTGGGTTGCCAATGTTGGAGATTCACGAGCAGTTCTGTCAAGGGAAGGTGTAGCTGTACAGATGACTACCGATCACGAACCTAATACGGAACGCGGCAGCATTGAGAATAGAGGCGGCTTTGTCTCAAACATGCCAGGTTCTTCAATTAACCCAGAAATCTTTCTGCTGTTGATTTGTTTGATCCATGTAACCGACTCCATATAGTGGAATAAGACTTGGTTATTATTATTTGAACAACTTGTTTCATTGGTGTGGATTATGTATATCAGGAGATGTTGCAAGAGTGAATGGGCAACTTGCGGTTTCTCGAGCATTTGGAGACAAAAACCTCAAAACACACCTACGATCTGACCCCGACATTCAGTATGCTGATGTTAACCAAGATACCGAGCTTTTGATTCTCGCTAGTGATGGTCTATGGAAGGTCTTCAAATCATCTCTCTTTTTAACTATTATTATCATTTCAATCTTTACACTTGTACCTTAATTTTTTCATCGATTCATCCAGGTAATGGCGAATCAAGAAGCGGTCGATATCGCGAAAAGAATAAAGGATCCACAAAAGGCAGCTAAACAACTAGCTAGTGAGGCATTGAACAGAGACAGTAAGGATGATATTTCTTGCGTTGTAGTTCGTTTCAAGGGATGAAAAAGGGAACATACACACATACATATGTAAAAAAAAAGTTATAAAATTGAGGTTCTTGAGCTTAGGTGGTGTGAGATTTAGAATTTATTGATTTCTTGGTTGTGATATAGATTCATACATGATAAATTTTCTTTGTAATATGCTTTATGTGATGGAGGAGTAGTGTGTGATGGATGGCCACAGTTCATACATTATTGAACATGGGATTATTTATTTTAAAAACGAGTGAGTGTATGATTAAATATTCTATACTTGAATTTGTCTTTAAATATATAATAAGAGACAAAACAAAATAGGTAAAGTTGAACATTCTAAGACTGAAATTGTCTTATATGTTTTACAAAAGTCTTTAAAGTCTAATCTAGTTATTTAAAGTGTGATATGACATAAACCAGACCTACACTACCTTTGACCCATTACCACCATCTAAACCACAAACATAAACAAATATCTATGCCACCATTGACTCAGTTTGGAACACCACACTAATTTCATCATCATACTTAATGGTTGTAAACCAGACAAAGCGTGCTAACAAAAAATAGATTGAAAGAAATATTAATTAAGGATTTTATTTTTTCTAACAAAGAGGGCCAAAGTCAAAAAAAAGAAAAGAAACTAAATCGATCCTACAAGCGGATCTAAACAATAAACTTTATCAGCTTCCAACAATAACACCAACATTTATCAGCTTCCAACAATAACACCAACATATAAGGAATAAGAATTTTGGCGTAGTTCTTAAAATCTCTAGTAGGTGTGCGGAATTGTAACTAGCTTATGATCTTTAATTAACTTCTTAATTTTCCTAATCAACATACGATAATTAGGAATGCTTTGACTATCATCATGAATATCTTTCACCACCAACTCAGAGTTTACATTCACTTCCACTCTTCTCAACCTTAAACTAGTTTAGGTGAGCTTGAGACCTTCCAAAACTCCCCAACATTCAGCCATGATGGCACTACACTTTTCCAAAAAACTTGGAAAACCCACCCAACCAATCATCCTTCATTATCTCGAATAACACCACCACACCCAGCCCCACTATGGTTCTTACTAGCTCCATCAGTATTAAGCTGGACCATATTGCTCGAAGGCAACTTTCAAACATATTCCCTCCTATTCACCTCGCGTCGACACACAAGAGAATTCATGTTACGACATCCTTATAATTCTTTTACTTTTGAAAAATAACATATGTTGTATCAACAGGTCCTCACAAACTCATTATCATGTTCTTCATAATTCCTCCACATCTAAAAGGTATGACATGCAAAACCGCCCACACGTTCCTCCAAATGCTATTCTCATCACCCTTAGCTCTTAAATTGAAATGAATCTAAGTGGCGAAGCCAGAAAGTTTTTGAAGCCTGGGCAAAAATTTAAAGACAAAAAATTCATATTGTATATATAAATAGTTATTAATCAAAATAAAAGATCATTAATTTAATTGATTTCGCCAGAATTTTAAAACTAACATAGTCATATCCAATTTGAGGCTGATACTAACATGGAATATCATTTCATGTGATTCATAATAATTCTAGAAATTAGCAACAAGTTAACAACATAATTTTATTTACTAACTACTGTAACTACAAACTAAATTTAAAATACAAATTCCTAGTTAACATCAATTGAACCATATAATTTAGAGTGAACATAAATTGAAGAATTGGACCTAATATATTTTTTATATTATTTGAGGATAAAATTTATTCTTTTCTTCTTCTTTTTTACAACACTATACATGTTTTTTTTATAATTTTAGTAACGGCTACTTTTATGTTAAATTTTATTTTTTCAAGTATTCATTTTTTGTTTTTGGTTAATTTGGTCATATATAGCAAATTTATTTTAATTTTGCACTTTTTGTAATGTAGTTGAATCTAAATATTATCATATAAAAAAATAAATATAATGTATGTTTAATTGCATAAAAAAGGTAAAAAAAAATATGTTTTATTTGTGAAAAATGTTTAAATTACGGCGGTTAAAACTGCCATTATCAACAACAAAAAACCGCCTTTTTCTTTAATATATATTATGACATGAGAAATTTTATTCAAAAGTACTATTTTTCTGCATTTTCGTTAGTTGTGGCGGTTTTAACCGGCATAACAGCACTTATTAACCGCCACAAATTTCATATTCTCTTATAAAATAAGACAAAATTTTGGGGCCGAGTCCGGGCACATGCCCAGCCTGGCCGGGCCGCCCATGATTATCTAATCCTGTAGCTCAAAAGAGAAAAACTCCACCATTAGCTTGCATGGCACAATATTTTTCCAAGTATCCCTAACCATAGGACAATCTCTAATAGCATGTAAAGTATCTTCACAAACACTTCCACATACATTGCAGCTAGCATTTCCAAGACCTTTCATACTTTAACTATGTTTAGTGAGAAGTCTATCATGCTTAAGAAGTCATATGAAACTCTTGTACCTCTCTGAAACTTGTAACTTCCAAATCGCCCTCCAATCATCATCTTCATGGTCACCACCATTCCTCTCAATGGCATGATAAACCTCCTTCAATGAAAACTCACCAATAGTAGTACCTACAAAAGAAAATTGGTCAGTATCTTGCTCCATGCAAGGAGGCAAGTAAGCTCAAATTTTGTCTTTCCACTCTATAGGCAGTCAAGTATCAAGCAAGCTCCAATTCCACTCTCCTTGATTATTTACCAAGTTAATCACTTTAGCTCCCACCAAATTAGTAAGTGGTGGAGAGTTGTAACACCATATTTTTTGTATGTAATTAATTATTAAATTTGAGAAAATAGAGTTTGCGTATAAATTAGAAGTTTAGTAGAATTTTGGGTGTGAGAATAATTAATAAAAAGTGATGGTATCATGATTAATGTTATAAGCAAATAATTATGTTTTATTTGTTTTGTTTAAATAGAGAATTGAGATGATATTAGGTTTAGTTTGCAGTGCGTGAAATTGGACAAGAGTTTGAGTTAGGGTTTGAAAGAGGGAGAGCTTGAATGAGACACCATTGATAAATGTTAAGAGATTCTGGAATTCTAAGGTAAGGGGGAGGATAACTATTCATGTGTGGATGCTTAGGAAAAGAGGATAGAGATGGTTCCTTACCCTCCTCCTTTGGATTTTTCCTAATTCCACCATTGATGATGGTTGGAGCATCAGATGGGTTTTCATTAAAACTCTTTCATAATTTATGTGCTTGATGTTAATTTTGTGTACTGTTTGGATGTCAAATTCGTGTGAATTGATTTGATCAATTCTGCAATTTGTTATTCTTATTGGTTGTGTTAAAAGTGTTGAAGATGATGACGAGTTTATATCAAATCGATGAAATATATGTTAATATGTGCCTATTTGATTGTTTTTTTATATTTTATCAACATTTATGATTGAACTTTGTGTGTTTGGGATCGATGAGGTCAAAATCAGAGCTTTGATAGGGCTTCAATGGTGGAAAATCTCACTTTTGACGTTGATGTTCTAGGCTCTCGCACTTAGCGTGGTTGAAGCCTCGCTTAGCAAAAAATTTCTTAGTGCGAGGAGGTTTCGATCAACGAGATGTCTGCTTCTGGGTTTGCTGGTTTTTCTGTGACTTGCGCTTAGCGAGCAAAAGTTGCGCTCAACGATCCCTAGTTGCGGTTAACAATAATGAGAGTGCAGAGTTGAATATTTTCGGATCGATTTTGTGACAGGGTACTATTTTGACAAGTAATTGGCACTGCCATGTATTATTTGAGAGTATTTGATTTTGTTTGATATGAATCAATGCATTTTATTTAATTGATAATTATTATGCATGAAATGGTTGAGTTTATGTTGAGTTGTAATCAATTGATTAGTAATGAGCATTGTTGATTCTCATGATGACTGATCATGAAAGAGTAATGGTTGAGAGGTGGTGAGTCTGGTTCAGAGAGGGGACCGTAACGAACATTGATAGAGTTGAGTTGCATTACATGCATTCATGAATTGTAGAGTTTCCCGATTCAGAGAGGGGGCCTTAGGGCAGAGGGGACTGTAGCACGATGAAAATCAATAACAAACCTCTGAGGATCCAAAAATTTGGTACCATGTGCATATAAAGTTGAGTTGCGAGTCCGGTTAAGAGAGGGGACCATGACGAGCATTTACCGAGTTTAGGAGTCGAGTATTGCATACATATTTGTGTTGAGTACAAGTCAATTGTTTATATGAGTTGATATGACTGATTAATTTGGTTATATGAGTTGATTAAATTGTTTTACATGAGTTTATGTTATTGATGTTGTTCTGGTAGTTAATATGAGTTGTGAGACTAATAACATGTTGTTTATCTATCCTTGCTGTTTATGCACATTATCTATATATGAATGTATTTTCACCCTTTTTCTGTTTGTTGTTGCGTATGTGCTCCTCTGGGGTACAGACGATCAGGTACAAGAGTATATGCTTGATTCTAGAGGATGATGTTGTGTCTCTTTAGTTATCTATCGTTCGGGTCTTAGTGAAGTCGCTATAATATGTAACATTGGGGAACTGGTTGCTTTATGTTTCTTTTGTTGTGTATCTTAATTCTCTTAAGGATTGTCGTACCACTTTCACATCTATTGTTGTTGAGACTTATACATTAAACTTATTGGTTTTCGGCTACTTATTTCTGAAAGTTTTATTTGTGGTTCTTCTATGCTATGGTAAAGCATGTTTGGCATTCTATTTGTCGAGTTATATTGAATTATTTTATCAAATGTCGAGTCAAGGAAATGAGGTGTTACAACTATGGCCTTAACACAACCTTAAATCTTCTTACGTCAAGCCAAGTTCAGTGAAATTTTTGAAGTAGATTAGATTCCAAGAACTTTCATAATCTACGAGGATCTCTAAGACCGAATGATTAGTGATGGTATTGGTGATGATAAGTAGAATAATAGTATTTGGAATTTTGTTCACCTTCTCGTGGTCTCAAAACCTTAGGATTGATCTATCATTTCTCTATTTCTTGCCTGGGGGGCAAATTTACTTAATCCTAAAGGAAGAGACTGTGTTCGTCTGAGCGGATCTTCATATATCGTGTCTATGGAGAAAGTTGATGAGGAACTTGATCTAGATAATTTCGAATGATCTTTTGGAAGGAGATTCGAGATTGCTTAAATCTTAACATATTAGTTGAAACAAATGGTATTTGAATTGGAGGTGATCTGGTTGAACAAGGAGATATCTGATCAAATTAAAAATCTAATTGTGGAAATTAGTAGGAATCAATAGTCGATTCTAATGGGAGACACCATTATTCTATTCTAAAACTAGAATTGTTGGTGCATATCCTTGATGTGGTGGTGCAAGTTGTTTCAATGCGGTTGCACATAATGGACCTGCAATGTTATCACTACAACACCCAAATCAGTTTTGAATAAAGGGATAGAGTGAGTTATGGATTGAAATCATACTTTTTTTCTACTCATGCGATAACATTTAAGTAGCACTATGCCAAAAAAGACCTTTAGCAACGCTTTTTTTGGCCTTTAGCAGCGCTTAAAAGCGCTGCCAAAAGTGGCGCTGCTAAAGGTAAAGGCAGCGCTTTTTTTATGGAAAAAGCCCTGCTAAAGGCTCCCTTCAGCAGCACTTTTAGCAGCGCTTTTCTGGCCCTTTAGCAGCGCTTTTATAAGCGCTGCATATTCCCCCCAACCATCCCCCCTTTAGCAGCGCTTTCACAAAGCGTTGTCTTAGACCCCACCTTTAGCAGCGCGTTTGCAAAGCGCTGTCATATCCCCCCCTTTAGCAGCGCTTTTTAGAAGCGCTGTCTTAGACCCCAAACCTATAGCAGCGCTATGTTTGTAACCTTTAGCAACGCTTTTTTGTAAAAGCGCTGTCTAATGTCCCAGATTTTTAAAAAAAAAAATTTAAAAATATTCACCCTGTTTTGTATATTTACTAACAACCTGCTTATATTACACAAACCTGCTTATAATTCAGGCCTTTATTTCAACACTTTGGCCTTATATATACAATTCAAAACTTTGACCTTAAATATACAATTCAAAACTTTGGGCTTATATATACAATTCAAAACTTTGGCCTTTAAGTATACATTGTAACTCATCACTTTGCCAATAATCAGTTTAATACACATAAACCTGCTTAAATATGTTACAATAAAATCCGATCCTCAGAATTACAACATCACAAATACAGTCAATTTACATATAATTACAATTCTTCCAATCCGATAACTTTATACAATTCTCAACTCAAGAATAAATTGACACCATTCCTCTTTAATTTCTTCCAATCTTGCTTTCGTGTAAGTAGCGCACTTGAATTCATCAAAATACTACATAATATAACAGAACATGCAAGATTTAATTTTAAAACTAATTACTCAGATGAAGTATCGGATAATTATCAAAATGAATCATATAACTTATATAATGAATTGATCCATACCATGATTGGAACCTCTATTTGACCAGAAAGAATAATTTCCTTCATAAAGCGCAATACAAAATATCCACAGTCAATCCCATTGTGCTGACGAGAACACTGTAAATGGAAAAAACAAACGAACATTTATCAGGATATATAGTTTAAATAGTTTTATCAAGTAGAACCACTATAACAGTCAAACATGGGAAAATATACCTCCACTCTGATCCAGTTGATGTTGTTAGCCTTGCTTTTTGGCACCGTTGCATCTCTTTGTGCTCTGAATATTTGTATAACTCTAACATAATATAAACGCGTATTTAGAACAATGTCACATAATAAATAAAGATATATAATTATTCAGAACAGTATATCTCATCACTTACGTATCAACCATGTTCCTCAGATTTTCATATTTTGTTGTATCGCCATCCAATAATCTATATAATACACTATTTCTTTCCTCGGATTAATCGCGACCAACAACCAATGTCCACTATAAAATAAGACAACAGTTTATACGGAAATGTTATATAGAAAGGCAAAAATCGAACAATTATAATAAATGAATTTAGAATAAAAGCTAACCCATGGCCAGTATTATATGGCAACAAGAACAACTTCTCCGTAGTCGCGCCCATAAATCTCTGCATTGTGTACTCTTTGACTGTATCTGGTGTCTGGTCTATTGTTTGTGAGTTGACACAGCTAGCAGATAAGAATGCAAATATTGAAGTCAAATCATTCGGGACCAACAACTTGTCATACAAGAACCTAAAAAAACATAATCAACATTAGAATATTCAGTTAAACGAGCAAATTTTAAAATGTTCAATTATTTAATTAAAATGGATCGAAGTACCTGATGTATGAATGCATAACACCGACGCCCAACTCAAAATGGTTGAAAACCTGGTCAAAATCCTCCTTAGCAATTGTTTCGGGATATTCAAAACCGAAAATACCTCCATCCATATGTATTTGACGGATGCCACCCTTAGGCACATCTGATGTTCCCACATATGTTTCAAGGCACATCCTAAATCGAGGAACAAATGTTTTTCTGGGCACCTTGGAAGTTTCAGGCATCTTACCCTTGCTGACTTGTTGCGATTGCTGATCATGAACCTAAAAGTCATATATAAGTTCAGTAATTAATGTATAATAAGATAATCATGTAACTGTAGTAGTACCTGTTTCTTTGATGCAGCTGAATCGGTATCCCGCACAATAGTTCTATCATCTTTTGATTTGGATTTTGTAGGAGTCTAAGATCATCATGTAAATAAGAAAATGTAAATGTAAGAATAACTTTCATGTATGGATCATAAAACATTTGAGTATTAAAAGGTTCAACCTACCTCATCATCTATGCAAATGAGATTTGCCGGCCATGCCACATACGCTCCTATTGCGTCTCCCACCACTGTTGCGCCTGAAATATCATCTGGTATAGGCAACAACGCACCCCCCTCTAACGCAATATCAATAGATACTTTCAAAAATCCAGAAGGGAGCGGTTTGTGGTGAAGTAAGTCTCCCAAAAAGTTATGCACCTTTCCCTTGCCAACCATTCGATGAGTCGGTGACGATAAATATAGCCGGCATAGTGAAATGCCCTAAACAAATAATGATCAGTTAATGTGTCAATTAAGTAAAGTGTGCTAAATTAATTTCAATGTAATATATACAATTACCTCTGGAAGCTTCTGCGGACAACCGATACTATCTTTGTCACTAGTAGCTTTACCCTCTAGAGCGCGCCTTTCCGACATGTATCTCTCCTTGTCCTTCTGTAATTCACGAATCTGCGCTTTCAATTCCTCCAAAGTATCCATCACTTCTTTATTGGTTGGATTTTTTTTCTTTGGCTGCTTATACAGTTTGGATGGAGTGACACCAAATCCCTTACCCCTCACACGCCCAGAATACTCAGGAATATTCAACGCCCGGCTCAGTAAGCTCCTGCAATCATCGTCCTCAGTGGGAGTTATGGTCTGGGATAGAGTCTCCTGAAATATAGATAAAAACATATATAAATATATTATACACTTTTGATCAGTTACTAACAAAGATAACGTTGTACTTACACATTGTTCAATGACTTGTTGAACTTCTTCCTGAACGACTCCATCTCTTCCCACACGGGCAGCCTTCCATACAACATGGTCCGGAAGAGATGTCGCATCACTCTTCTCCTCTTCCAACTACGCATTAAGACGGATAATAAAGCATTATATCCTATTATATATACTTACTATTTTTTTGTAAATATATCATATTAAAGCATTTATATGTACTTACTATTTTTTGTTCTAAGCGTGCATATCCCAAACGCCCCTTTTTGTATGGATATGCGGGATTTGATGCCCGTAGACGATTTACGCCACTAACAACCTGAAAAAACAAGTTTATCAGAACTCTTGTGGAAGAAGTATATATACTATACATAGTTCATGATAAGTTGTACTTACTTCAAATTCTTTTGTTCTTCGCTTTGCAACAAACGTCTCCCATTCTTCATCCGAAATCAAATTCGCGTACTTCATTGGACGCTCCGAGTCAACAAAGTTTCCTTCAGAATCTTTTAGAAACTTGTTTGTTAAAAACTCTCTAAATCCCCTCAAGCGTTTTTCGGCCAATTGAATACAATATTTTCTCCTATGATCTTCAATATTAAAAGATCTCTGCAAACAAACACACATACATATAACATGTTAGTATAATTAATTTAAAGACGTAACTGTCAACATAATTAAAAATAATCAAATATCATACCTGAATCTCGCTCCAAATTTTATCTTTAGCCGGTTGTAATGAAACAATTCTCCAATTATCGCAAGTAATCGGAACTTGCGAACGTACAAGTGCTCCAATGTAACTTGTTAGCAACGCACCGTTAGGCTCAACTAACTGATCTCTTTCATTCCAATGGACATCATACTTTACTCCTTTATCTCTCGCACGGATAATTTTTTTCATAATCGTTATGCCTCTTTTAATTTCGCCTTCCACGTCTTTTGTTGTTTGTTTTCCATCATGTGATGTTTCCTCGTTGCTGGCCATAATATATATACCTGTAATTCAGAAAAACCAAAGTATCAAATGAATGACATGCAAATATGTAAATAAGAAATATATACATAAGAAATGTATAAATAAGAAAAACATGGTATAAATAAGAAATAATATGTTATTTTATTGCATGATATAAATAAGAAATAATATGTTACAAGTACCTTTAACATCTCTTTCTTTTTTTCGTTTTAACGGGGTTTACTTGTCTCTTAACAACACAGACAGATGGATTGATCCAAATTCCCTCGTTATGATCATTTCTAATAAATGATTTGTCCCCTCTAATATTCTCATCTGGATCATCTATAATATAAGATTCATTCTCAACATCAACATCCCCCTTTTCTCCAATGTTATCATCGATTACTTTGTTGGAAAAAGAACTATAGACCATTTTGTACTTGTCGGATCAGTGACATAGAACACTTGTTTAGCTTGCGTGGCTAGAATAAAAGGCTCATCTTTGTACCCCACCTTATTAAGATCCACTTTCAAAAAACCTGATTTATCCATTCGTATGCCACTGTTATTTTCAACCCACTTGCATCCAAAGATAGGAATCTGAAACTTCTCATAATCAAACACCCAAATACGCTCGATAACCCCATAATACGAGGAAATGTGCATTGCTTCGGCAAGCACGGTGACACCACTATTTTGCATTGTACTTGTCATACCCTAAATTTGCCTGCCAGCTTTTGTAAATATTTTTGCTTTTTTTCACTTAATTTCATGTCATCTAGACACGTGTCCACTTTGAGCGTTTTTCAAAACTTGATTTATTTTGCCTAATGGAAGCGCGACACGTGGCCTAAGGGCATTTTCGTAAATATTTCAATCCTTTTTAATTTCTCTTTTTCCTTGCAAATATTACTATTTTGTTCTTTTTTTATTTTTATCACCTATTTAATTTAATTAGATGTAGAATTTTGTTTTATTATATTTTTAGAATTAGAATAGTTATTTATTTATTTCTTTAGAATAGATTTTATTTTAATAGTTTTTAAATAGATTTTTTAATTTAGTTAGAATTTTTATTAGAAATAGTTTTTTATTTATTTAGAATAGAAATAGATTATTTTTATAGCATAGATTTAATTTGTTTTTAGAATTATTTTAATATTAGAATTAATTAGATTTGATTTAATTTTAGAGATATTTTAGGATTTTAGAATTAAGTTAGTAATGTTAGAGATATTTTAGGATTTTAGAATTAAGTTAGTAATGTTAGAGATATTTTAGGATTTTAGAATTAAGTTAGTAATGTTAGAGATATTTTAGGATTTTAGAATTAAGTTAGTAATGTCAGAGATATTTTAGAATTTAAATAGTTTTTAGATTTTATTTTTTTTATTCTATAATTTTAACCGTTTTTAATTTTATTAGAAATAGTTTTTATTTTAAATAGATTTAATTATATAGTTTAGAAATAGCTTTTAGGTTAAATAGTGATTTTTAGTGATTTTTAGAGTTTTCTTTTCATTTTATAAATTTCTAGAATTAAAATTGTTTTTTTTAGAAAATAATTTTTTTTTAATTAGAGTTTTTTTTTTAAATTATTAGATTTTTTTTAATGGTTTTATTTTTAGATTTTAATTGTTATTAGATTTATTATTTTCTTTTATTCGTTTATTTAGTTTAGTTTTTTAGGATATTGTTTTGACAGTAATTAGAATTATTTAGGTTTATATAAGTAAATATTAAATAGGTTTTTATTAATTTTATTTAGACTATTAGGATTTATTTGTAAATAGTTTTTATTTAATAGATTTTTAGAATTAAATGGTTTTAGAATATTTTAGAATATTATAATTTTAAATTTAGATTTAATTGATTTTTTTTAAATATAATAGTTTTAGTTTTTCTTTTAGAAAATAGAAAATAGATTTTAAAATAGGTATGTTTTGATTATTAGTTTATAGATGGTTTTTTATTAATTAGTTTTCTAATATTGGTAGAAATAGATTAATTAACATTATTCTTTTTTATTATTATTAATTTCATTTATTAGTAAATTTATTTTAATTAGTTTCTAAATTAGACTTTTTTGTTATTAGATTTTTTTTTATTTAAGGTTTATTTTCTTTAAAATCATTATTAAGTTTCAGTTTTTTTATTAGGATTATATTGTCATTAGGTTGGTTTATTTTTTAGATTAGTTTAGTTAGACAGTAAGGGTCATTAGTCAGCATAATTAACCATCATTTTATTAATAAATAAATAATTCAAAAAAGTCCTAATGCCACGTGGCAGCTCTATAATAGGGGAGTACCCTAATCTGAGGAGCCTCCAAAAAAAAAACCCTAATCCTTGAGAACCCCAACCCTAGACAAAAACGGCCGCCCTTTTAGCTTCATCTTCCTCATTCATCAGATATCAACCAAACACAAACTCTCACCTTCCAAACTTGTTTTTTCAAAAATCAAACATCATCCTTTGAACAACAAACAAACCCAGAAATCTCAAATTTTTAACTCATCTTCAACCATTTCACAAACTCATCAACAAAGCCTTCCTCCTCCTTCCTTCACCATTAAACTCATATTCAACCACCCAGACAAACTTCTTCGACTTTCACCGGAAAACCACCGGCAACCATCCCTTCAACTTCAATCGATGCAAACCGTATCACAAAACCAACAAATACTCTCCAATCCACAATAACCCTTCGCTCTTCTTCAAAACCCACCCAAAATTAACACAATAGAAACAAAACATCAAGGAAGAAGAAATAAAAACCAACCAAGAATGAAATAGATTTGAAACCCAAAACACATGATTCAAGCCTGGTTCAATAAAGAGAGACGAAATCCAGACAGATCAGGGAAAAGTTAGAAACGAGTTGGGATACTGATGTAGTTCTGATGTTGGCTCCGAAGTGAGAAATGCGATGATGGAGTTTCTCTTGAGCAGGTCCATGTTTTCGTGTTTTAGATGTCGTTTGAACGCGGTTCATGAAGAAGAAGAAACTTATGGATTTCTGGAAAAAAATGCGTGAACTTTGTCTTTGAACCGTGTTGTTTTTCTTTTATTTTTCGATTGATTGTTGGTGGACCGGGCTTGTTCCACTAAAGCCCACCGTGCTTCACATTGTCTTCTCCTCTTTGTTTTTTTCTTTCAATTTATTTTATACTCTTTTTATTTTCCTTTAAATTTTGTATAAACATTTTGATATATATATATATATATATATATATATATATATATATATATATATATATATATATATATATATATATATATATATATATATATATATATATATATATATATATATATATATATATATATATATATATATATATATATATATATATATATATATATATATATATATATATATATATATATAATTAGTATATTATAAGAGCAACTCATTAATACTTTTCTTTAACAGTTTTCATATGTATATATTATTATAGATATTTTGTATATATTATTTTATGTATATATTATATATCATACTTATTATATTATTTTTATTTAGAGTTTGCATATTTATATATACCTTTTTTATATTATTTTTCTATTAGTTTCTTAGAACTATTTTATATTTAAGTTTGAGTTTTATTTTCTTTGAGTATTTAAAATATATATATATTTTGTTTTTATAGAACTTTGTAAATATATTATACATAGTTTTTGTTTATATTTATTATAGTTTTTTTATATTTAAAAGTTGAATATTGTTCCGCATTTGTCATTGGACTTCTTATCTCATTTCATTTTGTTTTGGGTCGATGACGACGCTTCCATAAATCGATTACTAAGTCAATATATTGATAAGTATCGTTGGATCCGAGACCACCTCATTCTCTCCTCATCTCTTCTCCGTTTAAATTTTATTTTGACTATTTGGATCGATGAAGTCGTATCCGCAAGCGTCGTGTATCGGAGTTGATAACCTTCCCGATTTCAAATCTATGGGGGATGACCATTGGGGTCATCTTCCTTACTTTGGAATCGCGATAGGCTACCTTCGATTAATCGGCATTTTGTTTGCGGTTAAGACGAGATCTTATTCTTTGCGTCCCGATTCGATCAACTGACCAATATATCACTGTTTTAATTTCTGTCAATATATCACTGTTTTAATTTCTGTCAATATATCACTGCTTTAATTTTGTCAAATATACAACTGTTTTATTTTCAGTCATTTTTATTCTTGTACATATTATATCTGTATATTATTATTATATTGTAAATATTCAACACTTGTACATTCTTCCAAAAAATACCTAATAAAATATCGTAACCATTAAAATTTAAATTGGTGGACTGTTGGTTTCATATTCTGTATATTATGTATATTATCTGTATATATCTGTCTCTGTTTTTTTATCTCTTTGGCAGGTACTCATCAATAAGGAATCAACTTACCTTTGTATTGAATTAAAAAGAGTGGGTTAAGTGTAGACTTCTCCCTCTCCGAGTGTCGAGATGCTCACTGTAGTGTGGGTGGTTTAGGCACTTGTATTTCAATACGAAGACGCTTCCACCCCTTTTCCTCCTAAAACCTCGGCTTCGCACCGAGTGAATTTTCAAAACCTCCGCTCCACGCCGAGTACATTTTCAAAACCTTGGTTCCGTACCGAATCCATTTTCAAACCATCTTTCAATAAATCAGTTTCTCTTTGTATTGAACTAAAAATAGAGGATTGGGTGTAGACTTCTCCCTCTCCGAGTGTCGAGATGCCCACTGTAGTCAGGGTGGTCTCGATACTCGTCTTTCAATACGAAGACGCGCCTTTATCCACCACCTCTCACTTTCACGACTTCCTTCCGTAATCTTTCTCACCTAAAACCTCGGTCTCGCATCGAGTGCATTTTCAAATCATTTTCACATTAAAACTTGAATGGTCATGGAGTGGTTAGGCGTAGGCCTTCTCCTATCCCGAGTGCTGACGTTTACCGTAGGGTTCTCTGTCGCAAAGCACTTACCATTCAAAACCAAAAACATCTTTAATAAGAGAATGAAGTTCTCTTTGCATTGAATTAAAGAGAGAGGATTGGGTGTAGACCTCTTCTTCTCCGAGCGTAGGGATGCCCACTGTAGTGAGGGTGGTTTCGACGCTCGTCTTTCAATACGAAGACGCCTCGTTCGCCACACCTTTTTATAACAAAAACTTTGAGATAAAGAATTGGGTACTACCTGTAGGGGTTACTATCCGAGGACCTATCTCGCCCCAAAAACAATCTCAGCCCATCAAACGTGACTCCTTGCCTCGCGTGGCGAAAACTAATTAATCTTTCAAAAAGGATATGTTACGTCCGTTCTACCGCAAACAGGTAACGCCTAAGTCTCCAACGAGCGAGCAGCAAAACACCTAACTGCTAGAATGCGCACGATAGCATCATCCATAAAAAACATCAACACACCGTAGGCCGAACTACGGCTGCTCTGATTCTTTACTTCCTTTTTTTTTAGTAAAGATACGTAGGCACAAGGGCCACAATCCTTGCCGAGCACACATTCCCCCCTATATTTGTAGTTCCCCGAACTACATCGACTCTGACTTTCTCACATTTATTGAGAATACGTAGGCCTAGGACCGCGAAGTCCTACCGAGTCTGTCTTTTCTCTTCTTCCCCTCGTTACTTCTCTCTCTCTCTCTCTCTCTCTCTCTCTCCTATTTCTAACCCTTTTTTCTCACTATCTTTTAGAACCCTTTTATAAACATAATATTTAAGCAGATAAATTCACATATACGACAAACAAAAGGTTCCCATCGAGTACGATGGATGCGAGGGGTGCTAATACCTTCCCTTTGCATAACCGGCTTCCGAACCCATTCTTGGTCGCGAGACCATCTTATCCATTTCTTTCGTAAGGTTTTCTCGATATTTTCCTTTCCCCTCACGGGATAAATAAATTTCGGTGGCGACTCTTCTGTCCTTTCTTTTCGCCTCCCCGTCGTTGCGCGATGCATTTTTCGAGTAGCGACAGCTGGCGACTCTGCTGGGGACACCTAGCGAGCCAGGCCTAATTTGTTTGTCACGTGTGTGATTTTGTTTGCTTTTATCTGGTTTTTTTTATGTTGTGTTCACTAACTTGTTGGGTTTATTGGATTGGTTTGTGAGGATAAAATCTTTCTACCCGGGCTTTCGAGTATACACTAAGTTAGGAGGTGGATTCTTTCTGATTTGCGAGACTTAGGACTCGTTGAGTTGGATCGAATTCCACCGCTCAGACGAGACCCCTTTGGGATGATTATGTCTTACGTGTAGTCGTAATGGCGTCTTTATTTCCAACTTGGGAGTCCGTGACTCTGAGGACCTTTTGTAGAACCTTATTCCGAAGATTCCTAAAACAGAACTCTGTGTTCATCCTTTAAAGGGAATACTGTCTTACGAGTAGTCGTTCTGATGGAAAACTTTTGAGGGTTAGTGCATGGGACTTTGTTTAAAGGCCTTTGGGATACCCTCTTATTAAACCAGTAGATTGCCCACCCGAGGGGAGAGGTACCTTTTGTTGTTGTCTTGCAGGATCTGTGACTTTAATCGTTGTTGTGGATCTGTTCTCGTGTGCACTCATGGCATTGCATTTGCATAAGCATATCTGCATCATTTTGCATTTTCTTCCCTGACCAAGATTCCAAGCTTACCCATCTTCTGTTCATAACCCGCAGTTGATTTCCCGACACTCCCACTGAACTCGTGAGAGCTGTGAAGCGTTTGAAGTAAGAGGAACATAAACGCCTTGAAAGGCCAATCAGACAATGCAAACTGAGGTAGCTATGCCAGAGAACGACCGCCAGAATGTTGAGTCCCCGCCAAGATTTAATGTGAAGAATAATCCATTGTATGACCTTCCTCTTGATGACCATCCTCTGCAACTAAACGTTCCTACACGACCCCAGAGGATGCCAACGACTGATCCCATGGAAGAAAAGCTTCGCACCCTCGAGGAGACAATTCAAGCTATGAGAGTGTCTGATATGCTCGGCCTTGACGCTGCTGATATGTGTCTAGTGCTAGACTTGGTGATTCCTCCAAGATTCAAGATACCTAACTTCGAGAAGTACACAGGCTTTAGTTGCCCGAGGCGTCATTTGGTGATGTACTGTCGAAAAATGACCCCCTATACTCATGACGATAAGCTGATGATCCACTGTTTTCAAGAAAGTCTGAGTGGGGCATCATTAAGTTGGTACACAGATTTAGAAAGGAGTCATATCCAATCGTGGAGGGACCTAGCCAATGCTTTTCTAAAGTTTTACCAGTTTAATCTAGACACTCCTCCCACCCGCATGCAGTTGCAAAGCCTATCTCAAAATGAAAACGAACCTTTTAAGGGATATGCACAGCGGTGGAGAGAATTCGCAGCAAGAGTGCAACCACCACTCTCGGACAAGGAGTTGATTGACATGTTCATCAACAGTTTGCAGGGCTCTTATTTTGAAAGAATGGCTGGTTGTACGCCATCAAGCTTCTCTGACCTTGTGATTGTAGGAGAACGCCTCGAAAGTTACCTCAAAAGTGGACAAATCCAGGACGCATCAGGCAGCCAGGCCAGTGAGATTGAAGCTTTCGATGATTTCCATGAGGAAGAGAGGGATGAAACCAGCGCACTCATAGCAAACGTTGAATATTCTCACGATGTACCAACAAAACTCTATAGTCCCTCGTCTACTCAGCAGGCATCATTACCAGTGCCATGTTATCCTCATGGACAATCGGCCATGCCTAAAGCTTCATCCCATAAGCCACGGGTCGCTCCTCATGCAAATCAACGAGCCCATGGCCGAGGTCATCCGAATCAGCGTCGCAATCAGAATAGGCCCAACAACAACTTGGAAAGAAGGACTGTTCCTCTTCATCCGGTCCCTATGTCGCACAGTCAGCTTCTCTCGCATTTGATTCAAAACTCATTGGTGGAGCCTAAAACTCTTAAGCCTGTGCCAGAACCTTACCCTCCTGGGTACAATCCCAATGCTCAGTGTGGATATCATGGAGGATCCATGGGGCACTCGACTGAAGAATGCAAAGCCTTCCAAGCCAAGGTGCAACAACTAATTGACAAAGGGTATATCTCTTTTCTAGAAGGAAGTTTGGTCGTTCATGTCAACCTCTCAGCTGTCTAAGCTCGAAGATTTCAAGGGTCATTTCAAGAAGCCAGTGGTCCAGACATGCAGACGTCCTCAACATTGGCAGTCCTTGAGCGCTTTTATCATTTGCATCTTACAGTTTATTTCTTGTTAATTGCTACTTGTGTTTAAACATTATTGTTTTGAATGGTAATATTAATGAAGTGATTATGCATTTTCTGAATTAGTTATGTCGTATTCACTCTTTTTTTTCACTTATCACAATCACAAACACATACCTTTTATTCACTCCACTTTATCACTGCTGATTTAGCAAAGATTGGAGGGAGGATGACGAAAACGAAATACCCATAATTGCAAACCGTATGCTTTCAGACAAAATCTCGTCAATGATGTACAGGCATTGTTTCAATTCCCATAAACACCAGAGATATAAGGAGTTAATCCCTAGTCAACCACTTCGAGCCTAGAAGTATGAGTTTCCTTCGGATATTCAAACCCTTACACTCAACCTGGGGCAGGGTAGTGTTCAGTTAATCTAACCCCGCATTCGAATCAACAAAGAAAAAATCCAAAAGACAAGATGGTCGTTCATCAATGACCCATGACATGGCAGTCACAATCCTCCGACAAAATCCAAAAAAAAATCAATCAAAAGCCTGCTAAGTCAAACACCTCAAAAGGGGACTTAGGCAAAAATCAAGGCTATCCCGATGGATCTGACAAGCAAAGTCAGTCCATGCAAAAGTTAGGGATCAAAATAAAAATCAAAAGAGGTCCTCAAATCCTCAACCAAAAACAAAATAACATTCAGTGGTCACCCCAAAGGGTTACTGACATCCTTCAAAAAGCAAAATAAGGTGGCTGCCATTTCAAGCAAACCTTGAAACCATCAAGCTTACACCGTCAAATAGGTGTAGAATTAACTGAACGTAGGACTGGAAGTCATCAAGAAGAAGGGGTGGGTACAAATTAACTTTGAGCCTAATATCCTTTGTTTCTATAACCGTGAGCCAGACCACGTTACAACCCTCGAAAGACCTAATTGAGTCGAGGTTTATTCTGAAAGCATACTATCGCAAGGTTGCGTAACCTGACTCCTCACGTATTTGCTAATCATCAGCATTGGTGTCATTTTCCTTGCTATATATTTTACACCAATCAAGTTAGCACAACATTTGGACTAATGGTCCATTCGTCTCACTATCACGACACTCAATAAACGACAATTCTTTAAAAAAAAACTTGCATGAACTTCGCGTTAAAATTACCATTTATGAACAAACAATTTTAATTGCAAGTCAGTAGTTGGCATAGAGGAAATTCCAACACGAAGCAATCAAGCAGGACTGGATCATTCAGCAGTCTGGATCAGTCTGAGGCAAATCCCCAAGCAATGGTCGATCATGGGGCAAATCATTCAAGAAGCGGTTGATCAAAAGTGAATTATACCAATTAGGGGCAGGCCACCCAGAGTTTCTATGACTTGAGGATAGATCCCTCCAATGTTCAATCAGGATAAGTTAAGTCGCTTCAACGCTCTTTCAAGAGCAAGCTACTCCAAAGAGTATATTGAAGCCAATCACCACAAGAATTGGTTAAACAATGATAAATCCTTTCGTGGTACAAACTCTGGGGCAAGCCATCTCGAGGTCGTCTCATGGCAAATTACTCTAGCAATTTCATCATCATCAGCAACTTTTGAGTTCAAAACAAGTGTCGAGGAATCATACTGTCATCTCACCTAATAACCTTAACCATCTGAAGGCCTTGCTGTCATTGGATCCTTCATCCCACAGCCTAAACCTGTCACCTATCAAAACATACTGAAACCTCCAAAGTCCAGTTCTCGTCTGGCAAGCCTAAATACCAGTCTCATCTGGTCAAACCTTTAAACCTTCAAACCAGTCCCATCTGGTCACCTTCCGTTTAACCAGTCCTCGTCTGGAAAACACAATTTCAAAGTCCAGTCCTCGTCTGGAAAACCACAAAGTCAGTTCCCGTCTGACACCAAACCTAGAAGTCAGTTCTCGTCTGACAACTTAACCTTTTGCCACCAGTTCTTGTCTGGTAAACCTCATCCTAAAGTCCAGCTCCCATCTGGCAAACCACAAAATCAGCCCTCCTTTGACAACATAAGCTTTCGCCACCAGTCCTTGTCTGGCGGTCTACTCTCCGAATACCAGCCCTCATCTGGTACTTCCAACCCAAAGTTCAGCCTGCATTGGCAACCACCAAAGTCTAACCTGCGTTTCCATCACCTGCCTGCAATCATACGCATCATATGCATCGCATTCGACTTCATTAGCATCTTGCATCATATGCATACCCATAATCATATCATATTTCCTCAGCTCTTGCATCTCCGTGCATTAGCATTTGCACTTGCATTTCCATTTGATATGAAACATCATTCTCATCAAGCATCCGCGTATGCGAGGTCAGATCTAGGATTAATCTCGAAGATTTTCAAGATCATAATCAGCCCAGTCAGGGGCAATCTCCGCAAGACCGCGGGTCTCCCCGCGAAATTTAAGAATATCAAAGCAAAATTCCGCCCAGACAGGGGCACCTTTTCAAGACCATGGGTGTATCGCATGATGTATTTCAACCCCATGGTTAATCAAATCTTCAACGACAATTTTAGCCCAGTCAGGGGCATATCATTTAAAGTCAGCGATAAGTGGCAATCTCTTCGGAGAAGCTTATCTCCCTACATCCTTTTGGGTGTCAGGTTTGTCTGTATTTCATTTCTCAAATTTTTGTTTTCCTTTTTTGGACAAATTCAGGGTCTTCTTTGTATCTAATCGACTTATACCTTGAAAGATGAATGTTGCAGTAATTCATCTTACTCGGTCTAAGCCGATTAGATAGGGGCATCTGTCATACCCTAAATTTGCCTGCCAGCTTTTGTAAATATTTTTGCTTTTTTTCACTTAATTTCATGCCATCTAGACACGTGTCCACTTTGAGCGTTTTTCAAAACTTGATTTATTTTGCCTAATGGAAGCGCGACACGTGGCCTAAGGGCATTTTCGTAAATATTTCAATCCTTTTTAATTTCTCTTTTTCCTTGCAAATATTACTATTTTGTTCTTTTTTTATTTTTATCACCTATTTAATTTAATTAGATGTAGAATTTTGTTTTATTATATTTTTAGAATTAGAATAGTTATTTATTTATTTCTTTAGAATAGATTTTATTTTAATAGTTTTTAAATAGATTTTTTAATTTAGTTAGAATTTTTATTAGAAATAGTTTTTTATTTATTTAGAATAGAAATAGATTATTTTTATAGCATAGATTTAATTTGTTTTTAGAATTATTTTAATATTAGAATTAATTAGATTTGATTTAATTTTAGAGATATTTTAGGATTTTAGAATTAAGTTAGTAATGTTAGAGATATTTTAGGATTTTAGAATTAAGTTAGTAATGTTAGAGATATTTTAGGATTTTAGAATTAAGTTAGTAATGTTAGAGATATTTTAGGATTTTAGAATTAAGTTAGTAATGTCAGAGATATTTTAGGATTTAAATAGTTTTTAGATTTTATTTTTTTTATTCTATAATTTTAACCGTTTTTAATTTTATTAGAAATAGTTTTTATTTTAAATAGATTTAATTATATAGTTTAGAAATAGCTTTTAGGTTAAATAGTGATTTTTAGTGATTTTTAGAGTTTTCTTTTCATTTTATAAATTTCTAGAATTAAAATTGTTTTTTTTAGAAAATAATTTTTTTTTAATTAGAGTTTTTTTTTTAAATTATTAGATTTTTTTAATGGTTTTATTTTTAGATTTTAATTGTTATTAGATTTATTATTTTCTTTTATTCGTTTATTTAGTTTAGTTTTTTAGGATATTGTTTTGACAGTAATTAGAATTATTTAGGTTTATATAAGTAAATATTAAATAGGTTTTTATTAATTTTATTTAGACTATTAGGATTTATTTGTAAATAGTTTTTATTTAATAGATTTTTAGAATTAAATGGTTTTAGAATATTTTAGAATATTATAATTTTAAATTTAGATTTAATTGATTTTTTTTAAATATAATAGTTTTAGTTTTTCTTTTAGAAAATAGAAAATAGATTTTAAAATAGGTATGTTTTGATTATTAGTTTATAGATGGTTTTTTATTAATTAGTTTTCTAATATTGGTAGAAATAGATTAATTAACATTATTCTTTTTTATTATTATTAATTTCATTTATTAGTAAATTTATTTTAATTAGTTTCTAAATTAGACTTTTTTGTTATTAGATTTTTTTTTATTTAAGGTTTATTTTCTTTAAAATCATTATTAAGTTTCAGTTTTTTTATTAGGATTATATTGTCATTAGGTTGGTTTATTTTTTAGATTAGTTTAGTTAGACAGTAAGGGTCATTAGTCAGCATAATTAACCATCATTTTATTAATAAATAAATAATTCAAAAAAGTCCTAATGCCACGTGGCAGCTCTATAATAGGGGAGTACCCTAATCTGAGGAGCCTCCAAAAAAAAAACCCTAATCCTTGAGAACCCCAACCCTAGACAAAAACGGCCGCCCTTTTAGCTTCATCTTCCTCATTCATCAGATATCAACCAAACACAAACTCTCACCTTCCAAACTTGTTTTTTCAAAAATCAAACATCATCCTTTGAACAACAAACAAACCCAGAAATCTCAAATTTTTAACTCATCTTCAACCATTTCACAAACTCATCAACAAAGCCTTCCTCCTCCTTCCTTCACCATTAAACTCATATTCAACCACCCAGACAAACTTCTTCGACTTTCACCGGAAAACCACCGGCAACCATCCCTTCAACTTCAATCGATGCAAACCGTATCACAAAACCAACAAATACTCTCCAATCCACAATAACCCTTCGCTCTTCTTCAAAACCCACCCAAAATTAACACAATAGAAATAAAACATCAAGGAAGAAGAAATAAAAACCAACCAAGAATGAAATAGATTTGAAACCCAAAACACATGATTCAAGCCTGGTTCAATAAAGAGAGACGAAATCCAGACAGATCAGGGAAAAGTTAGAAACGAGTTGGGATACTGATGTAGTTCTGATGTTGGCTCCGAAGTGAGAAATGCGATGATGGAGTTTCTCTTGAGCAGGTCCATGTTTTCGTGTTTTAGATGTCGTTTGAACGCGGTTCATGAAGAAGAAGAAACTTATGGATTTCTGGAAAAAAATGCGTGAACTTTGTCTTTGAACCGTGTTGTTTTTCTTTTATTTTTCGATTGATTGTTGGTGGACCGGGCTTGTTCCACTAAAGCCCACCGTGCTTCACATTGTCTTCTCCTCTTTGTTTTTTTCTTTCAATTTATTTTATACTCTTTTTATTTTCCTTTAAATTTTGTATAAACATTTTGATATATATATATATATATATATATATATATATATATATATATATATATATATATATATATATATATATATATATATATATATATATATATATATATATATAATTAGTATATTATAAGAGCAACTCATTAATACTTTTCTTTAACAGTTTTCATATGTATATATTATTATAGATATTTTGTATATATTATTTTATGTATATATTATATATCATACTTATTATATTATTTTTATTTAGAGTTTGCATATTTATATATACCTTTTTTATATTATTTTTCTATTAGTTTCTTAGAACTATTTTATATTTAAGTTTGAGTTTTATTTTCTTTGAGTATTTAAAATATATATATATTTTGTTTTTATAGAACTTTGTAAATATATTATACATAGTTTTTGTTTATATTTATTATAGTTTTTTTATATTTAAAAGTTGAATATTGTTCCGCATTTGTCATTGGACTTCTTATCTCATTTCATTTTGTTTTGGGTCGATGACGACGCTTCCATAAATCGATTACTAAGTCAATATATTGATAAGTATCGTTGGATCCGAGACCACCTCATTCTCTCCTCATCTCTTCTCCGTTTAAATTTTATTTTGACTATTTGGATCGATGAAGTCGTATCCGCAAGCGTCGTGTATCGGAGTTGATAACCTTCCCGATTTCAAATCTATGGGGGATGACCATTGGGGTCATCTTCCTTACTTTGGAATCGCGATAGGCTACCTTCGATTAATCGGCATTTTGTTTGCGGTTAAGACGAGATCTTATTCTTTGCGTCCCGATTCGATCAACTGACCAATATATCACTGTTTTAATTTCTGTCAATATATCACTGTTTTAATTTCTGTCAATATATCACTGCTTTAATTTTGTCAAATATACAACTGTTTTATTTTCAGTCATTTTTATTCTTGTACATATTATATCTGTATATTATTATTATATTGTAAATATTCAACACTTGTACATTCTTCCAAAAAATACCTAATAAAATATCGTAACCATTAAAATTTAAATTGGTGGACTGTTGGTTTCATATTCTGTATATTATGTATATTATCTGTATATATCTGTCTCTGTTTTTTTATCTCTTTGGCAGGTACTCATCAATAAGGAATCAACTTACCTTTGTATTGAATTAAAAAGAGTGGGTTAAGTGTAGACTTCTCCCTCTCCGAGTGTCGAGATGCTCACTGTAGTGTGGGTGGTTTAGGCACTTGTATTTCAATACGAAGACGCTTCCACCCCTTTTCCTCCTAAAACCTCGGCTTCGCACCGAGTGAATTTTCAAAACCTCCGCTCCACGCCGAGTACATTTTCAAAACCTTGGTTCCGTACCGAATCCATTTTCAAACCATCTTTCAATAAATCAGTTTCTCTTTGTATTGAACTAAAAATAGAGGATTGGGTGTAGACTTCTCCCTCTCCGAGTGTCGAGATGCCCACTGTAGTCAGGGTGGTCTCGATACTCGTCTTTCAATACGAAGACGCGCCTTTATCCACCACCTCTCACTTTCACGACTTCCTTCCGTAATCTTTCTCACCTAAAACCTCGGTCTCGCATCGAGTGCATTTTCAAATCATTTTCACATTAAAACTTGAATGGTCATGGAGTGGTTAGGCGTAGGCCTTCTCCTATCCCGAGTGCTGACGTTTACCGTAGGGTTCTCTGTCGCAAAGCACTTACCATTCAAAACCAAAAACATCTTTAATAAGAGAATGAAGTTCTCTTTGCATTGAATTAAAGAGAGAGGATTGGGTGTAGACCTCTTCTTCTCCGAGCGTAGGGATGCCCACTGTAGTGAGGGTGGTTTCGACGCTCGTCTTTCAATACGAAGACGCCTCGTTCGCCACACCTTTTTATAACAAAAACTTTGAGATAAAGAATTGGGTACTACCTGTAGGGGTTACTATCCGAGGACCTATCTCGCCCCAAAAACAATCTCAGCCCATCAAACGTGACTCCTTGCCTCGCGTGGCGAAAACTAATTAATCTTTCAAAAAGGATATGTTACGTCCGTTCTACCGCAAACAGGTAACGCCTAAGTCTCCAACGAGCGAGCAGCAAAACACCTAACTGCTAGAATGCGCACGATAGCATCATCCATAAAAAACATCAACACACCGTAGGCCGAACTACGGCTGCTCTGATTCTTTACTTCCTTTTTTTTTAGTAAAGATACGTAGGCACAAGGGCCACAATCCTTGCCGAGCACACATTCCCCCCTATATTTGTAGTTCCCCGAACTACGTCGACTCTGACTTTCTCACATTTATTGAGAATACGTAGGCCTAGGACCGCGAAGTCCTACCGAGTCTGTCTTTTCTCTTCTTCCCCTCGTTACTTCTCTCTCTCTCACTCTCTCTCTCTCTCCTATTTCTAACCCTTTTTTCTCACTATCTTTTAGAACCCTTTTATAAACATAATATTTAAGCAGATAAATTCACACATACGACAAACAAAAGGTTCCCATCGAGTACGATGGATGCGAGGGGTGCTAATACCTTCCCTTCGCATAACCGGCTTCCGAACCCATTCTTGGTCGCGAGACCATCTTATCCATTTCTTTCGTAAGGTTTTCTCGATATTTTCCTTTCCCCTCACGGGATAAATAAATTTCGGTGGCGACTCTTCTGTCCTTTCTTTTCGCCTCCCCGTCGTTGCGCGATGCATTTTTCGAGTAGCGACAGTACTTTTATCATCTTGTTCCTTGGTATAAAATGTGTATCCATTAAATGAGTGTGCGCTATAAGAAAACACATGCAAACTTGGACCATATGCTAAATATCTCAACCTTTATGTTATTGAAGCGGGATCAGAATAAAACTTTGAAAAAATATGCTCCTTGAACCATGTTATAAAACTTCGATTGTGCTCACGTACTATCCAATTTTCATTTCTATTCAGATTTAAACCTCGAAGAACGTCCTTGTGCATTTCAACATACGGCTCAACCTCAATGTCATTGTGCAGAACATACAAATGCACTTGCTCCCGTTCATCCCTTGAAACTGTCACAACTTTATTTCCAATTAAATATTTACCTACTATTTTTTCAACAACATGAGATTTTGGGAGGCCAATGGATTGAACGTTGGACAAATATTCAGTACAAAACTCAATAGCTTCTTCAACAATGTATCGTTCAACAATGCATCCCTCTGGTTGACTTTGGTTTTTCACATACCCTTTCAATATTTTCATATAACGTTTAACAGGGTACATCCATCTCATATAGGCAGGTCCACACAGTTGTGTCTCTTTCACAAGATGAACAACTAGATGTACCATTATGTCAAAAAATGATGGAGGAAAATACATTTCAAGCTCTCACAAAGTAATAACTATTTCTCTTTGCAATGTTGGTAAGATCGCATGATCTATCACCTTACTACAGATTGACCTAAAGAAAAAACACAATTTAGTTATTGCGCCTCTTACTTTTTCTGGCAAAATAGAACGTATACCTATTAGTAGAAAGTGTTCCATTATAACATGACAATCATGTGTCTTTAAACTCTTTAACTTGAGGTCTTTCATAGAAACAAGTCTTCTAATATCTGAAGAGTATCCTTCTGGAACTTTAACTTCACTCAGAAACTTACACAATATCTTTTTCTCCTTTCTAGATAAAGTATAAGCAGCAGGTGGTAGATATGTGCGATTTCCTTTCTTCAAGGATCCTAATTCATTTCTTATTCCCATTGCTACCAAGTCCTTTCTTGCTTTAAGGTCATCCTTAGACTTTCCTTGTATATTGAGTAACGTACCAATAACACTTTCAAATACATATTTTTTCAATATGCATAACATCAAAAAAATGTCTTACATAAAACGACTTCCAATACGGCAACTCAAACAAAATTGACCTCTTCTTCCACCCACGTGTGACAAGCGTATGAGCAAAAGGCTTGCCAAACTTAGTACTCACATCTTTCACCTTTTCAAAAATTTGTTCGCCGGTCAATGTAGTTGGAGCTTTACGTTGTTCTGAATTTCCATTTAATGCTTTTCTCCACCCACGGTAGTGATGATTAGAATTTAAGAATATATGATGACCAAGAAAGACATTCTTCTGACCAAATTCCAACCGCGTCCAATCTGTGTTTTCTTCACAGATAGGACACGCACATTGACCTTTAATGCTATAACCCGATAGATTTCCATATGCTGGGAAATCATTAATTGTGCCAAACAACATCGCCCTCAAATTAAAATGTCTTTCCTATATCCATCATAAACCTCCACACTGTTCTCCCATAAACTCTTTAGGTCTTCGATTAAAGGTGTCAGGTATACGTCTATGTCATTCCCTGGTTGTTTAGGGCCAGAAATTAACATAGATAACATCATGTACTTACGCTTCATACATAGCCATGGAGGTAGGTTATAAATCATAATAATTACAGGTCATGTGGAATGTGAGATACTTTGCAGACCATGCGGATTCATTCCATCAGTCGATAATGCCAAGCGAAAGTTTCTAGCTTCTTCTCCAAAATCAGGATAATCATTATCAATTTTCATCCACTGTGGTGAATCTGCCGGATGTCGATACTTCCCATCTACAATTCTATCATTTGCATGCCAAGTCAGGTGTTTTGTATCTGTTTCACTACAAAACATGCGTCTGAATCTCGGAATTATAGGAAAATACCATAATACTTTTGCTGGTGACAATTTTTTCTTATACCGAGATACACCGCATTTAGGACACTTGTTTAATGATGCATATTCATTTCGAAACAAAATGCAATCATTTGGACAAGCATGTATCTTATCATAGCTCATGCCAATAGAGCATAACATTTTTTTAGCTTCATAGGTTCGATTGGGAAGAACATTATCCTCCGGAAGCATCTCTTGAAGTAGGGCTAACAACTCTGTGAAACTTTTATTCGATCATCCATTACCCGCCTTTAAATTGTACAACTTTAATACCGCAAACAATCTTGTGAAAGTAGTGCAACCTTTATACAACGGTTTCTCTGCATCGCTTACCAACCTCTCAAACATCTTGGGACAATCTTGAAGATATTCTTCAAGTGCTTCTGCAATCTCTTCGACTCGATCACAATCATATGTATCCCTGCCATTGTCCTTTGAAGCACATGTCGTATTATTCCGGGGTTCAACATTCTCGTTACTTATCTCACCATGTAATGTCCAACATGTGTAACTTCGATCAATTCCATGTCTCATTAAATGAGATTCCAACTGAACGGCGTCAACTCGACGCCCATAACAGCATCCTAAGCAAGGACATGTGATCCTACTAGGGTCTTTGGCGTGTTCAACAGCAAACTTAACGAACTTCGATACCCCATTCTCGTACTCTTTTGACAATCGATTACCAGACATCCATTTTTTATCCATACTAATTGAGTAATCTACACTAAACTATGAAAGTTAAACAAAACAGAGAATACCTGTAAAGAAATCACTAACTTCTAAGAATGCTACACAGTAGGATGCTTGGAAACGATCACAACTTTGCTCTTCACAGGTAACCCCTATAGCAGACAAAATATAAATTTTATTAAAATCATATTAATAATTAACCAAAACAAAAATACTAGATAATCCACCAAAACAAATCATATTAAAAATACTAGATAATCCTTAAACCAAAATGACACCCTTACTAAACATTGAGAAATCCTAACTAAACATATAAAACCATAATAACATATAAAACCATATCATATAAAACCATATTCATGTTGGCTACTCTCTTAAAAAATAGGAATTTCCAAACTATATTGAACATGCAAAATATAAACTTTTGTTTGTCAATCTAAAACATACAAAATATAAACTCTCTTAAAAAATATAAACTCTCTTAAAAACATATTCAACAGAGAGACTTAACATATAAACTCTCTGTTAAGACATACAAACTCTCTTAAAAAATTCTCTTATAAACTCTCTTAAAAAACTCTCTGTTTATAAAAACTCTCTTATAAACTCTCTTAAAACATACAAAATATAAACTCTCTTAAAAAATTTGTCAATCTAAAACATACAAAATATTCGTCACAATGACAGAGAGACTTAACATGTAGATTAAAATACAAAATATATAACATGCAACAGAGAGACTTAACATGTAGATATTCATACAAATAATAAAAACATATTCAGTTTGTCTTAAAGATTACAGAAAATGACTTAACTTGATTGCATTCAAATAATAAAAACATATTCAGTTTGTCTTAAAGATTACAGCAACAATGGTGAAAATATAAGTAAAAAAGAAAACCAGAGTAAAACTTCAAATACCGTAACAATGGCGGAAATGCAATGCAGTCGTGCAGAGGATATCGAAAACGGACGGTGAACGGCGGCGAAATGCAACAGAGGAGGACGACGGTTGGACGGCGACGGTGGGTTTATAGGGCAACGTTCTTTGTTCGCCAGAGTAAAAGAAAGAAAGCAATACGATATGACTGTTATGTTTCTTATAAAAATTCTGGTGGGTATTTTAAATTAATTCTAACTAAATCTATAGCAGCGTTTTTTAATGGCTTGAGCAGCGCTTTAAAAAGTGCTCTCAAAGATCTTCTTATGTACCACATATAGCAGCGCTTTATGGAAAAAGCACTCTCGTAGACTAGACCTACAACAGCGCTTTAGTAAAACTTCAAATACCGTAACAATGGCGGAAATGCAATGCAGTCGTGCAGAGGATATCGAAAACGGACGGTGAACGGCGGCGAAATGCAACAGAGGAGGACGACGGTTGGACGGCGACGGTGGGTTTATAGGGCAACGTTCTTTGTTCGCCAGAGTAAAAGAAAGAAAGCAATACGATATGACTGTTATGTTTCTTATAAAAATTCTGGTGGGTATTTTAAATTAATTCTAACTAAATCTATAGCAGCGTTTTTTAATGGCTTGAGCAGCGCTTTAAAAAGTGCTCTCAAAGATCTTCTTATGTACCACATATAGCAGCGCTTTATGGAAAAAGCACTCTCGTAGACTAGACCTACAACAGCGCTTTAGGAAAGCGCTTTCATAGGGCTGTCTTAGACCCCCCCCCCCCCCTTTAGCAGCGCTTTTTAGAAGCGCTTTCTTAGGTCCCCATTTAGCAGCGCTTTCTTTGGGCTCCCCTTTAGCAGCGCTTTTTAAAAAGCGTTGTCTTTGGTAAGCAATTTTTTCTTTTTTTTTAATGCCTCTTTAGCAGCGTTTTTTCTAAAAGCGTTGTCTTTGTATGCGCTGCTAAAAGTCAATTCTGACGTAGTGTAGTGGGAAAAAATTGTGCTTTCCTTGTGTTGGGCCTGAGGCCAACCCATAATAACTTTAAATTTAAGTGATTTTTTAAAATTTTGATTCCTAAAAAAAATTATACTCTAAAATAATATTTTAAGCAAAATTATTTAAAACAATTTTATATGATTTTTTTAATTGTAAACCTTTTTTAACAAAAATATATAATATTATAAATATTTTTTTTTTTTAAATTTGAAATAAATGAATCCTTAATTAATTCCTATTGCTTTGAGTTTGTTTACGAGTTGGTTTTTTGAAGGATTTTGAAATGGAAGACTTTGAAACGTTAGGTAAATATTTTGTTACATATTTAATATTTAAAAAATTAAAAAATATATAATTTATTAGTACATATTACTACATTAGTTTTTAATTTTTTTAAAATTAATTAATTTTATTTAAAATCGAATGCATATTAAAATAATGAGAAATTTTTTAAAATATTCATGCATTTATTGTGGTTACCATGACTCTCGTATCATATTCAAAATATGATATGTCCAACAAAAGAAAGAATAAAATGAAAGAAATATTAATTATGAAATTAATAGAATAATATTAATTGTTACCGGTGTATGGATAAGTGTATGAATGCGCTTAATTTAATAATTTAAAAATAATTAGCTTAACTAATTAGCAATTGGGTAATGTTAATTTGTGCCTTTGAGGCATATGTTAAGAATTAAATTAGGAAATATTGTCTTGAAAATTATGTATAAACTTTAATTAAAATATAAAATTAATTTTTAAATCGTTTTTTTCAATACAAATTTACTATAAGTGGTTTTCTTAACATGTGCCCCAAAGACACAAGTTAACATTACCCTTAACAATTAAATATAATTAGCTAGTGACTATCTTAATCTGTGTATCAAATTAATTTTAACAAATCCTAATTTATAAAAAGTACTCGTATTGTATATGCCAACTCTACCGTCTTCCTCACACTAAACTTGTAATTGTAAATGCAACCACCAAATTATAAATTATAAGATTACAATTTTGGTGCATTTCTTTATAAGATGGCAATTTATAAATCAAAGAAAATCAATCAGTCACTATTGTATGTGATAAGCTAAGCTCTTAAATTTAAGTGATTAATAAATTCTACTTTAAAAAGACTTGTTTAGGAGAATCTAAATTTAGTTTTGTAATGAAATAGTGATTTTTAACCAAAACTTACTAACTTTTTTATTATTAAAATCTAATTTTGTTAAAAATTCGATAATTAACATAAAACATAAACACAATTTCACTTTCAAAATTATTTATTGTAATTTCAATATATAATTCTGAAACTCGTGACTTTTATTTAATCATTTCTCTTTTATAAATCTCATTTTTTGAGAGATTGTGAACTGTTATAAATTAAGTCCAACAAATGTCAATGTCTTCGGTCCATTAACTCTCCAATTCGTAAGCAATACAAACAACATGTAAATAAGAAAGTCCGAGGTCACGTGGGCGAGCACGCCCCACTCTCTATTATAGGAGTGATGTTTAAGACATGTTCTAAGTGAACTAACAAAATTCTCTTAGTCAACAACCAAAACATTCAAAGTCTCATAAATTAACGTGTCTCTTATATTAAATGGATGACTCACCTCATACACTTCTACTACTGGATCAAAGTCAGGGGACACATGACCATATTTACAAGCAATATAACTGATCTTCCCCTAGGGGACCATGCCTACAAATATCTATTTCAGTAGTTAGGTCAGATGGCTTCACTATTTACATATCAAAACCTAAAAGTTCTCTTGTGTATCATATCTTAGACAAGTTTACTTCTATTGTACGCACAACATATACAGTTGGCTTTGATTGTGGTGCTCAATATAACTGACTCAGATCACACTCTCACTTGAAACTTTTGCTAGTCTAACCCTCATTCCATATTAGTAAGGGTTTCTGCCAACAACAGCAACGACGACTGAGATGCAAACCATTATGGAAGTGTCAGGCCGTTAAAACTATATCCCGCAAAACAACATTTTGAACCTTCAACATCAACTAAAGAGCATCAACAAGAGGGTATAGAGACCCTTGATCCTTAGCTTCTCTCTGTCGAGATTTGGAACGCGTTATTCTTAGAAAACTTCAAGTTGCCCTTATTACTGACCTTTGATGGAATGAGCGGCCCACAATAGAATGTTACCTCAATAGAAGTGCTTCTGTCTTTAAAGGTTGACTTTTTTTCTTTCAGATTTCACTCTTTAGAGGTTGGCTACTTCAGAGTTTACTTCTTGGCTTCTGAGGCATCAGAGTCTGGGTTAATAGAGGCTGACTTTCTTCAGAGTTGACTTTTTTAGTCTGGATCTTCCATCAGAGCGAGAGTCTTCAGAAGTGGTCTTCAGAGCCAGGGTTTGATATTCAAATGCATATTCCTCAAGCATATATTTATTTATTCTTAATGATTATATTCATGCAAACTTGAACAGGTGTTGGAAAGCCCAATTATTCTTTAAATGCTTTGTTATCATCAAAACCAATGGATATGGTATTAGCCAATTTTGTTCCAACAATCTTCCCCTTTTTTATGATGATAAACATAAGTATTTAATAACAACGGTTGTCAATTTAATTAACATGTTGACTTCAGGGTCTAGGGTTTGAAGACCCTTCTGAGTCTGATAGCCCATAGGGTGGGGTTCATAAACTCCCCCTAAGTCCTATCCAGGTTAATTAAATTATTTTAAAAGCGCAAAAATATGATTCTTCAGAGATTAAGCACAACAAAAATAATCTTCAGATTCATGTACTTAAATACTCTTTATCTATCCTCCTTTTGTCATTAACAAAAGGATAAGAAAAGATACTGAAGAAAAATAAATGTATGGGAAACAATCATATTTTAGTAAAATAATCAATAGGCAGGCTTTTGTTCTCCCCTTGTCACCAGCTAAAGAAAAAATGTTCAAGTAAGAGAAAAAGTGATGACAATAAATGACTTGAGTGGTTGGAAGAAGTTCTGCAACTCACGAGATATTTCAACCTTCTTCTTGGACAATGAGATATAATAGTCAAACCATAGAAAGGGAGTTTGAATACCAAGCATGCATCTCTCTCGTGATTCCATTAGTGCACATTAAACCAGTCTGATCTTACTTGTTTCCATTTTTTCAAAAAAGCCAGTTTTATACCATACAAAAAATCCATTCTTCCTTCTGTTATTAAACCTAATTCTTGATCAGAATGAGCAGCTTAGAAGAAAACTCCAAGAAAGGTTTTGTTGAATAAGTGAAGAAGGATGTGAGGAATCAGAAGGATGAGAAGAATGTTGAAACTTCTGCTGGGGCATCCAAAATTGGAATAACTACATAGACCAAGATGAAACAAACCAAGAGGAACCTTAAGAAGGAAGTCATTGACATATCTGAGATGAGTGGGATGAGGACTGGAAGAACTACCTTATTTCATTAGGATAGAATTGTAGAAATCAGTTTTTTGTATTATCCTTTTATTTTCATAATCATGTAATTCTTCTCCATTAAATAATAGCAAATATTTGTCCCAAATTATTTTTGACTGAATTTCTTTTCAACCACCAAAGTCATATGTGTGCAGCATAATTAAAAATGTATCACAAATTTAAACTAATTGAAGTCCAAAAAGATTTCCAAAATGAGCTATTATTTTATCAAATGATTTCCCATGTTTAATATAGCTCAAAGATAGAGCATAACATAAATAGAAATATTAACAGATAAAGGACCAAGTTAGAGGACTTCTCATATTTATAACACATAAGTGGATAGAATATAATAAATACTTAACCATAAAGCCACTTATATGCCATCAGAAACATATAATCAAGTTCTGAGTATCAGAAGTTGGGATAATTTAGAGGCTTCCATATATCAGAAGTTGGTTCGGAGCTTCTGATCATAGTTGATTATGATGATATCAGTTTCTGATCCTCCACTCAGAAGCAAGAACTAATCTTTCATAAAATGCATCTTCAGATTCTTTTTAATGAAATCAAATCTTTCTATTGTAAGAGGCTTGGTAAATATATCAGGTCATTGACGATCTATATCAATGAACTGTATATTTATTACACCTTTATGAACACATTCTCTAATAAAATGATGTTTTATTTCTATGTTCTTGTTTCTAGAATGTTGAACAGGATTTTTACTTAAACATATGGCAGCAGTATTGTCACAGAACATGGGAATATTATTTCCACAAATGTGATAATCTTCCGACTGATATTTCGTTCAGAGGAGTTGTGTGTAGCACTTTGCATCTGAGATGTATTCTACTTCTCTTGTGGATAAGGAAATAGGAACCTATCTTTTACTATCCCGGGATATCAGATTTTCACCTATGAATTGATAGTTTCCACTAGTATATTTCCTTTCAATTCTATCCCTAGCATAGTCAGCATCGCAGAATCCAACTAGCTTGTAATCTAGGGATTTTTTTATAAAGCAACCCTAAATTAGTTGTTCCCTTTAGATTCCTAAAGATTCTCTTAACAACAATTAAGTGAGTCTCCCTAGAATATGACTGGAATCTTGAACACATACACACATTGAACAAAATATATTCCCTAGATGTTGTTAAGTAGAGTAAGGAACCAATCATACCTCTATATAGCTTTTAACATACTTTGGAGCTTTCTTCTTCCTTGTTTAGATTGCATGTTTGCTTTGGTTGATATGAATTCCAAGGAAGAACCTCAATTTCCCCATCACGCTCATCTCAAATTTAGCCTGCATAGTCTTACAAAATTCTTTGCAAAGAGATGCATTAGTAGAACCAAAAATTATGCCATCAACATAAACTTGAACAATTACGATTTATTTATTTAGATTCTCTCTGAATAGTGAAGTGTCATCTTGACCCTTTTGAAATCCATTTTCTAAAAGGAAATTACTCAGTTTCTCATACCAAGCTCTTGGAGCTTGTTTGAGTCCATAAAGTGATTTATTAAGTTTAAAAACAAAGTATGGGTGGACTGAGTCCTCAAACCCAGGAGGTTGTATGTTTGACATACACTTCTTCAGAAATAACTCAATTTAAGAAGGAATTCTTAACATCCATTTTATATAAAGAATATCATGATTAATAGTATAAGAGAGAATAAGTTTGATTGCCTCTAACCTTGCAATTGGTGCAAAGGTTTCAGAGAAATTTATACCTTCTTGATGATTGTAGCTTTGAGCTATTAGACTATATCTCATTATTCATTTAGCTTCTTTCTGAACACCCATTTTGTTCCAATGATGTTTTTCTGACGAGGTCTAGGAACTAGATCCCACACATCATTTCTTTGAAACTGGTTCAGTTCTTCTTGCATTGCTACAATCCATCCATCATTTGATAAGGCTTCATCAACAAACGTTGGTTCAATCATGGGGATAAGTGTCATCATCGAGTGCTCCTCTATGAATACATATATTGTTTTTAAATGACTATTTTTATTTCTAATGATTAACTCATCTGGATGAGAAAACTTGTACTTGAAGGTCTTTTTGGATTGTGCAGCTTCTTAAGAGTCACAAGGAGCTTCTTTAGAACTTTCTTCCTCTAGTTGTGTTTCTGGAGTTGGATTTGGTTATGTATCCCCAGCTTCTAAACATCTAGCTTTTGAACTTCTAACTTCCTAACATTCAGCTTCTGAAGGGGTTACAACTTCTGATACACCAGTTTTTGGAGAGTCTTCTGATATGTGAAACTCTAAAAAATTCAACTGGATCTGACATTTTACTGTCAGGCTCTTTGTCATCAAATTTGATATGTATAGACTCTTCAACTAGTCTGGTTTCAGAGTTATACACTTTGTATGCCTTAGAGCATTTAGAGTATCCTAAAAAGACACCCTTTTGAGCTTTGACATCAAATTTCTTTAGATAGACTTTAGTGTTTAAAATGTAACATGTACATCCAAACTAATGGAAATAAGATATGTTATGTTTTCTTCCTTTTAACAGCTCATATGCAATTTTGTTTAGAATGAGTCTGATGTAGAACCTGTTTTAAACATAACATGATGTGTTTACAGCTTTTGCATAAGTACTTGTGTAACTTATTATCATGAATCATGGTTTTGGCCATTTATTGTAAGAATTTATTCTTCCTCTTTATAACTCCATTTTATAGTGAAGTTCTATGAGAAGAGAATTCATGAAAGATTCCATATTTTTCACAAAGGTTTTCAAAAGGTTCATTTTCAAATTCTCCCCCATGATCACTCCTTACTTTTAATTTTTTTTTACCCTTTTTTATTTTGTACTTGTATGTAGAAGACACTAAATACATCATGTGATCCATCCTTGGTCCTAAGGAATTTAACCCAAGTCCACCTATTAAATTCATCAACTATGACAAGTCTGTATTTCTTTCTATTGATTGATGTAGTACTAACAGGACTAAACAAATCAATGTGAAGCTATTCTAAGGGTATAGAGGTAGAGACGAAGTTCTTTGTTTTGAAAGAGGTTTTGTTAATTTTCCCAATTTGGCATGCTCCATAAAGAGCATCAGAATGATAGTTAAGATCTGATAACACCTTAACAAGTTTTAGCTTGCTTATCTTATAGATCAATCTCCAGTTAGAATGACCTAACCTTCTGTGTCATACCCACTTGTAATCATTCACTGATAGAAGAAAAAGTACCTTCTGATCCGTCAGTTCAAAAAAAATTATTTTGTAAACATTAACTTTCCTCTTACCCATGAACACTAGGGATTTATCAGATTCATTCATGACTGATTAGATGTTATTATCAAACGCTACTTCATAACAACTATCACAAAATTGACTTATGCTAAGTAGGTTATGTTTTAGTTTATCTACTATGCAGACATTACTGATAGAGATATATGATTTACCAATATTACATGTACCAATGATATTCCCCTTTTGATTTCCTCTAAATCCCACAGTTCCTCACTCTTGGTTTGAAACATATACCTTTCTCCTGCATATGTCGTGAGCAGCCACTGTTCAGGTACCATGACTGCTACTTTGCTTATCCCTTAAAACATATCTATAGCAAAATTAATTTCAGATTTAGGTACCCATAGTCTTATGGGTCCTTTAGGAATAGTTATGGAAAATTTTCTCTTATTTTGTATTTTTTTCTCTCATATGGACAGGTTTAGAGTTATTTAAGAATTTTGATTCAGTAGTTTATTATCTTGAATAAGTCTTGACCTTGGGTTCTAAACCTTGTGACCTAAAGTCTTAGGTACTTGTTTGTTCATAATCTTTGACTCTAGAGTCTCAAATTTTGATTTCTTCATAACCATTAACTCAACAATTTTAGATTCTAATTTGTTCAAAAAAATTGCATTGTTAGAATCAGATACAAAATATTTGTCTAACCCTTTCTGAGTAGATTTAGAGGAGAAGGGTTTGATGGCTTAAACAAGGTTCCAGTCCTTTGATTAAAAGTTTTTTGACAGTAGCCAAAACCTTTTCCTTTGTTTCTGCTTACACCATAGATCATAGATCGAAGTTTGGTTCTTTTAAGACTAGATATGATAAAATATTAAAGAGTTATTTCATGATCATGAAGGGTTTTATCATACATATTTTTAACATGAGCAATATGTTCTCTTTCAAGAACTTCATTTTATTTTAACAAACCTTATTTCTTCTTTCAAAAGATCATATTGATTTGTTAATATTTCCATATGTCTAGCCTTTTCTTGACATCTAATCATAAGATCTTGGATGAAGGTAATCAAATTAAAGTGAGATAATTTAAAAATACCTCATCATCTTCATATTCTGAACCACAGTCTAAGTCATATTTTGCTTCAGAAGATGTAAGATCCATCAAGGCTAGAGTGGCTTGTTCATCATCTTTCTTAGAATCTTTTTCATTGTTGAGTTCATCCCATGTTACCATGAGACTCTTCTTGAATTTGTTTCTAAAGCTGTTCTTTTAGAAGCTTCCCTTTTCTGACTTATCCTTTTGCAGCTTTGGACATTCAACAATGAAATGATCATACTTCTTGCAGTTGAAGCAACCCTTATGGTCATCCTTATTATATCTTGAACTTGATTCTCTGAAGCCACTGCTTCTTCCAAACAATATTTTCTTCTTGTTGGCCAAGTATTGAAATCTCTTAATAATAAATTCCATCTTCTTATCATCTGAGTCTTCTTCATAACCTTCTGATTGAGAAGTTTCTTCAGATTTCCAAATTTTGGAAGTCTTTGTAGAAGATCTCAAAGAAAGATATTTTGGCTTCTTGGTAGACTTATATCCATTGAGTTCCATCTTATTACTCTAGAGGTTGTTGATAAGTCTTTCAAGATTTAATATGTTTAAGTCTTTAGCCTCCTAGGTTGTTATTACCTTGGGTTTGAATTTGACAAGAAGACTCCTAAGAATCTTCTTGACATGGTAAGAGGTAGTGTAGCTCTTGTTCAAAACTTGAAGTCCAGACACAAGAATTTGAAACCTAAAAAACATGGTTTAACAATAAGGTTAGCTTTAACTTGTTGAACTTGTTGATTCCCTTCACAAGTAGCACATAGGGATTTGAAGATGGTTTGAACAATAAATTTGTCGATGATTTTGATGTAATCAAAATGAGGTAGAACATCAACCAAGATGCCTCTTACTTTATGGTGTTTTTTATAGATCTTTTATGAGCAGGTGTGACAGATTTTCTGCCAGGCACCATTCCAAAATTGTTGACTTGAATGTTAATGCCATCTTCCAAGATATCCCACAACTCATCATCCAGACTTATGACGCGAGTATACATCTTGCTTTTCCACCATTCAAATTCAGTAGAGTATCCACTGAAAGTTGGAGGTCTAGCAGCATAATTGTTCTTTTCAGATGTACTTTGATCATGATTATTATCACCACAAGGAATACTACCACTTGAACCAATCCTAGATTCATCAGCCATGAAAGAATATGTATTTTTCTCATGATCTTTTTTGAACCATTGTTAAGTGTTTAGCACAGACCGTGCTCTAATGGCAACTAAAGGTGAGAAAAACACATGAAAGTGGAATTTAATTATGTTGGCTTTTTTTAAAGATTTTTCAACTTCTGCTTTTGATGGTTCTTAGCTAGATTCTAAACACTTATTTTAGAGTCTGAATTTAGAATCACCCAGAGTGTAAACTCTTGAATATTGTTTTCTGATTATTCAACAGAATCTGACTCAGAGGTAAACAATAGATAGCGGTGGAATATTGTTCAAAAGTAAGTAAAGTAAAATCACAAGAGAGATAAGCAGTTAACTTGGTTCCTCTCATAGTCTGAGAGTAGTCCAATCTGTCACACTCTAATTTTTAACCCTAAGATCCCACTTTTTTGTGCATCATCTTGCATAACATCTTCAGGTCATAGGACCTTGTATACGTGTTTATTATGACTAACAAGCTTGTGCAGGAGCATTGATTTCAAATACTCATTCTTTAAGTCGAGTACTTCAAGACGCGACCTTTGGATTCTGATTCAAAAGATCCTAAGGTTTTCTACTGGTCATTTTCCTCAAAAAATTTCAGAGGTTTCCCCAAGAAGGGTTAGGGTTTGCTGTCCATTGGTTTTGAGCATGGTCATTTGAGAACCGGTTGGAGTTTCGTGATGAGTTGCATTACAAATTGTATCCTCACTTTCAAAGGATTTTTAAGGGCATAGTTCGTATATCGAGTTTATCATCATCTAAATCTTTGATTGTGCGGGTAAGAAGGAACAAGCAAGATTTTAGTTGTTATCATCTAAATCTTTGGTTGTCATCATTTGTTTCCTTTTGAATTTAAACAAAGGAATTTGATTTTTTCCTATTGGTAGTTTGTGATCCATGTGCTTGGAAATGGTAAAGTTGGATAGAAAATCTTGAATTGGGTTAGGTAAGAAGATTCATTGTTCTTATAAAGTTTAAGTTCAAATTATTATTGGATTCGTTCGAGTTGTAATATTCAAAGAGTTATGTTTCAAAGTTCACCATTCAATAATTCAAGTTTAATTCGAGAAGATTTTGCATATTTGTTCTCATATAAATAAGTTTCATCAGATTTAATTCAAAGATTCAAAGTGTACCGGTTAACTTCAGGATTCATGCTCTTTGCAAAGGTATTTTCAAAATTTATTGTTGATTTCATCCTAAGGTACATCCCAAGTTCAAACACAAGATTCGTGCTTCAATATCAAATCTAAAATCTAATCACGGTGAAATTCATAACATTCGGAAAAATTTCATTCCTACAAAGCTCAAATAAGAGATCCACGTTCTTTGTTCTTTACAAGAAGTTCAAATTGATAATTAAAGGCCAAGTTGGAGTTGATTCCAAAGTTCAAAGTGCTCAAAGATTCATTTCAAGTGAAGTACAAGATTCCAATTCAAGATAACAAAGTTGTTACAAATTGTTTGATGTAATTTAAAGTGGCAGTATATTTAATTCTAATGATGGAATAAGTTCCAAGTGGGATTCACAAAACCCACATTTACTAGTCCAGTTCCACCCATCAATTTACCATCAATTTATTCCAAAAAATAGTACAGAGCTTAATTCATACAAGTCTTCATGAGATTCATTAACAGACTGCTATTCTGCATATCATGGACTTTATAGTTGCCAAGCAAACCGCAATGCATTTACGCTTACACCAAATTTGTTGATTTGACTTCAAGACGCGATCGGTGTGGCTTCAAGCCTATAAAAGATGATGTAAAAAATGTTTCAGGTTTGTGATTGCAAAATCTGCTCAGACAACAAAATCAAAAGACAAATTCTTAAAAGCTGTTGAGAGTAGCAATGCAATTATAATGATATATCAAAAATACCTTCCAGAAGAATTAATGCCGGTGGGGATCCCAAGCAATTGCAAGACGCATCTTGGATGATTCATTTCCCTATGCAAATTCAACCATGATCTCTGCCTAGCATAAACAACACCACCTAGCCTAAAGCAAAGATCGAACCTTGGTGCACTCGTGCGGTATCTATTGCCATGGAATGTTTATAAGGATGCCAATACACCAAAGAGCTCCTTAGATGCAAATTTGCATGGATTTCCTGTATAACTTAATAACCTATTCATGAAGGCTTGAAAGAGGATATTGTTGGAAAACAAGAGGAAAATAGTCATTTATCAGAAACAGAGCACTTCAAAGCAACATAAGTTTTTGCTCCTGAACGAAAACAAGATATCAGTTAGGTCAAATCAAGAGCAGTCAAATTCTAAATCACAATGACATTCACAGTTTTAGAAAGAATTGATAATTAATCAGAATCCAAACATAATTAGACATGATTCAAATGATTTCCATAACAACACACAAACATGCTGAAATAAAAAAGGAAAAGGATTGAAGATGCAATGAGACATGTTCGGGTTGAAATGGAAAGCTCATCAAGACGGTATTCACACAATCCATTCAAAATTAAAGGGACCAAACCCCTAAGGTTTGGATGCCCCTCGTTGCCTTTGCGCCCCTTGAATTAGTGGAGGTTACTTTAGTGTTCATTTTATGTTGTGCTCAATTTAGATGATTATGGTGGAATTGCGAGAAAGTAAGTTAGGGCTTGGATAGAACAGGAAGAGAGGTTTTGTTTAATGTAGTATTAGGGGTGGATGCGGGCTCTTGCCACAACTAGGATAAACTCCGGCGAGAAGAGGTCTTCCGACGAGAGTGTTTAGCAGAGAGAAAGTTGAGAGAGCGAGTAACGGAGAAGAGAGTGAAGTAAATGCAAGGTTTTTCTATTTTTGATTTATGATAGTCCTATGCATGCACCCTTATCCCATTATCGTGCACCCTCGCATGCATACCCATGGATTGGGGTCATCCGTTTACTCCCATATAGATCCAACGCGCTATATCTTTCATGCGGGTCAATTAGTTTGACCGAGAGTCCAATGAACTCTCCTTCCTCAAGGATGATGAGCCGCTATGGATGGGCTTTGACCCTTCTATTCATACACCCCAATCTGATTTTACACCCTCTTTTTTAGATTTTATTTTCTTTGTTTTTATTTACAACAATTAGTTTATGATTAATTATTAATTAGTTTAGTTTGTGATTAATTTATGGCTAATTTTTTGTTAGTTAATTTTTAATTAATTTGTGATTAATTTCTTATTATAATTAGTGGTTAGATCCTAATTAAAATTTGTGATTAAATCTATGATTAATTCTTAATTAAAATTTGTAATCAATTCTTAGTTCTAGTTTATGATTAAATTGTTTAAAATCATGAGGATGCGGTCAGTTTTTTATAGATTTTTGGATATACACTTACTGATGACTTCTGCCACGATTTTGATATACGTGTTTGATGATTGCTCTTGATATTCTACGTTATTGTCTGCCCCTGTGTTTTGTCATAGTCCCTTAAGATGTTAACTAGACAACCTACAATTAGGTTCCCTTTTCTCCTAAGAGAGAATTAGACACGAGTCATCCCTAGTTGAGATGTAATTCTCCCACCCCATGACATTGTTGAGAAAGATGTTGATTTCTTTTCCACTTGAGAGAGGTATGTGGCATACTCGTCAATTCTATATTCAAGTTGGAGCCCTTCTTTTAATGTGAAGCTAATATCCATCTTCCGCGTGTTTGTGGTGGTTTAGTTGAGTATTCCTCTTAAGATGAAAAATTGTCTCTTCTCCTAAAACCCATAAATAAACTTTGTTTGCCCTTAGTGAGAGGAACTACGAATGCTCTGATTTCATTCATGTCAGGATACATAGGCACGGGATGCAATGTCTTGGCGAGCATACTTAGGAATAACACCTTAGGTCTCCCTTTACCTTTTCACCCTTTAGCAGACAAAATAATAAATAACACAATAAAACAAGAGGTTCCTTTATAGTACTACAGATATTTAGGATGCTAACACCTTCCCTAGGTATAACCAACCCCCGAACCTTAGATTCTCTTGTTTTGCATTGTATTGCAAATTTTGAGTTATTCGCTTTTTTTCCCTTCTCTTGGATAAATTAAAGATCGGTGGTGAAGTAAGATTTTGTGATTCAAGTTAAATCAATAGCTTGATATCCGATTCTCACCACGACACAATCCTTTTGTACTTCCAAGGATTTTCCACTATAACCAAATCTAATTACAAATGATCAAGCATACAAGCTAGAGAATTTCTTTATTTATACACACAAGTATAAAACATCCTTGCTCAAACACACACGTCTGAGAATTCCTTGATCAAGCACACAAGCTCAAAACTTCATTTCTCTAGCACACAAGCTAAAGTCTTCCTTTGCTCAAACTCTCAAATAAAAGATTTATATGCTTAAGCACACATGCAAGAGACTTCAAATTCTCAAGCGCTAAAGTAAGATACTTATGACTCTAAACAAATTGTTAAGAGATTTGGGTAACAACTACACTTGATATGGAATCAGAGGTATAGACAGAATACAACTTAGAAAGACTATAATACTTAAGAGCTTCTAAAAATATACAAGTGTTAAGATGTTTTAAGTCTAGTAAATTGACAGGGTGACTTCTCTTTGATTTTCAAGGTTCAAATTTTTTATAGAAACGTGTTGTATTAAAGCTTGGTAGTCTTCTTCTTCAGGTCTGCAACTCCTTTTATAGAGAGGAGAAAAAGAAACGTTGAATACTTTCACCAAAAGGTTGTGCTAGATTTGTACTTGATTAGATATATTAACAAAGCATATTTCTGCAAGAGGAATTATCCATTGAAGCTCAAGCACCAAGGAAGAGATTTTTCCTTAAGTCTTCACGTGATCAAAAGGTCTACGAGTCTATTAGTGTTGCCTCGATATAAGTGCTTCTGTCTTTAGAGGTTGACTTTATTCAGACTTCACTCTTCAGAGGCTAATCACTCCAGAGTCTACTTCTTGGCTTCCGAAGCATTAGAGTCTGGATCACTAGAGGCTGGCTTTCTTCAGAGTTCACTACTTTAGAGTTTGGATCTTCCATTAGAGCCAGAGTCTTCAATAGTGGCCTTCAAATCCAGAGTCCAATCTTCAGATGCAGATTCCTCAAGCATCTCTTCATATATTCTTAATGATTATATTTTTGCAAACATGAACAAATGTTAGAAAGCTTAATTGTTCTTAAATACTTTGTTATCATCAAAAAAGGGATGTGGTATTAACCAATTTTGTTCCAACAAATTAAAATGCCAATACTAGTTGTATCCTATCCTTATTCAACATGTGAAAGTAGATTAACTGCCCTAGTTCAGACTCATAGGCTTAGGGTCAGTATTCTTTACTCGTCTAAAATCAGATTATCAGCGCGACCACAAATAAAAAGCATTATGAACAAAGGAAATTAAATAAAAACATAACTTCAATTATCCATATAACATCAAAGTAAACATGTGATCCAACAGGTTCCAAACAACTTCATCAAACAAAACCTAATATATAGGAATTTAGATACTCATAATGATACAAAGAAATACCAATAAATAAGACGAAGATAGCATGTGAAATCCTTGTAGAGTTTGAACTCCAATGACTTTCAATGCTTCCAAAATCGTCCTCCTTGTACCTTTTGCTGCCACTTTCAGTCAAAGTCGTATAAACTTTGAAAAAATGACAAAAGTCCCCCTTTAAAGTTACCAAAACTTGTAAGAAAATTCTAGAACAAAGGCCCATCGCGCCCATGAGGAGAAGTATTACACCGACTAAGGCTTCTATAATGCCTACAATGAGGTGTGATGCAGTACCATTATGCCTACGATTGGGCGCACGAAATCCAATGGCTTTTCGTCTTTTTGTGCTTTTTTTCACTAATTTTTGCTAAGCCCATATTTTTTACACATTTGGTCATTCTAAAAACTTCTTTTGGACTTTTGCTTCATATTGGCTCCATATATTATTTAAATCATGTCAAATACTCATACAAAACATGCAATGACAAAGTGTCATCACAACTACAAATTTAATTTGTTACTTATCCTCAAGTAACTTGCATACAACTGCAATTTCAAAAGAAAAACAACATGCTAACTATAACCAATGAACATCACCTTTTTAAATTTTTATTACCTGATCATCACTTTTGCTCTCAGTTTCAATTAAGAAAATTCATAAAAATACATCCAATACAACAGCTCTCCACGTGTCTCTCATCTCACTATGATTTCACTCGTAATGACAGGGTAATTTCTCAATCAACATACAAGAGCATTTTATATTGAATTTGAAACGTTTCTAAAGAAGTAAATCAAAGTCATTTAAACACACACTTTTTGAGGTATTTTCGAGTTGTAACGGGGCTTATGTTGAGGTAGGATAATTCGGGAGAGTAGGCTTAAACCTTTGGAATTAGGTACATAGTTTTCCTTATTTTATCAAATTCCTCTTCATACAACTCTTTGATTTGTTCTATTGGTACTATAGATGGTCTTTTTCATTCTTTTCTTTTTTTTCTTTTTTGTCTTTTTTTAAAGAATTTATTTAACTTCTTTATTTTCTTTTTCACAAATATTTTATTTTGACCAGTTTCTCTAGTACCCCAACCCAAAACTTAAACTTTGTTCACTTCCAAGAGCAACCCTAAACTGATTCTTTTGCCTGCAACAAGGAAACTAACTTTTTTTTACCTAACTCCAAAGAGAGGGTGGAAAGATTTAATCTTTGAAGTTATTGGCTAATTAATTTGGCTATGTCACCAAAAGAAAGGGCTTAGGCACATAGTAGTTTGCAAAGGATATAAATATTAAAATTGAGTTGGCTTAAAAAAGCTTAGAGTTTATAACAAAAAAAATGTCTCAATGTGTATTTATTCCACTAATAAACAAAATTAGAAAAATCTCAAATTCTATAAGACACAGTTGTAATGATACACTCAATAGAAGGAAAAGTAAACAATGGAATAATTTAACTCAAACCTTACTAGCTAGAGTATTTGAAGATTAAGTACAAGTTGATTGATCGTTTTTTTCCTCGTTATCTCTCAATCTATGAGAGGAATTTCCATGATGATCATCTTTTTTCTAGTGATTCTTGTTGCTCATCTATTCGTGGGTACAATAACATTAATCTGAAATAAACAAACAATAGCAAACTTATTCATTAATTAAAGCAAAGAAAAATAATGGGAAGAACATTGATTTGTAGCTTGTACTCTTCGTTGGATCATGAAAATAAAAGTGGAAAATTGGTGAAAACAAATAAATCTAATAAATAGTGCTTCCAAGTCACATGTCATGAAAGTGGAAATAACCTTGCATATTATTCATGGTGTTGTTGTTGAAGTCTTGATGATGAGCATTAGCATAAAACTAGGGATGCTAAAACGGGTCGTCCGCTCCGCCCATCCCCGCCTTAAGCCCGCCAAGTGAAAATGGGCATAAAAATCTAGCTTTCCCAGCCAAGGTGGAGGGTTGGCGGGCAACGGGCTTGCCCGCCTACTTTTTTATTTATTTTTTATTTTTATGTTTTTAATAAATTAATAGGCTTATCGTTACATTTCAATTAGATTTTTCACTTATTTTTTAGAACAATTTTTATAAAGCATTTTTTTAACAAATTTGACTTCAAAAAATATTGCATATATTCTAATATAGATGTATAAAATATAACCATCAAGAATTGGAATTACTAAAATAAACTAAAAAGAGCGTGTTTAAGGTGAGACAAGTTGAACGAATAGGTGCGACGGGCTTTCGCATGCGGTAGGTTTTGGCGGGGCGGGTTTTGACGGATGACGGTCTTTAGCGGGGAAGGCTTTGGTGGGCGGCGGGCCCAAAATCTCAACCCAACCCACCATTTTTTGGCGGGTGCGCGGGCCAGCTCGGCGGGCCACGACCCGTTTTACCACCCCTACATAAAACTCTAATCCAATGAATTTGTAAGTTTCTTGGGTTAATTTGCTTAGTTTTTTTTACAAATTTCCTTTGTTGAAACATCTCTACCACTTCCTCACATTCATCCAAACTTTCACAATTGAACGCTCTTTCCCCCACTATATGATATTTTTCTACATTTGCCTCAGAAAGAAATATGTAATTTGGGTAAGCTGGTGTGTCTTGTATAAGTTAATCAATTGATTCTCTTGATGCTTAATTTCTTTTAGGTGTTATAGTAAGCTTTCGATAAATCTAGGCAGTTTCTTTTTCTTTTTTTCATTCTTTTTCCATCCTTTTATTTTCTCCTTCTTTTTCTATTCTTTTTCCAACATTTATTTCCAAATTTATCCTCCAAATAAAATGCTACACAATAATACACTATTAATCATAATATCATGAAATTTAAATTACAATGAAAATAAAAACTTACTAATGGGGTTGCCTCTCATTAATCGATTCTTTAAGGTCCTAAACTTGTCTGTTTGATTATTAATTAGGGTGAAATATATGAAATGAAAAATAAATCATTCATTTTCTTTCTTTTTTTGGTAAGAATCCCATTACTTTTGAGGTATTTATGATTTTTCTTTCATATTTGTTCCAGCTTAATAGTAGCGAACAAGACATAAATTTCATCCAGTACTTTATCAATTTTTGTTCTTTCATCCGCCTTATTGCTATAATACTATTTAGGGGAATATTTTTGTTGAAAACTTTATTGTTGGATATCTAAACAAACTATTGAAATTTGTGCTTCATCCAAAACTAGAAAATACTCCTATTGCATTCTTGTTCTTTTCCCATATTTAGTTTTCACCTTAAGCTCTTCTATTCTTAATTTAGTTTTTTAATTAGATGTTTTGCATTATTCTTTTTATTGTATTTCTTTTTTCAACACCTCCTTCATTGACTACTTCTCATTAATCTTCTATTTCTCTCACAACTTCACCATCCATATTGTGAGATATTGGATCGAACTCTAGTATGATGTCAGAGTAATCTGTGTTGTAGTCGAAGTATGTTCTAACATGCATTAGTCAATATTGTTAGGTTTGATAGCATGTTGAATTGAGCCTTGCTTGTAAGCTCAATTTTTAAGTTAGCTTGTAATGGGTAATTGTTAAAAAGTCCATTAGGTTACTGTGTTATTTTTCTTATAAATAGCATGTTAGTCTCTCATCTTGTATAAGAAAACATAGAAAGATAAAATCCTAATTCAAGAGAGAGAGGTTATTTGTTATTCTTGTATACTGGTAATCTTGTTGATAAATAAAGGAAAGAATAGTAGTTTATAATCAATCTTTGTTGTTTCTTTTTGTTCTTCTTGCTTGTTTTCTTTGTTAACCCCAACCCTTGTGTGTTTCTTGAATATAAAGAAACTGTTTATATTTTGTTTCAAGGCATTCTATTCACAACACATATGTTTATCCAAAATATTCCCATAAGAACCTCCACTTCATCAAGCTGCCATTTGTTTAGATAACTGGTTAATGTGATTTTTCATACTTTTCAGGGATGCTTCAATATTTTTGTTCATTGATTTAAAGCTGATTTTAATAGATTTCGTGAATTTGTTTAAGGTCTCTTGTAGAGGAGATGGTGACTTTAAGGATGGATTATTAGGAGCAAATTGATTAAAATTTTGAAATTGAGTGTTACTCTAGTCAAGATTTGAATGATCACCCCACCATGGATTATTGTTATTGAAGTAAGGATTTGACTTTTGATAATATATAACATGATGTGTTTCTCCAATGTATCTAGCTTGTACATAATGGTTGTTTGCATGACCTATGCCACAATAATCACACCAGAATACTCTGACTTAATTAGCATTTGCTTAAGCTAGAGTTGAGGCATTCAACTGTTTTGACAAAACTTGGAGTTTTGCTAACAAATCAAAACATTACCCCTCCATCTTACATGTCTTCTTTTACCTCGCATACAAAATCAAAAGAAAAATACCTTAGTGGCGCTGCACTAGATAAAAACTAAATAAGAACTAAAAAAATAGAGATAAGAAATAAAAAAACAAAAATAAAAAATTGAAACAAATAAAATTTAAATCTAATCCTAAAAATTAAAAAAAACTAAACCTAAAAAAGTTTTTGCATAAAAGTTGCCTTGTTGAAATTTACAATCCCCAACAACGACGCCAAAAACATGAAGACTTCTCGACAGGTGTACTGATAGTGTCGAAGTAATACTAAAAGATATCTTCTCCATAGAGATTGCTATTTAGCAAAACTACAATTGTGCGAATAATAAAAGTAACTATTATGGGGGTTCGAGTTTTAATGCAAAAATTAAACTTATTTTGAAATTAATGCGAGAAAGCGAATAAGTTTTGTGTGAATCCCTTGTTTCTCCCCTGTTTTTGTTTAATGTATTATATGGATGGTAATGTCATTATATTTTCACGGAGAAGTAACAAAACCATTGTATCCAATCCCTTTGTCTATAACTCACTAACTTCTACTCGAGGTATCATATCCCTATTCAACTAGCGTAAGTAAAGTTAGGCATTGTCACAATACATTAATTTAAATTCCACTATTAGTGGTATCCTATCCCTATCCAACCTACGAAAGTAGATTAATTTCCCTAGTTAATACTAATAGGCTTAAGGTCAGTAATCCCTAGTCACCTAAAATCATATTATCAGCATATCCACAAATAATAAGCATTACGAACAAGGCAATTAAATAAAAATAAAACTTCAATTATCCATATAACATCAAATTAAACACGTGATTGAATAGGTTCCAAACAAGTTCATTAAACAAAACCTAATCTATAAGAGTTTAACTACTCATAATGATATAAAGAAATACCAAAAAATAAGATGAAGATAGCATGTGAAACCCATTGAAGAGTTTGGCCTCCAATGCTCATAAAATCGTCCTCCTGGTATCTTTTGCCATCACTTTTAGTCAAAATCACATAACCCTTGAAAAGATGAAAAAAACTTCTTTTAAAGCTGGTAGAACACATCAGAACGTGTAAGAAAAGCCTAGAACAAAGATCCATTGCGCCCACAATGGCTTCTATCGTGCTCACGATGAGGTGTGATGTAGTTCCAGTGTGACCACGAAGAGGCACAAAAAATCCATTGGTTTTTCGTCCTTTTGTGCCATTTTTTCACCAATTTTTTGTAAGCCCATATTTTCTCCACACTTGGTCATTCTAAGCACTTATTTGACACATTTGCTTTGTATTGGCTCAATATTTTACTAAAACCACCTCAAATACTCGTAGAAAACATGCAATGATAGAGTTACATCAAATATGTTATTCCCTCAAATGAGGAACCTCATTCGAGTATAGTGCATCCTGTTGTGGATGCCAGTAATTTTGAATTAAAACCCCATATGTTTTTCATGGTACAATAAAAACCAACTTTCTAGTTTACAAACATATGACTCGAATTCACGTTAGTCTATTTTCTTAAAATTTTGTGATACTCTAAAAATGAACGAAGTAGAACCAGTCGTTATTCAATTATGACTTTTCCCATTTTCCTTAAGGTGTAGAGTCAGAGTATGTGTGCAATCCCATGCCATCGAATTCCATAGCGATGTGGAATAAACTTAAAGTTGTGTTCTTAGCCCAATTTTTTTCACCGAGCAAAATAAAATAATTGAGGAACCAAACTACATGCTTTACGCAGAATGATGGTGAATCTCTTTTTGTAGCATGGGAGAGATATAAGGAAATGAAAAAATTATGCTCATATCATAGGATGGAAAAATGGTTTATAATTCATACTTTCTACAATGGACTTCTCTATTCTATGAGAATAACCTTAAATGCTTTTGCGAGAAGGTCCATTATAAATAAGTCATACAGTGATGCTTATGACCTTATTGAGGACATGGCGGAGATCCACTACTAGTGGCGAAGCGGCATGCTCCTGTAGAAAACCTTTCCGCAAAAAGGTGGACTATACGAAGTTAGCGCCTTTGATCATATAAATGCTAAGGTATATGCCCTAAACTAGAGAATTGATTATTTAAGAATCAACCATGTAAATCATGCCATTCCAAACTACAAAATTTGTGAAGTAGCTAGCTACTTTACTACTGCATTCCAAATGATAGTTGTAACTGAGTCCATCCAAGATATGGTGAATTATGCCCAACTAGCAAATCCATATCCAAACACTTACAATTATGGATGGAGAAATCATCCAAAATTATCATACAAAAACAATTATCCCCAGTTCGTAGCCAATTATATAATACCTTTTACCCCACCTAGTTTTCAAGGACATAAGAGTGTCACTACTCCTCCAAAGTCAAACCTCGAGATATTAAGGGAAAACTTTGTTATGACCCAATCTAGTCAGAATGAAAATTTTAAAAACTTAAACCTTCACACTAATGAAGTGCTTAGATAGATTGTGTCTAAAGTTAACGCCATGGCTACCTACAATAAAATTCTAGAAACTCAAATTTCTCAGGTAGCTCAGCAACAAGCATCAACATTTTCCCCAATCAGAACCTTTTCGAGACAACTTGAACGAAACCCAAAAGGGTGGATTAACATTGTTACGCTTAGAAGTGGTAAAGAGTTAGAAATTATTGGTAAGAAAAGTGACGAAGGAAAGGATGAACAAAGTGACCCAACACCACTTACGAAGGAGGTTGTTATTAAAGAGGAAAAATATGAGCCTCGTGTAACTCCCCCTCCATATATTCCCCCAATCCTATTTCCACAAAGATTCGCCAAAGCGAAAATTAAGGAGCAATTTAAGAGGTTTGTAGAGCTGCTGAAGAAGCTGCATTATCAATATCCTGTTTATTGAGAATTTATCGCATATGCCCTTAATGCCAAATTATTTAAGGAAATCCTATGTAATAAGCACAAGATTTATAATAATAGAGCAATAATACTTACTGGAGAGTGTAATGCCACTATTTAGAGCAAGAAAGCCCCGCAATTGAAAGACCTCAGAAGTTTATCAATTCCCCGTGTCATATGAAACACCATCATACAAAAAGCATTGTAGAATCTTGGGGCATGCGTCAACTTGATGCCCTATGTCTATTTGTGAAATACTAGATCTCAGTGATATTAATATTACAAAATGTCCCTATAGTTAGCAGACAAATCCATAAAATGCTCGGTAGGAATATTGGAAGATGTCCCAATTAGGATCAGTTAGTTGTACATACCCACCGACTTCAGAGTGATGAATATAGAAAAGGATGCTTATATCCCAATCTTCTTATGTAGACCCTTTTTGGCCCCTGCTAGAGCCATAATCGATGTAAAGAAAGGGAAACTAAATTTTGTGGTAAGTGATGAGAAGATTGAATTCATCCTGTCCAAATTCATGAAAAACTTGTCTATTGGCGATTTGTGTTACCAAGTTGATATCATAGACAAATTTGTTAGAGAGTATTAATCAAAACCACTTTTGATTGATGGGTTGGAGGTGTGTCGAATGGGAGATCCAACCTTAAGAATGAAAATCTAAATTATATGAAATCCCATTGGATAAAGATCCCGATACTCAAGACTAATGCTTTGAATTGCTTACAAAACATACAAAAAGGCATAAAAAGACAAAGATGGAGTTGAAGCCACTTCTTCAAACTCTTAAATACGAGTTTTTAATTTAGGAGTTAAAATATTTTGTCATCATAAACGCTAAACTGGGAAAAACTGAGACTGAAAAATTGTTAGTTATTTTAAAAATATCCATAAGTTATATGATACACTATCAATGACCTGAGAGGAATAAGTCCCTCAGCTTGCATGCATAAAATTATGCTAGAGAAGGAATATAAGCCATATATAGAGCATCAAATGAGATTAAATCCCAACATGAGAGTGGTCGTTAAGGACGAGGTATTGAAACTCCTAGGTGCTAAGGCAATATATGTTAGACACATGACTCCATACACAAGAGAAGGTGAATTATGAAGGGTTGAAAAGCTTTGGTTGAAAACAAAATTGTTTGGAAAACAAAAGCTTGAAAACATTTTAAAACCAAACGAGTAAGCAAGAAGCAAATAACTAAAGACAATAAACAAAGAGAAAAATGATAGAGAGAAATATCCGAGATTTATACAGGTTCGATCTAAATTGACCTACTCTTTTTTCCCAATAATTATTCTTGAGTATCCAATAAACTTGTGAGATTTTAGAAGGATATGCCCATGAATCCCATTGTACAAAGAAATGATGTTTTAAGGTTAACTTCCAAACAAACAACGAGCAAGGCTTAAAGTGGTTATCCTCCAAACCAAAGAAATATTTTCCACGGGTTAATATGGAACCAATATGGAGTTTTATATTGGCTACCCTCTGAACTAAACTGAAGTTTTATACAGGATGACCATGAACCGAGTTTGGATTTTACACGGGTTAATCTCAAACCAACTGAGCTTTTACCACGATGAACTCAAGAACCAAGTGATATTTTGTACATGCTAATCTCACATCTAGAGCTTTTAACCGGGATGCACTCAAGAATTATTTTGGAGATTTTGATGGTTGATCTTAGCAAACCAAAAGAGAGATTTTCTTCTTGGCGAAACTCACGAATTAAATGGATACTTTCTAAGGTAATCCCAAAAAAAACCCAGAGTTTTTATTGTTTTAACTCACAACCAAAACAACTTCCTACATAAGAAATATTTGCTCAAGAGATAATACATTATTGGTAAATTACAATTAAGACCTCCTCCAAAATAAAGATCCCCACTTAGACTCAAGAATATCCTCAAGACCTATAGCTAAATATATGTGAAAAAATCGAGAGATTTAAAGAAAATGAGAGAATAATAAAGTGAGACAAAGTTTGTTTTCTGGATGTTAAAAAGTGGTAGAGAAGCTCTCTATTTATAGACCAAATTCTGGTTTAAGTTTGGAAACAATCCATGGGTGAAATCAATGTTATAATTGATTAGGCTAATTGATTATTGACCTTCAATAATTCATTATTCAAGCTACAAACGGAAGATTTTGATATATAGCTGTTATCAATCATTAAAAGAATGTCTCAATCTATTTTAGAGTAAACCTAGAGAAAATAATCAATTATTTTACTAGGCATACTCAATTATTCAGTTAGAAAAAGTCTTCCAATCAGTAAGAAAGCGGAAGAAGTTCTATAAAGCTTACCTCCTGTTTGGCAAGGGGTAAGTCACTTGGTAGAGAACAAACTTGAAAAACTATGATTGTTTTTCTAAAAAGTTATAAATTATTACATCTTCATTATGATTATTTTCCCAATAACTATATGTTTAAGTGTGTGCCCAAAAGAAAATGGGTAAGAAACTCAATAGGGAAGTATATAAAGAAAATTGGTCAAAAGTTCTTATCAGGCCAACATCATACGTTGTGATTGTTTTCAGTAGTCAGAAGCCATTAGAAGGTTATAGGTTTGAGGAATTAGAATATACAAGACAAAAGGGGTCTTAGAGAAAAGCGCCTATGTTGAGCATACATGCCAGGCTCTAGTGAAACAAACTTCTCAACAAACAAGCCATCACCTAGTCATGTGTCAGAGTTATCATTGTATTGTAAACGTATAAGAGTAACTCCTAATTTACTAAGGTTATCACACAAACACATGCGCGCGCACACACACACACACACAAAAGTCTTTTAGTTCCTTTGTTATTTCTCAAAATTTATTGGAAACCTACCAAAACTTGTTTGAGATTGATTAATCGATTAATGACAATGTGTAATCAATTAGAGTAAGGAAAATGAATTCTTAATCTATTAGAAACACTTTCAATATATAAAAACATAAATATCTTTAAGGTTTATTTTTCTAGATTAGGGTTATCTCCTTTTGGAGTGCCTTAATAGATTAAATGACAATTTAATCAATTAAATCATTTTATTTGGACCATGGAACATTTCCTTTTTTTAGCCAAATTATTTCATATTTAAAGGAGACTTCACCTCATTTTATAACACACCATTTTTTAAAATAATAACCTTTTTTCTTATTCTTTCTACTAATCTTTCTTATTGTGTCTATTTTTCACTAAAGTTACGCCAGTGCATTGTGAGTGAAAAATACTTGTGAGAGTTTGGTTGTATAGGTGTCTGTGCTTCTATTTATATTCATCAAGAGTGTGATTCTCTTGTTTGATATCTTTGTTTTTTTCTTTAGATTATCCCAGTAAAATATTTGTTTGATTCTTTGAGATTATCCTAATAAAATCTCTGTTTGGTTTTTGAGATTATCTTTTCAAAAAATTTGTTTGGTTTGTAAGCTCATTCGTTAAAATTTCTATTTTGTTTGGGGGATCAGCTTGCGTGAAATCTCTCATCTATTGTAAAAAGGTTCTTGAGCATATCCTTAAAAGCTCAAGACATTTTATTAGTGAAACTCTCAAGAAGAAATTATTTGGGACAAGAGTAAGCTAAATGGTTATACTAAACCTGTATAAATCGCGATGCAATATCTCTATCCATATCTCTTTACTTTTTGTTGTTTAATTTCTCTTATTGTCTAAATCTTTCTCTTCTAATTTTCAACCACTTTATCTTTGTTTGTCTATTGAACTAACATAAATTGTTTTTGTTCTGGCCTGGGGCCCGGCTTGACTAGGCAGGCCCAACCCAACAATATTATGTCAAGCCCAATCCAGCTTAGGCCACATCCGTCGAGCACAGGGTCCCCTCCGGACAGGCAATGATCCCTCCGCAGGCAGGACCTTCTCCCTTGTCGAGCAGAAAAACGTGTCCTTCGCACGTTCTCCACGTGCTCCCCTCTGCGGGGGCACGTCACCAACCAACTGCCCACCTCCGAAAGAGCAGGTCAAACCCACTTTCCGGTGATCATGGGACAGTTGAACTAGGGCGAAGACCACGTTCTGGTCTTCACTACACCATGTAAGCCCTAATAGTCACTTGGGTTGGGCCTGACCATCCAACCCAACTCAAATGACCATTGGCCCTGCGCTGGGGTCTCTCTATAAATACCCTCTTTCACAAGAGGGTCAGGTATTGACTTCTTACCCCTTTTCTGTATTTGCTGTCACTCTGTCCAAACTCTTACTTTGGCATCAGAGTGTCTTGCAGGTACACCCCTCATCTCTTTTTCAACACCGGTGAACAGGCAACAGATTAACAGCGTGTGGCAAGCCCTTGGTCCCCTTCTGATCAGGTCAGATCAGTTTTTAAGAAAAGTTATTTTTAATATTAATCGCGGTTTCTGAATATCATAATTTACCCTTCCATCCCTTGTGTTTGAAGCTATTTTATCATCTTTGACTCTGCCTGCTTTCGAAAACCTACTGAAGGTCATTTTATTTTTGAGTTTTACAACCCTTCTGCCACATTAAAAGCATACACCCAAGGTATGCATAACGATACCTTTGAAATGTAAAACTTCCCTCCTTACATTATTACGAGTCAAATGATAATCCGAGACTTATATAATCTTTCTTTCACTAGTACTAGTCTCCATAGTAGAGATCTCCACCTCAAACCGAATCTTCTTCAGCATAATTTCTAAAAGCTTCATCCCTAGGTTTTATTTTTTTCCTGTGATGAGACTCACTAAATGTAATACATACGTGATTGATGAACTTTAATCCTCCATGCCCACTTCTAATGCTTATAGCCCTTCCTACTTGTTGAATAGCCATTGAAGACACAATCCACAAATTTACCATAAAGCTTAACTGGCGTGATTTGACAAATAAGAAATTTTTTGACGACCTTCAAAATATAGTAGGTTATAATCTTCCTACTCCAAACCTCTATAAGTATTCAGAAGTCTATTCATATAAATGGCAACTCAACAATTACTTGCATTTTTATTCCTTTTATTTTGCAAAAATCATTAAAGTGTCATGTAATGACCTCCAGGCATCCACCATGCCTTGACCTCAAATCTCATAGTTTGTTCTTGTCATGAAAGTCTTAGTTAGTTGATGGTTAATAAAAAATGATAATCAGACCTTTTAAAATATATAAATCATATATTTTATACCCTTTAGCTATGATCACCTCACCATGTGAAATGTTTAACACCCTGTGTTGAACTTTAATCCAATAGCCTAGATCAATAAACATGTTTACATATAACAAATTTTACATGAGCTATAGAACATACTTCACATTATGAAGAAGAAACTCACAATTATTTTAAGTATGACATACTAATACCATAAGCCTTGCAATTCTTATTGTAACCAAAGAAAACAACTCACCTTGCTCTAACTTTAAAGTCTCAAGGTACTTTTCTTAGACACATGTGATAAGATCAACTTGAGTCCATGATCCAAACCTTCTTAGTCTCCAAACTATACACCACATATATACTACCACTCTCATGACTATTCTCACAGAAGGCAACTACAATCTGAATGTAATCTTCATCTTCCCCCTCTTGGGATAACCCTTTTTGATGTGGCCGAGTTTTTGACAAATAAAACATTTTAACCTTGACTTGTCAAACCTCTTTGATTTTGATATCCCTTTATGCTCACTTCTTCCTCTTGAGACACTAAAACTTCACCACCATCGTCAATCTTCAAATTTACACCTTAGAAAATTCTCTGGATCTCAGCGTCGTTACCTTTCTTACCTTAAACAATGGCATCCTTTAAGTGATCAAAAGATATGGGTAATGAGCTCAACAATAGTAGAGCTTTGTCTTCATCATCAATCTTTATCTCAATATTCTAAAGATTATCAATAATCTTGTGAAATTCTATAAACTTCTCCACTATAGTTTTATTCTCTACCATTCGTAATGAGTAGAGTTGTTGTTTCAGACACAACCTGTGAGCAAAAGATTTTGTCATATACAATGGTTCAATTTTTCCCACATCAAAACTGCAGTCTTCTCCCTGTCGACTTTTCTTAGAACTTTATTCTTAAGATACAAGATAGTGAAACTTATGGCCTTATCCTTCTTATTGATCCTCTATATTTATCTTAGGAATTCAAGCATCATTGCCTCACCCTTTACTGCTTTAATACACTTCTCTTGAGTTAAGGTTGCTTGAATTTTCACTTTCCAAAATCCAAAATTGATGTCTTTGGAAAACCTCTTTATATGTGACTTAAATTACATGATGTTTACTTGTTATTCTCTATCTACTATATATAAAGAAGACACTAAGTAAGTAAGTTACCCAATTTTTAAATTCAAACTCAATTCACTCTTATCCCTCACATATTGACTTGAGCGTTGAAGTTCCAACCTTGTAGGTCAGCCCTATCTCTACCGACAGGAATCTCAAATCCACCATTACCACCGATCCTTACTCCATCTTTTTGTTCCAGTATAGAATAGTGGCGACACTTATGGGAATCAGATTCTCATCCCCACATTTTCCATGACTTCACATTTGCTAATCGATTCATTAGTTTGAAACTTTCTCAGGCCATCAAATCGAGAGCATTCAAAATCAAACTTGAAGATCAGTCTCATTCGATCTAATCAAACATCCTTTCAACTCTAGTTTCTAGAATTTTCAGATCTCTGATTTCTATACTTGTAAGTAATGGCTGGATCCAAAGCTACTCATTTCGCCGCTGCATGATAAGTTGTCACCTCTCAAGCATTGATAAATTAACTACCTCCACCATCATTGCAATACGGTGCGAATCTAGGAGCAGAAGTTTTGTTGCATCTAGATCTAGTACATGCTCATCATATAATTGTATTTGTCCAAGTGCCTCTGGTTGAACCCTCTATTCCACCTTTAGTTTCACAACCTAAAGCCTTACCCAGTTTCCAAGTGCTACGAGCTAACCCTAGACTGTAAGGGACCAACGAGTTACTGAATAACATGTACAACATGGTTGAATAATATAATTCACTAATAATAGAAGAAAGATTTCCTTGCCTTGAAGAAAGCCTCCATAATGCTCCCCGTGAGGAGACTCTGTTTAAGAGAACATATCAAGGAGAAAGCCTATAGTTGTCTCGAGCAAACCGAAACAAAAAAAAGATGAAGCTCTTAAGTTGAAGAATCAACAAAGGAGCAAGAAACATCAAAGTCCTCCCCAAAGTCTCGAAGGAGATCGAGGCAATCATGCTCCTCATCCAGATCAGGCAGAAAATTAACCATTGAAGAATCAGCCGAACCATCCTCTATGCTCTTGGATCTTGGATAGAAAAATACCAAAGTCCACGGAGAAGCCTCTCAAGTTGAGTGGGTACATTGTTGAGGGAGATATAGATAGACTTATTCAGCTCATCAAGGATTGATTGAATTACTTCAGTGCTGATGAAGCCTCCAAATGCAAGTTGTTTGCATTAAATATGGTCGAGACGATCAAACTTTGGTTCAATTGAATCATGGAAAAAATTTTGCAAATGGTTTTTCGCTCACTTTAACGCCCAAAAAAGGCAGCCAGTGATAATAGTTATTTTGAGTGGGATTGTTCAAAGGAAGAAGGGGAGCTTGCAGTCTAATATATATTGAGCAATTTACACAGGTTGTTGTTGAAGTACAAGGAGTCGAAGAAGACCTTAAGTGTTGGATCTTCGATAATGGCGTTTTGTGTGACCATCCCTTTAGATTGAAGATAGGAAGGAAAAAGGTATGAACCACTTAATAAATGTTAAGCATGGCCTACTCGTATATGTGATGTGTAGAATCAAAAGTAAGTATTTTGTTTATCGTATCCACAGGGACTGGTGCGGTATTACCGTCGTTCAACATCTAATATAATTTTAAGTGATTATCGTAAGATATTTGATCATGTAAATTAAAGAAATATAATAGTGGTAGATGGATAGTTAAGTCACAGAGATATGAACTTGTTGGGATTAGATTTCGTTAACCTATTTCACATGTATCTTCTTGATCAGTTATATAAGTCCTAGTTATTGTTCAATGTTATCACATATTGCTCACCAACATCATTTATGTCTAAACAATAATGGGAGTTCAACGGTATGGTTTAATTGTGGATCTCTTAGCCTATTGAACAATAAAATATCATTAAAAATCAATACTTGTAGTGAATGTTAGATCCAAATATATCTATAGAGTTTAACTTCTAATAGATGATTATCTTAAACCGAGATTCAAACAGTATTTCTCAATAGCAATTCAAATATATAAGGGTCTGTTTGGTTCAAATGAGGGGGAGGGAAAAGATTTTAATAGAGGGAAGGGATGGAGAGGTGAGGTGAGGAATTTTTTTAATCAGATAAGTGTTTGGTTCAAAAGAGGGAAGGGGAGAGATTTTAATTAAAAATGTGTTTGATTCAAGAGGAGAGAGATTTTATTAATAATTTACATTTTTATCCTTATGATCTTATATAGGTGATATGATATTCATATGTGAAAAATTCATACATATTTTTTATGATAATAAATTTTTTAATATTGAGTGACTAAAAAGATATTTATTTTTCACATAACGTTAGAAAATTGAGTACACTTGATTCTGATTATAACTCTCCAGTATAAATTAAATTATATGTTGATAACAACGTTTAAATCATGCTGAACCATCTAACAAAATAAATACATAAAATAAATTATTATTAAATATTAATGGTTCAAAATGTTTAATAAAATGCATAAACGAAAAAAAGAATGGTTTAAAATTTGATATAAAAAAATGATATGATATATAACAAAATTAGAATAAAAAACAAATGTAACTAAACATAATATTTTTAATTAAAAAACAAAAAAAAAGTGCAATGATTATGATTTTTATAAAGTACAAAAATTCTAAAATAATTTGAGTGTAGATAACAATTATAATGAGATGATGAAAGCAATCGAGAAAATTACACCGAAGAAAGTAGTAACAAAAGAAAACGAATAATTTTAAAATATTAAAATTAAACTGAGGATATTTTAATAAACATAATAATTTTTTAAATATACAAACTCATATTCCCTCCCCTCCAAATCCCTCCAAATTAGAGAGAAGCAAAAATTATATTTTGGAGGGATTTTGCTCCCCTCCCCTCTTAAAATTTGAACCAAACATATTTAATTAAAAATCTTCCATCCCTTTTCCTCCATCTACCCCGAACCAAACACACTCTAAAGTTAAACATTGAAAGAAAGATAATGTCAATATCGATGAATAACTCATTCGTATATAACAATGATCAAAAAAGATACATACAAGTACAGTTAATTACATCTAATCCCAACAAAAGAGAGATAGATTTAACTACTTATTACCATGATATTTGTGTACAAATGTAAAGAAGCTAGATGAATGAGCATCAATTCTGATTTCTCAACGATTGTTACATATCCACACCTTCACTTTTATGAATTCTGACTTTTTCTTATTTCTCTCTGTTTTTCTATTTCTAAAAAATATGACGCGTCTCTCTGATTTTGTTTTAAATGGTATTTATACTTTTTTTAAAAAACATAAACTCACTTAGCGATTAAGTATTTCGCTTAATGAGATGACTTTTTTTTACCGTGAAAATTTCTACCACATCACCGTTAAACATATGAACATCAGTTTTGAATAGTTCTATAATATATATATATATATATATATATATATATATATATATATATATATATATATATATATATATATATATATATATATATATATATATATATATATATATATATATATATATATATATATATATATATATATATATATATATAAAGGAAAAAAAATGATAAAAAGATGTTCTTGTAATAAAAAGAGGGGTGCCAGAGTGACAAATTATAACAAATTCTTTTAATTTAAAAATTTCCAATTAAAGACTCAAGCAATTGAAGCCGTCAAGAACCTAAGATTCTCAACTCTTCTCGTAAAAGTAAAACCCTTCCAAAACCCATTCTTTCTTCTTCTTTCTTCTTCTTTCAAACCCCATTTCTCCATTTCCACGCATTTTCTCTGATCAACGATCGCCATGTCGCAATCATTGAATCTCATCAAACAACACGCCTCCAATCCCAAGCTCTGGTTGATAGTAGGACTAGGACTTGCCGGCGGGATCGTAGTTCTCTCGGAGACTCGCCGTAGAAGACGCCGCCGAAACACTCCTAAACAAGATTTTGGCGCGTTTATTGAACGCTTTGAGCTTCTTCCTTTCTCTCAACCTCCTCCTCCCTCAGCTAAACAAACGCTCTCTTCTCTCACCTTTGCCATAAGCGACATGTTCGTTCCTCCAACAAAATAAGCAAGAATTATTAGTTTTTACTTTTCAGCTTTCGTTCAATTTGAGTAGAAAATATTAATTTTGATGTGATTTGTATAGAGAATTTGCTGATATTTCATGACGCCTTTTGTATTAGTACATTATTATTATTATAACATAATTTGATTTTTCATATAGGGCGTGTTAGTTTTTATGCATAATTGTTGTTGTTGTTGTTGTTAATGATTCTTAAGCATTGGTTCATTTTTAGTATCTGTTGAGTCGAAAAGATCATTTATTTTTTGTGTTTTAGGTTTCTTGGGGTTGAAGAGAAAATTTGCAGTATGTGATATTTATATTGTTGGGGTTTTTCAGATTTGATGTGAAGGGCTATGTGGTGGGATTTGGAAATCCTTTGTGGAAGAGAACGCATGAGGAAGCAGAGAAGACTGCAGTTGTTGTGACTGCTCTGCTCTTCAATGGGGCTACTTGTGTTGGCAAGACTGTTATGGATGAGTTCTCTTTTGGGTTAGGATTCCTTTTGAAAATTTTAATGTATGTGTAGTTATTGGAAACAATTGTTCACATGTGATTTACTTGAGGTGTTATTATCTCAGGTTTTCAGGTGAGAACAAGTATTATGGAACTCCAACTAATCCTAAGATGCCTTCGTGTGTTCCCGGTGGATCTTCTAGTGGGTCAGCAGTAGCAGTTGCTGCGGGGCTTGTGGACTTTGCCATTGGTGGGTTTGTGTCGTATCTATAATCTCTACCTCTAATTGCTTGAAAGTTACTAGTTTATACTTTTAGTGTTACAAATTTATATATGAGTTTTCCCCCCACTTAATAAACTTTCTGGATCCATCCCTGCATGCTAATATGGTAATAATAGTTATATCTAACAATATTTCAACTTCCTGGAGCTCATACATTTAAACTTTGAATTTAGTTAGTAATCTTAGACTTTGCGGTAGTGAGGGAAATGTCATCTTGACCATGTTTTAAAGAATTGTTTTCAATTTTTCTTGTGATCTATACAATATAGTGGCTGTAAATGTTTCATGATTCCAAGTCTTAGTCTGTTATCGTGATCATTGTTGAAAGCCTGCGATGCATAATCCTGTTTCTTTTTAAAACTAGGATAGACTTAATGAGCATTTGCAATTACACAGTATTGTGGCCTTGATAACTTTTTGCTTGATTTTAATATCTTAACATTTATATGAATATGGAAGGTTATTGCGTTTTTGTAGGTACTGATACTACAGGATGTGTGAGAATTCCAGCATCACTCTGTGGTATTTTTGGTTTTAGACCATCCCACGGGGCTGTATCTACCATCGGAGTTTTTCCAAATGCACAAAGCTTAGATACCATTGGTAAGATGCATAATTGTGTTATTTTTGCTAGGATTATGATTATTTATAAATTATATATTTCAAATCTTTATATTCTGCATCATCTTTTCCTTGTGGCTTGCTTTAAGAATAGGGCAATTAGATACACGTATTAAAAAATTGACTAGTTCTATAGCACAATATATGGTTTGGTAGTGCTTTCTTTGGTTGAATATCTTCTGTATGCTCCAGGTCTTGATCTGCCATTCCAGTTGAAAAATTGATTAAGTTAATAAGAAATTACGCATAGTGAGGTGAATGGGACTCATATTTTTAACATTTTTTGTATAAATGTTTCACTATATTTTCTTAGATTGCTGATTACTTCATTGCATAATTGCATTGCAGGTTGGTTTGCCCGCGATCCAACTATCCTACATCGTGTTGGACATGTTTTACTTCAATCGAATTCAGTGGATGCCAAAAGGTCAAGGTGTATCGTATTTGCTGATGATCTCTTTCAATTATCCAAAGATGCTACACAGAAGACAATTCATGTCATTGGTAAAGCTATTGAGAGTATGTCGGGATGTAAGTTTTTGGGTCTCTTAAGACCAATTTGTTGTCCTTGAGATTTAGTAAAATTGATTGTTATAATGCAAGTATTTTGTAAGACAAAATTGGGTCTTTAAAACAAATTACCAAACTAAAGGAATTTTGTGCAATTATTTAATGTTTTGGTCATTTTGGTTTTGCAGATCAAGCTCCAAAGCATATGAATCTTTGTGAGTATATTGTTTCAAAAGTGCCCAGTCTAAAGCTTCATGAGCAATCAGCACAACAACAAAATGGAACATCTATATTGAAAACACTCTCTTCGGTTATGCTTTCATTACAAAGGTATCGATTTAATGTTATAACATAAAGTTATATCTGTTGTAAATAATTTATATTTTACAATTGTTATTTTTAGTGCTGTTAGTAGTAATTTATGTTTGAACCTTTAGTCAAACCCAATGAGGTTAGAATACTCTATATAAAGAGATTAGTGCCCGTATACTATTCATACTGAAGTATAATATTCAGTTTTAATTAACAATATCATTTGATTTGCTATACTACCTCTATCCCTAAATATAAGACCCCATAGACTAAATTACGCTAATTAAGAAAGTTGGTAAGATTATAATTAGGGGTATATTGTAAAAAAATAATTAATGCACTTTGAAAGTTGAAGAGGGTCTTATAATAAGGGACAATAAAAAAACTCAAGAGGGTCTTATAGTTAGGGACGGAGGTAGTAATAGATAACTTTGTTCTGTATGTTGAAATAGTTGTCATTTTGATAGTAGAAAAATTATATGGCAGTGAGGATGAAGGTGCATGTGTAAGGAATTAAGTGGAAAAGATTTCATCTAATTTTTCGGGAAAAAAAGTTTCATGCCATACAGTGTGTCGGAATTTCTTGTTTGTGTAGTTATTTAGTTTGATAGAATATGTTGCATCATTGTTTTATGTCGGCAGCCATTTAAGTATGTGACGAATGTGTTTCATCTGTTCAGGTATGAATTTAAAGCCAATTATGAAGAATGGGTTAAATCAGTCAAGCCTAGGTTTAGCAGTGGCATGCCTAATAATGTTCTTAAAGCCATTAGTTCTACACACGATAATATAAAAGCCTTGTATAAAGTCAGGACTGAGATGCGTGGTGCACTTCAAAGCCTGTTAAAGGTACTTCTCTGTTCGTTTCGTACCATCCTTACTTATACAGATTATTTTATGGTAAGAAACCCTTTCTAAGTTATAAATTAGATTAGAAGAAAACTGAAAAATAGACAAGCCAGTAGCCTAGTATGACAATATTTTTTTGTAAACTTTTGGATTGTCTTGATAGGGAGTTTCAATAAATGGCTTTGCCCAAATGTGTACAAGTAAAATAGTCTTGAACCATGCATAAGTGTTTTTTTTTACCATTGGATAATTAGTCCCATCATATCTCATTTGATCCAATAGTGCAAACAAATTTGCGCATGATGCAAGACTTATCTCACCTGTGCACAATAGGATTGTCTTCAATGCATGTATATTTTGCAAGATAACCTAGATCGTTGATTCTCAAAATGAAGTGGCCAAAATAATTTAAAAAGTCTAGTCTATGTATCCATGCTGCCCTACTATCTGTTGGTTTTGATTGTCCAACAGGATGGTGGAATACTAGTTATTCCCTCTGTGGCAGACAATCCACTAAAGCTCAATGCAAAGAAGAGTGTTTGTTCTGAGTTCCATGATAGAACTTTCGCATTATCCAGCATTGCTAGTATGTCTGGATGTTGTCAGGTAATTTGTTATCCTTTTAGTTCTAGACATAGAGTAATATTATTTTCTTTTCTCAATTTTTATTTATTGCTCAAACTTTTTTTGGCTTATGTATTGCTCTTACATTGTTTCCAGGTTACGATTCCGTTAGGAAATCATGATGATTGTTGTATTTCGGTTTCATTCATCTCAGCACATGGAGCTGACAAATTTCTTCTAGACACGATCTTGGATATGTATGCAACTCTTCAAGAGCAAGCTAGCTCTGGTTTCCATTCCATTCCATTACCAAATATCAATGGAAATAGGGAACCTTCTGAACTTTTAAAGGAGAAGGTTAGTTTTCTCTGAACATTTTTCAGCAGGATATTATTTCTTCTAAGTTTGTCAGTTCAGTCATCTGGTGTAAAACCAATGTTTGGAAAACAGGACCAGTCATTGAATCTGTGTTGGTACCGTTTTAAATACTCATTCGGGGTTCAACCCCGGTCGAATTGGTGATAATTAAATAGTATTAAACAAAATATATTCTAACTTTTAATATAATATATATTAAATACTATTAAACAAAATATAACATAAAAGTCAAAACTACATTGTTGGACCACTTGCATCCTACATTGGTTATGCTAAATTCAAGACTTAACTATACTATTGGTGATGGCTGCTTTGTGTACTTCAAATATTTAATGGTTCAATTTATTTTAAACTGTAAATTCAATTTAACATGCATATAAGTTTATTTCAGCATCTTCACTTGTACAAAGTATTCATCTTGCAAATACTAATACGAATTCCACTGTTGTACTTGCAATACTTGTGCTTCATATATTGTGGTTTCCACTCCCTTTGTTCGCTACATGACATTGTAGACTGGGACCTCCCTTTGAGACGACGGGACAAGTTTTATCCGAATGTAATTTGCGAGTATCTAATAAAATTAACGCTACTTTCTTGAAGAAAGCCCCTTATCTTCCATCTATTTTTTCTTCAACTATTTATAATGAACCATTTCAATTCCTTGTTAGTAATCTATAGGGACCAGACCCGGTGGAATTGTCATGCGGATTTCAATTTTATCTAACCTTTGTTGATGCCCATTCAAAGTACACTTGGATTTATCCCCTTATGCCAGTCTCTTTCTCCTTTTATCCAATTTTAAAAATATGGCGGATGAGCGATGATGCAATTTTATATGGAAATCTATGGTAATTATTCATGAAACAGTTCCTGATTAATTGTTGTTCAAATTTTATCAATGAGTAACCCAAAAACTGTCTTGGCATGATTTAGTATTTATTTCTTGATCTAGCGTGCTGTAAGTCATAAACTGGGTTTGGATAATTTAATTTAAGCTATTAAAAAAATGCTTTGCAGGGAAATGCAGCATTTAAAGAAAAGCAATGGGATAAGGCAGTCTCTTATTATACTGAAGCTATCGAATTGAATGGGACGAATGCAACTTTCTACTGCAACCGAGCAGCTGCTTTGTTAAAGCTAGGATGGTATGAGGTTTTTCGTGTCTGTCAACAAGTGCCCTCACACTTTAACCATTTCCCTGTGATTGTTCTTCTCACCTGTTAACTTATGCAGCTTTCAGCTAGCAGAAGAAGACTGCAGTAAGGCAATATTGCTTGATAAGAAGGTGAGAAGATGGGCATATGACAGTGGCTATGGAACATTTATTTTCTGTTATCATATTTAATGCCTAATTATTATCTTTTACACTCAATAACAACCGTTTCTATAAATGAAATCTTCATGTTTGGAGGTGTTACAAGTGCTGTATGCACCACCTTACCTGATAGGATTTGATTATTATTTGTGTACCTTGTTGATTGATTTGATGATGTTTAATATATAGATTCCTTTACTCTGTAGGGCTTATTTAGATTAGGATACAAGCTGAATCTATTTATCTACCATCTAATCTGCGGTACTAAAAATAGTGTGTAATTTCCATGCAGAATGTGAAGGCATATCTGAGACGTGGAACTGCTAGAGAATCACTGAAACGGTATAAGGAGGCTCTTGAAGGTAAGCATTAAGTTTTATGTAAATGTATTTGGTTTCTGCTAGTTTTATTTTTGTGTATAAGCTTAAATATTTTTAGTTCCTGCAATGTAGTGAAAAATGGTTGGTCGAGGCACAAACACAACTGTCTAAGTATTGGATAATTTATCCTTAATGAAGTTCCTTTTTCTCTCTTTTTCTTATGTTTGCAGATTTTAAGCACGCACTTGTTCTTGAACCACAGAACAAGGATGCAAGCTTTGCTGAGCGCAGAGTCAAAAAATTTATGAGTTGAGTGTGTTTTTTCTCTTCTGACCTCCCTCCCTCCTAGAGAAAATCAATAGCTGTTGATGTGGAAGAAAATGTGACTATAGTTCTTTTCTTACACCGATTACCTTCAAAGTAAAGGCATTTTAAAAGGAAAGGAAAGATAAACCTCTGTTGATGAGGTGCCACACTGTTCTCATTTTGTGCATATATCCTGTAAGAAATATTATTCAACCCTATTGGATTATGCTAATAATTTTGCACCTGCATATATAAGATTGGCCTAATCGCCCCTGTACATTTTACGTCTCATCATATTTGCTTTAAATGTTGCATATAGTAAGAATAAGAATTTGTTGCAATAGAGAACATTTTTCTAGAATTGGAATTGGAATATCTGTACCATTTTCTAATTTTACTTCAGAGCAACAGAGCATGCTTGAAATATAGAATTGATAATCAAATACAAATTATAAAGAAACATACTGCATTATCAAGAGATATTACAACCTAAAATGGCATTCAAGAATCTCCACTGCTTCATTATTTTGTGATAAGAATATACCATATCATAGTATAAACTGCTTCTTATACATGTCAAACAACTCGGAGGATGATAATTGTGCCTCCTGCAAATCCAGTTACAAACAATTTTGTAGCATCAACTTCATATTTAATAGTAAAAATAGTATTCTATCATATGCAACTTACGAGTGTGTGAGAGTATGAATAATACCTGTTTGATGCGTAGGCCAAGAAGTCTATTTAAGAGTGAAGCAATTGGTCCATTTAAAGTAACTATGCCTGTTTTAGTCCCATGAATGGTAGAGCGCATGGTACTAAGCATGTGACCATAAGTCAACCCAGGTTCATTTTGCACTGTTTGTATGAAACTATAAGTCAAGGCACCTGTAACTTCTTTGCCACTTAAGGCCTATCTATACCAAACAATATAAATAAATTCATCAATCTCTTTCTCCGTGTTTGGATTGCTGTTTCATTTATTATAACAGCAATCCAAACATATCCTAAAACAAGAAGAAAAAAGATATAGAAAGGGAAAAATGATTACTAACAGAGGTATCTACAGAGACTTGACCATCTTCACAAGCTGAAATACAAATTGCTACCCCTCCTTTTGTGTCTTTATAATTTATTGAACTTCTATGATCCTCCCATGTATAATACCCTTCCCTGTTAATACAAACTCAGTTCACAAGAAAAGAGTAAAAACACTCAACACTCACTAAGTAATCATTATTCCTAAACTGACCTGTTCATCTTGCACACAAATGATAAATCAAGAACATTCCCACTGTGACATGCATCAATAATGGCATGAAGTTTAGCACCAAATGGTAGTGGTCTAACAATTGTTCCATTAATCTCATCATTCAGTATCTTCCCCCTGAGCTCATGATCAACAGGACTAATTGCATTATTATACCTATAGCTATGATCAATCTCATTCATGTTGACTTCCTGTGTGCCATGTCCTGAGTAATGGAACACCAGTGAATCCCCTGATTTGCTACCCTCAATCAGCCACCTTAAAGCCATTTGAATGTTATATTTTGTTGGGATTTTCAGTGGATTTCTCTCCTCCTTATCATCTGCAGGTAAGTTCTCAATGTTCATATCTAGAATAAAGAGATTTACATTGCTTATATATAGATAGCACTGATAGATCAGAAACCTGGTTCATAAGAAACACAGACAAAGAGAACACAATGTTCTTATAAAGTATGAGAAAGGTGTTAGGACCTGTGAGCATGAGAATGGAGTCACTTGGAAACCCAAACTCCTTAATCAGAAAGTATTTCATATACTTTACATCATTGATGGAGCCCTTAAGCCTGTAACTCCTCCCATGGTAGCAGATTCCACACAGAACTGCCCTTTTTGAGCCATATGGAGAAGGAGGATTCAAAGGGTATGAAGGCCTTTGTGGCTGAGGCAGAAGATAGTACCCAAAATGATTTGTTCCATAATTACCTGAATTGCTGTTAATTGCTGAACTAGTTGTTATAGTATTCATGAAGCCTCTAAAAAGACCTGCAATATGATTAAGAGAGTTGTAGGCTTGATTCATGGGACCTGTGGATTGAACATGTGTGATGCCATTGCACATTGAACATTTAAAGGCTTGGACCTCTAGTGGAATAAATAGTAGTATTCCACAATGGTTGCACCTTTGTTGTTTACTTGCCATTGTAATATTTTGCTTTTCTTGTTAGAAGATATGATGAATGGTAGAAGCAATGAATGCAAAAATGATAAGGAACAGTTTACGTAAAGTGTACATAAACTTCAGCTAACTCTGTTTTGTTGGCGAGTCAGATGAAGAATAGGATTCTGATGACTTTAGCTAGTGGAGAGTGAATATCTTGACTTATTTGTTTTTTTGTCTTTAGACAATTATTGTAAAGAAAAAAAATGTAAAAATCAAAGATATGCATGAACTTGCAAATTGCAAATATATAACTTGTATCCTCATGGCCACATTGTGAATATTGTTGTAGAAACATCAAAATTTTAAGATGATGATAAAAGAGGATCCAGCAATATGCATTAGGTTACTTTTACTTATATATGAGTTCAAAGGAAGTATAGTCATTATAGCACAAGCTAAAGAAAACATTAACAAATAAATATGTAGTGATGGAATCCAACCTGTGCAATAATTTTACTGTGAAAGATATGGTGCAAGATGCTGTTATTGCACGATCTGCTTCTGTTAATCTTTTTAATTTCGTCATGCATCTTTGCTAGTAGACCCCTATAAGTAATTCCAGCTGGATAGTGTCTACTTGTTTTTGTCAAAAAGATAAGTCAAAACACCGTTCATCCCTTCCCACCAAAAACCTATGTATATAGGTTCGCCATAACCAAGCAATAATGGGAATACAACTATGAGCACGCACAGACACTACTAACCCATATAGCCTACATGTAAAAGATCAAGAATGGTTCTACTATGAAACTCCACAGAGAACCGCATGCATGTTAGATCTTCTTGGCAGAGATGAGGGAAAGGCTATTGAAACAGAAGATGAAGACCAATCTATGTAGCACAGACATCTCTGAAAAATGGCGTGTCCGTGTCGGGGTCAAACATCTACATCGACACTTGTGATTACATTTGATTTATTCATATTTTCAAATTAATACAGAAGTCTTGTTTGAGATGTCCATGCTTTGTAGTGACCAACCAAGCAAAATTTCACTTTTGTTTGAATTGTCAAATTTGAACAATTTGATTCCAATTTTTTCACTGGACCAACCAAGCAATTTTCCCTAGACTTCTTATGTCGCAAAGTTGAATTACAAACATTACATGAAAAGCAAAAACAACCTTTGCAAGTTTATTTTGTGATGAGAACTGCAAATGTTTATGCAAGTATTAGTGCAACCATGTATATCAGTGTTAGTTGTGTAGAGCAAGCAGGTACGGGTACAGTACCAGGTGCGGATACTGGTATCGGTACATATCGGTACATGATACGGTATTTTTAAAAATATCAAGTTACGGTATCAGGTGCGGGTATTATCGGTACATATCGGTACATGATACGGTATTTTTAAAAATATCAAGTTACGGTATCAGGTGCGGGTACTAGTACTGGTACATGATATGACATTTTTAAAAATATCAAATTACGGTATCAGGTGCGGATACTAGTACCGGTACATGATACGACATTTTTAAAAATATCAAGTTACAAATATGTTAATAAGAAATATGAATTTTTTATAAAATGTACGAATAGTGAATTGAAGTGTTATGTGTGAAGACATAAAGTCATATTTGTTTTGGTAGAAAGAAAATGTCAATGTAATAAGAATCATTGCTTTCTAAGATGAAGAGAATTTTTCGTAAAATTCACTAAATATTTAATTACTTATTATAGTATATGAGACTCTTATGAATAAAGAGTTCATAATGTAGTTTTACAATCATCCCATAATCATTTAAGAGTTTGAATTAATTATTTCTTCTCATTCCTATACTCTTTTCTCATATTTTAGTTGTGTTATTATTATTTCATATTATTCTGATATCCAATAGTGGTATCAGAGCATTTGGTGTTGGTCCATATTCCGTTGCGAATATTGTTCACGGTTACTATTCATACGTGTTATTGTATACTTTTACAGTGATTGTTAACGTATACCAGATTTGTTCCAGTGTGCGGTAAAATATATACAATACTGTCCACGTATACTTTGTTATTCATGGTGAAATTGTGCAAGCCGGTTCAATTGAAATTAACATGACGGCAAAATTTGAGATTGAGAAGTTCAATGGGAGTAATTTCTCCCTGTGGAAATTGAAGATAAAGACAATCCTGAGGAAGGATAATTGTTTAGCAGCAATTGAAGATAGAACCGAGGGAATATCCGACGAGAAGTGGAATGAGATGGATAGCAACGCTGTTGCCAATTTGCACTTAGCATTGGCGGATTCAGTTTTGTCTAGCGTTGCCGAAAAGAAAACTGCAAAGGAGATATGAGATGTTCTCATCAAATTGTACGAGGTCAAGTCACTGCACAACCGCATTTTCTTAAAGAGAAGACTCTACACTCTTCGAATGAGTGAATCTACATCTGTGACAAATCACATCAACACTCTAAATACAATGTTTGCTCAACTTACATCGGCAAATTTTAGCATAGTAGAAAGTGAATGTGCAGAACTTCCACTTCAGAGCTTACCAGATTCATATGATCCACTTGTCGTTAACTTAACAAATAATAATGTTACAGACCATCTATACTTTGATGATGTTGCCGGAGCTATTCTTAAGGAAGAGTCCAGGCGTATAAATAAGGAAGACCGTCAAGAAAATTCAAAACAAGTAGAAGCTTTGACAATGACGAGAGGCAGATAAGTGGAACGTGGCCCTAGTGGGAGCCAAAATCATGGTAGATCAAAATCTCGAAGTAAGATGAATGTGAGATGTTACAATTGTGACAAGAAAGGACACTTGAAAAGAGATTGTTGGTTTAAGTAGAATGGTGAGAAGTCTTCTGAGGCAAGCTCATCTCAAGGATGTATTGTCAATATCTCTAATGATGGAGAGATTCTATATAGCGGAGCAACACCTGGTTCCAAGGGTAGTAAACAGCTCACTAGCGTTTGGATAATTGATTCAGGAGCAACATGACACACGACTCCTTGACGAGATTGGTTTTACACTTATCAACCTATCTCAGAAGGATCAGTGTTCATGGGAAATGATTACGCCTTAGAAGTTGCTGGTGTCGGTACTGTCAAAATAAAAATGTATGATGGTACAATTCGCACAATTCAAAAGGGATGACATGTGAAAGGGTTGAAGAAGAATTTATTGTCTATTGGATAATTAGATGACCTCGAGTGTAAGACCCGTATTGAAGGTGGGATCTTGAAGGTGGTGAGAGGTGCTCTAGTAGTGATGAAGGCAAAAAAAATTATATGCAAATCTATATATTCTTATGGGAGAGACCTTTCAAGAGGGTGATATGTCACTTGCATCAACTAGTCAAGAAAACTCAACAACAATGTGACATCGCAAACTAGGCCATACGTTAGAACGAGGCTTGAAAATTCTTGCGGACCATGATCTCTTACCTGGGCTCAAATCAGTAAGTTTACCATTTTGTGAGCATTGTGTGGTAAGCAAACAACATAGGTTGAAGTTTGATAGATCAACTACTAAGAGCAAACACATATTTGACTTAATTTATTCTGATGTGTGGGAGTCACCGCAAATGTTCTTGGAAGGAGCAAAATATTTTGTATCATCCCATAATCATTTAAGAGTTTGAATTAATTATTTCTTCTCATTCCTATACTCTTTTCTCATATTTTAGTTGTGTTATTATTATTTCATATTATTCTGAAATCCAACATTAGGTTCATAAAAAAACTTCACTATAAAAAATTGAAAAAACAAAAAAATAATGTTAAGATACAATAAAAAAATTAAAACACATAATCTGCTATATAAATATTTGAAAAAAATCATAAATTTCGTTTAAAAGTGAATAATAAAAAGTACACGAGTACCGGGTACGGATGAGGACTCGTACCTGTATTTTACTATTTTAAAAATACCTATGCTTCATAGGTATGTAGCAGCATCAAGAGAAATGTATGTTAGGACTATTTTAAATTTGTGTTTTTATATAAACGCGTTTTAAAGTCACATTTCATTTGATGTGATACTTTCAATATATCAACTTACATCTAGGATTTGGTCGATGGAACTTGATCCGAATGATCGTGAATGATCCAATGGACATTGAATATACTCTAATACATACTGATTTATAAAACAATATATACCTTCTATGTATAAACATGTTTTATATATTATATTTCATTCATGTGATAGTGAAACTTACAAATCGAGTGGAAAATCAGAATATGTGTTTTGGATGGTGTATCTCAATTGTGTCCAATTAAAGATATGCTTTTGTTCGTTGTTCTTTCAAATTTAAAGAAGCAACAACCAGGTACCCTTCACATTTAATATCTTTAGTTGCCCCAAATGTGTATTGTTTTCTTTGATTTTACAACAACAAATTTTTTTGTTTCTAAAGTATCTTGCATTTCAACTCGGCTTGAATCTTGGATTCATAGAGTAACAGACAGTGACCAAAATAGAATATAGAGCAACTCCAGCTCCAATGTAAGATGTGTAGAGGAAAATATTTATAAGATTCATATTTACATGTTCTAATTTCTACGCAACAATTATTAGTTAATTCTCTAAATTGAGAATAGACAATACACTATGTCTAAAGATATTATCTGTTTCACAATTAAGTTAAATCGAGTTGTAATAATTATAGTATTCATAATTTGGAATTAGGGTTGAAAATGAGTCGAGTTGAACTCACCTCAGCTCGACTTGACTCGTTAAAAATTGTTCGAGTTTGATACGAACTTTTTTTTTAAGCTCAAACTTAACTCGTTATAAGTTCACGAACAGTTCGGTTCAACTTGTTAGGTTCATCTCATTAGGTTCAGCTCACATGATTCACGGACTTAAAAACTATTTTTTAAAATTTATATATTTTTTAGTATATTTGATATTTTAAATAAATATATATTTTTAAAATAAAATATTAAAATAAAATAAAAATTATCATATTGAAATTTGACTTTATCTTCGAAATCTACTAATTCAAAACCTACACAACTTTCAAGAGATACATTTGAGAGTCTAATTCAAAAACTACTAAATTGAAGATTAAATTTGTCTAAGATTTGGAGTAAATATTAAAACCTAATCTTAAAGACAGTATAATTCTTCTCATATGTAATCGAGTTGACTCATGAACCTAACGAGTCGAACTATGTATAGTTCAAGTTTAGCTCATTTAGTTAACGAACTTAATTTTTCGCTCATACTCAACTCATGTGGTTCATAAACCTAATTCAACGATTTAATTGTCGAATCGAATTTCAAACTATTTTCGAGTTGATTCAATTCATTGTCAGCCCTATTTGAAATTCATTACACATTTTCCAATAGATAAAAGCATTAGGCCTAAATTTAATTGAATAATAGTAGATAGACAATTGCATAGATTAGTACAAAACAAATTACATGATTCAAACAATTCAAAATAAAGTCATCCAAAGACATATTCAAAATTGAGTTTAGCTATTATCCATTAGTCAAAAATGTTTCCTCATGATAGAATTGAGTTTAGCTACTCATAATAGAATTATCTGCAGTTCAAATCTAAACCAATTCAAATAAAAATTGTAAATTGATTAAAAAAAATTAAAAATCGTAAAAAATTGAAAATTATTGAATGTGTTTGAATATCATTTTATAAAAATTGATTGGTTCGGATCGAATTTCAGATTGATTTTTTAAAACCGATCCAAACCAAATCGAACCGTATGTATATATTTTTATACTTATTTATTTTTTATTAGTATAATACGTTGTGTTAATTTATTATTAGATTATACTTTTTATATAAAATACTATTTATTAGTTTGATTTAATTTATTAATTTTTATTATTTCATTTGTTTCAATCATAACTGATCATTATCATTTTGTAATATTAATTTTTAATAAAATATATGTTATATATTATTTAAAATTTATTATTTATCAGTGTTTTTACAATAATAATAAAATTATAATTTGTAATTTGGATATCCAAAAAACCGATCCAAATTTAACTGTAGAAAATTGAATTGAATCGGGTCAAATTGAATTTTTTATATACCGTTTATTTCAATTATTATTATTATTATTATTATTATTATTATTATTATTATTATTATTATTATTATTATTATTATTATTATTATTATTATTATTATTATTATTATGCATTAAAATTATATTGTTTAAATAAATTTTAATTAGTTTGTTTTCTAAAACAAATTTAAGTTTTGTGATTTTAAAGTTACAAGTAAAGAAACTCATTCATGATAGATACCATAAATGTAAGAGTTGCTATTGTTGCTTAACGGAGATTAATTAAGCTAATTATGAGATTCTCTTGTGACTATTTATTGTTATTGAGTCAATATTGTTCGGTTGGTTAATAAAAGTAAAAATGTGGAAATAGTCAAAATATTCATTTTTAGTGAATATTGTATTCCAATGCAACTAACCATAATATATCTGGTGTCTAATATACTATTATTTGTCTTTAATATGTCATTGATTGATTAAATATATTGGCAAAATAACTTTTTTAGTCCCTTAATTTTAGCTCGGGGTCCAGTTTGATCCCTTAACTTTAAAAAAGTGGCAAGTTAGTCCTCTAACTTTTAAAGTGGTGTCACATTTATCCTTCCGTTTGTTGTCGTTAGTCAAAGTTTGAAAACAATTGCCACGTTTGTCCAGGTGGACTTGATGTTGTTGACGTGGATATAAAATGTCTTAAAAAAAATCCCATTTGAACTGACTTTCCATTACCCAGAAGATAAGAGGATTGATGGTAGGGGTAAACTCAACGAAGGATTGAAGACGATTCAAGGAGACATTATCAAAAGGTTAGTTCATTTCTCTCTGATTTAGGGTTTACAAATCTCATAGGAAAATATCTGCTAGAGGTTCATATTTAGAGTTTATGTAATTTTTTTTAGTGTAAACTCTAATTATTTAGATAATATGATTAGGTATCATGGATGAATACATAACTATCAAAATTCATCATAGTAGTGAGTTCACCGATGAAGGTCGTAGTGTATATGAGAATGGAGTAGTAGATGATTTGAGAGTAGATGTAGACAAATGGAGTTATTTTGAGCTAGTTGGTGTATCGAAAGACTTGGGTTATAGGGAGTTTGAAATATATATTACAAGGACCCTCAATTTGGGATGAATGCACTTGTTAATGACAATGGTGCTTTAGAAATTGCAGATCTTTATAGGGTGCACCAAAATGTTGATATTTATATTGAACACACCTTGTCTCAACCTAACTACTGAGATGTTGTTGTTGATGAAGTTGATGAAAATGGAGGAGTTACTTAGTCAACTGCATGATGAAGTTGTGGGAGTTGAACAAACCACCGTTGTGATGGAGGAAGGTGATGTTAGAGTTGATCAAGCCACTGTTGGGTTGGAGGAAGGTAATATTGGAGTTGATTAAGTGAATCCTGCAGTGGATAAACATACTGTTGGATTTGAGGAAATTAATTTTGGAGTTGAACAAGGTAAACCTATAGGGGAAGAATGTAATGTTGGAGTTGAAAAAGGTAAACCTGGAGTGAATGATGACTTAAGTTTATCTTTTGATGGTAGTGAAGACGAGGACTACAATTATGATAGTGCACAAGAAGTGGCTTTTGTGGACGAGTCTGATGAGATTGAGGAGGATGAACTTGATACCCTAATTGGTCATGAAAATGATGGTGATGGAAAAGTCCAAGAACATAATGATAAGTCTTTAGAAGATAAAGGGAGTGACAATGACAGTGAGGACATGTAAAGTGGCTGTGACAATGATGATAGTAATGGAGTTCTAAGAAAAAAACATCCAATTTTCAGACAGCCAAAAGACACGTCAGATTACAAGTGGAATGTGGGAATGTATTTTAGTTCAAAGGGTGATTTTAGGGAAGCAATAACATCTTATGTTGTGCAAATGGTAGAGACCTAATGTTTGTAAAAAATGAGAGAGTTAGGGTAAGGGTTAGATGTAAAATTGGTTGTGAGTGGGAGGCTTATTGTATCAAGTTGTCAAATGAAGACACTTGGCAATTCAGGAAAGTAATTGACAAACATAGTTGTAGTAGAGAGTATAGTGTGAAGCTGATAAGTACAAAGTGGTTGAGTAAAAGAATTCAGAATAGCTTGAAAAATAATCCAAGATTGAGTATAAAGGATATCAAGGAGAAGGCACAAAAAAAGTGGAATGTTGGGGTCAATAAAATCAAAGCTATAAGAGCAAGACTTGCAGCTAAAGATTATATTGATGGTTCTTTTTTGGGAGATTACACAAGGGTCTATGACTACTATCATGAACTGTTAAGAACCAATCCAAGGTCAACAGTTAAGATCAATGTTGATCCTGTACAAGAAGGTGTTGAGGATCAAATACCATATTTTAGAAGGCTTTACATATGCTATGCTGCGTGTAAGGAAAACTTTAAGTTGTGGAGACATGTAATAGGTCTAGATGAGTGCTTTCTCAAGGGGTTGTGTGGAGGGTAGATTCTGGCTGCCATAGGGAGGGATCCTAATGACCAGATGTTTCCCATAACATATGCAGTTGTGAAGAGTGAAAACAAGGATAGTTGGACTTGGTTTTTAGAGCTGTTAATTGATGACCTTGGAGGCAAAGATCAATGTCTAACTTACACCTTCATCTCAGACCAATAAAAGACAAGTTTTTCATTTATTCTTATGGTTTTATATTTTTCTGTTATGCTATATTGTTATGCTATATTGTATGTTATTCTACATTGTATGTTATGATATTCCAGGGTCTGCTACCTACTACGGATGAGCTATTGCCAAGGGTGGAGCACATGTTTTGTGTTAGGCACATCTATAACAACTTTAGAAAGAAGTTTTTGGAAAAGATGTTGAAGGACATAATATGGAAGGCTGCCAAGTCAACATACCCACATGCACGGGAAAGAGAAATGAAGGGACTGAGGGCCATCAGTGAAGAAACCTTTAAACATATGATGAAGACCCCACCAAGGTTTTGGAGTAGATCTTACTTTAGAACTGAAAACAAATGTGATGATGTTGTCAACAACATGTCTGAATCCTTTAATAGTGTCATTCTTGATGCAAGGGCAAAACCACTAATCACTATGTTGGAAGACATCAGAATATACATGATGGAGAGATGGGCAAATAACATAATGAGATTTGGTAATTTGGATGAGAATGATATATTGCCCAATATTAGAAAGAAACTTGATGTCACAAGCACATACACCAACAACTGGCTAGTAAGGTATGTAGTATCAGCATACATTAATTCTTTAGGATGTCTATAACATACAATCCAAAAATGTGACTCATATATTCTATTTGTTTAATTTTTTAGGATGTCGGATGAACATATATTTGAAGTAAGGAACTTGGAAAATCAAGCTGACAAATTTGTTGTGAACCTGAAAGATCATATATGTTCATGCAGGAGATGAGAACTCACAAGACTCCCATGTGTTCATGCTTTGTCTGCTATGAAGTGTAGGAATTTCAAAATTGATACTTACACTCCAGATTATTATAGGGTTTCAAGGTACAAGGCAGTTTATAAGCATGTGATCTACCTTGTTAATGGATCAAACTTGTGGGTTAAGACACTATATCCAGATGTGCAACCACCAAAGTTCAGGAAGATGCCTGGTAGACTTAAAAAGAGGAGGAACCTAGAATAAGGTGAAATTGATGGGTCTGATCACAAATTGAGAAGAACATGTTTTATGGTGAAGTGTAGTAGGTGTAACACAACAACTCAGACTACTCAACAATCAGCCCAACCCTCTCATACTCCAACTCAGACTGCCTAACAATCAGCCCAACACACTCCTACTCCAACAACTCATCCTACTCAACAACCAAGTCAACCCTCTCAGAAGACAACAACACACACTGCTAAGAGAACTTCTACTCAATAATCTAGCCAAACATCTTAGACTTCTAAGGAAAAGGCTGCTCAAAAGACACATGGACCTGCTAAGGGCAAGACACAAAAGTTGTCTGTTAGGAAGCCAACAAGACCTTTTGTACCACTTAGGCCTACAACTAGGTTGAGTTCTGCCAATAATGTTGTTGGCCCACTAACAAGGAGGTCTACTCCAACAAAGAGGACCATGCTAAAGAAGAACCTCTAGATATGATTAGGCTATCATGTCATGTGAAATCACTTTATGTATTTTGCTGTATAATTAGTTTATGTTTTTTTGCTGTTGTTTAGAACATGTGTATTATAAGTTTATGTATCCTGCTGTTGTTTGAAACATGTGTGGAATGACTTTATGTATTTTGTGGAACATGTGTATCAGTTTGTAGACCTGTTATGAAATGGAACCTGTCATAATGTTGTGTTAAAAGCAGAACCTATTTATGGACCTGTTATGAAATAATTAGGCTATAATGTTTATGCACCTGTTATATACTTTATGTTAAAAGCAGAACCAACTTATAGGTCATAATGTTTATGAACCTGTCATAATGTTGTGTTAAAAATGCAAACCAAGTTAAAAACACTTTGACAGGTCTATAACAGACCAAGTTAGCATAAAAACAGAACATACCAAATAGAATTTATAGGTCATTGTATGTTATATAAAACACTTATAGGTCATTATGTGCTAAACTAATCTTTAACAAACCAAATATTTCATTCATGTAAAAATAACATAATCTTTAATAATGCAGACCAAGTTAAAAACACTTTGACAGGTCTATAAATGACCAAGTTAAAAATAATATTTGCAAAAAGTAAAATTAAAAGAATCCAACTATTACATTCATGTTGAACTGATACAATCCAAAACTAATACAATCTTTAACTGGACTTAAACCTTATTCTTACAAACAAAAGATAAGTTAATTCTCACAAACAAACCATAACATACTACTTCCAAACAAACCTTAATACCCTAACTAATTCTAACAACTAATACAATAATAATAATCACAAACATAAAATTCAAAATCTTTTTCCACTTCATGATATTCTTCATTTCACTTTCAAGTTTCATCAACTTTTTCCCTAATTCTTCATTCTCCATTGTCACTTTTTCAATGTCTTTTTTTGCTTCATGTTGATGCGGTAAAACAGCAAGTAAAAAATATTAAGTACCCAGTTTTGTCGTCTCCACAGGGATTAGTGCGATATGAACGCCATTCAACGACCTCTACATTTCTAAGCTTATTGTTCAAAAGTTTTGGTTAAAAAGGTTCAAGGAACCATAGATAAAAAAGAAAATATAAATTAAAACTGAAATATAAACGAAGCCTTGTTGGGATTGGATTTCATCAATTGATAACATATGCATTCTTCTGGTCAAGTTAAACACAACACAATCATTCGTCTAATACCCTTACATATCACCCATGACAAAGCTTATCTCTAACGCAGAATCGAGAGAACAACCATGTTGTCTCATTGGTGATCTCTCATCCAACAAAAACACAACACAGAGCATTAAAATCTGATACTCAAGCAAATGCTAAGCCTAAACCTATCTCTAGCATTTAGGACCTAACAGATAATCATCTTAGATCCAGATTTGAAGAGTATATCTCTATTATGGTTCAAATCAAAGATAAACAGATAAACAAAGACGACACCCATATCGGATAAACGATTGTTTCATATAAAACACAATGATCAGAATACGTACACACGTTTAACCCTTTTTACACGTATTCACCTAATCTGCCAAATGGTTGTGAACATCGTTCTTCATCACTATTATCACATACCCACATAATATCATATTGATCCTACTCATGCTACCCATGCTACTTAATCAACACAACACCAAAGAGGATAAAATGAATATCAACTACAAAACCATGTCAAAAGTTTATTCATTGATAGAAGAAAATATGAGATCAAAGATGTGAAAAGATTTTGTCAAGACCCAAAAATACATAATCAAAGATAATCAATCAATAGAGAATCCAAACTAGTTCACAAACATATATTAAATGAAATACATAAGGTATCAAAAGATTACATCCAAAACCCAACGAGAGATCAAAGATCTTACCTTCTCTCTCTTAGGGTTTTGTGTTTCTCTCTCTAAAATAGATGCAGAGAGATAAGTTCTGATGTTCAAAATGTTACAAAATGGAATTATTACCTAAAAAGCAAGAAAAACACTTAAATATTACATTCAGGATCTGTCATGTTCGCCTAGCGAACAAATCCTTTGCCAAGCGAACAATAAGTTAGGCACGTGAGGTGCCTCTGAACAGTCAAATCACCCTTGATACATTTCCAGATATTCGCTAGGCGAGCAATTCCTTCGCCTGGCGAAGCCTTCACTGCGACCTTTGCCTAGCGAATTTATGCTCCTTTCGCCCATGTCTCAAGTCTTAGAGTGTTCGCTAGAGCTTCGCTACCACTTTGCTTAGCGAGTCATTCGCTACATAGTTCGCCTAGAGAACTTCATGATATTCTGGAGAGAGCTTTGCTAGTAAGTTCGCCTAGCGAACTTGCCGTTGTTTGCATGCTGCCTTGGTTTCTTTGTCATATTTCTTGTGTCTTAATTTCCATTTGTTTTGTGCCTAATTCCTGCACAATAGCACACAAATCAAAGCTACCAAGAGATTTTCACAATATATTGCAAACCAAACAAAGCAAGAGTGGTTTTCAACACTTTCTTGACAAAAATGAGTGAAAGATGCCAACATTTGATAGATCAAATAAGTGAAATTTGGCATCTAACACTTCAGCAAGTCCCTTAGTTACCACACCCAGCCTATGCATCCAGAATTGCTCCTTCTCATCACCCACCTCCTCACAAAACCAATCAAAGAAATCACACCCAGCTTGCATACCTCCTTAAAATTTTCATTGTTTAGAGGTTACTTACAAATTGAAATTTAAACATAATTTATTAACAAATTCAAAAAGCTTGCATACCTTATAATTTGGACAACCCCATAAATTTCCCCCCATATTTTTAACAGTAGTTGCCTTTTGAAGAACAACTATGTCTCCACAATGGCATATGGGCTTCCCTCGTGACCTACTACAAACATCAGAACCTCCACTATCCTGTTTCAACATGGAGGACGAACAACCAGATTTCATGCTTTCCAAAAATAAAAACCCTAGGTTAATTTTGGGATTTGGAATTGGGAAGGAGGAAGGAGAACGAAAAAAAATTAACAAACATTATGGGAATGGGAAGGAGGAATGAGAAGGAAACAACATGATGAAGATAACTTGCCAAGTCATCTGCCACGTACACAAAATGAACGGACGTTTGGGGACAACTAACAGTGAGGACTCAATTGACACCATTTTAAAAGTTAGAGGACAAAGTTTCCACTTTTTAAAGTTAAGGGACCAAACTGGACCCTGAGCTAAAGTTAAGGGACGAAAAAGGGTATTTTGCCAAATGTATTTGTTGCTTTGATCACTTAATAATATTGAATTTTTACACTGTGTAATATATCAATTAAAATAGAAATTGATTTTATTATAATCTAATGATTTTATGATACAATATTTTGAGATACTTGCAAATATTCCTTTTTTATTGAAGTTGACACTGTTTAAAGACAAAATTTATTAGGAATACTATATTGTTTAAGTTCATGACATGCTCATGATTTTTTTTGGTAAGAGAAATTTGATTCTTATGCAAGAACTTCTATAAATAATTGTGTGTGATTACCACCAAAGTGAGATCATTCATTTTAATTTATAAAAGTCTCTTTGTAGTTGGAGGAATGATTTTAAGTCATTACTATGATTATCTTTTCAAAGGTGGACAATTGTATGTAGAGATTGTGGTTAATTAAGGATATAGTTATTGGAGATGCTTGAGTCCAAGGGATTTATTTACCCAAAGGAGATAAATTTCTAAACTCAATGTATGCTCATTGAGTAACTTATTATTGAAATTTGTATATGAAGTTGTTGGGGGTGTTTTGATTTAGAGAATTTATCTACCCAAAGGAGATAGATTTTCGAACCCAATGTATGCTCATCGAGTAACTCATCTGAGGTTCTGACCTTGGTTGTAACCTGGGTTTTGCGCATTCCATCCAAAGGGGATTGTGTGATAATGTTGGCCTCTTCGTGATAGCTTATGCTCATTAAAGCTATATCTTGCCTTTATTATTTGTTTGTATGCATTCCTATTTTGTCTCAAGAATGACCTTCTCTATGAACATTTGTTCTGCTTCTATTGAGATCTTGAATAGATCTAATTTTAAGAAATGGAAGAAAGACTTAGAGTTTTCATTAGGGATTGCTGACCTTGACATGACATTGTGTAAAACCAAACTTGTGATCAAAGATCATAGTACACTTGAAGAGAAAGAAAAATTAGCTATGTGGGAGATCAGTGACCGACTTAGCTTGTGTGTTATGAAGAGGACAATTTCTGAACATCTGATAAGTGGATTGCCTGAGAAAGAGAATGCTAAAGAATATCTTACTGCTATTGGAGAGAGGTTTCAGGTATCTGATAATGCTAAATCTAGATGTCTAATGAAACAACTCATGGACATGAAATATGATAACAATGGGGGTTTCAGGGAGTTCATTCTTAAGATGGTTCATACAAACATTAGCGAACCCCTTTATCCCACTATTTGTGGTAATAAATATTTTATCACTTTTATTGATGATTTTTTCCCGATATGGCTATCTCTACTTGATTACAGAAAAATCAGAAGCATTTGAAAAGTTTAAAATCTTTAAAATTGAAGTTGAAAAGTAACTAGGAAATGTGACAAAAATGGTGTGTTTTGACTATGGTAGAGAGTATTATGGTAGATATGATTCTAGCACATAATGAATTGGAATTGCATCAGATGGATGTTAAGACTGTTTTTCTAAATGGTGATCTTAATGAGGAGGTGTACATGTAACAGACTGAGGGTTTTGTGTCATGTGGTAATGAGCATTTGGTTTGTAAATTGAGAAAATCTATTTATGATTTGAAACAGGCTTCTAGACAATGATACTTGAAATTTGATGATGTGGTGCCTTCATTGGGTTTTAAAGAAAATAAAGTTGATCAATGCATCTATCTTAAGGTCAGTGGGAGAAAATTCATTTTTCTCGTGCTGTATGTTGATGATATTTTGCTTGCCATTAGTGATCTTGGTCTACTTCATGAGACCAAACTTATGCTAATCAAGTTCTTCAATATGAATGATCTTGGTGAAACATCCTTTGTGTTGGGAATTGAAATACACAGAGATAGATAATAAGGTGTGCTTGGTTTGTCACATAAGGCTTATATTGATAGAGTTCTAGAGAGGTTCAATATGCAGAACTGTAAGCCAAGAGATATTCCAATTACTAAAGGAGACAAATTCAGTAAAGATCAATGTCCTAAAAATGAGAGATATAATTCAGTAAAGATCAATGTCCTATTATGCACTATAATTGACATTGCTTTCATAGTTGACGTCTTGGGACGATACCAGTCTAATCATGAGAATGATCATTAAATTTCTGTTAAGAAAGTGATGAGATATTTACATAGAACTGAAGAGTATATGCTTGTTTTTAGGAGAGCTGACAACTTGGAAATAGATAGGTATACTGACTCTGATCTTGCTGGGTGCGTTGATGATAAAAAAATCTATCTCTAGTTAAATTTTTATGTTGGCTGGAGGTGCGATATCATGAAAGAGTAAAAAGCAAACTCTTGTCGCCTTTTCTACTATGCAGGCAGAGTTTGTTGCTTCTTATGTTGCTGATGCTCATGCTGTTTGGTTAAGAAATTTAGTGACTGGACTTTGTATTGTTGACTCCATTGCAAAACCACTAAAGCTTTATTGTGATAACAATAAAATTATGTTCTACTCTAAAAATAATAAAACTTCTAGCAGTTCTAAGCATTTAGAATTGAAGTATTTGACAGTCAGAGACCTTGCAAAGAAAAATGACATTGTTGTTGAGTATATTGATACTGATTTCATGCTAGTTCATCCCCTAACGAAGGAACTTAGACCCATTGTATTCAAAAACCATGTTCAGATATGGACATTGTGAGTTCTTTTGATGTACTTGGTTAGTGGGAGTTTGTTCTTTATGTCATTTTCTTATCATGATGTATTTTATTTTAGACACTTTAAGTGTTAGATTTTTAAGTACTTTTAACTTTAAACAATTGATATTACAATCAATATTGTTATTATTATTTGTCATTGTTTGTTTATAAGTCAATTGTTAAAATTGGGACTCAGTGTCATTGGGACCACAATGCCTATGGTCGACACTAGTTTGGAGTTCGAGGTATGGTTATAATTTTGAGCTCGGCATCTTCGGGACCACTATACCAGTGGTCGATGCTGTATTGGAGCTGAGGTATGATTTTAAGCTCGGCGTTGTCTGGACTACTGTGCCGGTGGTCGACGCCATATTAAAGCTGAGGCATTATGGTTTGTAAAAACATGCAATTTCTTTGGCTTTAATGCATTTGAGAGAAATTGTTAAGGACCGACAAAGAAAATAGCAGTTGACTATTAGATCACATTAGCATGCTATTTTCTTGTCACACTCCACACTGATGACTAGTTGACAGAGTCCTTAGTATTTGTAACCACATAAGGTTTTATGTCAATGAAAGATATAATAATCGTCGTGATTCAATATTGTTTGACTTTTGTTGGATGAAGTCATATTCAGATACTGCACCTGAAATCATGCATTTTCTTAAAATGCGGCTGCATTTTAAGGAATTAGTCATTAACCCGAGAGTCGTTTTCAAAATGTATTTTAAAATAAAAATTATACAATCGATTTTGTCCAAGTGGGATAATGTTAGATTTATCTAACTTTCTATGGGCTATAATCAATTGTTGTTTAGTTTGTGAAAAACGGGTTAATCGTGATTCTGATGTGTTGTGAATCGGATACCTTATAACAAAGTATAAACGGTTTCTAAATGATCAAGAAACACACAAGGGTTAGGGTTAATAAAGAAGACAAGGTAAAACAACAAGGAACAACAAGGATTGGTTATTAAACTGCTATTCTTTCCTTTCTCTTAGAACAAGATTACAAGTATACAAGAATAACAAAATAACCTCTCTCCCTTGAAATTAGGATTTTATCTTCCTATTTTTCCTTATACCAAGATTGAGAAACTAGCATCCTATTTATAATAAAATAACACACTAACCTAATGGGATTTTTAACAATTACCCATTACAAGCTAACTTAGGGTACAAGCTAACTTAAACAATTGGGCTTACAAGCAAGGCCCAATTCAACATGCTAACAACCCTAGCAATATCAACTAATGCATGTTAGAACAGACTTCGACACAACATGCATTACTTGCGAACAGACTTCGACCATACTAGAGTTTGACCCAACATCTCACAAATCTCCACCTTGGATCTAACTCTATAACATCAAGAAACGAGCTTTCTTCATGCAGCTTTATTAACTGCATATAGTGGAAAAACTTGCAACTGGGCAACGTCTTTTCTTTTTCCGTTAATGTAGCGTCCATGGCTGCCTCACCCTTCAACGCTTTCAAACAACCCTGCTGAACCAACAGGACTTTCATCTTCAAGCGCCACAGACCGAAGTCGTTCACTTCGATGAACTTTTCAATCTCATACTTTGTTGAAGGCATCTTTTCCACGCTCACCGCACCAATTTGTTGTGAATCGGATACCTTTAAACAAAGTATAAACGGTTTCTTAATAATCAAGAAACTCAGAAGGGTTAAGGTTAACAAAGAAGACAAGGTAAAATAACAAGGAACAACAAGGATTGGTTATTAAACTGCTATTCTTTCCTTTCTCTTAGAACAAGATTACAAGTATACAAGAATAAAAAAATAACCTATCTCCCTTGAAATTAGGATTTTATCTTCCTATTTTTCCTTATACCAAGATTGAGAAACTAGCATCCTATTTATAATAAAATAGCACACTAACCTAATGAGATTTTTAACAATTACCCATTACAAGCTAACTTAGGGTACAAGCTAACTTAAACAATTGGGCTTACAAGCAAGGCCCAATTCAACATGCTAACAACCCTAGCAATATCAACTAATGCATGTTAGAACAGACTTCGACTACAACATGCATTACTTGCGAACAGACTTCGACCATACTAGAGTTCGACCCAACATCTCACATGATGAGAGTGTATATATAAGTCCTGTTATTAGTTAAGTGATCTCTTTTATAACTAATGGCTGGGTATTTGAAACCTGATTGGTGTGAGTAAAAGTGGGGGTTTTTAACCTTGAGTCCATAATAGGTAGGAACTAGGGTTATATATATTATATGGCTAGGTCCCCTCTGTAATCACAAGAATCAGAAACATAACTGACGGCTCCACAACTTGTCCCATTGAGAGTTGTGAACGGGAGTGTGAAATATAGAGGAAGATCCGATCATTCATCTTTTCAAAATTTTAAATCATGACTTCAACAAGTAAGTATTGATGTTCTAATTTCATATAATTAATTATTGAATATTTCCACTTAGATAATATTCTATTATATCTCCAATATACACATTCTTAAAAGCAAAATTTAAGAATATATCGAATCCAATTTCATATTTAGGTGTGGTATGTAACTTAGAAATCAAAGACTTATTCATACCTATAAAAATTTGCAATGATAATTCATGAATAAAAACATAACATTAACTGAAAAAAACAAGTATGTTATAGTAATCAATATATAACAAAAAGATGAAATAAGAATAACTTCAAATAAAGTGTTATAGGTAGGGATGACATCAAACAACTCATTTACATATCTGTCAAGTTCATTAGGTAGAAAGAAAGTTCACAAGGGTTATAGGTAGAAAGAAAGTTAATTTGGTTTTATTATAATGAGATTTTCTATGAGTGGATCGTGTTCTATTTGTGGATCCAAAAAAGGTTTTTGACCTTTGTCCGCTTGTTCTTAAGTATTGTTCCATGCTCGAGGGATCTAAACCATTTTTGTTTATTCGTTATTAGATAGGTAATGTTAATTTTACTAGGGTGGTTCAGGCTTCCTAGGGTGCCTATTTAGAAGCAAGGTGGATGGCTTGTTGTCTTAAGAATAAGTTGAGATCCCTAAGAGTCTCGTAAAAAGCTAGAAGTTTTTTATAATTATTTTTAAACAAGAAATGTATCATCTCCAAATTAAAGAATTCTAGTATGTAAGTTGTTGCTCCACTTGTAGTCATCATTTCGAAAGCAATATTTTACATCAAACATTTATATTTTTGCCTTTTTACTAGATCTCAAATCTAATTTATCCATATTACACTATTAACATATTAAAGTTGATGTTACGTGTAAGTTACATTAACTTTTATGTTTCATTCTTGTAAACAATTTAAATTATTTTAAGTAGATTTTTCATTGATATTAATCAATCTTAATGTTTTATGACAAATGTCTATAAAAATCTAACTAGAGTATCATGAGAGTGTTTTAACCCTCCTTAAAAAAAAAAAACTTATTTGCATTTTTCCACCCACCTACTAATATCACTTTTCATGTATTTAGTTATCTTTTTTATTTAGATGGATAGGTCTCTCATACGAAAAGAGATTTGCATATAAATTTCGTTTTCAACGTGATATTAAATTCCAACCGCCTAACAACATGCACGAAAAGAGAGAAAATGAAGAATAAACCTTTTGAGATTAAAAAGAAGAGTAGTTCAAGGTTTGTTTAAGTATAAAAACAACAAAATATTCCTGAGATTTTAGCCTCTCATACTTTTTTTCTATTTTAAATCATTTTTTACAGTTTATGTTTCATGCAGTTTTTTAAGACTTAATATCGTCAATTTATAAAAATAACTCACTAATTAATGACGGTGATTAGGGTTGAAAATGAGTCGAGTCAAACTCACCTCATTCCGACTCGACTCGTTACGAATTAGTTCGAGTTCGAGTTCGACACGAATTTTTTTTAAGCTCAAACTCGACCCGTTATAAGTTCACGAATAGTTCGGTTCAACTTGTTTGGTTCATCTCATTAGGTTTAACTCACAAGATTCACAGACTTAAAAACTATTTTTTTAAATATATATATTTTTTAGTATATTTGACATTTTAAATAAATATATTTTTTAAAAATAAAATATTAAAATAAAATAAAAGTAATTATATTGAAATTTAACTTTATTTTCGAAATCTACTAATTCAAAATCTACACAACTTTCAAGATATACATTTGAGAGTCTAATTCAAAAACTACTAAATTAGATTAAATTTTTCTAAGATTTGGAGTAAATATTTAAATATAATCTTAAAGACAATATAATTCCTCTCATATGTAATCGAGTTGACTCATGAATCTAACGAGTCGAGCTATGTATAGTTCGAGTTCAACTCATTTAGTTAACGAACTTAATTTTTCGCTTATACTCAACTCATTTGGTTCATGAATCTAGTTAACGATTTAATTGTTGAATCGAATTCCAAACTATTTTCGAATTGGTTCCGTTCATTATCAGTCTTAACGGTCATATAAAACCAAAGATAAATTTTACATGATTTTTTTAGAAAACCAAAGCTCAAACTTACATGATTTTTTTGAGAAAATATTAAAAAGATTTACGGACTTTAATTTCCTCTAATTAATGACGGTAAAAAAATAAAATATTGTTATAATTTGTTTTTAAAAATAAAATAATTGTAATTAAATTTTTAATAAATACTCTTAAAAAGCCTGTAATTATTAGGGATTTCAATTAAGCTCATCCAATAAATATTCGATAAATTATCTACATCGAGATAAAAATTTTCAAAATAAATATAGATATAGACCTGCACAATTAGTCAATAAAATAAGAAAGTATGGATATAATATGGATACAGACATTGGTGTGATTCTATTCAAGAAAGGTCATCAATAGTACATTTGGTGTGATTCTATTCAAAAAAGGTCATCAAGAGTACTTATACATTTTTCAAACAAAAACAAGGCTTCATAAATATTTTTTTCAAGGACCTTCACCATTTTATTCTTTAACTTTCCAATTACATATTCATTAATTTTACAATTCTTTTTTTTACAATTCTTTTTTTTAATTTATGAGTTAATAATTATGAATATAATATAGCAACACGTAAAACTGACATTTATAAATAGTACTATAAAATAATATTGGATTAAAGAATAAAAGGTGGAAATAATTTTTATCTAAAAAGTTTTTTTTTCTCGAGTTGTTATTTGATTAAATTTTTTTTTCATAAATGAGAATTCGTTAACGTCTCTTTTTTCTTCCTCTTTAACAAATTTTTTCACCCACCTTTTTTCAAACCATTCTTGAAAATGCTTTCCTTTTGGGTTGACTGAAGTGACCCTACACATAATGGACTCTGCCGCAGTAACAGGTGTCGTCAGGTCAACCAAAACTGCGACGATCTACTATCACAACTTTTAATCCATTTTAAGCCATTTTCACTCCATCCAAATGTGTGTACTCCTCGGCAGTTTCATAACTGTGACACAGATTATCTGAAGAAAATAAATTTTCTGTGTTATCTTTTTAGGTTTAGTGATGGTAGTACCGCACAAGAAGAAGGGTAATCAAATTTGGGAAGGAATTGAGAATTGGAAAGAGAAGATGAGATAATTTGGAATTAGGTTGGAGAGTTTAGATTATGATTTAATGCATTTGATAATGATGATATAAGCTTGGGGAAAATAGGTGTCTGAAATCAACGAATATAACCAAATTACAACATGGTGCAAGTTAAAAATTAATTCAAATACTTCTATCTTTTTTTGTTATTATTGATTTGTTTTTTATTATTTTGGTAATTTAACCAATAGTTATTCAATTTATGGCAGAGAAGTTTCATGCCGTTATTGTTTGGCTAATCCGAGATTATGATATTAAAGAATTTGAATGGTCTGTAATACTGTGTTACACTCAAATTGACAAAAGGTCTGTAATTATACTGCAGTTTGAGATTAAATATATACTTTGATGCTATTATATAAGTATACATTAGTTTGAAATTTGATTTGCATCAATTCCTAATAGGGCTTTTCCACATGATTCAATTTTTAACCGGAGAAATTGGGTCAGCATCATTTTGGATAGGGAAAAGATAAGGCTGGAAGATCTTTCCAACTGTTACTCTGTATAATCAGCTTACGATGTTTTATCAAAAACTGCAATTAGGTAAATAAAGCAATATCCAATAAATTCGCCCAATTTAAAGTGCTTCCATTTGATTTATATGAATAAGATTTTGTATCTTAGTCTTACCACTGCCTTTCCATAATGAGTACTGAGAGAATCAAACTAGATGAATAAGACCAATAATTTTTGAGTGCAGAATTGGATAACCTTTAATTTGTAAGAATAAGATTTGTTTTTAGTGTTTTGACATGTTATTCTCTCTTGTGATAACTACTTTCATATAAAAAATGATTTGAAGAGTATAAAAAATGATTTGAAGAGTACTGATACATTTTTCAAACAAAATTAAGGCTTTATAAATATTTTTTTCAACAAGGATCAAGGGCCTTCCCCATTTTATTCTTTAACTTTCCAATTAGATATTCATTAGATTTACAATTTTTTTTTAATTTGTGAGTTAATAATTATGAATATAATATAGCAACATGTAAAACTAACATTATCATGAACAAAAATTATAAATATTACTATAAAACAATATTGGGTTAAAGAATAAAGGGGGAAATAATTTTTATCTAAAAGCTTTTTTTCTCTCATTAATTGTTGTTATTTGATTAACTTTTTTTTCCATAAATGAGAATTCGTGAAAGTCCCTTTCTTTCTCCATCTTCAACCAACTTCTTCATGTTTTCCTTTTGAGTTGACAGGTCACTCGAAACTGCAACAGATGCTTTAGACCCCAAATTTTGAAGTCCATGTTTTTTTATTAATATAATAATATATTTTACACTTTTTAAAAAAAAATTAAATCATAATGTTTTCAAAATTTATTTTAAAACCTATGATATTATATCTGTTTTTAAAAATAAGTGTAAAACCATATTTTATTTTTTAAAACCTATGATGTTATAGCTGTTTTAAAAATTTTGATATAAATTCATATTCTTTTAGGTTTATTTTTTAAATTAGATTATGGACCTAGATTAATTAGGCCAGCCTTATTAGAGTTCACCTTATATTATACTCGTATAATATATATTTACATCATTTTTATTTTTATTATTATATAAACATTTATGTATATAAAATTTATTTAATATATCACTATTGAATTTATACATATTTTAATAAAAGTTTTTTTTTATTGCTTAACTCAACGATAAAATCTTTGATTTTTTTTTTAATATTTATAAAATTTTAAAATAACATAATAAACTGCAATCAATCAATTGTTTCTTTAAAAAATAAAAATGCAACGTAAATATATACCTATAAGTATAGATACAAATGTAAGTTACTATACAAGTATGGACTTAGATATATAAAAAAAAATTTAATTGCGAATACGACGTTGTCATTCCTAATTTTGATTCTTGACTAAGACACCTAAATTTCTTGAGTTGCACCTTGAGGGGAGATATAAAGAACTTTGAATCTTTACCTAAATTAGTTATTATCTGTAACATTGGTTCGATATTAACAAAATTGAGATCAAAAAACTGTGGGGTCATCCATTGGTTATCAAAATTGAAGCGTCATTCATATTTAGTGTCAACTGAATGGTTAAACATTAAAAAATTTTGTGTCAATTATATTGAAGAGTTAGTTTTAGTTTTAATGGTATTCTTAATTTTATTTGTGTGCACTTTTAATTTTATTTGAAGGTAGTGTTAGTTTCCATTAGTTTCATTCATTTATTTTACTTAAAAATGTAAAACGCTAATTTTTCAATATGGTTATTATTATAATAGTTAAAGTGTAATCTTTTGAAATCTTTAACGTAGATTATTAGTACATAGAGTTGTTAAAATTTAAAGTAATTCAAATAAAAGTTATAACGTAATTTTAAAGAACAATACATTTTTGTTAGAGACATGTCACATACTCATCTAAAATTTTAAGAGTCTATTTGATTCAATTGAAAAGAAGAGAAAATTTTATTAAGGAAGAGAAAGAAAATGGAGAGATTTTAATTATATATATATATATATATATATATATATATATATATATATATATATATATATATATATATATATATATATATATATATATATATATATATATATATATGTTTGATTTAAAATATGAAAGGGGAGAGAGGGGATATTAGTCATTAGTTTTAGTAAGCAAATCTTCATGTTACTTCTGTCCAAAGTGAAACTTAGTTCAATTTGTTTGCTCTTTTCATGACATATGTGATTCTTTTTTAGTTTTATAGTAGACTTATGTTCAATTCTTAGCTTGATTGGAAGATTCTCACTAATCTTCAATTATCCCATAAATAGTTGCAATCGATTTGCTTGGCATGCTGCTAGTGACCCAATAACATATTTAACTCCACAGCTTGATAAAGTAAATATCAAGTTACTTTTTAGAACACTATGAGAAGAATGCTCCTTGAAATATGTGATTATTTTTTAGATTTATGGTAGAATTATTTTCAATTTCTTAGCTTGAGTGGAAGATTATCATAGATAATAAATTGATATATAAATAATTGTAGTCAATTTGCTTGGCATGCTGCTAGTGTTGGGGAGAATTGGAAGTATTAATGAGACTAATATTTTAAGATTACAAGAGAGACACAATATCTTAACCTAAAATTTTAAGGTGTTAGATAAATGAATCATCTCTCTTATAAATCCAATATTTCGCTCATTTATATGTAATGTGAGACTTTAACCACTCACACTTGCACCAAACATTCTCCCCCACAAACGTGAGTTCTCCACATTCTATAACAAGATCCAACACTAAATCTAGCTTTCGTCCTCCCACAAACCCGAACCACGACTCTGATACCACTGTTGAAGAGTGTCTGAAAGAGTCGGGAGTACCAATGTGACCAATGGTCCAGGACGACAAGAGAGAGAGAGAGAGAGAGAGAGAGAGAGAGAGAGAGAGAGAGACCACATCTCTAAAGCAATTTGTGCAAATAATTTGTTTGAACAAACATGCATGTGAATTGAATGAAGTCGTCGCGTGAACGACAACAACGTAGAAAAAAACTTTAAATGAAGTCAGGTTGTGATAAATCATTAGGTAAAATGCGATAAATGAAATTAAACAAAGCAAAGTTAAAAATACATGTTTCGTTTAAGGAAGCAAAAAGACTAATAAAAAAGATTGAGTGCAGACACATACATGTTTCTCGCTTAACTGTTTCGCTCTTTGACTCGGGTACTCCAGTGGTATGGAGAGTATGTATGGAAATTTTGCAACCTCTGATTCCATGTATGAGTATACTATTTATTCTATTTACAAAGTAACCGTCGACGACAGTTAAGACCACTAAGGAACCCTTGCATTCATCCCACGTTCAACCTTCAAGTTTCCACTAGTGTGCATACGCGCCTTTCTAAACAATATCTGCTTGCAACCCACGTTGAGTGGTAACTACTTCCCGCTTCTTCATGAACCCTCGATGATAATCGCTCCAACATGCTGTCAACGCTTCTTATCAAGGACTCAAGACTTGTAAATTTACTAAGTGTTTTATATCACGTGGTTTTAGTCGACTAGTCCTTTTTATGGAATAAGGGCTTTTGCTGATTGTCCTTTCGAGATTTTGGACATGTTTTCCAGCGATCCGAGTCTTGAGGATTTATCCCTGAGAGTCTTCCAAACAATGTTTCGCCGTGTCAACAGCTTGGTCGATCCCTCGTCGTTAGTTTGTCGTCGACTTATCATTAATGTTCTTTAAAGACACTTCATTAATAATCTCTCACTGTAAATGTCTTCTCCTTGACATTCTTTGTTGACTTTCTAGTAGATAAAAAATATAAGTGTAATAGTACGTTAGGAGATAATATCATATAAATAACTAGTAACTGACCTGTGTGTTCGCACGAACATGTCTGTTCGAGGATTTTATGTTATGGACGCGTAATTGTTAATCAAATTGAAAAAAAGGTAAAATTATAAAAATAGATATGATTGAAATTAAAAATTTGTATTGGTAAGTATAAGAAATTGCTGTGTATTGTAAAAGAAAGAATTAAATTAATTATTAATATAAATTCAAATAGTGCAATGATGATTGAAAATATTAAACAAAAAATATTAATTAATAGGTAGGCCAAAAACAAATGAAACTAAAGTTAGATTGAAATAAAATAAAATTAAGAATTAGTTGTGTTAGATAAAGTATTATTTGTTAGAATTGATGTTATACACTTCACACTATAAGTGGTGATATATATGTAACAATAGTTAAAGAATGGAAAAAAGAAGTCAATACGGTTTTGGACGCACATTTGTTTGCAGACTGTCATAAAATTTGAAAGTTGAACATAGAAAAAAAAATTTAAAAATAATAGTAAATTTAAGTTGAAATACATAAATTAACTGTTTATGTTTTTTTTAACAAATAAGACAATTATGTTATAAGATAGAATATAATGGTCTATTATTCAATATTTGAATCAGTAGTAAAGTTGTGTCTGTTTAACAATAGTATTTTTTTTTTTTTGCATATATAAAATAATTTGAATCAAAATTAAAGTTGTCTCAGTTTATAACAATAATATTTTTTTTCGTATATAAGAAAGTTTGAATCAAAAGTAAATTTGTGCCTGCTTATAACAATATTATTTTTTTCGTATATAAAATAATTTGAATCAAGATTAAAGTTATCCCGTTTATAACAATAATATTTTTTCGTATATAAAAAAATTTGAATCAAAATTAGAGTTGTGCCAATTTATAACAATAGTATTTCTTTCGTATATAAAAAAATTTGAATTAAAATTAAAGTTGTGCCTGTTTATAACAATAGTATTTTTTCATATATAAAAATATTTGAATCAAAATTAAAGTTGTTCTCGTTTATAACAATAGTATTTTCTCTTGTATAATTTTTTTTAATCAAAATTAAAGTTGAACCCGTTTATAACAATAGTATTATTTTTTGTATATAACAAAATTTGAATTAACAATTTTTTTCATATATAAATATTATTTTTGTTTTGATATTATTTATATATATTTTTGAATCAATAGTAAAGTTGTTTCCGTCATCATTTAATATTTTGATCAATAACTTAATTTTCTCCGTTTCTTATAATTTCTATATTAAAAAGAATAAATGAAAGTTTTAAATAAATATTATTTTTCTAATTAGTTATAAAAATAATTAAAAATATCTATATATACTACACAAATATTTGAAGATATTAATTATTGAATTTAAATTTAAATACAATAAGATGGTAAAGAAGAGTTTTTATGTCAAAATGTGAAGTACATGCGATGTATGTTTAAATCAGTTATGACCAGAACTGAAATTAGAAATGCTATAGAATATTTATGCACATGTAACCATTTTTTAGAATTGTAAATGTAACATATGGCTGAACTTTATTTTGGTAATCACATTTATTTAGGGAATGGATTGACTAACTTTATTGTAGTGGTGCCTTTGTAATTTTAGGTTAATTTATGGATAATTGGATCATTATAATATATTATTTATTGAGAGGGAAATGTTTGTTTAGAGTGAGATAGACACAAAGGCGCCAAAGATACAATTCTGGATTAGGTCGAGACCTGTCTCTCAGCCGGCAGGTCCAACCCAACACTACGCTGATGAGGCCCAACAAAGCCCAATCCTCCTCTATCGAGCACGCACTTCAACAAGGCACCTTAGTCGGGCAGAGCATTATCTTGTCGGGGAGAGCTCACACGTTTTTCCACGTTCTCCTCGTGTACCCCACGCGGGGACACGTCATCAGACAACTACCCACTTCCGAAAGAGTTGGTCAGTCCACCTTCCGAAGATCACGGGACAGTTGATTCAAGGCGAAGACCACGTGCTGATCTTCCCTACGCCACGTAAGCCCTGACAGTTACTTGTGTTGAGTTTGACAATCCGGCCCAATGTAATGTAACCGTTGACCCCGTGCTAGAGGCACATTATAAATACCCTCTTTCACTAGAGGGTTAGGTATCTTATTCTCTACATCTATTTTCTTTGTACTTGCTCTTTCTGAAACTCCGTTACTCACTTAAGCACTAGAATACCTTGCAGGTACACCCCTCCTCCTCTACAACACCGGTGAAAACAGCAGCTCACGACGCGTGGTAGACTACTGATTCCTTTTTGATAAGGAACAACAAGGATTGGTTATAAACTGCTATTCTTTTCTTTCTCTTAGAAACAAGATTACAAGTATACAAGAATAACAAATAACCTCTCTTTCTTGAAATTAGGATTTTATCTTCCTATTTTTCATTATGCCAAGATTGAGAAACTAGCATCCTATTTATAAGAAAAATAGCACAATAACCTAATGAACTTTTTAACAATTACCCATTACAAGCTAACTTAGGGTACAAGCTAACTTAAACAATTGGACTTACAAGCAAGACCTAATTCAACATGCTAACAACCCTAGCAATATTGACTAATGCATGTTAGAACAAACTTCGACTACAACACACATTACTCTGACAACAGCATACAAACATACTTCGATCTCATGCTTAATTTCTGTCGAACCATAAGCTACCCTTCAATCATACTAGAGTTCGATCCAACATCTAACTTAAGAGAATGTCCGTATGATAGAGGAAGGAAAGTCAAGTAAAACTCCCATGAAAAGGAAACGAGATTTTAAAAAACCTCATGAAAATTATAATGGTAAAGGCAATAACAACTATAGAAAGAAAAATAAAGGAAGTTGTTATCATTATGGAAAATCAGGACACTTTAAAAATGAGTGCAGGCTCTTGAAAAGAGAGAACAAAGAAAAGAATTCAAAAGCAACAAAAGATAATCTTGATGTTGTCATCTCTGAAATCAAAATGATAGAAGATATTAATTCTTGGTGGATAGACTTTGGTGCTAACCTTCATATTTGCAAAAATAAAGAAATATTCAAGACCATCAATGAACAAAATGGTAGTGTTTTGTACATGAGAAATGCTTCTACTGTCCAAGTCAAATGAAAAGGATAAGTAGAGATTGAATTCACGTATAGAAAAATACTCACTCTTAAAGATGTATTTTATGTTTTCGAAGTTAGGAAGAACTTGATTTCTATATCTTTACTTAATAAGTATGGTTTTAAATATGTATTTGAGGAAGATAAATTTATTCTCTCCAAAGGGGGAATATTTGTAGAAAAATGTTATCTTTGTGAGAATATGTTCGTGTGTAATATTGTCAATAACAATAATAATTATGTGATTTCTGCTTATGTTGTTGAATCTTGTGATTTATGATATATGCGACTAGGACATGCTAATTTTAGAAAAGTAAATGATATGATGAAATCGAATTTAATTCCAACACTTGACAAAAATTCAAATTCATTATGATGTATGTGATTTACATGGTTGACCCGCAATTGGTGGTAAAAAGCACTTTGTCACTTTCTTGGATGATTGCACTTGAGTTTGCTATGTTTATTTAATTCACTCTAAGGATGAAGTCTTAGACAAATTTAAAAATTTTAAAGCATAAGTAGAACTTCAACATGAAACCTTCATTAAATATTTTAGGAGTGATAGAGGGGGAGAGTTCTATCATCCTAATTATTTTGAGTCCACTGGTATTATACATCAAATAACTGCACCATATTCCCCATAATAAAATGGAATAAAAGAAAGGAAAAATATAGTTTTTGAAGAAATGGTAAATGTCATGTTATCATATTCTAGTTTATCTAAAGGGTATTGGGGTGAAGCCATGATAATTGCATGTTATATATTGAATATAGTTCATAATAAAAGGAATAAGATAAACCCATATAAATTCTAAAAGAAAAGAAAACCCAATCTTAATTATTTAAAAGTTTGGAGTTGTAGAAAAATTGTAAAGGTGCCTGAACCAAAAAGAAAGAAATTGGGAGGAAGAGTGATTGAATGTGTATTTCTAGGATATGCTGAAAGTAGCAAAGCATATAGATTCATAGTTATTGAATCCAATGACTCTTATCCTATTAATACCATGATTGATTCAAGAGAGGCAATTTCTCAAGAGAGTATATTTACCTCAATTTGAAATTCCAAAGGCAATGTTCATTATGATGTTCAAAGTCTATAAAGTAATGTATCTAATAATGATACGTTGGCATGTTCAGAACAAAGAAGAAGGAAAAGAATCTGAAAAGTGAAAAACTATGGATCAAAATTCTTCATGTTCCTTGTAGAAGGAAATAATGATTCAATAAATCATTATGGAACAATTTTCTATAACCTAGAGAATGATCCAGAAACATTTGAAGAGGAAAATCTCAAGATTCCTCCTTTTAGAAAGAAGCTATCCAAGAAGAAATTGACTAAATTATGGGTAATAAAACCTGGAAATAGGTAGATCTCCCACTAGGATCAAAACCAATAGGTTGTAAGTGGATCTTTAAAATAAAAATAAAAATTGATGGTACCATTAAAAAATTCAAAGCTAGACTTGTCTCTAAAGGATTTACACAAAAATAATGAATTTATTATTTTGATACATATGCACGTGCTGCAAGAATTGCATCAGTTAGAGTGCTTTTGGCACTCGCTTTCATCTATAAATTTGTCATTCATTAAATGGATGTTAAAACTGTCTTCCTAAATGGAGAGTTAGATGAAGTGGTGTATATGAAACAACCTGAAAGGTTTGTTATCAAAGGTCAAGAACATAAAGTGTGTAAATTAACTAAGTCTTTATATGGGTTAAAATAAGCACACAAATAATGGCATCAAAAATTTGACCAAGTTATTTTGGACAATGAATACAAAATAAATAAATCTGACAAATGTATTTATAGTAAATTTAACAATGGAAAAAGGGTTATGATTTGTTTATATGTGGATGATATGCTAATCTTTGGCACTGAGTTAAAAAAGGTAGAAAAGACTAAAGCTTTATTATCCAAAATTTTTGATATGAAAGACTTAGGTGAAGCATATGTGATTTTAGGGATTAAAATCATAAGAGATCGTGAACATAATAGTTTATCTCAATCTCACTATATTGAAAAAGTTCTTAAGAAATTTGATCATTTTAATTGCAAAAATCCGTTTCTACCTCATTTGATCAAAATGTTAATTTGCAACCACATAAAGGATGTCATGCGGCACAACTTGAATATTCAAAGGTAATCAGATGCATGATGTACACTATGACTAGTACCAGACCTGATATAAGATATGTTGTTGGTAGGTTAAGTCGGTATACAAGTAATCCAAGTAAAGACCATTGACATGTTGTTAATAGAGTATTAAAATACTTAAAAGGGACGATCAATTATACTTTAACATATATTGGATATCCTTCGATTTTGGAAGGATATACAGATGTCAGTTGGGTAACTTATGTAGAATATTATGCCTCCACTATTGGATGGATCTTCAATCTTGGTGGAGGTGCAGTTTCTTGGGGTTCAAAGAAACAGACTTACATTGCCGACTCCACCATGGTTGCAGGTAGTAAAGATGTTGAATGGCTAAGAAATTTGTTATATGAGATACCTATTTGGCCAAAGCCTCATGTATCTATATACTGTGATAGTCAATCCACACTTCTAAAGCACACAACCAAGTATATAACAGAAAATCAAGACATATTGCTATAAGACATAACTATGTGAAGGATTTGATTTCAAATGGAGTAATCTTCATAGTATACGTAAGAACTAAAAATAATCTTGCAGATCCTTTGGTGAAAGGTCTGACAAAACACATGGTGTTGAAGACATCATTGGGGATGGGTCTTAAGTCCATATCTAATTGATCACCAATATTCGAAACTCAACTCACACTTGATTAAATCAAGTCTTGAGTTCAATGATGAAAGTACATTATTAGAGTGATTGAAGTACTTAATAATAGATACACCCCAAGGGGTAAAAAGTACTTAGACCATAAAAGTAAAGTGATAGGATGAGATTATTCTCTTAATAGATATATATCATATGTTTTCTGGAATGCTTATTATGGGAGCATTTCTGATATGATCTACCTATATGAGAATGAAGTGGGTCGCTTCATAGAGTTCAAGAGCTTGATTCTTAAATTCTCATGAAAATGATACATAGCATAGGGTCTTATCAAATGTGTCATATTTATATTTCTTTTGATAGTATCGAGATTTCATGTGTAAGTTTTGCACACATATTCTAATGAATAATTGGTTCAAAGCTTGTCTATCAATGTCTATTCGGGATGAGTGGAACCCATAACTTAGTAAGTATTGGTTCAAATCATAAGATACCAATATTTGAAACCATGATATTTCCATAATTATTATATTTAGTTATTTTGAAAATGGTGGGGGATTGTGAGAAAAATTTCTAAAATAATAATATATTGGATAATTATATTATTTGAAATAATGATATAAATATTATATTCAAATTTTGTGTCTAAAAAATTGGGTGGTTAGTTGAATAATTTTGTTATTTATTTAAATCTAAATAATTTAAAATGAAAAGTGGCTATTACCTTTTATTTAGGAACAAGTGCATCTTACCAACCAAACAATGCTAATTTTGTGCTGAAAATGTGCGATACCTCTTTTTATACATTATAATCAAAATGGTGCAAAACCTCTAAGAGATGTTTTCTGTTTCTAAACATATGTGAATTTTATTATAAATAAGAGGTTCTTGGCATTTGATTAAAGCATAAAAACTATTCAGTCTCAAAATTGTTTTGTTATTCTAAATCATCTTTCTCTTCTCTAATGCATGAGAGCAAGTAAAAGAAACATTCTTCTATAAAATACTATCAAAATATACGCTTAGAGATATTGTGCAATTCTCTTTAAGGATTCCAAAGTATTCTGCAGGAAATTCGCCAGTAAACTCTTTTGCATCCAAAGTACGAATATTGGTGGAAGAAAATTGTTCCTTAAGCTTGGTGTGGAAAAACACGCTTTGGAAATTTATCGAGTAAATTTATTTCTTAATTTTCATCTCCATTTATTCTTAGTTTTGCAGCAGCCCCAATACAAAATATCTAACATTCTTAAAGAATAATTCATCTTATCCAATGGTTGTTTTACTAAAAGAGATGACTTCTGACTTTGTGAAATTAGACAAGTTCGATGGAGACAATTTTTTCTGTTGGCAAAAATAAATGAAATTCCTTCTCACAATATTGAAAGTGTTGTATGTCGTTAACATTCCAAGACCAGTGGAAAATGAAGATGAAAAAATTACTGAAACTAGAGAGAGACAAAAGAGGGACAATGATGATTATATATTCATGGGACACATCCTTAGTGGTATGTGCAATTCGTTGTTCGATATTTATCAGAGTAGTCATTCCGCAAAAGAATTATGGGATAAACTAGAATTAAGATACATGCAAGAAGACACTATGTAATACCCCAAATTTTGCCCTAAGATTAGTCGATTCATCTCGCATTTCATTGCATTTTTGCGTTGCATGTAACCAGTCACTAACAAGTTTGTGTAGCCGGTTGATTTTGCAGGAAAAGTCACATTTGTGCGTTTTGGCTTATGAAGGGCAGAATAGTCATTTTATTCGCAACCGGCTATCAGTTTATAAATTTTGGGCCATTTGATATTGTAGATGTGAATCGAGGTCGAGGTTGTAATTGAAATTTAATCGTGAAGGATTTGAGCCAGTGGAATTAAATCAGTTCAATTCATTTGGATGAGGTTAGTCGGAAGAAGATGTTCAGTTGAGTTTAATCGACAGGTTGAATTTATTCTGATAAGGTTCTTCATTTGAATTGCCGGGAAAATTGATCGGAAGTGGTATCAGAGACGAGATTAATCGGATAAACGGGATGAATTTTGAATTAATAAAAAACAAATATAGAATCTTATTAGTGTTTGCATCTCATTTTAAAGTAAAAAATAACAAAAATAATTTTCATTTCATTTTAAATATTTTATTTCATTTTTTTGAAATATTGTTTTCATTTAATTTTCAAATCAATTTTATTTCATTTTAAAAGTTTTTTTCATTTCATTTTTAAATAATTCTATTTCATTTTTAAATATTATTTTTTATTTCATTTTTAAGTTGATTTTTATTTCACTTTTTAATATTGTGTTCATTTCATTTTAAAAACCAAAGCATACATTCTTTTAAAAATAGATTTTCATTTCATTTATATCAAAGTTAATTTACATTTACAATATCCAAAAAAAAATAAAAAAATCCCAAAAAGAATTCTAACTAATCTTCCGCTTCCGATTTCTTCGAGTTTCCAAACTTCCGATTTTTCGAACCTGCAAGTCAAACAACAAACGAACAATTTTATCAGTTAGTTTTTTCCGATACCCTTAGAGAATGTTCATCATTGGGTATGCCGGGAGGGTAACGGATTGCTCCGAAACCAACTCCCGACTCATTTCTGACATCTCGGCTAAAAAACCGGCAGATCCTGTTCTTATTTTTTTCGAGGCAATAGAGAGAGAAGAAAAAGCGCTTCCAGAAAAGTGGTTTTTAAAAGTGCTTATTGGAAAAGCAATAATTTGAAAAAGTGATTTTTTTCCAGAAAAGTGGTTTGCCAAACATGGCCTTAACAACAATTTTCCAAAAAATCCTCAGTCAACGGATCAAACCAACGTTCCTGAAAAATATGAGCAAAAAAAAGCCCTAGGTGAACAAGCGAAAGCGACGCTACCAGAAGACAGAGGTTCAGAGGATCTTGATGATCCATCATCATCACCTTTCGCGGAAGAAGAAGAGGAGGAAGTTTTGTTGCGAAAAGGACCCCAAGCGTTATCGGAGCACCACCGCGACCAGACTCAGAAGGAGGATTTTCTTCCTCATCTTCATCATCGTCACCCTCCTACAATCATCATCAACCTAACACCACAACCCGCCACCGGAAAAATCGCCATTGCCATCGAAACACAAAGATCATTAACTGTGAGCTTCTCTGCTATTTTAACGCTTTAACATCGTGTTTGGTTCAAGTAGGAAAAGAGGAGAAGAAGGCATGTAAGTAAAAGGAGAGAGAAGATCGAAAAGCTTCGTGAGGCCTCACATGGAGGAGCCGCCGGTGCCGTCACATAGGAAGAAGAAAAGAGGGTTATAAAAACCCTAAAGTGTGTTCAGCAAAGGAACATCTCCTTTTTATTCGTTTAAATTTCATTTTTATTTTATTATTATTATGGCATTTGGTTTTAATTGTAGCTGATTTAACGTTATATGCTTTTCTTTAATGTTTTTTAGTTTATTAATTTAGGGTAATTAGGGTAATGGTAGTATTAGGAATTAAATCATTTTTCAGGAGAAATATTAAAGTTAAAACTTTGTTAGTTTTAAAACAAACAAAAAAATCTAATTTTAGCATTTAAAATTAAAATTTTTTTTAGCATTTAAAAATAAAAACGTTTTAGCATTTAAAAAGTGAAACATTTTTTTTACACTAAAAGTGAAATTTTTTTCATAAAAATTGAAACATTTTTATTACAACAAAAAAAAAAAACAGTCTTTTCTTCATAAAAATCAAAAATCTTACAATTAAAACAAATTTTTTAAATAAAAACATTAAAGTTAAAATAATTTCCCCTTAAATGCCAAAATTAATTTTTATTTTAAATAAAAATTCAAAAAATAGAGCTTTTGATGTAGTCGTTTCGATTTTCGTCTAACCCTCATTATCTTGTTCGTTTAAGCTTATTACTATTTGCTCGTATTGTCATTTTTCAATTGTAATCATGCGAGACCATCGTCACAGATATTTATTCTTGCATTTTTGGGATTTGTAATTTACGCGAGTGATCGTCACGATGCTTCTTGCTTTACCGCTTTCCTTATTGTCATACTTTACTTCTGCCATATGATAATATTCGTTGTTTGCATTAAGTTACTGTTAGAGTCCTTCCGAAGGATTAAGTCTAACAATTTGACCGCCGAGTCAATAACCCTAATCTTTGACCATTTCAAAACCCTAAATTGCATAGGCGTCCCGCCGTGGACGAAAATACCCCTTTACCCTAGCATTAGGTCAAGGAGTCGCCGCACTCCATTTTAGGGTTTCCCGCCGTGGAATATTTAGTTAACCCTAATTTCAATTCAAACTATTTCAACGTAGAAATAGGAGTCACCACACTCCACGTAAGCGTGTCCTTAAGAAACGCTTACTCCCCTTGAAACCTTGACCATAGTCAAGATGTTTCTAACCTACCTTTCGAGGGGAACTACGATTACTCTGATTCCATCCCCTACCTCGGATACGTAGGCACAAGATGCGAATCTTGGCGAGTAAACTTAGAAATAACCCTTAGGTCTCTTTGTCACTCTATCCCTTAGCAATATACTTCAAGGAGATAATAAAATAAACAATAAAAAATTATAAGCAAAAGCACCTGTAGAGTACTACAGATGTTTAGGGTGCTAGTACCTTCCCTAAGCTTAACCAAACCCTTACCTAGGTCTCTCCCCGCATTGTGTTTTCAATGCAAAAATAGGTTTTTCTTCATTTAACCTTTTCCTTCAGATAAATCAAAGATCGATTGTGAACTAAAGATGTGATTTAAAATAATTAATAGTTTGGTATCCTATTCTCACCGCAACAGAAAATGGCAACTTCACTGGGGAATTCTAAGCCTTTAAGGATTACCCCTATTTTGTTTTGTTTTTACTATTTGCTTCATTTATTTGCTTGTTTGCATATATTATCATTGTACCTTGCTTGGGGGTATCTACTTTGTTGTGAGATAAGTCCTACACTCGGACTTGAGTAAATTTATTATAGAAGGTGATATATTCGACGAGGCTTATAGGGAGTGATTCCCGACCAAGCTGACTTGAGAATCACCGCTCAATTGAGACCCTTTCGAAAATGGTTCGGTTGAACGAGTATTCGTGAAAACTTTTACTATTTTCGATTGGAGTCTATGATACTAGGGACCATAGTACCTTAACACCACCTTGGCCTTATCTAAGACATAGTGCGGGGACTATAAGGGAGTATTCCCTAAATAGTTGCTACGCGATAATATACTCAAAAGAGGTTCTCTTGAGAATATTATTAACCACCGAGTCAGTCGAGAAATTTATAATATTCGAAAGATGGACTGATGACTTTGGGCACCGCTTTAGAACCCTTGTTATGCAGGTACAAGTAACCTTAGTACATACGTTATGGGGATGGGTAGTCCTTAACTCCGCTCATATACCTTTAACCTAGGACCTTGTGTGTATTTATGAATTTCATCCATAAAGCATCACTTTGCATTATATTCCGTGGAATTCAAACTTTATTTATGAACATCCAAAGGATACCCTGGATTACAATAAGAGAAATACTTTGAAATATTCTTTTAAGAGTCTTAAGTTGGATGACCTAAGGATGTTAGGAGTTTTGGTTCAAGATCAAGAAGGATTCAGAAACAAGTACGGAAGGCCGTTATCTTTGTTGAAACTTCAAGTAGACAAAGGACTTCTCTCTGCTTCGTTACAGTTCTAGGATCCGGATTATCTTTGCTTTACATTCCCAGATTATCAACTCTTGCTTACCCTAGAAGAGTACTCTCAGTTGGTGGGGTTACCTATTTTGGATGGATCTCCTTTCCCTTTTCTTGGAGGTGAACCCTAATGAACAAGACATTGCTAAAGCCATATGTTCGAAGTTATCTGACATCAAGGACATTAATCACCAACAGTTGTGGAGACTTTTCTAACATACCCTTGCTTGGTTCTAGTGGAGGATTTATTTTCCTCCGACCCTCAATCTACCTTTTGAAGATAGGCTCATCCTCAAAAAGGCCCAGCTAGAAGAGCAGAACAGGAAGCTTCCTTAGGGTCATTATTATCTTTTATTGAGCTACTTTTGTTAAGAGTTTCTTTAAAGGATATTCACTTGTAATCCATTTGCAAAAAAAAAAAAAATTCTTTGGTATTCCGCGATATTCGTAAATATTTGAATTCCATGAAGTCTTTCATCTGCATTTTGCATATTAGAATCATATTTTCTTGCATTGCATGTGTCTCCCGGTTTCTCATTCTCAGTTCCCTCGCCTTCCAGTTTCGTCACCCTGGGTCCTCCCCATCATTACAACACTAGAGCCCAAGCTCGGAGAAGGATGGAAGAGCAAAAGCAAGAGATTGTCCGTGTCAGCAATGAACTTGAAGATCTTCGAAGAAGTGTGGGGCAGATTATGGAGATGCTACAAGCTCTTAATGCAAAGATGTATACTCAGCCTACCGTTGTTTCTGAGACTACCAATACTGTTGCAGATCCTCAACCAGCCGGTACTGTTGAGAACATACTATATGATCTTCAATTCGGTTTGGTTCCTCCTATTGTTTAACCAGTTCAGCAAGGTGGTCCTCCAAAGTTCAAAACTCTGAGCTTTGACTATCATGAAAGTGATACACGTCAAAGGAGTCTCTCACACAGGTATAACCGCCAAATGGCTGCTCATCAACCGTGGCGACGCCCGCCTAGTTATGTTCAAGGTTATCCAGTTCAGTATGCTCAACAACCCTATGTAGTTATTGTTGCAACTCCTGTCAATCAATAGTTTCCTACATATCAGCCTGTGCAACCGGCTCCGATCTATCAGCATCTGGTATATCAATAACCTATTGTTTATCAGTATGCACAAGATCCTGTCAATTGTCAACGAGTGCCCAACGCTCCCGCGTGCCAACCATCAGAGGAGCCGACGCCTCGTCAGAACGGTCCGAATAGGAGACAATACAAGCCTTGTCCTTCGATTCCGATGACTTTTACCGAGTTGTATCCTTTCTTAGTGCAACAAGGTCTGGTTACTACCCGAACTTTGGGTCCACCTCCCAATCCAGTACCTGTCAATTACAACATCGCCGCTCATTGTTTATTTCATGAGGGTGCGCCTGGTCACGATTTGGAAGGTTGTTACACGCTTAAGAACATTGTCAGAGATTTGCTAGAAAAGAAGATCCTGTCTTTTGACAATCCTCAGCCGAAGGTCAAGACTCCTCTCGGGGTTTCCCATGTGCCAAGATCAAGCTCTGCAAATCCTGTTTCTAACATATCTAAGCATGTTACTCCTATAGTGAATCAGCCGAAGCCGGTATTTATTCAGAGGCCTAGTCTACTTCATTCCAGTGATCTTCTAGACGACATGACCATGATCGACAAAGAATCTGGGAAAGCTATTCTGAAAGATGATTCGACGACTTATAATAAAGCAGTGATAGATATAGCTGGGGCAAGCGAGACGACTCGCAGTGAGCGTATCTACACTCCTCTTTCCAGTGAGGCTCCGCCAGAAGAAACCACTACTACCATGCCGGTCTTAGATGCAAAGACTTCATAAACACCTGTTGAAGAACTTGTCAATTTGTTTATTTATGTTCCGTTTCTTTGATTACGCATAATTAGTGTTGCGGTGGAAATAGGATCACAAACTATTAATGAGTTTGAATCGCAATTCAATTCACAACCGCTCTTTGATTTATCCGAAGGAAAAGGTCAAAAGAGGGAAAACCTATTTTGCATCGTAAACACAATGCGGGGAGATTCTAGGATTCGGGGGTTGGTTAAATTTAGGGAAGGTATTAACACCCTAAACTTCTGTAGTACTCTACAGGAACCTTTTGTTCAGATGTTTACTATTTGCTTTATTTATTTGCTTAAGGTATATGCACAAAGGATTAAAAGTGAGAAAAAAGACCTAAGGGGTTAATTCTAAGTTTACTCGGCAAGACATCGCATCTTGTGCCTACGTATCCTTACGGGAGTGGAATCAGAGTAATCGTAGTTCCCCTCAATAGGGAGGTTAGAGACTTCTTGACTGTGGCCAAGGTCTCAAGGGGAATAAACGCATCTTAAGGACACGCTTACGTGGAGTGTAGAAACTCCAAATCTCTACGTTGAAATGTTAAGTTGTAATTAGGGTTAAATTAGGGATTCCACGGCGGGAAACCCTAAAATGAGCGTGGCGGCTCTTTGACCTAGTGCTAGGGGTAAAATTGTAATTTTGCCTGCGGCGAGGCATTTGTGAAAATTAGGGTTTGTAAGGGTGTAATTTTGAGGGTTTGAATGTGTGAGGGTTTATGGACTATTGGCATGGCGACCAAATGCTAGACCTAATTCCTTCGGCAGTGCGTAGTGTGACTGGAATATTGAGGTGATTGAATCATGCAAGCAGAAAATAAAGACAGCAGTTAAAGCCATACAAACAGAAATTAAAAGGCAGAAATTTAAAGCGCGATTATTGGTTCGCGAGGTTACATATGAGAAGCAGTTACAATATAGTAATGAAATAAAATGAGATAAGTAACGGTAAATGTAATGAGCTGCAAAATGAACAAATGGCGTTAGTGGGCAGAGTTAGGCGGTGATCAAATGAGTTAAGAAAAAGATGCAAATTTGAGATTTTATTATTGTTTTATTTTAAAAAATCTTAATAATTTAATGTTAGCTTGCAAAAGAAATTTAATTTAAAAATAATTTACTCTTTTAAAAAGGTTTTATTTTTATATTTTTTAAAAAAAAATTTCTTATTTTTTTGTTTAAAAAAAAAAAGAGTTCTTTATTTTTATATTTACAAAAGTTTCAATTTTATATTAAAAAAGGTTTTAATTTTTATTTGAAAATTTTTTTTTTTTATTTTATTATAAAAGATTTTTATTTATGTATAATATCTTCACAAAAAAGGTTTTTAAAACACTTTAAAACAAATAAAAAAACATAATTTTAAAAACAAAATAAATAAAAATAAAAAAAAATAAAACATAAGGGGTTGGGCCGGTCATCACACCCGGACCCAACCCAGTTGATGGTTAAACAAAACATTTAGGGTTCTGGGAACCCTAATGTTTCACGGCGTCGTTTCATTCTTCTTCTCCTCTCTCGTCTTTCTTCCTCCTTGCGATTCTCTCGATGCTCTTACTCCTCCTCCATAGCCTGAAATCGAACACAAATAGGGTGAGGAAAATATCTCATAGCTTACTTTTATGGTGAAACGGCCGGTGATGTGCAAAACTGAGGCCTGAGGGTTGATTGTCCGCCGTTTAAACGGCGAAGACGGTCTTCCCCTTTCGGTGGCGCGGTTGTTGATGTTGGTTCGTCAGTGAACGGAGGCGATGATGAGGGTAGCGGTCCCTCTGAGTCTCAATCACGCCGTTAGGGTTTGCGACGGTGGTTTCGTGATCTCGTTCGTTTAGGGTTTGTACGCGATTTCGTTCCTCTCTTTCTTGTGGCTACCAGTTAGGGTTTTGTACGCTTCCTTCTTCATCAGGTTGTATCTTCCCTTTTTATATATACTTTGATTCATCTTTTGGGCTTTCAATCTGTGTTGGGTTTGCATTACTCTGAGATTTGATTTCGTGTTGATTCGATTTGATTTTGATTTTGATTTTTCAGATGCTGATTGAACCATGTTCCCTCTTTTAGAGCCCGATTAGGATTTTGGTGAGATTGGTTTCATCTGACATTGATTGGATTTCATTGGATCCGAAATTAATTTGTTTGACTGATCTGTACTGATTCGTTTGATTTTGAACTGATTCGTTTTTGACTGATTTGTTTGATTGATTCAGATTGAGTTCCAATGGGGATGTTTCCTGATACGATTTGGATCCATCTGATACATGATTGAACCCTGTTTCCTCTTTTAGGATTTGATTGGTCTTTCTGATTCCCAGCTGATATGATTCTTCTGACCCTATTCGATTTGTTTAATAATCTGAACTGATTTGTTTTGATCTGCGTTGGGATTGATATCAAATCAAAATCTCTCTATTATTTTTCTGATATGGTTTGCCTTCAGATTGGATTGATTGATATCTGATTTTGATTCACAGAACTCCTTGATGGATTCGTATCTCTGTTTGATATTTTCGATCTCGAACTGATTCGTTTTTTGATTGGTTCGTTTCTTTGATGCAGCTCAGATTCTTTTCCTCTTCTTCCTTCAGAGAGGGCTTGATATTGAAGCTTTGGTTGAGTCAAAATTGCCGGGAAAGGTCTACGGCGATGATGTTCATCTGAGCCGTGACAACTGATACTCTTTGATGATGCTGCGATTGCCTCTGATGATCTTCGCTTGTGGTTTATCACTTGTTCCATTTGAGTTGTTTTAACTGCTGATGATATTTGATTCTTGCGTTTCAGAGCTGATATTCTGGGCAATTGTGTCCAACTATGAATTCAAATGTCGCTTAATGTTGTCTTGAGACACTTACCTGATAGCGAGTTTGGGTGATGCTTCACATTTTGGTGACTTGTTTGTTGGGGCAATGATGCTCATAACTGAGCCCCATTCTGCGCTATGCTTTGTGCTGCAACTTGGTGTCCATTTTTGTGACTTGCCATCCGTATCGGTTGAAGCTTGCCCCTAACTGACAACCTTTTGGTACATTTTATGCAGCTTGATACAGCTTTGTTTGGATACTTCATTCTTCTTGCTTTCTTTGTATTAACTGCTGTTACCTTTTCTTTGGATCTCGTTGGGGCTTTCTGTTACGACAGACTTATAAGATGTTTTCCTATGGCTTCTTGCGCATGAATCTGCCTTCTGATACATTGTTTTGATGCAGTTCAGTTTGTATTTGGTGTTCTGTTTGCAGTTTGATGCAGTTTTGGCTTGCATTTCAGTTCTCTTGTCCTGTTTGGACTTGACTTTCCATGAACTCAACTATATGGTTCAGAACTGATGCTGCTTTTGAATTGTTTAGGTTTTGAGTTCCAAATTCTGAATCTGATACTGATGCGTTTGTGGCTTTTCAGGTGTTGGAAATTTCGAAACCAAAGTGACTCAGACCTGCCGGCATCCGGGTCCGAGTCAGAACTTGCCTATGTTGCCTTATTCTCGTATCAGTTTGGAAATCCAATCGCGGCAAAACGAATCAGTCCCGCTTCTTTTATTACTTCTATCTCTCGGATGTCCCGTATCGATAAGAACAGGTGTTACCTGATCTGACGCCCACGACGCGGATCGGAGCGGGGGTAGGACGCAGCTTTGGTTGTGCCACTCCCGGCACTCGATGATGACATTGTTCTGAGAGTGTCAAAAACAACTTCTAACATTTTTCTATATTGTTGTATTCTTTTTGATGTGCAGGTTAGTCGAGGACTCATGGAAAAGCTCAAGGGCCAACATGAAGACACTTAGCATTTTTAGGACTTAGAATTTAGAACTTTTAGGATTAATGTAATTCCTTGTAACAGTATTTCTAAAATGTGAAGCAATCTCCATTTCTTGTATGATGAGATTTTTATGAAATAAAATTCCCAAAATTTGAATCTATTTATATTTTGTTCTTAGTTAAAAAAAAAAATTATAAACATTTGTGAATAAATCCCCAAATATTTAAATTCCTTAACATAGTCATAAAACATAAACACTCCCAAATGATATTCTTATTTGTGCACTTGTCTCATCATCTGATTAAAATCCAATTTAAATGCTAACCAACCATTTCATAACCCAACACGGATGTGCACCGTAATCACAACGGTTTCAGCATCAACAATAACACTACTCGTAATTAAACTCCATTGACCAAATGCCAAGAGCCACCATCCAATAACACCCAATTACGACTGTGCCTTAATAACAGACGGAAGCGCTTTGGAAATAAACCATGAGCGATGGAATGGATCTTAAATCCAGTTGTGCTCGACAAGTTTTAATACCGACCACATCAAATTGGCACCTTGATATAATCAGACCTGTTGATAGGTAAACGCCTCAAAAAATAACGTATCAAACGCCTCAGAATTTAATAACAGCCCGTCTTCAAGGAATTGGTAGAGTTTGCATAAAATGACCAAAATACCCCTGGAACCAAATCTGCAAAATAAACACCTTCATAACTGGTTAGCGGTTAGCAAATGTACATATGAGATGCTATGCGAAATGACTGATTAAATATAAGGGTAAAATTTGGGGTATTACAGTTGCCCCTATTTAAATAGCTACACCGGACGATTTGAGTGGCAGAGACTCGAGGAATCGTGGTGGAGAGATTTAAATATAGATAACCGAAAATTTTGCCCTTAAATGCGACGATATGCGATGCTATTGGACAGAGCGAGGACAGCTTAATGCAGATGATGCCATGAATATGATATGACGCGTATGCTGGAATGATGAATGTGAACATGATGACAAACGCTACGAGAAAAACACACTGGGGAAAACGACGCGTTGAGGCACAGTACAACACTGGGGGATCCTAAAATGATGGTCAACTGGTGCGAACACGACCAATTGTCTTTTTTAGAAAAGGAACGAGATTCTCAAATGGAGATGGTACCTATGATACGGCCTCCACTGGGGAATCTTAAAAGTAAAACTGGATCATGTACGACTGCAAGATCGATTACAGAATGCTGGAGCATTGAGCAAAGAATAACATCCAAGCTTCTGTAAACTATCCCTCGTGACAGGATCAAACGGACTTTTCGGAACTCCGTAGCAAATATACAGGGTAAAGACCGGCTGTATGCCAAAATAAATGGACTTTAATGGGAAATGCCCTGATAAGCTTCTCGCGGGAGAATTGTCACTTATCGTTGGAAGGGACTTACGTGCCAAAATGGATAAGCACTCAAATAAAGAGGCTGCTGCTTATCTGATAAATAAATCTTCTCGCATTTAAGGTCGGCGCCTGGAATACGATTCTGATTCTTCTCTTACTGAAGGATAAATAAACTTCTTCGTGCTTCAAGATCGTGCTCTCTTGAACATGAAAAAGGTAAACTGAACTTCCTCATACTTCAGAATCGTGCTCTCCTGAATATGATTCGGCTTTTTCGAGTAAATGAAATTCTTCATACTTCAGAATCGTGCTCTCCTGAATATGAAAATGGCTAATTGAACTTCCTCATAACTCAGAATCGTGCTCTCCTGAATATGATTCGGCTCTTTCTTGTAAATGAAATTCTTCATACTTCAGAATCGTGCTCTCCTGAATATGAAAATGGCTAATTGAACTTCCTCATACTTCAGAATCGTGCTCTCCTGAATATGATTCCATTCTTTCTTGTAAATGAAATTCTTCATACTTCAGAATCGTGCTCTCCTGAATATGAAAAGGGTAAACTGAACTTCCTCACACTTCAGAATCGTGCTCTCCTGAATACGATTTGGTTTCTTCTTTTACTAAAGGATAAATGAACTTCTTCATAATTCAGAATCGTGCTCTCCTGAATATGATTCCGCTCAAACCTCCCCGTACTTCAAGATCGTGCTCTCCTGAAGACGATTTGGTTCAAACCTCCTATACTTCAAGACGACAGGTAAATGGAAGCCCAACTGCTCCATGGAGATGGCCATTTGCTGCGAGTCAGAACGAAGATAGGATCGGCTTCTTAGGTGAGAAATGTTGTATACCGATGTTGTAAGATGTAAAGTGTTGTGAAGTGTTGTAACATGTAGGATTGTAAAGTGTTGTACTGATAGATTTTCCAGGCGTGAACTGGCGTGTATCTGTAAATGATTGTAGTTGAAGATAGTGCAAAATAAATGCACGTCCGGGTACAGTGATAAACTTCTCGGGCGAAAACAGTCGCGTATCTGTCATGGTATGGTGAAAATCTTTAGATGGTGCAAAATAAATGCACGTTCGGTTGGGATTGACGACCGACAAGACTGAGATTCAATCTAGGATTGAGCTAGAAAGAAGACTGGTAATCAAGACTCCATCGAGGGAATGAACTCGAAGGGTAGATATCTTATCCTGGCGAGGAAAGATAGCTGAAGTAACCGTCATCCACGAGGATCGAGCTCCGTGGGGAAACTGGAAACAAGTAAGTATTTTATGCTTAGGGCTGACAATCTATCTGGAGAGAATGGACTAACCCAGTTACTCGGCGGTAACAACCAATGACGGTGAGACATAATGAACTTGTGAATGCTAATGCACATGTTAATGCATATGTTAATGTGAATGTACGTTGATGTATGTAAATATGCAGGATGTTATGAAATGAGTATGTAATGAATATGTAATGAATATGTAATGAAATAGGCATGTGATGCTTATGCCCTTGCGTATGCTGACGAAACAGACTAGAGACGAGACGAGAGATGAAATAAACATCTCGACGGAAAGACCCTGCGTTCCCGGCAATCAATACGTCAATCATGGGCGAGAAGGATCAATGGTGGAACCAAATCTGGTTTTAAAGTTCTGAATTCTCTGGGGAGAAAATAAATTGCTTAGGGGTACAGTGTCACGCCTTCTCATGGGGAGAGGAAAACCTGAAGGACACTTTCGAGTTACCCAAGAAAAGGTTGTCAGCTTATAGTCTCGCTGGGGACTGTGTTAGAGCAATGATTTGAAAGTGTTTCTGCAATAATGATATTTTCGGGGAGTGAAGAGATCCTTCCGAAATTTCCACTAGTCAAAGTAATTTATTACATTTCAAATTTGTTGTTTTTGAAGAACAGTTTTGAAAAATCTACAATGCACCTTTCGTTTTCAAATTTTAAGAATAAACGCATTTTGCATAACAATAGAAAACACAGAGCAATGCACCAAGGAATGTAAGTAACAAAATGGTATCTTTTATTAAAGGGTGGCAGCTCGCTGAAGGCATAGCTCCACAGATGATTATGTTTTAAAATTGGCAACATGGGAAAAGGTTACATTGAATCCAATGACACCTACTGACACTAATAACTAAGACTAATCCAGAATCTTGCTTTGGGCAAGGATGAAAGAACTGAAACATGGTTCTCATGCGGAAAGTGTGTCCTCTGATGCAATGAAATGCCTTTGTCCCTAACTTTTGCCTGGACCGCCCTCTCGGGTTTTCAATCCACCGGGACGCTCCTTTTTGCCTAAGCCGCCCTTTCGGGTTTTCAACTTAGCGAGCTTTTATTATTATTTTTTTTTTCAACCCTTACTTTTGCCTAAGTCGCCTTTTGCAGGTTTTCGAGTTAGCGGGTTTTTAGGCATAATATTTTCGGACTGCATCAGAATTCACGGGGTGTGCAAGCTCTTCACCATCCATTGTCGTAAGTATCAGAGACCCTCCGGAGAAAACGGTCTTTACAACAAATGGGCCTTCGTAATTGGGCATCCACTTTCCACGCATATCTTTGTGTACTGGCAAGATCTTTTTGAGTACGAGCTCTCCTTGATGGAACTCACGGATACGAATCTTCTTATCAAACGCTCTTTTCATCCGCTTCTGATATAATTGCCCATGGCACATGGCTGTCAAACGCTTCTCGTCAATGAGGTTTAACTGATCCAGTCTGTCTTGAACCCACTCGGCTTCCTCAAGTTCAGCTTCCATCAACACTCTTAAAGAAGGTATCTCTACTTCGATGGGGAGCACGGCGTCCATTCCATACACCAAGGAGAAAGGTGTTGCCCCTGTCGAAGTTCTCACTGAGGTTCTGTATCCATGCAAAGCAAACGGTAACATCTCATGCCAGTCTTTGTAAGTCACAACCATCTTTTGCAGGATTTTCTTGATATTCTTATTCGCAGCTTCCACGGCCCCATTCATCTTAGGACGGTACGGAGAAGAATTGTGATGAGTGATCTTGAAACTGTCACACAGCTCTTTCATAGTCTTGTTATTCAGATTGGTGCCATTGTCAGTTATTATCCGGCTTGGGATTCCATAACGGCAGATGATTTCTTTCCTGATGAAGCGAGCAACCACTTGCTTGGTCACGTTGGTGTAGGAGGCAGCCTCTACCCACTTAGTGAAATAATCAATAGCAACAAGGATAAAACGATGACCATTAGAAGCCTTCGGCTCGATTGCCCCAATCATGTCAATGCCCCACATAGAGAATGGCCATGGTGAAGACAAAACATTCAACGGTGACGGAGGTACATGCATTTTATCAGCATAAATTTGGCACTTATGGCACTTTCTAGCATATTGGATGCAGTCAGCTTCCATGGTTAACCAGTAATACCCAGCCCTTAACATCTTCTTGGACATAGCATAACCATTGGCATGAGTCCCGAAGGTCCCCTCATGAATTTCCTGTAGTAACATGTCCGCTTCCCGTTTATCAACACATCTGAGCAGGACCATGTCGTGATTTCTCTTGTATAACACACCATTACTGATAAAGAATTTGGACGCCAGTCTTCTCAATGTCTTTTTGTCCAGACCAGTAGCATCATCGGGATACTCTTGCTTGACGAGATAGTTCTTGATATCATGAAACCAAGGCTTTTCATCCACCTCAACTTCTTCGACCACCTGACAATAAGCGGGCTCAACTTTGCGCTCAATATGGATAAGAGGTGCTTCATTAACGAATTTAACTTTCCACATGGATGCTAACATGGCTAAAGCATCAGCAACGTGATTCTCGGATCTAGGAACATGCTCGAACTCTATCTCGTCGAAATACTTGATCAGCTCAACAATGTAGTCCTTATAAGGGATTAACTTCTCATTCTTCGTTTCCCATTTGCCTTGTACCTGGTAAATAACCAAGGCTGAGTCACCACTTACTTTAAGAAGTTTGATTCGGAGGTGAATTGCTGCTTCGAGGCCAAGAATACATGCTTCATATTCTGCGACGTTATTAGTACACTCAAAGTCCAACCTTGCTGTAAATGGAGTGAATCCACCCTTTGGGTTCATCAAAACGGCGCCTATACCATGCCCATTGAAATTCGAGGAACCATCAAACATCATCTTCCACCAAAGACCTGGCTCTGGACCTTCGCTCGGATCTGGCTCTTCACAATCTCTTTTAATCAACAAAATATCCTCATCGGGAAAATCAAATTTAAGAGGTTCATAATCTTCAACTGGCTGGTCTGCAAGATAATCAGATAAAATACTACCCTTAATCGCCTTCTGGGGTACATACTGGATGTCATATTCGGATAACAACATGTGCCAACGGGCTAGCCTCCCGGTTTGAGCAGGTTTTTCAAAAATATACTTGATCGGATCCATTTTAGAAATCAACAATGTGGTGTGACAGACCATATATTGCCGAAGGCGTCTAGCGGCCCATGCCAATGCACAACAAGTTTTCTCCAATGGTGAGTATCTGTTTTCGCAATCGGTAAACTTTTTGCTCAGGTAATAAATCGCATGTTCCTTTTTCCCAGTCTCATCATGTTGTCCAAGCACACAACCCATAGACTTCTCGAGAACAGTAAGGTACATAAACAACGGTCTTCCAGGTACGGGAGGAATCAGAATAGGGGGATCTTGCAAATAACCCTTAATCTTCTCAAACGCTTTCTGACAATCGGGGTTCCACTCAACCGTCTGCCCCTTGCAAAGTAACTTGAATATCGGCTCACAAGTAGCGGTCATGTTGGAGATAAACCTGGAAATATAATTCAAACGTCCCAGAAAACCTCTAACTTGCGTCTCGGTTCGCGGAGCTGGCATATCTTGAATGGCTCGGACTTTGTCAGGATCCACCTCAATCCCTCGCTGGCTAACAATGAAACCAAGCAATTTTCCAGATCTGACACCGAAGGTACATTTAGCAGGATTCAATTTCAACTGATATTTCCTGAGTCGTTCAAACAGCTTCACCAAATGGTCTAGATGCTCCTCCTCACTCTGAGACTTGGCTATCATATCGTCCACATACACCTCGATTTCCTTGTGCATCATATCATGAAAAAGAGTGGTCATAGCGCGTTGGTAAGTTGCCCCTGCGTTCTTCAAACCAAAGGGCATGACTTTGTAGCAGAAGGTTCCCCAAGGAGTAATGAAAGTAGTCTTCTCTCGATCGTCGGGATCCATCTTGATCTGATTATAGCCAGAGAAACCATCCATAAATGAAAACAACGCAAAACTGGCTGTATTGTCTACCAGTGTATCAATATGTGGCAGAGGGAAGTCGTCTTTCGGACTTGCTTTGTTCAGGTCCCTGTAATCCACACACATCCTAACTTTACCGTCCTTCTTAGGCACTGGCACAATGTTGGCAACCCAATCTGGATATTTTGCGACTGCCAAGAAACCTGCATCCAACTGCTTTTTAACCTCATCTCGAATCTTCAAAGCCATGTCGGGTCTCGTTCTTCGAAGCTTTTGTTTGATAGGCGGACAATCTGGCTTAAGTGGCAACTTGTGAACAACAATATCTGTGTCTAGGCCCGACATATCTTGATACGACCATGCAAACACATCAATGTACTCTTTTAACAACTCAATCAACCTTGGCTTAACCTCTGTCCCAAGCATTGCACCAATCTTGACCTCTTTCTTGTTCTCATCTGTACCGAGATTAATTAAGTCCACCTGCTCTTTATACGGTTGAAGCTCTGTGTACTCGTACTCAATCAATCTTGTCAATTCAGCGGGTACTTCAAAATCTTCTTCACCCTCGTCCTCGGCTTGATTGATGGGTGCATCCCAGTTAGGAGTGTCAGTAAAGTCATTGGATCCAACAAGGTTTACGATGTCTCTGCATGATGGAAGGCTTACTTAATTAAAATGCTCGAAGATATGCAAGATAAAGAATGAAATGCTGTTTTTTTTTTGTTTTATTTTTTTGGAAGAAAGGTTGCCAATTTCATTTTTAAAGGTGAAAACGAAAAACGCAAATGAACCAAAGTGGAATTGAACAAAATGCTTTTATTAATATCCTTTTAGAAATGAAAGGTGGCCCAATAAAAGCGACCCTATAGCCTTGGGCAGAGCTACAGATTTTTATTTGAAAATGTAAATGAAACTTTAAAAAAAGAGTTACTTTGACAAGGGAAAAATAACAGGGATCTCTACGGCCTCCCAGTTGTTCAAAACTGCATCACCCTTAAACACCAGGTTGCTCAGACCTTCATTCTCCTCACAGTCACTGATGGCGTTGACTTGGAAACCTCCGCTGACAAATACCTCTTGGATAACCTTCGGACGCCCTTCGACAGTTGTGGCAGCTCCATTCTGAGTTGGTTTGTAACCCAACCCAGAGCGATCAGTCTTGGCCTTGACATCGATTACCTCTCCCCAACCTTCAGGAATGCCCCTGTCAATTGTTGATTTGGTACTCTTCAGAGATGCGAAAGATGGATTACCTTGACCCACTGTCTCTTCGACTTCTAGCAGAACAGCATTGGCGATCTCAAGTGCTTGAAAGGAGATTTCTAAAGCATTCTCATCGGCCTCGATATAACGGAAAGAAGACAGGTTACTGACCATCAGATCCTCCTCACCGTGTATAATAACCAACTTTCCATCGATTACGAACTTCATCTTTTGATGTAACGTTGAGGTTACTGCCCCAGCGGTATGAATCCACGGCCTTCCAAGTAAGCAGCTGTAATTGGGATTAATGTCCATGACTTGAAATGTAATATTAAAAACTTGCGGACCAATCAGGATAGGAAGCTCAACCTCCCCCATTACCGACCGGCGAGAACCATCGAAAGCCTTGACGACCAAAGGAGTAGGCTTCAACACAGTCTCTTTGAAAACCAACTTATCAAGAACCCTCTTGGGTAGAACGTTCAAAGAAGAACCGGTGTCCACTAGCACTCTTGCTAAATTGTCCTCCTGACATTTCACCGATATATGTAAAGCACGATTATGATTCGGACCCTCCTTCGGTAACTCTTCATTGCTGAAACTAAGGGTGTTACAGGCGGTCAAATTGGCAATCACACTATCAAACCGACTGGTGCTGATATCTTGATCCACATGTGCTTGAGTCAAAACTTTCTGCAAGGCCATCCTATGAGCGGGTGAATTCATCAACAAAGATAAGATCGAAATCTTGGAGGGAGTCTGATGAAGTTGGTCGATAACTTTATAGTCACTTTTCTTGATGATCCTTAAAAACTCAGCATCTTCATCGTTCGTAACAGCTCCCTTACCTTTGTCTTTGACAGCCACTGGGATATTAGTGGTTTCCTTAGGCGGAACCTCATTGGAACGGGGAGTATACACACGGCCACTGCGAGTCATCCTGCTTGCCTCTGCGATATTGGTCACAGTGTCCTTAACCCCTTCATTTGGAATAACCTTCCCAGCCTCCTTGTCAATCATCGTCACGTCGTATTTCCAAGGCACAGCTTTAGGATCACTGAAAGGAAACGGGCTTGGTTTTCGAATAACTATCAGCCTATGCTGATTCACCTCAGGGATAGACGACTTTGGTATATCGAACACGAGATTGGCAGAACCTGCCCCTGATAAATTAAACACTGGTACCTTTCCCTTTGATTCGGGCTGATGGAAGACCGGCTCAACCACAGCGACCTCATCTTTCTTGGATTGGCTTGTCACTTGTAAAACACCCTCATTAATCAACCTCTGAACATCATTCTGAACCAACACACAACCCTTAATACTGGCTTCACAACTTACGCATGCAACGTGGGAAGTATCTACCAAACCAGCTTCAAACAGTTTTGAATGGAACCTCTTGAGAGGAGTCTTAATCTGTACAACGTCAAGGACATAACCTTCCTCCGAATCGGCACTAATGGCATTGACACTCTCGTGGTTAGGAAAAGGGTTTTTCTTAACATTTGGTTGAGGATCTTCAAATGACAAAATCTTCTTTTCCAATAAATCCCTGACAAGATTTTTGAGAGCATAACAATTCTCCAGATCATGACCAGGCGCACCCTCATGAAATAAACAATGAGCGGCGGCGTTGTAATTGGCGGGTAGAGGATTAGGAGGCGGACCCAAAGCCCGAGTAGTGATCAGACCTTGCTTGACCAAAGAGGGATATAACTCGGTGAAAGTCATCGGAATCGGCGGACAAGGCTTATACGTTCTTCTGTTCGGAACATTCTGGCAAGGAGCCGGACTCTTTGGCTGTTGAGGAGCAGGAGCGTTGGGTGCCTGTAGGTAGTTGACAGGAGGCGGATAAACAGGAGGTTGTTGCATAGGTTGATACATAGGAACCTGTTGATTGAAAGAAGGTGTAATAGCTGCCACATAGGGTTGTTGAGCATATTGGACTGGGTACCCTTGAGGTTGAGCATAACCTTGCGGATATCGATAAAAGTGTTCTCTTGGTCTACCAGAGGATATAGCATTAGTCTCACCCTCTTTCTTTTTCTGGGAGCTATACGGAGGTTTCTTCGGCTGATCCTTAGAAGCACCATGATTATTTGCCATTTTACCACTTTTCATACCCAATTCAATCTTGACACCCACAACAACGATGTCAGAGAAATTTGAAGTCACACTACCCACCATTCTTTCGTAAAATTCTGGACGAACCGTGTCGACAAACCAATCAGCTAATTCTTTCTCGGTCAAAGGAGGTTCTACCTGCGAAGCAATCTCTCTCCACCTTTGAGCGTACTCTTTGAATGACTCAGAATTCTTTTGTGACATACTCAACAACTGTCTTCTGTCAGGAGCCAGATCCATATTGTACTTGTAGTGTTTGATGAAAGCGTCAGATAAATCTTGGAAACTCTTAATGCGAGACTGGTCCAAAGTTAAATACCACTTGGAGGAAGCACCCTTCAGACTATCTTGGAAGCAATGAATCATCAGTTTATCATTCTCAACATGGGCAGCCATTTTGCGATAATACATGATCAGATGACTCTTAGGACAGGTGGCACCTTCATAACGATCGAAGTTTGGAGTTTTGAACTTCGGGGGAATAACCACACCTGAGACCAAACAAACATCCCTTGCAGCAGTCCCAAAAATTTGATCGCCCTCTACTTTTTTCAATCTCTGGACGATAGTGTCTACTTCCTCACGAAGCTTATCACGTTTCTCATAACCTTCAACATTCTCATCAAGATTATCAAAAACTGTCTCATTGAAATACGGTTGCGCACGAGTGTGTACAACGGGTGGTGCAAAGATAGGAGCCCCCCTAGAAACTTCAGAAAATAAAGGCACGACTTGCTGAACAGGCTGATTAATCGGAACAGTGGCTTGAGGAGGCACAAAACCTGGAGCAAGACCATAAGGTGGGTCCCTTGCTACGGTCACACTTGGTGGAGGGTCCACAGTAACGCCGGTAATCTCGGAAACAACAGTGGGCTGGGTATCCATCTTAGCATTCATGACATGTAACAATTCCATCATAAGCCCCATACCCCCTCGAAGGTCTTCAAGTTCATTGCTAAGGCGATCAATCTCTTTTGCCTGATCCTCCATTCTTTTCCGAGTTTGAGCTCTGGTGTTGTACTGGTGCCGAGAACTCAGGATGACGAAACTGGAAGGCGAGAGAACCGAACATGAGAAAACGGAAGACACATGCAATGCAAAAAAGTAAATGATGCTATGATGCAAATGAAGATTTCATGGAATTCAAACATTTACGAATGTCGTGGGGTACCAAGGAAATCTTTTTCTTGTTTTTTTTCATTTTATTTTTTTTATTCATGGTATCCCGCGATATCCATAAATGATATTTGAACTCCATGAAATACAATGCAATGAGATGCTTTATGGATGCAATGCATGAAAACACACAAAGTCCTAGGTTAAAGGAACGTGAGCGGAGTCAAGGTATACCCATCCCAAAAGGAGTGTACTATAGGTTAGTTGTACCTGCCGAACAAGGTTCTACAAAGTGCCCAAAGTCATCAGCCCATCTTTCGGATATTATCAACCTTCCGATTGACTCGGGGGTTAATAATATTCTCAAGAGAACCTCTTTTGAGTGTAGTATCGCGTAGCAGCCGTTTGTAGGATTACTCCCACATAGCTCCCGCACTACGTCCTAGATAAGGCCAAGGTGGTGTTAAGGTACTACGGTCCTCAATATCACAGACTCCAATCGACCATGGAAAAAGTTTTCGCGATTACTCGTTCAACCGAACCATTTTCGAAAAGGTCTCAACTGAGCGGTGATTCTCGAATCAGCTTGGTCAGGATTCACTCCCTATAAGCCTCATCGAATATATCCCCATCCTATAATAATGTCACTAGTCCGGGCGTAGGACTTATCTCACAGCACAAGGAACGGTCCCAAAATCAAAGTACAATATATACATGCAAATGAATAATAACACAGATAGTAATAAATATGAACAAGTTAGGGATAACCCTCAAAAGTTTAGAAGACTCCCCAGTGAAGTCGCCATTTTCTGTTGCGGTGGAAATAGGATCACAAACTATTAATGAGTTTGAATCGCAATTCAATTCACAACCGCTCTTTGATTTATCCGAAGGAAAAGGTCAAAAGAGGGAAAACCTATTTTGCATCGTAAACACAATGCGGGGAGATTCTAGGATTCGGGGGTTGGTTAAATTTAGGGAAGGTATTAGCACCCTAAACTTCTGTAGTACTCTACAGGAACCTTTTGTTCAGATGTTTACTATTTGCTTTATTTATTTGCTTAAGGTATATGCACAAAGGATTAAAAGTGATAAAAAAGACCTAAGGGGTTAATTCTAAGTTTACTCGGCAAGACATCGCATCTTGTGCCTACGTATCCTTACGGGAGTGGAATCAGAGTAATCGTAGTTCCCCTCAATAGGGAGGTTAGAGACTTCTTGACTGTGGCCAAGGTCTCAAGGGGAATAAACGCATCTTAAGGACACGCTTACGTGGAGTGTAGAAACTCCAAATCTCTATGTTGAAATGTTAAGTTGTAATTAGGGTTAAATTAGGGATTCCACGGTGGGAAACCCTAAAATGAACGTGGCGGCTCTTTGACCTAGTGCTAGGGGTAAAATTGTAATTTTGCCTGCGGCGAGGCATTTGTGAAAATTAGGGTTTGTAAGGGTGTAATTTTGAGGGTTTGAATGTGTGAGGGTTTATGGACTATTGGCATGGCGACCAAATGCTAGACCTAATTCCTTCGGCAGTGCGTAGTGTGACTGGAATATTGAGGTGATTGAATCATGCAAGCAGAAAATAAAGACAGCAGTTAAAGCCATACAAACAGAAATTAAAAGGCATAAATTTAAAGCGCGATTATTGGTTCGCGAGGTTACATATGAGAAGCAGTTACAATATAGTAATGAAATAAAATGAGATAAGTAACGGTAAATGTAATGAGCTGCAAAATGAACAAATGGCGTTAGTGGGCAGAGTTAGGCGGTGATCAAATGAGTTAAGAAAAAGATGCAAATTTGAGATTTTATTATTGTTTTATTTTAAAAAATCTTAATAATTTAATGTTAGCTTGCAAAAGAAATTTAATTTAAAAATAATTTACTCTTTTAAAAAGGTTTTATTTTTATATTTTTTTAAAAAAATTTTCTTATTTTTTTGTTTAAAAAAAAAAAGAGTTCTTTATTTTTATATTTACAAAAGTTTCAATTTTATATTAAAAAAGGTTTTAATTTTTATTTGAAAAAAAAAGTTTTTTATTTTATTATAAAAGATTTTTATTTATGTATAATATCTTCACAAAAAAGGTTTTTAAAACACTTTAAAACAAATAAAAAAACATAATTTTAAAAACAAAATAAATAAAAATAAAAAAAAATAAAACATAAGGGGTTGGGCCGGTCATCACACCCGGACCCAACCCAGTTGATGGTTAAACAAAACATTTAGGGTTCTGGGAACCCTAATGTTTCACGGCGCCGTTTCATTCTTCTTCTCCTCTCTCGTCTTTCTTCCTCCTTGCGATTCTCTCGATGCTCTTACTCCTCCTCCATAGCCTGAAATCGAACACAAATAGGGTGAGGAAAATATCTCATAGCTTACTTTTATGGTGAAACGGCCGGTGATGTGCAAAACTGAGGCCTGAGGGTTGATTGTCCGCCGTTTAAACGGCGAAGACGGTCTTCCCCTTTCGGTGGCGCGGTTGTTGATGTTGGTTCGTCAGTGAACGGAGGCGATGATGAGGGTAGCGGTCCCTCTGAGTCTCAATCACGCCGTTAGGGTTTGCGACGGTGGTTTCGTGATCTCGTTCGTTTAGGGTTTGTACGCGATTTCGTTCCTCTCTTTCTCGTGGCTACCAGTTAGGGTTTTGTACGCTTCCTTCTTCATCAGGTTGTATCTTCCCTTTTTATATATACTTTGATTCATCTTTTGGGCTTTCAATCTGTGTTGGGTTTGCATTACTCTGAGATTTGATTTCGTGTTGATTCGATTTGATTTTGATTTTGATTTTTCAGATGCTGATTGAACCATGTTCCCTCTTTTAGAGCCCGATTGGGATTTTGGTGAGATTGGTTTCATCTGACATTGATTGGATTTCATTGGATCCGAAATTAATTTGTTTGACTGATCTGTACTGATTCGTTTGATTTTGAACTGATTCGTTTTTGACTGATTTGTTTGATTGATTCAGATTGAGTTCCAATGGGGATGTTTCCTGATACGATTTGGATCCATCTGATACATGATTGAACCCTGTTTCCTCTTTTAGGATTTGATTGGTCTTTCTGATTCCCAGCTGATACGATTCTTCTGACCCTATTCGATTTGTTTAATAATCTGAACTGATTTGTTTTGATCTGCGTTGGGATTGATATCAAATCAAAATCTCTCTATTATTTTTCTGATATGGTTTGCCTTCAGATTGGATTGATTGATATCTGATTTTGATTCATAGAACTCCTTGATGGATTCGTATCTCTGTTTGATATTTTCGATCTCGAACTGATTCGTTTTTTGATTGGTTCGTTTCTTTGATGCAGCTCAGATTCTTTTCCTCTTCTTCCTTCAGAGAGGGCTTGATATTGAAGCTTTGGTTGAGTCAAAATTGCCGGGAAAGGTCTACGGCGATGATGTTCATCTGAGCCGTGACAACTGATACTCTTTGATGATGCTGCGATTGCCTCTGATGATCTTCGCTTGTGGTTTATCACTTGTTCCATTTGAGTTGTTTTAACTGCTGATGATATTTGATTCTTGCGTTTCAGAGCTGATATTCTGGGCAATTGTGTCCAACTATGAATTCAAATGTCGCTTAATGTTGTCTTGAGACACTTACCTGATAGCGAGTTTGGGTGATGCTTCACATTTTGGTGACTTGTTTGTTGGGGCAATGATGCTCATAACTGAGCCCCATTCTGCGCTATGCTTTGTGCTGCAACTTGGTGTCCATTTTTGTGACTTGCCATCCGTATCGGTTGAAGCTTGCCCCTAACTGACAACCTTTTGGTACATTTTATGCAGCTTGATACAGCTTTGTTTGGATACTTCATTCTTCTTGCTTTCTTTGTATTAACTGCTGTTACCTTTTCTTTGGATCTCGTTGGGGCTTTCTGTTACGACAGACTTATAAGATGTTTTCCTATGGCTTCTTGCGCATGAATCTGCCTTCTGATACATTGTTTTGATGCAGTTCAGTTTGTATTTGGTGTTCTGTTTGCAGTTTGATGCAGTTTTGGCTTGCATTTCAGTTCTCTTGTCCTGTTTGGACTTGACTTTCCATGAACTCAGCTATATGGTTCAGAACTGATGCTGCTTTTGAATTGTTTAGGTTTTGAGTTCCAAATTCTGAATCTGATACTGATGCGTTTGTGGCTTTTCAGGTGTTGGAAATTTCGAAACCAAAGTGACTCAGACCTGCCGGCATCCGGGTCCGAGTCAGAACTTGCCTATGTTGCCTTATTCTCGTATCAGTTTGGAAATCCAATCGCAGCAAAACGAATCAGTCCCGCTTCTTTTATTACTTCTATCTCTCGGATGTCCCGTATCGATAAGAACAGGTGTTACCTGATCTGACGCCCACGGCGCGGATCGGTAACGGGGGTAGGACGCAGCTTTGGTTGTGCCACTCCCGGCACTCGATGATGACATTGTTCTGAGAGTGTCAAAAACAACTTCTAACATTTTTCTATATTGTTGTATTCTTTTTGATGTGCAGGTTAGTCGAGGACTCATGGAAAAGCTCAAGGGCCAACATGAAGACACTTAGCATTTTTAGGACTTAGAATTTAGAACTTTTAGGATTAATGTAATTCCTTGTAACAGTATTTCTAAAATGTGAAGCAATCTCCATTTCTTGTATGATGAGATTTTTATGAAATAAAATTCCCAAAATTTGAATCTATTTATATTTTGTTCTTAGTTAAAAAAAAATTATAAACATTTGTGAATAAATCCCCAAATATTTAAATTCCTTAACATAGTCATAAAACATAAACACTCCCAAATGATATTCTTATTTGTGCACTTGTCTCATCATCTGATTAAAATCCAATTTAAATGCTAACCAACCATTTCATAACCCAACACGGATGTGCACCGTAATCACAACGGTTTCAGCATCAACAATAACACTACTCGTAATTAAACTCCATTGACCAAATGCCAAGAGCCACCATCCAATAACACCCAATTACGACTGTGCCTTAATAACAGACGGAAGCGCTTTGGAAATAAACCATGAGCGATGGAATGGATCTTAAATCCAGTTGTGCTCGACAAGTTTTAATACCGACCACATCAAATTGGCACCTTGATATAATCAGACCTGTTGATAGGTAAACGCCTCAAAAAATAACGTATCAAACGCCTCAGAATTTAATAACAGCCCGTCTTCAAGGAATTGGTAGAGTTTGCATAAAATGACCAAAATACCCCTGGAACCAAATCTGCAAAACAAACACCTTCATAACTGGTTAGCGGTTAGCAAATGTACATATGAGATGCTATGCGAAATGACTGATTAAATATAAGGGTAAAATTTGGGGTATTACAATTAGCATGTACGAACTTGTTATTTTGAATAATTAATGCAATGCATGTTTGTCTTGAATAAATCCATTTGTTTCACTCATTAAAAATATTTTTTCATAAACATATAATGCCAACTGTACCCGATCTCTTGCTTTGATGGAGAATTGGGAGGAGGATGATAAACCAAAAACGTCAGATCTCTTGTCGTATGCTTTCGATCGAAACCTGCTGATGATGTAAGGCATTGTTTCAAATCCTAAACACTGGAGATATAAGGACGATAATCCCCCTTTAACCCCATTGAGCCTTGAAGTAGGAGTTTTATTTTCCAAACAATAAAAAAAAAAACCCTTGACTTTAACCTGGGGCAGGGTAGTTTTTAGTTAAATTGATCGAGCGCTCAGACTTTCAAAAAGGAGGAGCGAACCTTCGAGAATCTATCCTTAATATATTAGGAGGCTAGAAGCCAAAAATGCAATGACTATCCCTCTACTACCTAATCACAAGCCTTTCAAAAGAGTCACACGACTTGTTCAAAAAAAATATAAGAGTCCGCTAAGTCAAAACCTACAAAGATACTTAGGCAAAACTGGGGCATCCCGTTGGACTCCAACGTCAAAATAAAAAACGTTGTCCAGGAAAAAGTTAGGGAATAAAAGCAAAAAACAAGGGATTACAACAAAGAATAATCCCCAATAAAGAACAAAGTCGCGTTGATCAAACACAAAAGAAATAGGTGAGTGATTGCCATTGTCCAAAGCCTTAATGAGTTCTCGATCATATCAAATCCGATTGAGATATGAGTGCTCATGTCCAGTTAACTGAATAGGATTGGAGAACATCACGAAGAGTGGGTGGGTACAAATAACTTTGAGCCTTTATCCTTTGTTTCTTAAACCGTGAACCAAACCACGATACAACCTTTAAAAGACCTAATTGAAGTAGGAATTCTTTTGAAAGCGTACTCCACGAGATAATGTTTCCTGACTCCTATGAGCTATGCTCAATTTAATGTTGGCATTACAAATCAAATCCATATCCTAACTAGTGGTTCAGTCACAAGTTATTGCAGTATCTTTTTCAAAACAAAAACAAAATTTTCAAGACAAATATATTGTTACATTGATAGTTTTAGGATTAACATTTCACGCGTGTTGGTTTTGCCTGATATCTTAGAAACTTACATATAGAGGGTGACAATAAAGCTTGAAGATTCTGCTAAATAGAGGCAATTTGGCTTCCAAGTCGATTGTTGAAGCAAGCCTGACTTTCTTTTGGAGTTAATTCTTGAAGACTCAGTCATGACACCGTCGATCAGAGCCAATTACGTTGAGATCCGACCAAATCTCTCCAAGAGTTTGAAAACAGTGGGGCAATCGAACCTTATATTCTCTGTAAAATCCTCTTGAGATGACTCTCCCTCACAAAGCAAGTACTCTGGGGCATCGTATTTTTTCAAAATGGTGACTACTACGAAGTCCATTAAGATCACTACTATTGTGTCTTCAGAATATTCTTCATGTACCCGATGAATTTTTACTCTCGACGGTCTTCATTCCCCAGTAAATCTCATCGTTGCAAAATCTACGTCTAAACCATTGCCTCGACATAGTCCCCAGCGAGACTTTAAGCTGACACAGTCCCCAGCGAGACTTTAAGCTGATAACACTGTGGACCGAGCCGGTAATCTCCAGTAATTTCCAAGAGAGTAGAGATCTTACCAGCATCTTCCCAGTGACAGTCCCCAGAGAGACTTTAAGCCGACACAGTCCCCAATGAGACTTTAAGCTGACATCACTTTGGATTTATCCGGTAATCTCCAGTGACTTTCAAAACTATAGAGATGATACCAACATCTTCCAAGTGATACCGTATCTTCCTCACCAAAGCCACCATGCTTTCCTCGGGAAATAGTCCCCAACGAGACTTTAAGCTGACCACACTTATGGACGAATCCGGTTATCCCCAGTGACTCTCAAGACTCCAGAGATATCCCCGATATCCTCTGAGTGATATCTGTTCTGGAAGACCCATTCATAGTGGAATTATCCGTTCCTCAGTGAAATTGCCTTACCTTCCTCAGGAATATTCCCCAGGAGATTACTATATTCTCCCCAAGAAGTCAAGATACTTTCCCCAGGGATGTCTGCTGAATTCTCCCTAGTAAGTTCAACGAACTCTCCTCAAGGAAGTTTGATACATTTTATCCCCAGGGAAGTTGGGTACCCCTTTCTCATAGGAAACCGATGTAATATTCCCAAGAAGTTGCCTAGCTCCACGTCTTCCCCACGAAGCGGATATTTATTTTATCCCCATAAGTCTCTGATCCTCATATTTTCTTTGGCTGATTATGATTCACGATAGCAATCCCTCCAGTGAAGTCGTGACATCATACTCTCCGGTGAAGTCGTATCGTATCCCCATGAGGAAGTCATGATGCCGTGTCCCCCAAGTGGATTATTTTCTCCCTAGGGAAGTTAGAACTTTGAAGCCAGATTCGGTTCTACCATCAACTTTTCCTATACTTCGATAGATGTACCGTTGCAGAGGTCACCCGGTATCCCTGTCAAGATGTTTATTTCATCTCTTGTTTCCTCCTCTCGTCTGTTTTGTCAGCCTAAGCATGAACATATTCATAACATTTTCATACACATTAGCATACACATTAACACAAGCATTAGCATCTGCATGGTTGCTATCCTTGTTGTCCTTTGGTGTTACCTCCGAGTAACTGGGTTGTTCCGCTCTCTCCAAGTAGATCGTCAGCCCTAAGCATAAAATACCTATTGTTTCCAGTTTCCCCATAGAGTTCAAACCTCGTGGACGATGGTTATTTCAGTTACCTTTCTGCGTTATGATAAGATAACCCCCATTTGAGTTCATTTCCTCAATGGAATCGTGTTTGACAGTTCTTTCTAGCCCAATTCTAGGTCGAGCGTCGGTCCCGTCGGTCGCCAAACCTACCTGGACGTGCATTTATTTTGCACTATCTTTCAAGAATAGCCTTTGCAATTCTTTGCAGATATGCGACAGTTCTCACCCGAGAAGCTTATCACTGCATCTACAACAGCAGACAAGCAACCGTTCTCAACCGAGAAGCTTATCATCATTACACTCTATGATCTTGATGTTATTACATTGTTCAACGTCGATATGCGACAGTTCTCACCTGAGAAGCCTATCATCATATCATTACAATAACCGATATGTAATTGTTCTCTGCCGAGAAGCTTATCATTACATTACAACTTTCACTACATTACAAATATTACCACAACGTTATGCGACAGTTCTCGTACAAGAAGCTTATCATTACATTCAATCGGTATGCGACAGTTCTCGTACAAGACGCTTATCATTACACATTACCTTACACTTTACAATCTGCATTACAACCTTCTTTACAATTAACATTACATTTTACCACCTCTACAAGCAATGCTCAGCCGAGAAGCTTATCCTTTCTAATCTTGCAAATAAGCAACCTTTCTCGCATGGGAATCTTATCCTATCTTCATCATGAGGAGCAGCAAGTGGCCATCTCCATCGAGAAGCTGGTTTCCATTTTCCTTTATCATATTGAAGAAAGGGGAGGTTTAAACTGAATCATGTTCAGGGCACCGACCTTGAAGTATGAAGAAGTTTATTTTATCCTTTAGTAAAAGAAGAAGCTGAATCATATTCAAGAGAGCACAAAATCTTGAAGTATGAGGAAGTTCATTTTTTCCTTTAGTAAAAGAAAGAGCTTAATCATGTTCAGGGCGCCGACCTTGAAGTATGAAGAAGTTCATTTTATCCTTTAGTAAAAGAATGAGCTGAATCATGTTCCGGGCGCCGACCTTGAAGTATGAAGAAGTTCATTTTATCCTTTAGTAAAAGAAGGAGCTAAATCATATTCAGGAGAGCAAAATCTTGAAGTATGAGGATGTTCATTTTATCCTTTAGTAAAAGAAGGAGATGAATCATGTTCAGGGCACCGACCTTGAAGTATGAAGAAGTTCATGTTATCCTTTAGTAAAAGAAGGAGCTTAATCATATTCAGGAGAGCACAAAATCTTGAAGTATGAGGAAGTTCATTTTATCCTTTAGTAAAAGAAGGAGCTGAATCATGTTCAGGGCGCCGACCTTGAAGTATGAAGAAGTTCATTTTATCCTTTAGTAAAAGAAGGAGTTGAATCATGTTCAGGGCGCCGACCTTGAAGTATGAAGAAGTACATTTTATCCTTTAGTAAAAGAAGGAGCTGAATCATATTCAGGAGAGTAAAATCTTGAAGTATGAGGAAGTTCATTTTATTATTTAGTAAAAGAAGAAGCTGAATCATGTTCTGATCATGGAAGCTTATTTTATCAGATGAGCGGCAGTCCCTCCAGTGGAGCTTATCAATCGACCAATTATCATAGATAAGCAACAATCTCCTTATTTGAGAGCTTATCCAGTTTGGCATATAAGTGCCTTCCAATGATAAGTAACAAATCTCTTTCGAGAAGCTTATCAGGGCGTTTCCTATTAAGTCCATTTATTTTGGCATACAGCCGGTTTTGACCCTATATATTTTCTACGGATTCTTGAAAATTCCGTTCGATCCCGTCACGAGGAAAGGTTTCCAGAAGCTCGGATGTTATTCTTCTCTCAATGCTCCAACATTCTGTTTACTTGGCCTACAGCCGTGCAGATCCAGTTTTACCTTTTATCCTAGAGTATCAGCCGGTCACGCCTGAACCAGTTGAACAATTACTCCAAGATATCCCCTAGTGGAGGCCGTCTCGCCGGTGCCATCTCCATTAAGGATCCCGTTCTTACCATTCCCTTTCTAAAAGTGACAATTGTTCGTGCTCGCACCAGTTGGCCATCACTTTAGGTTTCCCCGTGTCGTGCTGTTTCCCCAGTGCGTCATATTCCCCAGTGTGGTTCGTTCGTCGCGTCTGTCCCCTGTGTCGTCGTGTCGACTGCATCTTTGCATTTACCATTTCATCATACGCATCATACTATATTCATGGCATTGTTAGCATTATCTCTTGTTTCGTTTTGTCCATAGCATTGCATATCACTGCATCTAAGGGAAAAAATTTCGGTTATCTGTATTTAAATCCCTCCACCATGATTTCTCGAGCCTTCGTCGCTCAAATCATCTGGTGAAGCTATTTAAATATGGGCAACTATAATACCCCAAATTTTGCCCTAAGATTAGTCGATTCATCTCGCATTCCATTGCATTTTTGCGTTGCATGTAACCAGTCACTAACAAGTTTGTGTAGCCTGTTAATTTTGCAGGAAAAGTCACATTTGTGCGTTTTGGCTTATGAAGGGCAGAATGGTCATTTTATTCGCAGCCGGCTGTCAGTTTATGAATTTTGGGTTGTAGTCAGGAAATTTGAGCCATTTGATATTGTTGATGTGAATCGAGGCCGAGGTTGTAATTGGAATTTAATCGTGAAGAATTTGAGCCGGTGGAATTAAATCAGTTCAATTCATTTGGATGAGGTTAGTCAGAAGAAGATGTTCAGTTGAGTTTAATCGACAGGTTGAATTTATTCTGATAAGGGTCTTCGTTTGAATTGCCGGGAGGATTGATCGGAAGTGGTATTGGAGACGGGATTAATCGGATAAACGGGATGAATTTTGCATCTCATTTTAAAGTCAAAAATAACAAAAATAATTTTCATTTCATTTTAAATATTTTATTTCATTTTTTTTTAAATATTGTTTTCATTTCATTTTAAATTTTGTTTTCATTTCATTTTTAAATATTATTTTTTATTTCATTTTTAAGTTGATTTTTATTTTACTTTTTAATATTGTGTTCATTTCATTTTAAAAACCAAAGCATACATTCTTTTAATAATAGATTTTCATTTCATTTATATCAAAGTTAATTTACATTTACAATATCCAAAAATAAATAAAAAATCCTAAAAAGAATTCTAACTAATCTTCCGCTTCCGATTTTTTTGAGTTTCCAAACTTCAGATTTTTCGAACCTGCAAGTCAAACAATAAACGAACAATTTTATCGGTTAGTTTTTCTTGATATCCTCAGAGAATGTTCATCATTGGGTATGTCGGGAGGGTAACGGATTGCTCCAAAACCAACTCCCGACTCATTTCTGACATCTCGGCTAAAAAATCAGCAGATCCTGTTCTTATTTTTTTCGAGGCAACAGAGAGAAGAAAAAGCGCTTCCAGAAAAGTGATTTTCAAAAGTGCTTATTGGAAAAGAACTTATTTAAAAAAAGTGATTTTTTTCAGAAAAGTGGTTTGCCAAACATGGCGTTAACAACAATTTTCCAAAAAATCCTCAGTCAACAGATGAAACCAACGTTCCTGAAAAATATGAGCAAAAGAAAGCCCTAGGTGAACAAGCGAAAGCGACGCTACCAGAAGACGGAGGTTCAGAGGATTTTGACGATCCATCATCATCACCGTCCGCGGAAGAAGAAGAGGAGGAAGTTTTGTTGCGAAAAGGATCCCAAGCGTCACCGGAGTACCACCGCGACCAGACTTAGAAGGAGGATTTTCTTCCTCATCTTCATCATCGTCACCCGCCTGCAATCATCATCAACCTAACACCACAACCCGCCGCCGGAAAAATCGCCATTGCCGTCGGAACACAAAGATCATTAACCGTGAGATTCTCTGCTATTTTAACGCTTTAACGTCGTGTTTGGTTCAGGTAGGAAAAGAGGAGGAGAAGAAGGCATGCAAGTAAAAGGAGAGAGAAGATCGGAAAGCTTCGTGAGGCCTCACATGGAGGAGCCGCCTGCGCCGTCACATAGAAAGAAGAAAAGAGGGTTATAAAAACCCTAAAGTGTGTTCAGCAAAGGAACTTCTCCTTTTTATTCGTTTAAATTTCATTTTTATTTTATTATTATTATTATTATTATGGCCTTTGGTTTTAATTGTAGCAGATTTAACGTTATATGCTTTTCTTTAATGTTTTTTAGTTTATTAATTTGGGTTAATTAGGGTAATTGTAGTATTAGGAATTAATTCATTTTTCAGTAGAAATATTAAAGTTAAAACTTTGTTAGTTTTAAAACAAAAAAAAGTCTAATTTTAGCATTTAAAATTAAAATGTTTTTTAGCATTTAAAAATAAAAATGTTTTAGCATTTAAAAAGTAAAACATTATTTTTACACTAAAAGTGAAATTTTTTTCATAAAAATTAAAACATTTTTATTACAACAAAAAAAAAAACAGTCTTTTCTTCATAAAAATCAAAAATCTTAAAATTAAAACAAATTTCTTTAATTGAATTAAAACAAAATTTTTAAATAAAAACATTATTAAAGTTAAAATAATTTCCCCTTAAATGCCAAAATTAATTTTTCTTTTAAATAAAAATTCAAAAAATAGAGCTCTTGATGTAGGCGTTCCGATTTTCGTCTAACCCTCATTATCTTGTTCATTTCAGCTTATTAATATTTGCTCGTATTGTCATTTTTCAATTGTAATCATGCGAGGCCATCGTCGCAGATATTTATTCTTGCATTTTTTGGATTTATAATTTACGCGAGTGATCGTCGCAATGCTTCTTGCTTTACCGCTTTCCTTATTGTCGTACTTTACTTCTGCCATATGATAATATTCGTTGTTTGCATTAAGTTACCGTTAGAGTCCTTCCGAAGGATTAAGTCTAACAATTTGACCATCGAGTCAATAACCCTAATCTTTGACCATTCCGAAACCCTAAGTTGTCTAGGCGCCCGCCGTGGACGAAAATACCCCTTTACCCTAGCATTAGGTCAAGGAGTCGCCGCACTCCATTTTAGGGTTTCCCGCCGTAGAATATTTAGTTAACCCTAATTTCAATTCAAACTATTTCAACATAGAAATAGGAGTCACCGCACTCCACGTAAGCGTGTCCTTAAGAAACGCTTACTCCCCTTGAAACCTTGACCATAGCCAAGATGTTTCTAACCTCCCTTTCAAGGGGAACTACGATTACTCTGATTCCATCCCCTATCTCAGACACGTAGGCACAAGATGCGAATCTTGGCGAGTAAACTTAGGAATAACCCTTAGGTCTCTTTGTCAGTCTATCCCTTAGCAATATACTTCAAGTAGATAATAAAAAAAAACATACTTTAAGCAAAAGATTCTTGTAGAGTACTACAGAAGTTTAGGGTGCTAGTACCTTCCCTAAGCTTAACCAACCCCTTACCTAGGTCTCTCCCCGCATTGTGTTTTCAATGCAAAAATAGGTTTTCCTTCATTTGACTTTTTCCTTCGGATAAATCAAAGATAGGTTGTGAACTAAAGATGTGATTCAAAATAATTAATAGTTTGGTATCCTATTCTCACCGCAACACGCTACAAGTAAGAAGTTTCTTGTTACTTAGTTTAATACTTACAAAACGATAGATGATAGGTCTGTTATGGAACTAATGCACGAAATTGAACATATTCTAAATAACTACAAACAACCTAATATGTACATGGACGAATCTATAATTGTATCTTCCATAATAGATAAATTTCCCCCTTCTTGGAAAGATTTTAAAAAAAATCCTGACGTATAAGAAGGAGGACATTTCTCTTGAACAATTGGGTAATCACCTTTGTTTAGAAGAAGAGTATCGAAAACAAGATTATACTAAAAGCCAATTTACTCAAGAGAAGGTCCATAGGATGGAGGAAGGAAAGTCAAGTAAAACTTCCAAGAAAATTGATCGTACCTAATCAGAGAGATCGCTGAGCTGCCACATATCTGAGCTGTCAAATGGTTCACTTGATGGACAGAGGGGGTTGTACCAGAAACACACTTCGATGCCAAAGTAAGCGACAAGCAGAGTGATGAGAAATACATAGAAAATGAGTGATAATTAGATTACCTGACCCTCTAGTGGAAGAGGGTATTTATATTGAGCCCCCAACGCAGGGCCAACAGTTACTATGCGTTGGGCTAGGCTGCCAGGCCCAACGTTGGTAACTGCTAGGGCTGATGTGGCATTGTGAAGACCAGCATGTGGTCTTCGCCCTAATGTAACTGTTCCATGCTATCCGGGAGGTGGAGGACCGAATCATCAGGACACAAATGGTTACTTGATGACGTGTCTACATGTAGGGGACACGTAGAGGACGTAGGGGAGGTCTGAGGAGCTTCCCGGGCTGGATGGACTCTTCCCGACCGTGGGGCAGAAGAAGGCTAGCCGGACAGCTCTGAAGGTTTTGCCCAACGGCTGTTGGTCTGTGTCTGACGGGAAAAGATGGTATGTCCGATGGGTCTTCTGCTGTCGGTCGATGAGATCTTATTGGGCCTTCCAACCCGGTAGAGCTTGGGCCTGCTCGACTATGGGCCAGGCGTCGACCCAGTCCAGAATAGTAGCCCCCTAAGTCGTTGCTCGCGGCCAAGCGAGCTATGACTTAAGGTGCAAAAGGAGTCGAGCGCGTCGCTATGTCGGGCAGGCCGCGACTATACCGGTCGAGCGAGTCTATGATGTATGGGGAGCCTGCGGTCGAGAAGGGGAATCTGAAGAGACATAGGGAAGGCGGAAGGTTACCACGTGTCCTCCTGTGGAGGCTACGGGCTAGGCACTTGATGCTTAGCGACGCTTCATTTCCCGTGATAGGGCATATATATACACGAATTCAGGTCGTCTTTTCGTTCATTCATTCTTTCTGCTATTGTCCGACTTCTGACTTGTCTGCTCGACACCCTTAACCTTTCTGCTCGACATCTACATTCTCCCTGCTCGACGCGATAACCTTTTTATCTCCAAATAACGTAAGTCTCTGCCTCCTTGCTGGTGTTTTTTAGTATTTCCGGCAGTGATTCCAGTGGCTCCGCTGGGGGCGCCGGGGTGACCGTGGGCTTTTTCGGCAATTACGTCGAGGAGTTCTTCAAAACTAGTGTTGTGACTGTCTGTCCCCGGCCCTTGCGATGAGTGGCACGGGGAGAATCGACGAAAGTTTGAACGTCCCAAGGGTAGTCAATGAATACCCTGGACAAGATGGATGAATGCGCCGAGGATAAAGAGTGCATTCCCTGAGAACATCGGAGGGTTGGGTTACCCAATAATGGTCTTCTGGACGCCCCGACGACCACGCCCTTTCACTCGAACTGCGGTGGAAGGGTGGATTTGATTTGACTGTCGAATTCACCAAGTTCCTCTGCTTTTCAGGTAAATAGCCGATCACGAAGAAAAGGAGGTGTAGTGGTACTTGTACTACGACGAAGAAGATCGTCAAGACGAGGCCGTCGTGGATCCCCCAGGCAGACCGATAGCAGAGTGGATCGGGGACGAGCCCCTTAATTATATGTCGAGGTTCTCCCTCGACGATTCTTATGCCTTCGCCGTGATTTAAAATAGGGAGGTCAGAGCTCCCCATCAGTTTCGAGCATGTCGACCCTGGGAAATAGATTGGATATGCTCTCGCTATGACGGGGGCCGATTCCTCATGTATGAGTTTGCTTTCAAGGAGGTGGGGATGCGCATGCCGTTCACGGGCTTTCAGCAGGGCGTGTTCGATCACTTAATGCTGGCGTCGTCTCAACTTCATCCGAACTCCCTCGCCTTTCTTCGGGCGTTTGAAATCATTTGCAATTACCTCGATCTCGGGGCCACAATCCCGTTGTTCTTCTGCATCTTTCACCTGTAGCGGCTGACAGTGGCTGGCCAACACAACTGGGTCTCGTTGAAGCAGTCGACCAGGCTCTTCTGGGCATATACCGACTCGGTACAAGGGTTCAAGGATAGATGGTTCATGGTCATACCGGTGACGGATGAGGCCTACGATAAAATGTTCTGGAGAGAGGTCACTGTCGTGGACGGCCAAACCGAGGAGAGTTGTGAGTCCAATTTCCCCCTAGAGTGGATGGAGTTGCAATTTTTCTCTAGTACCGAGAGATTCATCTAACGACCTCACCGCCTGGGCGAGGAGGATAGCCTGGCCTTTAAGAAGCTGGTCGACTTCGTCGGGTGTCTTCCCCCGGAAGTGCGCCCCAGACAGGGAGTACATCCGTGATGCTGATGGGGAGATCCGGACAGAGACTCGGTGTATAACACGAAGGTCCTGCTCGAGTCTTGGACAGAGGCTGAGGCTCATCGGTTCCTAGATAGTAGGGCGTTTCCTCGAGGGCCTGGTCGCCCCTGCCTAGGAGGAGCGGCTGCTGGTGTCTCAGCAGGAGCTAGTGGAAAGGATTCGTCTACTGGAAGAGGACTGTTTGGGGGCCATCGAGGTGGGCTTTAAGAGTGCCGTCGACCAGCTTCGACTCGTCAACTCTGGCTTTGATTTGGTAACCGACGGGATTATCCCCTATCATCAGATCTAGGGCGACCGTATTGTTGCTCCCGACGGCTCGGAGGACGAGGAGGAGGAGGACGACACTGTCAAGGACGAGGAGGACCACCTAGGCCAGGAGATGGCGGCCTGCGTGCCCCTTTCTTGTTTTGCCGGCCTGCGTGCCCTGTTTTTGTCATTCTGATTGTTTGTTCGGGCTGTGTACCCTTTACTGTAATCCTTTGACAGCCAGGTTTGCGCCCGTTTTATGATGTTTTGATCATTTTTCTAAGTGTTTGTGTGTGTCTGTCTATTTACTTACGTATGCTCGATCACATGTTTTTTATACGCTTGCTTGCATGTTTATTATGTTGTTTGGGAGTGTAGCTTGACGTTGTTTATTGGTGTCCGATAGTGTAGGGAATTGGTCGGATGACCAGGGTGGTTACCCGGTCGGTTACGGAGATGGACCACGGTCGGGAACCTATCCCTGCAGCGTGAACGTCCCATCGCAAGCTGGGTGTTCTGCCAATCTCGGTACAACAGAGGTGACTCTCGATCGAGGGGTCTCCATCAAACAGAGCATTCTGCCCTCACACACAAAGGGCAGATGCTTGTTGTCTCTTTGAGTTCGGGGAGACGCGATTGTACCATGTCGCGCTCTCATGGTCGCGAAGGGTGTCGTCGCGGGCAGTGTTTAACTGTAGTATTTTTTAGCTTCTCAGCATTTCATGGTCGAGCTATCTCGTCTCCGTGTAAGTTTTCGAGGTAGTAGGCCCCATGCGTCGTCCTATCCTGGACACGGTAGGGCCCTTCCCAATTAGCGGCGAGCTTGCCCTCGCGTGAGTCCTTATGGTTTCTTCGTAAGACCAGATCACCGATCTGGAATTCGCACTTTATGACCTTGCCATCGTAGCGAAGGGAGATTTTATGTTTCAGTGCGACTTCCCGAAGAGACGCCCCTGAGCTTATTTCCTCGACTAGATCGAGTTCATCTCTGAGGGTCTCGTCATTGGCTTCCTCCTCGAGGGGGGATTTAGTTCTTCTGGATGGTTCCTTTATTTTGACCGGGATTATTGCCTCGGTCCCGTATGTCAGCCGAAAAGGCATTTCCCCGGTGGTCGAGTGGGGTGTTATTCTGTACACCTAGAGCACACTGTAGAGCTCTTCGACCCACCTCTTCTTGGCGTCCCCACAGTCGGCGCTACTGATCGTACCTGATCAGAGAGATTGTTGGGCTGTCACATATCTGAGCTGTCGAACGGTTGACTTGACAGACAGAGGGGGAGGGGGTGTACCTGAAACACACTCTGATGCCAAAGTAAGCGACAAGCAGAGTGATAACAAGTACAGAGAAAAGGAGTGGGAATTAGATTACCTGACCCTCTAGTGGAAGATGATATTTATAATGAGCCCCCAGCGCAGGACCAACGATTACTATGCGTTGGGCTGGGCTGTCAGACCCAACGTTAGTAACTGCTAGGGCTGACGTGGCATCTGAAGACCAGCACGTGGTCTTCGCCCTAATGTAATTGTTCCGTGCTATCCGAGAGGTAGAGGACAAAATCATCAGGACACGGATGGTTACTTGATGACGTGTCTCCGCGTATGGGACATGTAGAGGACGTGGGGGAGGTCTGAGGAGCTTCCCGGGCTATATGGACTCTGCCCGACCGTGGGGCAGAAGAAGGCTAGCCGGACAACTATGGAGGTCCTGCTCGACGGCTGATGATCTATGTCTGACGGGAAAAGATGGTCTGCCGGACGGGTCTTCTGCTGTCGGTCGATCAGGTCTTATTGTAAAAACAAAGAAATATTTGTAAAAATAAAGATGTTACCCATCATATTTGTAAAAATAAAGAAATATTCAAGACCGTCAATGAATAAGATGTTAGTGTTTTGTACATGGGAAATGCTTCTACTGTCCAAGTCAAAAGAAAAGGATCAGTAGAGATTGAATTCACGTCTAGAAAAATACTCACTCTTAAAGATGTATTTTATGTTCCCGTAGTTAGGAAGAACTTGATTTCTGTATCTTTACTTAATAAGTATGGTTTTAAATATGTATTTGAGGGAGATAAACTTATTCTCTCACAAGGGGGAATGTTTGTAGGGAAATGTTATCTTTATGAGAATACGTTCATGTGTAATATTGTTAATAACAATAATAATAATGTGATTTCTGCTTATATTGTTGAGTCTCGTGATTTATGGCATATGCAACTAGGACATGTGTTAATTTTAGAAAATTAAATGATATGATAAAATCAAATTTAATTCCAACACTTGACAAAATTCAAATTCAAGTACTACTTGCATGTTAACTAAAATCATAAGACAACTTTTTAAAACAGTTGAAAGAGTTTCTATAGTGTTAGATTTAATTTATTATGATGTATGTGATTTGTCATTTTCCTTGATGATTGCACTAGATTTTGCCACGTTTATTCAATGCACTCTAAGGATGAAGTCTTAGACAAATTTAAAATGTATAAAGCACAAGTAGAACTTCAACATGAAACCTCCATTAAATGTTTTAGGAGTATTGGAGGGGGAGAGTTCTATCATCCTAATCATTTTTAGTCCACTGATATTATACATCAAATAACTGCACCATATTCCCCACAACTAAATGGGATAGAAGAAAGGAAAAATAGAGTGTTTGAAGATTCCAAAATATTCTGCAAAAAATTCGCCGATAAATCCTTTTACATTCAACGTACAAAGATTGGTGGAGAAAAATTGTTCCTTAAGATTAGCGTAAAAACACACGCTTTGAAAATTTATCGAACAAATTTATTTCTCAATTTTCATCTCTATTTATTTTTAGTTTTGCAGCAGCCCCATAACAAAATATCTAACAGATTCTCTTATTGGATAAATTAATATTACAAATGAGATAAAATCATATTTGATATGTGATAGGCAAGTTGGTTTCAATACCACAAATACTCTAAAAAAACATAGCTAAATTAAATATGACCAAGTGAAGATATGAAACTCTTAAGAATACATTGATATAATTTATATTTCAGTTTTAGAAGAACTAACCAAATACTTTAGTATGAAAAATAAAGAGGTTGAGATATATTTGTTGAAATATTTTTTATATAATATTTTAATAATTATTATGTGGACATATATATTTTAATTATATTATCTTTTTTATGAAATTAAGTGTCTTAAGAAATTAAATGATCAAATAAAGTTAAGGCTTAAATACATTTTGATCCCTTTAGTTTGGACGTTTTAAAGAATTGGCGTCTATATTACAAAACCAATCATTCTAATCCTTTAATTTTGATGGTCTTTGGATTTATGTGGTTCCCTCCCGTTTTACTTAGTTGTTCTCTTAATTTATGACATGACATTTTGACAGTGGTGCTATGTCAACAAGTCTGATTTTAAAAAAAAAGAAGCTTAAATGCACTTTTAATCCATATGCAACTAGGACATGTTAATTTTAGAAAATTAAATAATATGACGAAATCAAATTTAATTCCAACACTTGACAAAAATTCAAATTCATGTATTACTTGCATGTTAACTAAAATCACAAGACAACCTTTTAAAACAGTTGAAAGAATATCTAAAGTGTTAGATTTAATTCATTATGATGTATGTGATTTACATGCTGGCCCATAATTGGTGGTAAGAAGTACTTTGTCACTTTCCTTGATGATTGCACTAGATTTTGCTACGTTTATTTAATGCACTCTAAGGATGAAGTCTTAGACAAATTTAAAATGTTTAAAGCACAAGTAAAACTTAAACATGGAACCTCCATTAAATATTTTAGGAGTAATGGAAGGGGAGAGTTCTACCATCCTAATTATTTTGAGTTCACTGGTATTATACATCAAATAACTGCACCAAAATTGGATAGAAGAAAGGAAAAATAGAGTGTTTGAAGATTCCAAAGTATTATGCAGGAAATTCGCCGATAAACCCTTTTGCATCCAACGTGCAAAGATTGGTGGGAGAAAATTGTTCCTTAAGATTAGTGTAGAAACAGACGCTTTGGAAATTTATCGAGAAAATTTATTTTTCAATTTTCATCTCCATCTATTCTTAGTTTTACAGCAGCTCCATAACAAAATATCTAACAGATTCTCTTATTGAATAAACTAATATTGCAAATGAGATAAAATCATATTTGAAACATGATAGGCAAGTCGGTTTCAATACCACAAATACTCTAAAAAAAACATAGCTAAATTAAATATGACCAAATGAAGATATGAAACTTTTAAGAATACATTGATATAATTTATATTTCAGTTTTAGAATAACTAACCAAATACTTAAAGTATGAAAAATAAAGAGATCGAGATATATTTGTTGAAATATTTTTATATAATATTTTAATCATTATTATGTAGACATATATATTTTAATTATATTATCTATTTTATAAAATTAAGTGTCTTAAGAAATTAAATGATCAAATAAAGTTAAGGCTTAATTACATTTTGATCCCTTTAGTTTGGGCGTTTTAAACCATTGGAGTCCATATTACAAAACTGATCCTTTAATTTTGATGACCTTTGAATTTATGTGGTTCCCTCCTATTTTGCTTAATTGTTCTCTTAATTTATGACATGACATTTTGACAATGGTGCTATGTCAACAAGTTTGATTTAAAAAAAAAAAAAGACTTAAATGTACTTTTAATCCTCATATTTTAACTTTTATAATTTTTTAGTCCCCTTTTAAAAAAATATAGTTTTTTGGTCACTCTATTCAACATTTTATGAATCTTTTTCCTTTCACATTTACCGACTTTTTGTGTCATTAATTTGCTAGTGTTTGTGGCGTCACATAATATAATTTTGCCGTTTCATATATTTAAATAGTAAAAATTAATTTTAGAATATTATTTAATTATAATATATATATTATTATATTTAAAAATAAAATAAAATTATTTTTTTAAAGAAAAATTAAATTATTATTCTTTATTGAAATTTCAAGTAATTAATAAATTATTGAATTATATATGCAAAATTAAATTCTTACATCAATTTTTTTTTAAAGAACAATTAAATTATTATTCTTTATTGAAATTTCAAGTAATTAAATAGTTATAGAAATATTTAGAAATTATTAAATTATATATGCAAAATTAAATTCTTACATCAAAGAGATTCGAACTCAATCCCATTTGCTGGTTAACAATGCAGTCTAACAAATTGAGCTGAAATCCAAGTTGGAAGTATTTCCCCTGGTGTTTTATTTAGTACATAGTTATAATAGCATCAGAAATATGACAACAAGGTTATAACCAAACCGCATAACTGCACTTAATATGACAACAAGGTTATAACCAAACCACATAACTGCACTCAATATGACAACAAGGTTATAACACAAATCCATCCAAGAACTTTGACACGAATCCATGCAAAACATATTGTGTCACACAAGAATTATGTTGTTGGTTATCACACTCCATTCAATGCTAGCTTCACTTGGTGCATAACATGTTAGACTAGCTCAACCAAAAGCAATATTGAAACTTGTTCTACAAAAAGAAGAATTGATTTTCCATGAACTACACCTGCATGATCATTTAAATCAACAAGATTCTTATCATAACAAGTGTTGCAAGGTAGATTGAGTTTGTGTTGTTGTGTGATGACTTTTTTCTAGGATTTTCCAGTTTTCTCATTCAACCTTGGTGATATATTTCTTAAAGTCACTTCATTCAGCCTGAGTAATTATGGCTTCCGTTTTAATGATCACATTATTCTTCTTACCTATTTTGTTATTGTTGTTGATGATGATTATGGAGTTGAGAAAGATGAATAATATCTGTGAAGGTTGAGATTGACAAGATTAGGTGATGTTCTTGCTATTGTTAATTATTGTTGTTGATGAGATTGAAAACAAGACATGGATGATTAATATTGTTTTTATGCAGAAATTTCAATGAAAAAGGTGAGTATATGGATGCTTAATATTGTTTTTATGTTGTAAAAAGTAGAGTTTTGATTATTGATGCTTCTGTGTAATAGTATATGCTTTATGCTTCTTAAAGTTGGAGTAAAGGCTGAATTTCTTATAGCAGAAAATGTCTGAATTAATATGTTAGTGACAATAAATATATGAATGAAAGTATAAATAATCAAAATAATAATTGATGAAAATATAAATAAATTTTCAGAATTTAATTTAAAATATGAGGGCTTTATATAGTTTTTAATATAAATTTAAGTTATATATTAGTATAGATAAGAATGGAATAATAATGGAGGCACATGCCCCCCTAACTCTATGTATAGCTCCGTCCCTGCTTCAATGCCCAACTCCAAAATCTGTTTCAACATTCATCATCATCAACATCGTCATTCACCACCACCATCATCCCCTAACTCACCAACACCTTCATGATCAACAACCAACAAGTAACAAAAAACAATTATTTTCTAAAACTCAATTTCTAAAATCTATAACAGAAAAACCATTAAAAAAATCTAGTTCACAATTCTAAAACTCATATAAACTAAGTCCTAATTTCTAAAATCTATTACCTGATTATGTTTTTTTTTCCTTAGTTTAGTTTGTTATGACTGTTAAGCTTGAGTTAGTTTTGGGCTTGGGCCCTTATCCAATTGCTTATATAATGCAATGGAAAAATTTTACTCCATACCCCCTTATTTATTCTTCTACCCTTATCTTATATTTTTTTTTACCAAAATATCCTCATATAAAAAAGTGTAAAATTTTTCTCATTTAATTATTTGATGTGAAATTTAATAAATAAATCTAATTTTAAACACTACTTAATTAATATTCTCAATAAATATGAAAAGTATTATATATTTTTCGTAAAAAGATGTTAAGGATACTAATTTATATTTGCATGTGATTTGAATGACAATAAGTATAACTATATACAACACGATTTTTGAGCTAGTAGTTTTTTTTTTCTTCTTATTTTCTAAATACTTCAAGTATGAGCCAACCTGTTTGAAGAAAGACGATGAAAATAGTCAATATCTCGAACCATAATTATAAGTTACCTCATAGTTGGACTAATTATTAAAAAATTATAAATGATGCGGGTATGAGATAATTTGAAGATAATAGTTGAAAGACATTACGGTTCAATGAAACTGATATAAAAAATATGGAATAATTTTTGACGAACAGTTTCTCATTATATCAGCTATGAGGTAATTTGAAATTGGTAGACATTGAAAAAAAAACTAAAAACATAAAATATGAATTAAAAAAGAAAAAATATATATTTTTGATAGTAAATTGAAATTAATAAAAATATCAGTTTTTAAAAATATGGATAATTTGTTTTTCATTTTTTATAATATTAAAATTTTTAAAAAATTAAAGTTTAAAATTTTTATAAATAAAATTATATAATACTTTTACGGAAAATATATAATACTTGGCATGTTTGTTAAACATATCAATCAAGTAGTGTTTAAAGATAGATTTATGTATTAAATTTCAGATTAAATAATTAAATTAGAAAAAATTTATACTTATTTATATAAGAATATTTTGGTCAAAAAAATATAGAAGGTAGGAGTAGAAGAATAAATGATAGGATATGAGATAAAGTATTCATGCAATGGTTTTTCTCCTTTGTAATACAATTCTCACCGATCAATATTCATATTCAGTTTTCTTTCAGCCCAATGGGCCTTTATTCCAAAGTGTTACCCAATATTAAAATCCAAAATAGAAAAACCAGCATAAAAAAAGAAAAAAGTCAATCCATTTCTTCCTAGAATCACAAAATTTCAGAACACAAAAGTAGAAACAACTCAAGATCAAAATCCAAAATGGAAGAAAATAAATGAAAATCTCAAAATTCATAGCACAAAATCAAAATAGATAGAATCTGGAAATAGGTGGAATACAAACTCAAAACGACACACAAAATTGAAGTAAATGAAATCAAAAGCCAAAAACAAAAATCACTTGCAAAATCAAAACAAGTGTAATCGAAACCCATAATACTAAAACTCATAACAACCATGCCGCCACCATCAAACTCACGCCACCACCAAATTTAGATCTGCAACCAAATTGTTTATTTATCGTACAATGAAAAATGATTTTAGGAGAAAGTTTCAGAAAACTAGTTAAAGGTAAAGAGAAAAAGGTGCAATGGAATGAATATTGGAATTAAAAAAAATTGATTTTGTCATTTATAATGGTAGATAAAGTATGAATGTTTTTTTTAAAGCACTTATACAACAACTGGAAGAAGAAACCCTCAAAGGAGTAAAGAAGACGATGAAAAGGTTGAAGAACGATATTGATTTTTTATTTTTTCAATTTTTTATAATGATTATAAATTGTTTTCTTTGATAAAAAGTTGTTTTTAATATTCTCTTAATCAAAATATTCATTTAGAATTAAAAAAATTATGAATTGATGACATAGACTCAAAGTCAAGCTGTCACTTCATTAATGAAGATGAGACATAAGTAAAATTGGAGGGGGTCATAAAAATCTAAACCTCATCATAATTAAGGGACCGGAATGAATGATTTTGTAATAGAGAGAACAATTATTTAAAATGCTCAAACTAGGGAGACTAAAGTGTATTTAAGTCTAAAGTTAAAAGGATAATTAGATTTTATTTAAAAATTAATTAATTGGGTATGGCCAAAAAATATAAGTAGATGTTAGGATTACCCATTTTGCAATAATGGAAATCCTAATGGGCCATCACTCTATAAATAGGTTATGGTTCTCAATATACATATACAAACAGTTTATCTCATCTTTCCATCTAAAAAGTATTCAAGGAATTAGGAGTACCGGGTTGTGAGAGAACCACACAAGTTATCGGTTATTCGTTATTCATCTTTTAACCTTCAGGATTACCGACAACAATAACTTTCTCAATGGATCTGGAAATTCTTAAAATCAACTTTCAAAAACTGACTGATTTAGAGGGGGTGAATAGACCATTTTGAAAAACTGACCGATTTTCAAAAAGCAATATCAAAGATATTCAAACGCGCAAATATCTTAAAGCAAAAAATAGAGTTTATGCTTGTATTGAAAATCAATTACAATTACAGATACACAATTCACAAATATCATAAATTGTTCAAAGAGAGTACACAAAATTTTCAACTATATCAAATTGATAAATTATAAATTACACGAGATGTGTCCTTTAACAAAATTTAATTATTGTAGAATTCTAACACCACTAGTCTGCAAATTTTAATCAGACTAAAACTTAATTAGGTTCCGACTATAACAAAATTTCCCCTTACGTAATAAATCGATACCAACAAAAATTAATGATAAACCACACAAACAAAGAAAAACCTAAACATGCAATAGCCTACGAAAATTAAATGTGAGAAAATTCTAATTAGATTCTAAACATGCAATACCTAAAGTTAATCGGGTAGTTAGATTTTATGACACATTTCAGAATAATGAGAATTCTAATTGACCGTCACTTTATAAATAGGCTATGATCTTCAATATACCTTACACAATCAGTTTATCTATTCTCCTCATTTGAACAATATTAAAGGCATTAAAAGTATCAGTTGAGGAAGAACGATACAAGTCATTAGGTATTCGTTGTTCATATCTTAACCTTCAAGGTTACCGCCACACGAACTTTCTCAATGAATTTAAGTATTCCTAAAATCAACTTATAGATCCTTTAATTTGATAAATGCTTGTATGACTATTTGACTTCCGCACTAAACTATATGTTATACTTTGTTGAGCATGTATATTTGATTGACCGTTATTGATTCAAATTATAACAAAATTATGTTATAAATTGAATGTGATAGAACTAAAATTAATAGAGGTAAAATAAAGTCAATATTGACAATGTCTTTATATATAATATAGCGTCAAATGTGATAAATAATAATTAGGATCATGAATTAATGACTATTAAAGATTCTTAACAGAGTTATAATCGGCTAAAATGAAAACATGCAATTGTAGCATAATTAAACTCATTTTACAAGTAATGCATTTTTGGATATGTAGTTCGAACATATTAAAGATTGTTGACAAAGTCATAATTGACTAAAATGAAAACATGTAATTGAAGCGTAATTAAGCTTAGTTTACAAGTAATGAGTTTTTGGATATCTTGTTCGAACATATCAATGTGTGAAACCAATTGTACATAAATGAGTTTTTAAGTAAAAATGAAATAAGAATGACGAAATTGTGAGATACAGAGCTTGATTTATTGCTCAAAGATATTTGTAATGTCTTGAGATTGATTTTTGATGAGACATATTCACCTATTTTGGATGCAAACACTTTTCAATATTTAATTTTCTTAATAGTACATGAAGGACTAATTTTGCACATGATGGTTGTTGAAACAACATATTTGCATGGTTCACTTATAGTGATATATATGAAGAAGACTTTCTCCTTGACCTTGGCTAGGGTTTTTATGAAGACAATTACATCAACAAAATTAAAAAAAAATATGAAGAAAACTACATCAACAAAAGAAGATAAAGATGAAGACAATCATTGATAAAAAAAACAATTAGCAAAGATCTTTAAACTTTAAGTTAAGAATGTCTTTATCTTTAAAGTATCACTATTTATCTCTTATATTACTTAAAAGCTAAGAAAATATCATATACACATATAACATGTTTTCAAGGTTAAATACTAGAAACCATTGAATCAAAGCCTTTAAAGTAAAATTTCTCAAAGAAAATGAACCGGTAATCGATTAACCATAATCTGTAATCGATTATCACTTTGCAAAATCTAATATTTTGAAACAGGGGGACAAGTAATCGATTAACAGGTTGGTGTAATTGATTACCACATGAACAAAGGAAAATTTTTGTGTATCAATGGCATTTCAAGAGTGTGTAATGGTTCATGGTGCTTTTCAAAAGTGGTGTATTTGTTCCTGGTGGTTTCTTTATGTGTATAAATGTTGTTTTAGAATAGAAACCGAAACAACAATGAGAACAAATTTAAAACCAGATTTATAAGAATCAACATATCATTTTTAAGTGATCTTCATTTCTTAAAGTGGTATGAAAATTTTCAAACATTCATAAACCGGAAAAAGTTTCAAAAGCAGGATAGATTATGATCATTTAAGTGGTATACAATTGAAAGGTGATATTGATAAGATCAATAATTATAGTTTGGATATGATTATTATACAACCTACGATAAATTAAGTGTTACTTATTCCACCATAGTGTTTGGTAAAGATCATCATAGTGTTTGGTGATTGTGGAAAAAGTTCTTTGAGTTTGGTTGATTCATAATCCACCATAATGTTTGGTGTTTGTTGTGTAAGCAAGAAAGTGATGTGCTTTCTTGTGTGAGTATTAAGGATTAGTTTGAGAGGAGTCTTGGTGTTAGGTTTGTAATTCAATATCTTGATACGTAGTGGAAAATCCTTAAGGAGGTAGAGGGATTGAATGTACCATTAAGTTGGCAAGGAGAACCAAGATAAATACTTGTGTCATTTTATATTATGTACTTTATTTTTTAGCACATAACTTAGTATAATTTCTGAACAAGTTAACCAGTCATAAACTCGCTTCAGACAAAATAATAGTTTCAAAAATTAGCGCTTAAACTCACAAAAATATTCTCAAATATTTACAATATTACATGAAGCTTTCTAAAGGGTTTAATTTACCTAAGTCACATGATCTTACCAGATCAGAAAAGGATCAGCAGTCAGTACACGTCGTGAGCTCCTTCGTTCGCCGGTGGTGGAGAAGAGGAGGGGTGTACCTGCAAGGTACTCTGATGCCAAAGTAATTTTCAGCAAGAGAGAAAGGAAGTACAAAGAAAAGGTGTAGAGAATAGAATACCTGACCCTCTAGTGAAAGAGGGTATTTATAATGTGCCCCTAGCGCAGGGCCAACGATTACTTTGCATTGGGTTGGATTGCAAGACCCAATACAAGTAACTGTCAGGGCTTACATGGCGTAGGAAAGACCAGCACGTGGTCTTCGCCCTGGATCAACTACCCCGTGATCTTCGGAAGATGGATTGACCAGTTCTTTCAGAAGTGGATAGTTGCCTGATGATGTGTCTCTGCGTTGGGGGCACGTGGAGTCCGTGGGAGAGACGTGTGAAAGCTCCCCGGGCGTACAGGTGGGATGGACCACAATTGAGCCCTCCTCGACGAGGACATGGGTTAGGTTGTGCCCGATAGTGGGTCAACCTTAGTCCTAGTCCAGAACAGCACATAAGTATTTTCTCAATGAACATTTACTAAGGGAGAGGTATACAAATGAATCAATTTGTACTTATAACTTCATGAAAAGATTTAAAAAATAATTTTCTATAATTTCTAATTATTTTAATGACATAAATTTTATTGAAACTTCTGAAGAGTTTCAAAAATTATAAATTGTTTAAAGAAATAGTTTGATATGAACGATTTGGGGGAAGACAAAGATTTGTGTAGGATTATAAATTTAAAATTTGGACGATTGAATATTTTTACATTAAAAAGCTTATATAGAAAAAATGTTAAAAAATTTCTATATGGATAAATCTCATGAATTGTCCTTTTCAACGGTTGTTAGATCAATAGATATGGAGAAAGTTTCATTCAGACGTCGAGAAGAGAATGAAGAACTATTTGGTTTTAAAGTACTATATCTCACTACAATTGGAACATTGATGCATCATGCTAATGTCCTTATATATCATTTTATCTTAATCTATTAGCAAGATAAATGATGCATCAATATCAAATAAGAATGACAAGGATCACTATTGTCTTAGTCATCCATTAAGCTCTTTTTTTAGTTCTAAGCATTATAATAAGTTTGACCTATGAAATTCACGACTAGGCCATCCATTGTTGTCTCGTTTTAATTTCATTGTTAAAAATTCTCCAAATATTAATGCAAATAAAAACTTTATTTGTGAAATTTGTCCACGTGCGAAACAACCACGTTTACCTTTTTACTTAAGAACTATTTATTCATCTCATTGTTTTGAATCAATTCATGTTGGCATTTGGGGTCCATTCTCTATACCATCCAATAATGGATCACAATATTTTCTAACAATTATCGATGATTATTCACCATGTACTTGGTTGTATCTTATGCAACATAAAATTGAAACGTTCACTATATTAGTTCATCTTTTAACTGAAATAAATCGTCAATTTAACACTAAAATCAATCAAATAAACTCTAGTAATAAGGACATCTTTCTTCCCCAACTCCAAACCATTCGTTCCGACAACGGTTCATAATTCTTTTCCACATAGATGCAAACATGGTTTCATGATCATGGCATTATTCACCAACTCAGTTGCGTTGCAATCCTCAACAAAATAGAGTAGTGGAACGAAAATATCCACACCTTCTTGATGTTGCAAGAGCGTTGCGCTTTCAAGCGAACTTACCTCTTTCTTTTTAGGGTGAATGTGTTCTTACTGCAACATACCTTATAAACAAATTTTATTTGGATGTCTATGTTTTGCTAAAAATATGAATATTCAACATAAATTTGATGAGCGGTGCAAACCTGGTATTTTTGTTGGTTACCCTTTTAATAAAAAAGGATATCGCATATATGACATGAAAACTCGTCAAATATATGTCTCTCGCGATGTTTAGTTTCATGGAATTGTATTTCCTTATCAAGATCTTCAATTTCCTCCTTTTAATAATACGATTAGCATCAATACTCAAATTTTTGATTGTGAATTTGACAACACATCTTCCACTTTACCAACTCAACTTAACAGCCCTCCTAGAAATAGTCACAATGATAATCCAAATGACACAATTGTGACTACTCCCTCTTCTCAGGATGATACCTCATCCAATCTTCCATCAATTTCTGTAGAATCTCTTCTAAATAATCCTCCTACATAATTAAATCCTTCAAATTGTTGTCATTCTTAACGTATTCGTACTCCTTCAGTTCTTCTCAAGGATTACGTCACTAAAATTAATAATGTCACATCAAAAATTAATTTTCCTTTGGAAAATTATTTATCATTCTCAAATCTAAGTAACTTTAATCGAGCTTTTCTCATCAATCTCATTGAAAATAAATAAACAAATTCTTATTCTCAATCCATACAATCAGCTAAATGGCATGCAACTATGGTAAAAGAAATTCAAGCCCTTGAATCGAACAACACTTGGACTGTATGTCCACTCCCAGAAGGAAAATCAGCAATTGGTTGTAAGTGGGTTTACAAAATAAAATATCACTTTGATGGTACCATTGAGAGGTATAAGGCTCAATTAGTAGCCAAAGATTACACTCAAGTTTAAGGTATCGATTGTCATGATACATTTGCACCAGTCACTAAATTAGTCACAGTTCGACTTCTTCTTTCTATTGCTGCCATTAAAAATTGGCAATTACATTAACTTGATGTCAACAATGCATTCCTTCAAGGAGATATCAATGGAGAAGTTTATACGAAATTACCACCTGGATTCTCTTATAAAGGGAAACCATGTGTCTGCAAATTAAACAAATCAATTTATGGTCTTAAACAAGCTTCTCGCCAATGGTTCTCAAAATTCTCCACCACTCTTATTGAAAAAGGTTTTTTTCAATCAATTTCTGATTATAGTCTGTTCACTTACAATTATGATCAAACAAACATATTTTTCCTTGTTTATGTTGATGACATCATCATCACTAGCAACAAAGAAGATGTCATCTCAAATATAAATCGATTCCTTTCTTAATCTTTCTCCATCAAAGACCTTGGCTATCTTTCCTATTTTTTAGGCATTGAAGTATCTCGTTCTAAAAAGGGAACATTCTTATGTCAAAGAAAATATACCCTTGACATTTTATCTGATTCTGGTATGACTGGTTGTTGACCTTCAGATTTTCCTATGGAGCAACACCTTCGTCTACGGCCCAATGATGGAAGCCCTTTTCCTGATCCGACACCCATTGTTGCCTCATTGGTCGCTTATTATATCTCATAGTGACACGACCTGATATTCAATATGATGTTAACACTTTTATTCAATTCATGCAATCTCCATGTACCTCTCATATAGATGCAGCCACACGCGTTCTTCGATATCTTAAAGGGAGTGTTGGCAAAGGCTTATTTCTCTCAGCAGCTAGCTCTATTAATTTAGTTGGATATGCAAACTCCGATGGGGTTGGTTGTCCTACAACTCGTCGATCCACTACTGGATATTTCATCATGTTAGGTTGTAATCCAATTTCATGGAAAAACAAGAAGTAACCAACAATTTCACGTTCTTCTACTGAAGCAGAATATTGTTCCGTTACAACTTTATCTTCTGAGTTACGATGGTTAAAACACCTTCTCTCTGATCTAGGTATTAATCACCCTCAATCGATCATAGTTTATTGTGATAGTCAAGATGCCATCCATATTGCCGAAAATCCAGTTTTTCATGAACGCACCAAACACATTGAAATTGATTGTCATTTTGTTTGTGAGAAAATTAAATCGAGTCTTATCACTCCTTCATATCTCCGGCCTTTTGACCAACTAGCTGACATTTTTACTAAACCTGTTGGAGGTGATTCTCATAAACAACTACTCGACAAGTTGGGTGTTATTGAGATTTCAATCCTACCTCCAACTTGAGGGGGTGTTAGGAATATATTATACAATTAACGAATATCAAGTACAGCAAGGCTAAACTTATCAATTGTAACTCTTCATATGGAAATTGTATCAATTGTATTAATAGGTTTTTATTATAGAAAAAATATAGGCTAGGCTTTCAATGCATATATCCTTGTATCCATTTTTAGTTTATACAATACGTGTATATCACATGAAATCATGTATATATGTAATGCAAATCACATGAAATAAAAACACAACATTCTGATACAACAATTTTTCTTCCTTTACTACATATTAATTTGTTTCTATTTTATAATTTATCTTAACCAACTAGATTGTGGACGTCCACCTTAAACAGTCTATTTAAATACATAACAAAAGTTTCTATAACACAGTAAGATTTACAATCACGAATTACAAGGTCTAAAACAACATTAGAATTGAGAGAATTTCTGACGACAACATTTATTTTATTTACATAATAAATAAATTGTTGTTATATTTAAATTTATAATGCTTAAAAAAAATATGTTTAAATTAAATTATGTTTTGGAATTTAAAATTATTTTTTGATGATATAATTTTACACAATATTTTATTTGAATTCTATTTTATTATTATTATTTTCAATTTGTTAAAATTTAATGTAAGATAGTATAATATAACACAAAATATAATGTTATTTATTATTAAATATTTTTATAATAATTTGTAGTTTGATTTTTTTCTTTATCAAACACAACCGTTCCAAAAAAAACTTGGATATTTTCTATTAAATAAATGTGAACACTCCAATGCTATAATGGTTAGTTGAATAACTATCCTACTTCCAATCATTTATTATGATGTACTATCTTTTTCTATATTTAATTATTTTAAAAAAAATTCAAAATTCAAATTAAATTAGTCTATAAGCTATCGTTATTCGACCAAACCCTAAATTGCCATAAAATTTAAAAGAAAAAAAAAGAGTCTAATTTGGTGACCACAAGTCCATCATGTCTGTACTCACACTCTTAGTTCCATTGATTATTTGTCCTCTTTCAAGACTTAGATTTCAATCATTTTGGAAAGCATAAGCATCCAAAATGAAAGTCAAATGAGTCATAAATAATTGATTTCACTTTAAGCCTATCCAATCCTCGACTACTAGTCAATTTATGATGTTCAAATAATTTTAGTTTTTGTTAAGATCTGCTGTTGTTTCTCGAATGACCCAATCTACTTTCAATCATTTAAAATAAAATTGCATGAATTTTCTAATAAATCTTTTTAATTATTTTCATTTATACTAATAATTGGGTACAACCATAATCAACAAATGCCACAAATATTTTTCAACGAAACTTCTATTTACATGCCAAGTGTCGATCATCTTTTGTTTCAAATTCAAAAACCTTTTCTCTCTCATTCTCTCTTATGAACGTGACCTCCACTGGATTTCAGAAAACCCTTACTCTCTCTCTCATTCTCTCAGTCTCTCATTAGCATAGGGTTCAATCCTTCTCATTCTCAAAACACATGTGTGTTGATTCCATCCCTTTTCTTTCACTCCATCTCCCGTTTTCTCTCACTCTCCGCTTTTCTCTATTTTCCAACATAAACCTTAAATTCGCCGCCACCCCCTTTCTCTATTTTCTTTGTGTTTTCGTTTACTTAGTGTTAACTCCCAAATTCAACTCCTAATTTTTAATGGAAACAATAAAGAAAGTAATTTGAAGTAATGAGAAATTTTGACAAAGTGGACATTTATTCTCAGTCGAAGTTACCTTGTCACGAAAGGAGGATATGTTGAATAAGATGTGAAGAAAAATATTTTAAAGTCTTAGAAGGTGGTTCGACAGAAGATGACGATGTTGTTTCGACATGTGATTTGAATTCAACTAAAGGAGAGAACTTTTGTTCTTATCCAGATTTGTGAAGGAGACACGTGGAGCTTTTCTAAGGGAAGGAGACATGTCGAGCGCCACTTGTCATTTGTTTGTAGGAAGACCGTTAGGGTCGATTATTTTTTGTCATTATAAATAGAGAGTTCTAGCGTTAGGATCAGGGATGTTCAAAATTGTACAAAGTTTCTGAAATTACTCAAAGTATCCGCGTGTAGAGAAAACGAGTGTGTCGAAGAAAATGCATGTTTGATTACACCATACTTTTTATCCTTTAATGCAAATTTCATCTTTTTACCACAAAGTATATCTTTTTATTATTCAAGTTATTTTTCAACGCATTTAATTGTCTTGGATTAAGTTTATGCACTTTACTTCCTTTAAATTTCGAAGTTATAGTTGTTAGATCATGGATATTGTTGAAATATTCACTATTTCTCAAACTTTAAATTAAGAATTACTAGGACATGTCTTAGGATTTGTGTGGTCGATCCTGTATGTAACCCAATTCTTTTTCAATTGAAAAGACCAGCGGTTGTTTATTAATTTTCCCAGTAAACAAATTGGCACGCCTAGTGGGACCGTGCTAGTAGCGTTCTTGTTACAATTTCATTTTGTTATCTTTTCTCTTTGAAAACTTCATTGTATGTTATTAAGAAGTGACAAAGTTGCCTCCAGTAACGAGGATAGACCAAGGAGAAGATATACTAAGAAAATGGCGAATTCAAATCAGCCAAATGTTTCAATTCCTCAAAGTTCATCGAGTAACAATCAAGAATAGCCCAAAGTATCTTCGATCGGGGCAGCAACGGTCCTAGTGACTATATCGGAACCAATGCCATTTATGGCAAGTTCGATGCCCTCGTAGTCGATTACCCATAGTGAGCCCATTCTAAATTATACTGGGTCAAGGGGCCCTCCAGTAACTCCTTCACCAGTGGAGAATGCTTCGAGTAGGCCCTTCATGCCCTCAGGTTTCTCTATGCCTTTTAGCAATCGAGATCAACCATATGGAATGCCAACATTCATCATGGCGAATTTGCATAACGCCGCCTCAACATTCTCAGAACCTATAGTGAATGTTACTTCGCCATTACAAGGGTCAGGATCTGGGATAAACATGGGTCGAAATAGCCAACCTTTAGGAATTGGTTATTCCACTCAAATGCCAAACTTGAGCAATAATTCTGAAGCAGTCATAAGGCAACAAATGGATGAGAGTAACCACGAAATTGTCAAAATGTTGGCCCAAACAATGGGGGTGATTCTTAATCCCCTAATGCAAAGCACCACTCAATCCAACCAACAAGTGACGTTACAGATAATACGCCTTACCAATTTTTTTGGAGTACCACAACCTCCTCGACATCCACAAAGAGAATACGTATTGGCAAATCAGGGAATAACCCTCGAAGAAGATCCCACCATTAATCAGGTTCAACAAAACCAAAGAGATTCGCCCCATGCAAAACTAGTCGATGTAAGAGCGACACTCAAACAACCTAGAGTCGAAATTCTCAGAACCCAACCTCAAATTCCCATCGATGAGAGACCTAGGGTAGTAATGGTGAATAGGGACCAAAATGTTGATAACTTTGTACAACAGATTCAATGTGATGATATGGTCGCAAATGACAATCTAGCAGCCTTGGTCGAAAGGATAATTGCACGAAATGGAGTAAACTTTGGTCTTCAGAGACCAAACTATACTTCGCCATTATCAAAGTATATTTTACAATCAGACCTACCCCATAGATGGGAAGTTCATACGTTCACTAAGTTTTATAGGGATACCACTGAATCCACTGTAGAACATGTGGCTAGATATTTAATAGAGGCTGGAGAGACTTCGAATAATGAAAATCTTAGGATAAAATATTTCCCAAGTTCTCTCACCAAAAATGTTTTTACATGGTTCACAACCTTGCCACCAAATTCGATCCATAACTGGACTCAATTAGAAAGGCTGTTCCTTGATCAAATTTATATGGGGCAAACCAAGATTAGCTTGAAGAAATTGGCCAGTATCAAATGAAAGTTTACTGAGCCAATAAATGATTATTTAAACAGATTTCGTTTACTTAAGGTCATGTGTTTTACACAAGTGCTAGAGCACAAATTGGTCGAAATAGTCACTGGAGGTCTAGGTTATTCTATTAGGAAGAAACTAGATACTCAGTACCTAAGAGATATGGCCCAACTAGCTGACAGGGTTTGACAATTAGAACGATTAAAGGAGGAAAAGGTTGGAGCAAATAAAAACAAGAGGGTGGTCTATGTCGAATTTAATGAAGATGATGAGGGACAATATAATGAGCCTTCAAACTTCGACAAAAGTGAGATCAATCTCGCTGAATTAAAGCAGGGGCCCCCTTATTCATGTAAGGTCTTAGCCCCCTCAAACGGAAAAAACCCGCTCAAACCTGATAAGAATGATAGGTTCCCTAAGAGAATTTACACCGACGTCACCAAATGTGACGAAAATTTTGACTTATTAGTTAAGGATGGTCAAATGATAGTACCTCCCGGTGCTAAAATGCCTCATTTAGATCAAAGGAAGAAAAGACGGTTTTGTAAGTATCATAATTTTTTGCGTCATAAAACATCTCAATGTTTTCTTTTTGGGGATCTTGTTCAAAATGCCATCAAGGACGAGAGATTAAGGTGGTTGATGCCCGTTTCACTGAACCTGTTGTTGTCAATATGATCAAAGTCACTGATGATTTCGCTCATAATATTAACATGGTCGAAGTCACCAGTGACTTCGTCAATGACGTTGTCATGGTTAAGATCATTGAAGATCTTGACGAGAAAATTATGAAAGATTGCTTATGCGGGGTGTTGCACCCCAAAATTTGACCAACCGGTTTCCATATCCGGTTTATGTTTCGACGCATTTTGCATTCGCATTCGCATACTGCATGCATTGCATTTTCTCAGTCAGATTGATTTTATCGGGATTACAGCCCCTGGCGTTTCAAGCCGTTCAGGCCGTTTTGAATAAGTGTATTTTGAGAATTGGTGCTCGTTCCCTGTGTTTTCAGGCCATCTCGGTGCCCGGTTTTCGCTATGGTTGCGCAATTGTTCTTTAATCGATTTAATCGGCTTCCTGGCATTTTTAGAATTTTCTCTTTTATTTTTCTAGATTTTTAATGCATTTTAATAGATTTACTTGATTTTTTAGATATTAAATAGATTTTTTATATTTTCTTCTAGAATTAGATAGATTTTTCTAGAATTTTTAATTAGATATTTCTTTTTTTTAATAGTTTTAAATAGATTAATATAGTTTTTAGAATATTAATAGATTAGTTTCTTTTTTAGAATAATATAGTTTTATTAGTTTTATTATTGATTTTATAGATTTAAATAGATTTTGGTTTAGATATTAATTGTTTAGTTTTAATAGATTTCTTTTAATAGAGTTTATTAGGGTTAGATTAGTTTAATCAATGCATTCATTTTCGTTTTATTAATTAGCATTAGTCATTAATTGAATCTAGCTAATTAGCATTAATCAGCATTAGCATCAATTGAGTTTTCTTTACTAATTTTTGTTTGATTTTTATTAGTCCATAGTCCTTAATTAAGTCCATTGAGTCTGCATAATGGGTCAAGTGTCCAAAGTTCAGAAGCCCAAGTCCAGTTGCCACATGTCACTATATATTGCTGTCACACGTCCATTTCTCTCTCTTCCACCTCACTTCTTTGACCTCACAACTTTCTGCCAACACACACTCCCACCACTCTCTCTCTCTGCCACCTCTCTCCCTCTCTCTCCCACGTGTCTCTCTCAGACCCCACACCCACAGCCACGCGTCTCTCACTCGCACTCTCTCTGCTTGCATGCGTGCCAGCTGTAGTCCACCCACGGCCATGCAACCGCCGCGCCGGACCACCGTAACTCCTCATCGGAAACCCTAATCGTCGCCGGAATTTGAACTTCCGCCGGAAACTGCAAAATTCCCAGAATTCATCCAAACACCTTCTAAACTTCATCATCCTCAACGATCAGCCTCCATCAATCTTTGCCGGAAAACTCCTCCTCGCCGAAATCTTCATCAGCATTCATCCACGTTCTTCAGTTCTTCATCAAGATTCATCCAGTTCATCGTTTTTTTCCAGGAACGCCAAGAACATCCATCAGCAAGTTGTTGATCTTCATCCAGTTCATCGTTTTTTCCAGAAACGCCAAGAACTTCATCAATCTTCAAGAGTCTTCGCCCAGAAATTCCTCAAGATTACTCCAAACTTCAGTTCTTGTTGAGATCTTCGCAGACCTTCGAATCTTCAACAAAGACTCTTCCCGTTCTTCGCAAGCTTCGCCAAGATTCATCTCAAATTTCCAGAAGCTTCATCGCCTTCATCCAGGTTTCCACTATGAGTCCATCCTTTATTATAATTTTCTTGTTGTTAATTGAGGATCTAGGTTAGCGTTGAATGTTAGCGAGAGATGATTTGGGTTGAGAGGTGGAACGGTGTTGGTTTGGGGATGAACAAGGCTGCGAAGAGGTTTGTGAGACAGAGAGAGTTGGTGAGGGTGAAACGGCGTTAGGGATGAACAGTAGAGAAGAGTTTAGTGAATTAGGGTTTTTGTTGCTGAGGTTGAGTGGGTTGGATTCGGGCCTTAGGCCCATTGTGTTTGTTTGCTAATCATCTCCCCGTTTTCCCCATAGCACCCCCTCCCAGTGGAATTGTGTTTTGGGCCTAGACCAGAATTACTATTCACACCCCCAAGTTGAAGGCCCAGTGAGATAGCAGGCGAAATAGTTGCTATTCGCCACAGGTTTTTTTTTCCTTTTTCCTTGTTTTTTCCAGTTATTTTTTGATTTGGGTTTGGGCTTAGCGCGTTTTGATATCTGCACCCCCCTGAGCCCAATTCATTTTTTTAACTAGATGTTATTGCTATTTGCCACGCCAGTTTATTGTTTTTAGCTGATTTCTTTTTATTTTCATAGTTTTAGCATAGTTAGTAAATAATTCATAACAAATTGAAAAATAAGCATTTTTGACTGGGAGTTTTTTCCCTATTTTCATTAAGACCTCTAGAAAATTTTGAAACAATAAAAATGTTAATTTCATGCATTTTATATTTTTGGTATATTTTACAATATTGTTGCTTTTATTTTACATTTGTTTAGTACTTCATTTTTCTGAATTTAGTATGAGAGATTGGTGCATGATTTTTGGTTGATTCTGGTGAGGTTGATTAGATTAGGGAAGCATGTACCCTTAGGAATTTTGTCATATTTTTGTGACTAAAACTTAGATTAATTTGAGAGGTAGATAGGAGAGGTATCAGAATTAGGGTTTCACAACACTTAGGTGTAGTTTAGGGCATAGTTTTGGGGTTTTTAAATTGATTTAGGCCTTGGGGTTTATATGGGGTATAGGGTATATAGTTAAGCTCCCTTAGAAATTTAATTAAGATTTTATAGTGAGTTTTACTATTTTACTTGATTTTTGCAATTTGGTTGATAATGGTGTGGTTCCCACTTGGGATGTTGATTTGTTTGTTGGGTTTTGGGCATTTCAATTGGGTGTTGGGCTTGAGTTTTGGCTTGTTGAGGCTTATGAAGACCTTGGATGATGATTGAAGACAAGGGATAGAGCTTGATGCCTGAAGTTTCCTCTCCTTGAGGGTGGTTTTTGAGGACTTAGGAGATAGGAGAAATAGGGAGAGCCTTAGATTAGAATGATTTCTTCTTACAAACATAGAAAGCATATTGTGCTTCTATTCCTCCCTATGACATAAAGTCCTTCTAAGGTATTCACATCCCTCCTTTGGAGGGATAAGTGGCTTATTTTAGAAGTAGAACTTTGAGGGAACATTTCTCTTATAATGTTAAACACTTATAGGCTTCCTTTGGTTGTCAATAAGCTGTTTAGCATTTCAACTTAATCTGTTAAGTGATTCTCTTCTGGAGTGGTGGCATTGAAGATAGAAGCCCGTTGAAGATAAGAAGTGCAATGAAGATTGATGAAGATGAAGCTTGTGCCTGTCAAAGCTGGATATCTGTTGAAACTAGGGTTTTGCTGCTGTTTGAAGCTGTCTATTTGTTGGGGTTCAGTGCTTGCCAGAGCTTGGAGATTTGTGGAGACAGGAGCTTATCTAAAGTTTGGGGGTCATTGAAGAGTGAAGATGGGATCTTGCTTGAAGTTGTTACTATTAACCTGTTTGTTGTTAATCAACTGTAGCTGTCAGAGCCGTTGCTGTTTGAGCTGCTTACTGTAGGAGCTGGTGTTGCATTCAGAGCTGGTGTTGGGTTTTATTTCTTTTTCTGTATTGTTTGTTGGCTTGTTCAGCTTGCCCCTTAGGTTTGAAGTGAAGCTGTTTCCCTTTGCCTATTGTTTTCTCAGGTTCAAGGTTGAGTGGGACTCCCTTGCCTCGCTTGTATTGCTGCATCTCATGCATTTTACTGTTTACTGTATATATGTTGTTTCTTTTCTGTTTATCCCCTAGGATCTCTGTTTTTCTCTATGCAAGAGAGAAATATGACAGACATTAGGTGTTAACCCATGCATGACAACATTAGGTTAGTTTTATTCCCTTTCCAACCATAGGATTTTAGAGCGTCGTTTCTCTTCTTATCTTAAAACAACTAAAAAAACACAGTAATAAGGTTAACTGATGTCGTACGTTACGAGCCTTAAGCTATTTGAGAAAGGGTTGCTGGAGAGTTTCTTTCTAGTAGGCTGACTGCTTAGTGTGGTACCCTTTGGGTGACACGCGACGTGGTCACTCTCAAATCATAGTCTCTAGTACGTCAGAGATTGCAAACAAACTAAAAAACACTTCTTGCGTAAAAGACTGAAAACCAATCAAAACGTCATTTTAGTCCGCTTGGACCCGTAATCAGGAGAAAACCTTTTTCAGAAGGATAAAAGAACAGTCAGACGAATCTGTGTCTTCCGTAGCCCGAACTACGTTTGCTCTGATCTTTCATGTTGTATGAAAGTACGTAGGCATAGGATGTCGTATCCTAGCGAGCAACCTTCCCCTCCTTTCCCGTAGGTAGGCGAACTACGTTGGCTCTGATTTCTCATTCCAGACGGGAATACGTAGGCATAAAGTGTGATACTTTGCCGAGTCATTTTCTTTTCTTTTAACCCCAGACATGTAGAGTAGATAGAATAACAATCCGTACTAGAAAACAAGCGTGGATCCCGTCGAGTACGACGGACGTGAGAGGTGCTAATACCTTCCCCTTGCGTAACCGACTCCCGAATCCAGGATTTGGTTGCGACGATCGTTCCTTTCCTGTTTTGCGTTAGGTTTACTCTGAGCGTTTCCTTTCCCTCTGTTGGGATAAATAACGCACGGTGGCGACTCTTCTGTCATAGCCGACGCCGATTTTCGCAGTAGCGACACAGGGTTACTGATGGCCTCACCAAAGGAGCCTTTGAAGGTGCTAATAACAATACTGCTGATGGTTTCGATATAACTAGATTCACTGAGGATTCCAATTTGGTAATGGTGACGAAAGAGACTGCTGACGGTTTCGTACGGATGGATAAGGCTGTTGATGGCCTTACAATGGAATTTCAAAATCTGGAAATTAACAAGAAGGTCGCTATGGACATTAACATGGTCGAAGTTTTGCAAGAAACTTCGATGGAAACTGAAGAAGAGCGACATCAAGAGAAATATAAGAAAATAGCCTTTCCAAAGGAAGAAGAGAGTTTGATCAATTTCTTGCATAAATGGCAGAAGAAAAAGTCAGAGGTCATTCTTTGCCCAAGGTGTAGCGTCGTGTTCGACAAAAAAGCGGCCCAAAACATGTAGGGAGTTCAATTGGAAAAGGCCAGAAGAAACTAGAAGGGCGCTGGTAGGCTCTAAGCCTTCGACAAGAAAGGGCCATACAGGGGGCAGAATCAAGTGAATCAGAGGTTCCCAGGTGTCATACCCCAAATTTTGACCCCTAGATTCCATTATCATTCTAGGAGCATCAATCATTGTTTCCTAACCCTAACCTTGTTCCAAGAGTTTGTTGTTGTTAAGATTCATCTGAATTAGGGTTTTGCACCATTGGAATCAAGAGGATTATTGCTTAATTAGTCAATGTTTTAGATTGGTCATCATCAAATCAAGTTTCCCTACATTCAAGGAGCTCATATTCAATAAGAATCAAGTTTTAATTGATCTCATTACAAGTCAATTGAATCCCAATTTCATCTGGTCCCAAATTAGAGTTTGTTAGGAAACGTCAACTGTGTCTTTGAATTTTGACCTAAGCATGATCCCAAGCCTTGGGATATGATTCAACATGTTCATATAAATCATTTAAGACTATATAAGGTGTTTGATAAGTCTCAAGATGCAAATTCATTGAAGACCACACAATTGAATTCACCCGATACAAAATTCATCTGACAAAGTCAACTCTTTGACTTTTAGGGTTTTTGATTCAAATTGGAGCTTCCAAGCTAAAATCATCAAAATATGTTTAATCAATGAGTTTGATCATGAAGAAATCAATATTTGAGAAGTTTCTTGCAAAAGAAGAAAACTTGGATAACTTGTAATTTTTCTAAGTGTGGGAAGAAATCCTAATTTTGATACCAACTTTGAGAGGCCATAACTTTCAATACACACATCCATTTTTTGAGTTCCAAAGATCAATTTGTAGATCTCCTCATGTACTAAAAAAGTGTCCTAGTGACCTATGAGCAAAAGATGCTTAGATTTTGAGTTAGGAAGCTTCAAAGTTTGGAAGAATCTTTAAACACTTAGAAATATTTCAAGACAACTTTGTTACACCAATTTTTAGCCAACTTCAAGGCCAGTTTTAATCATGATCCCTTTGGATTCAAGAGTTTCATCAAACATGAAAGTTGTATATCATGTTTAGGGCTTTTCAAAAAGTATAAGAACTCATCCATACCATTTTTGAGCTATGAGTTTCAAAGAGAGGAAGTTGAAGTCTAAAACTTGATTTCTAGGTCATGCCCACATGGATTCACTTTGCAAAACCATCAAATCTCCAAGATTTTGTTTGGAAGACCTTGATACTTGTTAATATGGTCTAAATCAGATAATTACACATACTTTTGGTGCATTATTCAAGTGGTTGATACTTTGTCTCAAAGATCTTTCCATTTTATGCATCAAGGCATGACTTCCATTTTGATAAAGGTGACTTTATGCATAAAACCAGCATTGAGCCATTCCCATTTCTCCTCTTTGCACTCCATAGTACAAGATATCTTCATAGGAATGCCTTGATCACATCTACTCTTATACTTGGCACTTAAAACAAGGAAAAATGATGATCACAAGCAAGTTGGTTTCCAAGTAACTTAGTTATCAAGAACTTAGATTCTGACCACACCTTAACACCTTCACTCTCTCTATAAATAGAACCTCAATCCTCACTAAAAAAAAGAGAAAAAAAAACACTAAAAACCCAGCCTCAAACTACCTTGCATTCCCAGAATCAAGTGCTCTTGCAAAATACCTCAAAACTTGCCAAAACACTTCAAATACACATTCCACTTGTGCCAGACAAAAACAAGCATCATAAAACTTCTCCATAGACCTTGTTTCAACCATCAAACAAGTTCTAAAATACCTCAAACCCTAATCACCATCTTCAAAATCCTAATTGCAAGAGGGCACATGTTTTTTTCTTGGTGCTGCTTCCAATCCATTTGAGCATTCAAGTCATCTCTCTAAGGATTAACAAATTCAAGGAGGTTGTTATTTCCTTTCTGTAAGAGCATTTGAAGAAGCCTTGGACTGTCTCCAAGAGGTAAGCTTCTTTTTCTTTGAACCTTTTGATTCATGCATCATTAGTGATTCATTTGTGAAGTAAACATGTAGATATCATCATGTGATAGATGTTTCAACCACTGTTTGTATTGTATGAGTTGCACATGTAATGTTTTGACATGTGATATTCTTGATTGTGTTGCACTGTTATTGGATAATTTGTGAGTTACTCAGTTGTTTTTAGGACAAGATATTGTTTTATTTTTGATCCTTGAAAAAGAATGTTGTAACTTTGATCTTTATATCATCAAAAATGGATGAGAGATGAGAAAGTTATGGAAGGTTGAAAATCTAGCCATGGATGATGTTGTTAGGGCACGAGAGAGAGAAGCGAAGAAGGAGAAACTGACTTGGAGGTGATCTGGCATGATGTGGCGCTGAGGTGTCCATTTTGGGTGATCCTCAAAATAAAAACAATTAGAAGTGTATCATAACTGGATGTAACAGCCACCCTAGTGGTAGAACCTTGCCTTGTCGTGTCCTTGCTTACCTTGTGCGCCTGGGTTTGATCCTGCTGATCAACCCTTTTTTTTATTTTTCTCATTTTTGAGGCTTGCTTTATGTATATTATCTTGCTTCCATTATTGTTCCATAATGCGCGTGTGGTTCAGCTGGCTAAGGTTTTGAGCCAAGAGCCTTTAGGGTGTGGGTTCAAACCCCATTGAGTGCATCCCCTTATTTTTAATGCTTTGTTTTTATGTTTTCTTTCACAAATTGAATTGATCGTAAATTCTTTGATTTTTATCATTTTGATCCCATTATTTTTTCTAAATGCTCGTGAGAACGTCTATTTTTTTTTCTATGTCAAGAAAAATCCAAAAAAAGAATTATTTATTTGGCCCTTGTGCATGTTCAAAGTTTGTGACTTTTTATGGTTTCTTAGGTTTTCTTTTGATCCTATTAATTGATTCCTTTGATTCCTCTTGTTTGTATGAACCCAACGTTGCTTGTATGAACCTCACTTGATGTGTGAATTTGGATACCCTTGTTATTACATGTTGGTTATTACTCTTTCAAGTTCGTGTTCATGTGTGAATGCATGTTTGAATATCATAAAAATTTGGTTGTTACCTTACCCTTGACATGTGATTCTCTTATATGATCAATTGATTTGAATGTGCATATGCTTCATGTATTTCATACCTTGCTTTGAGTATTCTTAAACACTTTTTGTTTTGCTTTATGCACGATCTACCTTTGAGATGTTTCTCATCTTCGATGATTGAATTCCTTTTACATGTTGGTTGTTACCTCCTTGTTTAACATGATTCACCATAATTCACATGTTATTGTCACACATGTCACACCCTCGTTCAAGTTGTTTTGGTTGTTACCTCTACTTGTATCCATGCTTAAATATTGTTATGATTTATGCATGTTAATCTTGAACTTTGAATTTTGTTATAAGTAATGTTTTGACTTATACATGATTCTCTACTTGTATCCATGCTTAAATATTGTTATGATTTATGCATGTTAATCTTGAACTTTGAACTTTGTAATAAGTAATTTTTTGACTTATACATGATTCTCTTGATTTGTATCCATGCCTTAAATATTGTTATGATTTATGCATGTTGATCTTTGAACTTTGCCATGATAAGTAATATTTTGACTTATGCATGATTCACTTGTCCTTTGTGATGTTTGGTGTAACCATTTAGATGTTGTAACATCTATGTGTACCTTTGGTTGTAACCATTTGGTTTAATTCTAAACTTTTATGATGAATACTTGGTTGTAACCTTGTTATTTGTTTTACTTGATGTTGTCACATGCTTGCTTTACTTTCTTGGTTGTCACTATGATTTTATATCTTCATCATGAATGAATGTATATGTATGCTTAAGCTTTGCTAATTTCCCCCCAAGTGATTTAGCTTGTTAGCTCTCATCCTAAAGAATTGTCTTATGTTCCTAATTCCAAAGGAAAGTCTCTCTATTGACTCAATGTCATAGATAGCTCTTTTATTCTCGAACCTCCCTTTGACCTTGTTAGAGTCATTAGGACTTTCAACTTAGTCTTAAGTTAGAACCTACATCCTTTTGACTTTGTCAAGTCAAGACCTTTAGCACACCTTGTTAAGAATCCTATAACTTAAAGCTTAGGATTAGAGTTTGTTAACTTTATGTGTGTACCATTGTTATGGGCACTCACTTTTCCCTTTTTGGCTTTTGTTAAAGTCAAACCCCAGGTTAATCTTTCAACACATACTTAGAAAGTTTGTTAACTCTATATAAGTATCATTGTTATGGATGCTTATTCCCCTTGAACCCTGACCGTAGTCAAGAGTTATTTCTCCCTAGTTAGGAAAACTAAGGTTGCTCTGATTCCATCCTTGTTAGGATACGTAGGCACAAGATGCGACATCTTGTCGAGCATACTTAGTGCATATATCCATAGGTCTTTACCTTAGCACATAACCATTAGTAAACAAACATTAACACAAACACAACTACCAAACAAGAGGCTCCTGTAGAATACTACAGATACTTAGGGTGCTAATACCTTCTATTAGTATAACCAACCCCCGAACCCCCCGATCTCTTAGCTTCGTTGTTATGTAGCGCGCTTATGGTTTTCTTAAATCTTTACCCTTTCCTTTGGATAAATCAAAGCTCGATGGTGAATATTTAAAGATTTATGGTTCAAGTTAATTAATAGCTTGATATCCGATTCTCACCGCAACACCAGGTGCCAGACCTACCACTTTCAAACCAACTGTAGAGGCTTCCAGAGGAAAGTGGGTGAAGCCAATCTAAAACAGAGAGCAAGGCCAACAAAAGTGGCAAAACTTCGAGTTCAATAGGGGTTCATCAATGGGGTACCATAGCGAGTTCCTAACTTCCAGAAAATTAGCATATATCTCTGAGAACTACAAAGGTAAAAATCCAATGACCAGATCTCAATGGAGAAGAGAACAAAGGAGAAGGAAGGCAGAAAGAGAGGTTAGAGCTGAATCAAGCACCAATATGCCTGACCGAAAGGTTGAGGAAAAGGAATTGAAAACCTTCAAAAATAAGCCTGTAGAGGGGAAGGCATTTCCCACTCAAGAAGACAAGGCTAAAAAGGAGCAGGAGCGTTTGGACGTTGAATACGAGATGTTCACTGATGACATCGAAACAAACTCAGAGGCATCTTTAGACATTATGGTTAATATGGTGTCTTTACTACCACGAGAGTTTGACCAAGTTACTGAGGTCGAAGAATTGGAGGACAATACTAAAATAGAGATGGCCACTCATAGGTCAGTTTGTTATTATATTATGAACAACGGTTGCGTAGAGGAGCAAAATACGTTCTTCGAAAGACCGAATGAGCCTATGAAAAGTCATTTAAAGCATCTCTTTATCATTGGAAAAATAGAAGATGTACCAGTCAAAAAAATCTTGGTGGATTGCGGCACAGTAGTGAACCTGATGCCGCATTTCATGCTAAGAAAAATAGGGAAGTTCGACACCGACACGAAGCCTCACAATATGGTGTTATCCAACTATGAGGGGAAAATTGGCAGTACATTAGAGGTGATTCAAGTCAATTTGACAGTAGGGACCATTACCAGACTAACCATGTTTATGGTTGTGGAGACGAAAGCTAACTACAATTTGTTGTTAGGACGCGAATGGATTCACGGCATAAGAGTCGTACCATCATCAATGCATTAGAGAATTACCATATGGTGAACAAATGGTATTGTGAAAAATATTGATGTCGATTAGAGCTATTTTATGGCTTCAGTCAATCATGTCGGAAGGCACAGTTTCGACAAACATTTGGCTAATATTACTCCTTACAATCCAGCCAGTTTCACGTTTACTCTAGATGACAACATGTACTGCTTTTTGTATTTACACCCCAATAATGGTTTTCAGTGGGATCTATAGGTTGTGGGCAAAGACGACCTTGTATACATGGGGACATATGGAATTGACCCAACAGGTTGGGGGAGCGAGTTTGGCGATGATGACTGAGTTGCCAGCGCTTGAAAGAACTTCGGCTTATATAGCCAAAAATAAATTAAAAGCGACTTTGGAAGCCAAAGTAAAATTCATGGTTGTCGAAGCCAAGAAGGAACCATATCAATAAAGTCCTGGTAAAGACTTTGACTCAAAACCACCTGATAAGGTTCAGGATGAAGTGCAAGGTGAGAGGCTGGACGCCATTTACAATGACGAGCCTTAGGGGTTCGAGAAAGATCCACTGGCAACCAACACCAAAATGCTAGCACAAGATCCATTCGAATAGATCGACTTGGGGAATGGGGACACGAGAAGGACAACTTATATTAGTGGCAATATCAACCTTCAACTTAAAGTCGAAGTGATCCAATTGCTAAAGGAGTTCAAAGACTGCTTTGCATGAGATTATGACGAGATGCCTAGTTTGGACAGAGAGTTGGTCGAATTAAAATTGTCAATAAAGCCTAGGAAGAAGCCAATCAAGTAGAATTCAAGGCGGTTTGCACCAGAGATTCTCTCAAAAATTAAAGAGGAGGTCGAAAGACTTCTGCGTTGCAAACTCATCCGTACGGCCAGACATATAAACCAATCACATCTAACATTGCAAAATAAATATTAATTGTATTGTACTATATTAATTGTATATATTAAATTCAAGTGTACTCGTTCTTCACTTCCTATGTGATTATAATATAATATTGAATTTGATTAGGTGATTGTCTTATTGAATCAATAATTTGGCATAATGCTTACTTCCTACAATGATTTTTTTTTTGTAATTAATGAACAATTTCAGTAATTTTGGTTAATTGGTTTTCGTATTGCATGTCAATAGCATAGTTTCCGGTAATTTTGTTTAATTGATTTTTCTTTTTCAAGTTAATAGCACATTTCAGTTACATGAATAAAATATATCTATATAAAATTATATGAATAAATATTTGTTTATATAAATTTGTAAAATATTTATTTTGTCAAATATTTTATTATGCAATATCCTTATACCATTTTATTATGAAATATTATATAATATCCTTATAATATTAAGATTGATACTGTTGAAGACAAAACTTATTGAAAATGCTATATTGTTTAAATTCATGATTGGTTCATGATTTATTTTGGCAAGAGAAATTTAATTCCTATGCAAGAAGTTTTATAAATTATTGTGTGTGATTACCACCAAAGTGAGATCACTAATTTTAATTTATAAAAGTCTCTTTGTAGTTTGAGGAATGATATTAAGCCATTACTATGATTTTCTTCCCAAAGGTAGACAATTGTATGTAGAGATTGTGGTTGATTAAGGATATAACTATTGGAGATGTTTGAGTCCATGGGATTTATTTACCCAAAGGAGATAAATTTCTAACCTCAATGTATGCTTATTGAGTAGCTTATTCTTGAATTCGTAGATGAAGTTATTGGAGGTATTTTGGTTTAGAGAATTTATCTGCCCAAAGGAGATAGATTTTTGAACTAAATGTATGCTCATTGAGTAACTGATTTGAGGTTTTGACCTTGGTTGTAACCTGGGTTTTGCGCATTCCACCCAAAGGGAATTGTGTGACAATGTTGGCCTCTTCATGATAGCTTATATTCACTAAAGCTATATCTTGCCTTTATTATTTGTTCTAATGCATTCCTATTCTGTCTAAACAATGACCTTATCTATGAACAATTGTTCTGCTTCTATTGAAATCCTAAATGGGTTTAATTTTAAGAAATGGAAGAAAGACTTAGAATTTTCATTAGGGATTGCTGACCTTGACATGGCATTGCGTGAAACCAAACATGTGATCCATGATCAGAGTACACCTAAAGAGAAAGAAAAATTAGCTAAGTAGGAGAGGAGTGGCCGACTTAGCTTGTGTGTTATGAAGAGGACAATTTCTGAACATCTGATAAGTGGATTGCCTGAGAAAGAGAATGCTAAAGAATATCTTACTGCTATTGGAGAGAGGTTTCAGGTATCTGATAATGTTGAATCTGGATATTTAGTGAAACAACTCACGAACATGAAATATGATAACAATGGGGGTGTCAGGGAGTTTATTCTTAAGATGGTTCATGTCCAAACCAAACTGAAATCCCATGACATTGACCTGAAGGAGAATTTTATTGTGTCTCATGCCTTAAATTGCCTACCTGCTGAGTTCACTCAAATCAAAATTTCCTATAATACATTTGGTGATAAGTGGACTACCAATAACCTCATTACCAAGTGTGTAGTTGAAGAAGAGAAACTCAAGAAGGAAAAAGTGATCTAGTCCTCCTGACTTTTCATGCTAAACCTCATTATGGTAAGAATTCGTGGAAAAATAAGAAAAATACTCATAGTGTTTCTCATAGATATCTTGATAGGAAACTTGGTAATGGTAAACACCATAATATAGGAGGTCTCGAGCCTGTTGCTTTTAAGAAGTCCTTTTGGTGCTTTTGGCGTAAGGAAAAGGGACATAAGAAAACTGATTGTCGTGCTTTTAGAGCTTGGTTAGACAACAAGAACAAATCTGGAGGGGTTCAAAAACCAGCGGAGATCAAACTTGAGGAAAAGTAAACTCAGGGTAGGAAATGATCTTGAAGTCATTGTGGAGCTAGTGAGAGATGTTAGCTTAGTTTTAGGAATTGGTTTTGAACTTGTTTTGAAAGATACATTTTATGTACCTTCTTTTAGGAAGAATTTGATTTCAGTATCTTGTTTGGATAAGTTTGGATTTTAATTTACCTTTTATGATGGAAAATTAAATTTGATGTTGAATTCTCAAGTTGTTGGTAATGGTATCTTGTTGGATGGTTTATATAAGTTATCTTTGGATTGTGATATGATATCCTCATCCTTAAATGCTGAAAGCTCCATTTCTAAAAGATCTAAAATTGGAGAAAAATCTTCTTTGTTGTGGCAGAAGTGTTTAGGACAAATCTCTAAAGAAAGAGGTTGAAAAGCAACTAGGAAAAGATATAAAGGCGGTATGTTCTGACCATGGTGGAGAGTATTATGGTAGATATCATTCTATTGGACAACACATAGGGCCTTTTGCAAAATACTTGCAAGATTATGGAATTGTTCCACAATACACCATGCCTGGTACTCTTGAACAAAAGGGTGTAGCCGAAAGGAGAAACCGCACCCTTAAGGATATGATGAGAAGCATGATGAGTAGGAGTAATTTACCAGAATTTTTATGGGGTGATGCTTTGAAAACAATCCTCTATATACTTAATAGAGTTCCTAGTAAATCAGTTCCAAAAACACATTTTGAGCTTTAGACAGGTAGAAAACCCAGTTTGAACCATCTCCGTGTTTGGGGTTGTCCTGCAGAGGTTAAAATATATAATCCTTTTGAGACAAAGCTTGACCCAAAAACAAGTCATTGTTTTTTATTGGATATCCGTATCGATCTAAAGGATACAGATTATTTTATCATGGTAGAGGTAGTAAAATTGTGGAGTCCATGCATGCAAAATTCCTTGAGCTTGATGTTGCTGAGCTTGTCACTACATCTGATAATATTAATTCTGTTATGCCTGAAGTTGTTACTTTGTCACTGCCTAATTTTGATAATGCTAGATCATTCACTGCTCATGGAGGTTTTGCTCCAAATGAGAATGTGGCTGAACATCCAGTTGAAGATGTGGTTGAACCACTTATTGAAAATGTAGTGGATCCTCCTATTATAACTGAGGTTGCACAACCTGATGAGCCAGTTGAGCAAATTCATGTTAGAAGGTAAATAAGACAAAAGCGACCTGCTATCCCTGATGATTTTGTAGTTTATCTTAGTGAGGATGCTTATGATGTTGGTATTGTTATTGATCCTAAAAACTATCTAGAAGCTATTACTTGTTCTCAATCTAGCATGTGGGCAGATGCAATGCATGATGAAATGAAATCCATGGTAAATAATGATGTTTGGGAACTAGTGGAGTTACCAAGAAACTGTAGGGCGATTGGATGCAAGTGGATATTCAAAACAAAGAAGGAATCAAAAGGTAAAATTGAGAGGTTTAAGGCAAGACTTGTGACTAAAGGTTTCACACAAAAGGAGGGGATTGATTTTAACAAAACTTTTTCTCCTGTTTTCACTAAAGACTCTTTTAGAATTGTTATGGCCCTTGTAGCACATTTTGACTTGGAATTGCATCAGATGGATGTTAAGACTGCTTTTCTGAATGGTGATCTTAATGAGGAGGTGTACATGCAACAGCCTGAGGGTTTTGTAAAGAGTGGTGATGAACACTTGGTTTGTAAATTAAGAAAACTATTTATGGTTTGAAACATGCTTCTAGACAATGGTACTTGAAATTTGATGAGGTGGTAACTTCATTGGGTTTTGAAGAAAATAAAGTTGATCAATGCATCTACCTTAAGGTCAGTGGGAGCAAATTCATCTTTCTTGTGTTATATGTTGATGATATTTTACTTTCGAGTAGTGATCTTGGTCTACTTCATGAGACCAAACTTATGCTAACCAAGTTCTTTAATATGAAAGACCTTGGTGAAGCATCCTTTGTGTTGGGAATTACAATACACATAGATAGATCACGTAGTGTACTTGGCTTGTCGCAGAGGGATTATATTGATAGAGTTCTGGAGAGGTTTAATATGCAGAAATTTAAGCCAGGAGATGTTCTAATTACTAAAGGAAACAAATTCAGTAAAGCTCAATGTCCTAAAAATGAGATAGAGCGGACAGAGATGAAGGGAAAACTCTTTGGCAGTGCATTGGGCAACCTAATATATGCTCAAGTATGCACTAGGCCCGACATTGCTTTCATAGTTGGCGTCTTGGGACGATACCAGTTTAATACTAGGAATGATCATTGGATTGCGGCTAAGAAAGTGATGAGATATTTGCAGAGAACTAAAGAGTATATACTTGTTTTTAGGAGAGTTGACAACTTAGAAACAATTGGGTATACTGACTCTGATCTTACTGGGTATGTTGATGATCGGAAATCTAATTCTGGTTACATTTTTATGTTGTCTGGAGGTGCGATATCATGGAAGAGTAAAAAGAAAACTCTTGTCACCTCTTCTACTATGCAGGCAGAGTTCGTTGTTTGTTATCCTGATGCCACTCATGCTGTTTGGTTAAGAAATTTAGTGACTGGACTTCTTATTGTTGATTCCATTGCAAAGCCACTAAAGGTTTACTGTGATAATAGTTCAGCTGTGTTCTACTCCAAGAATAATAAAACTTCTAGTGGTTCTAAGCATTTGGAATTGAAGTATTTGACAATTAGAGATCTTATAAAGAAAAATGACATCGTTATTGAGTACATTAGTACCGATTTCATGCCAGTTGATCCCCTAACTAAGGGACTTAGGCCCATTGTGTTCAAAAACCATGTTGAGAGTGTGTGCATTGTGAGTTCTTTTGATGTACTTGGTTAGTGGGAGTTTGTTCTTTATGTCATTTTCTTATCATGTTATATTTTATTTTGGACACTTTAAGTGTTAGATTGTCAAGTACTTTCTATTTTAAGCAATTGATATTACAATGATTATTATTACTATTTGTCATTGTTTATTTATATGTAAATTGCTAAAATTGGGACTCAGTGTCATCAAACCACCGTGCCTATGGTGGACACTAGTTTGGAATTCGAGGTATGGTTATAACTTTGAGCTCGGTGTCTTCGAGACCACTATACCGGTGGTTGATGCCACATTGGAGCTGAGGTATGATTTTAAGCTCGGCATTGTCGGGACCACTATGCCGGTGGTCGACGCTATGTTGGAGCTGAGACATTATGGTTTATTTCTTTGGCTTTAATGCATTTGAGAGAAATTGTTAAGGACTGACAAAGAAAATAGCAGTTGGCTATTGGATCACATTAGCATGTTATTTTCTTGCCTCACTCCATACTGATGACTAGTTGATGGGGTATGTAGCATTTGTAACCACAGAAGATTTTATGTTAATGAAGGATATAATAATCGCCGTGATTCAATACTGCTTCACTTTTGTTAGATGGAGTCATATTTAGATAGTGCACCTGGAATCATGCATTTCCTTAAAATGCGACCGCCTTTTAAGGAATTAGTCATTAACTCGAGAGTCGTTTTCAAATTTTATTTTAAAATAAAAATCATACAATTGATTTTGCTCAAGTGGGAGAATTTTAGATTTATCTAACTTTTTATGCGCTACAATCAATTGTGGTTTAGTTTGTGAAAAACAAGTTAATCGTGATTCTGATGGGGTGCATACATAAGCCCTTTTATTAATTAAGTGATCCTTTTTAACTAATGGCTGAGTATCTGAAACCTGATTGGTGTGGATAAAAACATGGGCTTTAACCTTGGGCCTATAATGGGTAAGGACTAGGGCTATATATATTATATGGTTAGGTCCCCTCTGTAATCACAATAAGAATCAGAAACATAACTGACGGCTCCACAACTTTCCCCAATGAGAGTTGTGAACGGGAGTGTGAGATACATAGGAAGATCCGGTCATTCATCTTTTCGAGATTCTGAATTATGACTTCAACAAGTAAATAATGATGTTCTAATTTCATATAATTGATAGATAAATTTTTCCGCTTATAAATAATACATGTAAAAGTTGGAGTTCTTAAGAGAAGAGAATGTTGTCAGGTCTCAATATGACATTACGTCATCTGAATTATTTAGAGAATGTAGAATAATTTTATTTTTAGATAATAATGGTTGATGATTAACCTTTAGATCTTTCAAATTATTAGTCTGAAGTGGAAGTGGATTCATGTCCGTGTTTTGAGTTTTGAGTTTTTTCAACTAGGCTATGTATAAAACTCACTCAAGTGACTGGATATTTAGGAGTGTGCGTAGAGACAGACTTTTCTCGTTTTGTTTTGGCATGTGTTTGGATCTTCCTTCCTCCAATTTGTATTCTCCATAGATTTGGTGTGCGTGAGACTTGAGTTTAGATGAGAGTTATTAGAAGTTGGTTGTTTTGGATTTGTTGTTCGTCTCTCCTTTCTTGCTCTGTTGCGGAAGAATTTATCCCACTACCTTTTAGTTTGACGAGTCATCACATATATTTTCATAATATCCATATTATTTTTGTAAAAAGTTTGTAAAAAAAAATCCAGATGAAAAATCTGGTATAATAAGTAAAAAATTTAGTATAAATAAAAAAATTCAATAATATATTTAAAAAGTTTGTATGCATTTTTATCGATTTTTTAAAAAACGAGTTTAACATACCAATTTTTTTAATAAATCTAATATCTTTAGTAGTTTTTCAAATATTTAAAATTTTAGTAGTTTATATTTGATAAACAAAAAAGAAAATGTAATACTATCAAAATTTTTAAAATATTTTATAGTTTATCAAATTCTTCTGGTGTTTGGTTGTTTTTTAAGTTTAGCGTATTATTAGTGCTATGTCTTTTTTTCTTTTAATATATGAGTTTTGATTTGCTATTGAAAAATACATATAAAAATAGGGAGTATTTTAATAATAAAAAGATGTTGGATCAAATAATATATTTATTCAAATCATCATCAGATACTAAGAAGAAAATAGAATTTGAGTATTAATATAAATAGAGATAGTTAGTTTTAGTTTTATAAATAAAAAATACAAAATGTAGTCTTTTAGGTGTATTTGGGATTTGGAGAGTTGTGTGTTTAAAAAGGGTTTTCTATTTTTTCGTTTAAAAATAATTTGATGAGAAGATTTCCTATTTTTCCGTTCAAAAATAGTTTGTTGGACGAGTTTGCAATTTTTCAGGCCGAATATTATAATTGATAGAGAGTTTGCAAAAATAGACGGTTGCATTTAGATGATCGTAAAGGAACTTCAAGTCATCAAAGCTATTGGACCAAAACGTAAATTCAATTGAGGGGTTAGCTTTATGGCTACCACCTGAATCATGCATCAAGACAGTGACTGCCAAGTCAGCTTGACTTACAGGACCGTCCATCAAAATCTTCATCTTTTTAGGTGAATCAGGTTTTAAGTCTTTGGGAGGAGGAAGGAAGTCACCTTGGGGCCCTGAAGTGTCTGGGGTTACTTTCCCAATTGTCCCTTCCTTCTTCCTTTTAAGAGCTCAGGTTTGGATACCGGATAAGTCACTCTTAGAGGCAGATTGCTCCCCACGCCTCGCCATTGCTTCATCCATTAGCTTCTTCTTTTTTGTCATCTTAAGGCTCGTCATTTCAGTTGAAAATAATTGAACAAAATAAATTTAGAAAAATAAAATAATGAGGTCACTAGAGAATAATAAGAGGCACATATAAACATTACTCAGGAAGTAAGAGATTTTTCCGGATCATCGGCCATGTATAGTAAGTCCTTGACTTTTACTACTCGAAAGGCATCCAGAATGTCTAAAGCTCAGGTTTCCAAAGCATTTAGCTTGTCATAGTCACAATCGGACACCAGCAGAGGGTTATATGTCTAGTAAATCAGAAAGTTATAGTTTACGTCCAATGCATACATGACTTGGAGGTACATTTTTCCACTCTTTACCCGAAGAAACTTATCCTTATAAATGGTAGTATAAGAGGAAACTTTTCCCTAGGATTCCACTAAGGGAAACCCAACCTCCTTTGTCCGTCCCTTCCAGCTCAAAGAAAGAAAAGAACAAACCTAAAGTAAGGATTATGCTTAATGTCTCGCAACCAAGTTCAAAAGATTTAATAAAGCCGCAACCATTTGGATGTAATTTAGAAGGGGCGATATTTAGGGTTTTGAGGAGATCGTATTCAAAGTCAATAAAGGGGATACGTGGCTTAAAATCCTCGATTACCCCTGGAAAAAAGTAGAAATACTCTTCTGACACTCCCTTTGGTCGAGTAATGAAAACTCTCTCACCAACCACACAAGGTTCCAACACGACATCCTTCTCATTCCCAGTAGAGGAAATATGTTTGTTGGAATGAAGTTTTGAGATGTCGTTGTCATCGATGAAGTTGTGATCGTAACTTAGAACCTCTTTGTCAATCAAAGACCCTGCCATCTTCATCAAAAAGTTCACAGAACCTGATGACGAAGACTTCAAGTCCGTTTTACTATAAGGTGAAGAAATGTCCCCATAAACTTCCTTAATAATCTGATCAAACTTAGCTTACTTCAGATGACCTTCACACTCTTTCATTCATTCATCCTAGAGTTTTCTTCTCTCGTGGACATTGAGTAAAACCGGTATTCCACCGAATCACTGCACTTGCGTATTGTAACCATAATAAAAAGATTAAAAAAAAAAGAGTAAGTGAGGCAGAGAAACAATACTTGAGGCTTGTGCTTGCAAAAAATGATTGACAGAAGACACAAAGAAAATCTGGTCAGGAAGTCTTGAAGAAAAGAGGAAGAGAGTCACCAACGGTAAAGGAATAAAAAAAGGAAAGGGTTTTTATGGAAGTAAGTTTTACGACGGTCAAGAAGCTCTCTCGAGCTAGAGTAATGATGGCAATTTGGTTCCCCATAAAAATCATCATGACTATGAGAGAGAAAGTGATTGTCATGATTACTCTTTTACAAAACCATTGTCACACGGTAACTTATCGTAAAGGTGACCGACTCAAGGAAGAAGGAATTCCAAGACTTTCTGTCATAACACTTCATTTCGTTGGACCTTATGATTGGAGGCTTATGTAGATCTTGAAATTCCCGAGGTTGAGCTATTGAAGCCAAATATGAAGAGATAGTGTGCTGAGTATGACAAAGACCGTAAGATGAACAGGTCGGACCCGGTCTCATGAGAGTAAACGACATGAACAGTCACACGTAACGACTTCATGGTAGCTCCATGGATGCATGGGAGTTACATAATATGATGATAAAGACGTTACATGATGGCAAAAGAGAACAACAGATGTTATCGGCACCATTTAAACATGGGATTCGAAGGGACACTTCTTAAATGGCCCTTAGAAATATTTACTATCAGCCCATTACAAGTATATCGCATGCATTGCCTCATTTGCCCTTCCACCAAAAATTTATTACACAATATTATGGATAAATTGGTAATTAACAAATGTCTCAATTAATTCTCAATCATCCCTTTATTTACATGCCAAGTGTCAATCTTCTTTATGCATTCGTTCTCTCTTTTCATTCAAATTTCAAATCTCTCTCATATTTCTTTTTCCCACACTTTCAACTTTCATTTTAATTTTTTCTTTATTTATTTATTATCACTAAAAATATTAATAATATATTTTTTAATTTTAATAAAATAACGCTATATATTTATCTCACGGGTCACTATCAACACAATATCTATTTTATTCTAATCAACCATTATCTCAATTTAAGAGACAAAATCTTTATTTTTAAATATTAATTTTTTTTCATCTCAGGATTCCTTTTTTCATATATAATTATTTAATATAATTGAATTTGTATGATTATTGTTCATTTTACAATTAAATAAATTATTCTAAATTTTACATTTGTATCTAAATACATTTATATCGCATCAAATGATTTTTTTTATCTCACGGGTCATTATCGCATTAAAATTTTCTTTTTTGTCTTTCTTATCTCATGAGTAATTGTTTTTCTTTTTGCAACAATTGAAATTGTATAATTATTTTTTATTTTACAATTAAATAACTAATTTCAATTTTAAATCGATATATAAATACATTTTATACTATATGAATTAAACTTTTTATTTCACAAATTATTATAAACACAATACATATTTTATTTTAATCAATAATTATTATAATTTAAAAGATAATATTATTATTTTTAAATATTCAATATTCTTTTTTTTCATCTATCATTGTTTATTTTAAAATTAATAGTTAATTTCAAATGAGAAAATGAGTGATACACTCATTATGTAAATTATTTTTACACCGTCAACCAATTAACATCATGTATCTCGTCAAGTCAGCCTGTAAATTTTAAATTATTAATTATATGATTTAGCACTTTAAATTATTCTAGTTAAATGTATGTGTAATATTTTTTTATACTGACAGTTTACTACCATTAAATTTATTTCAAATTTAAATACGTTTATAGATACATTTTATATTATATAAAATTTACATATATTTTGTAATATATTTTATAGCGCATCAAATAATTTTGCCGAATATGCTACTTAATAGATATAGAAAAGCTTCTCATAAAAAAAATGACAAACAACAAAACACCACCTTACATACAATATAATTGTGTCACCTCGAAAAGATTTAATCAAATTCACTATCAGAGTTCATCAAATATGAGATTACCACCTCATTTACGAATCCATTGTCTTTGGCTCTTTGCACTATCATTATATTAAATGTTGACTATCTGCCACAATGAGCCAATTCCTATGAGTGTTACTGACCTACCCTAGTTTGAAACATTCAATTTTCTATATTGTAGATATGATCCATTTTCTCCTATTGAAATAAATATTAATAAATCACCTAACAAGCAAAATTATTGTATGGTGTTGATATCTGCGTGAAAACATAAATAGGACATGGACATAGTGACTATACCATACATGTACATGAATGTCAAATGAACCTGTCCAGTTGGAACAGGCATTTGGTATGTGTGCAGTCTACTAGTACAGTACAGGTATATCCTAACTCATCATGATATTTGGATTATTCTTCAATTCTTATGTTAATGGCGTGCGGATAAATGGGTCCACTTTGATTTATTGTTAAACAAGTTGTTGTATTTTCAACATTGAAACCGACCTAAACCTTTGTCTCCGTGTGTTGCCGACGACGACACGACATTACTCATCTGTGTCTATATCGCACGTGACGCTTTGCCTTCTACTTCACACTCTCCTTTTTATCCACACGCGTACTATTTCTTTCTCACCCCCTTTTTCCTTTTTACGCGGGAAACCTCTTATTTTATCTTTTTTATATACAATCATAACACGAATGAAAAAGACAAACTTAATTATAAAGTGCAAACTTAGCTTCATGTTAAATCAACTCAAATCACTTTCCTCAATAAAATGACTTTTGTATGAGTAGTACATGAATTTGGATATTTCTTTTTTAAACCGACTTCAACTTTGTGAAGTTCAATTACTTCACGTAAAGGTAGTCAACTGTATAAAATATAATGGTTAGAAATTAGAATATCTAACTCTTGATTTTCTTCGTGTCTTGTTTGAGTTCTAACAACATGCCACCACAGCGCTTTTTCTTTTTACAGTGGCGTCACAATTAACAATACTTTTGAAACTCCATGTGAAATGCGTGGCCAAACATTTGAGCCAGCACCTTCCCAACACGTTCCTTGATATTTCAGAACGTTGAAGAGGAAAAAGATTGAAAACATTATTATAGAGCAAGGTGTACAAAGTCACATGAATCTCATAATGCATGAACACGTGTTTATAGAGAGTTATAAATCAGTCTAGTAATGCTAGTGTTAGAGGGATAAGAGCACTTTTAATGTGGTTAATGTAAAGGTTTGGTTTGTTACAAATATAGAATTTATAGCCTACTGCCACTAAAGTAAATCTATGTGGCAGTAGTAATTTGATATCATGATTTTCATAGCTAAGAGTATGAATATCGATGCAATGTCACCATTTCTTGACAACTACCAAAGATATTTTGTCTAACGCATATAGATATTTTAAGTTTGGAATATAACAACTTTGTTGTTAAAATTGAATTAAAAATTTATATATAATTAAATTTAAGATATATTATAATATTAAATAGGTCCTATTTTAAAATATTTGATTAGTTGTATGAATATGTAAAAAATATAAATAAATTGTTTAAATAATTAGTAAGTATGTAATAATATAAAAATTAAGTAAGGTCAATTTAAAGAGTCTGAATAAATATAATGGAATGTGGATACTCTAATGTTAACTATCGCTATATGCACCAAGATTTAACATTAAAAAATTGTTTAACGGTCACTTAAATATTACAACGTTAATTGGTTTGAAATTGTTTCACTCCCACTTTGAAATTACAACATTAATTGATAGAGATTATTTTACGTTAAAAAATATAACAACAGATATAAAATATTAACATATAGATTTTATATAATTCTACTATAAATATGTTCAAATTCATTCATTTATGTAATACAAAATTAATTTTACTCAATTTTTTCTAACCTAAAAGCTTTGTATTATCATGAAAGCTTCATTCTAACCTAATCCAATAGTTTTATATCATCACAAGAATGAACCTTATAAAGGAAGGTTATCTTAGAGATGTCTTTATTGGAGGAGTGAGACGAAGATCTTGAAGTAAAATCTAAAAATAAAGATGGAAGCATTATAAACTCAGAGTTGGAAGTTATGACATTTATGGGCTATATGAAGACTTTGTATGAAGAATTAAGGAAGAAAAAAAATTGAAGACCAAATTGAAAACTAAGAAATTTCATGAAAATTTGAAGATTTATGTTTTGCAATGTCTTTAATGATTAATGTGTATTTGATTTTGAAATGTAATTGTTGAATTTGTTGTGTTTTCTTTTAATTTACAATGTTAAGGAAGAGTTTGTAATGTATTGAATTGTTAAGATATGTGATATATTTTGGGTTTGTTTTGTTAAGGCATGTGATGTATTTTGAATTTGTTTTTGTTAATGAAAGGTGTTTGAAATAGTTTGTACATTTTAATTAAAATAGTTAAATTAATATTAGATTTGAATTAAAATTAATTACAAATAAATACATATAAATATGTAGGGTCAAGTTTGAACTATTTATAAGCAACTAGCATTGAAATAAAAATAAGTTAAATCAACTAAAGATTCTTTAAATCCTAGGTGATACTTTAATCCCACAAAAAGTAATTTAATTGACCCAATTTAAAAAGTTTATATTGATTGAAAAAATATATATAAAAATTAATTTTATATTTTTATTATAATTAATATACAATTTTTAAAATAAAATATAAAAATAATGTATCTCTTGAGCACAAATTAGAATTACTCTTATATTAAAATTAATCTGTAATTTAGATGATGTTACATATGTTTTCAAATATAATAAGTTCCAAAGTAAACTACAAAAGTTAAGAAAAATGGTTGATATATTACGTCTTGTTTGTTATTTATATAATTTTATAAATTAATTTTTTTTTAAAAATATTGATACATACTACATAAAGCAATAATATAATTATAGGTATATAAATAAAATAAGGGAAATGGTAATGAATATTTAAAGAGAATTTTATAAATGAAAGAAAGGACTCAATATTTAAAACAAATGTTGTATTAATTTTAAAATTTATTTAAGATAAATTTATTTAGGCAAAATACTTTTTTCGTCCCTTAACTTTATCTCGGGGTCCAGTTTGGTCCCTTATCTTTAAAAAAGTGTTAAGTTGGTCATTTAACTTTTAAAATGGTGTCAATTTAGTCATCACCGTCAGTTGTCCCCAAACGTCCGTTTATTTTGTATATCTGGCAGATGACTTGACAATTGTGTTCATCATGTTGCTTCCTTCTCCTTTCTCCTTCCATTCACATCCCTAAATTAATCCCAATCCCAATCCCAAATCCCTAAATTAATCTAAGATTTTTTTTATTTGGCAAGCATGAAATCCGGTTGTTCCTCCTCCATTTCGAAATCGAAAAGTTGAGATTCGAATGTTTGTAGTAGGTCACGATGGAAGCCCATATGCCATTGTGGAGACATGGTTGTTCTTCAAAAGACAACTACTGTTAAGAATATGGGGGGGGGGGGGGGGGGAATTTGGGTTGTCCAAATTATAAGGTATGCAAGCTGGTTTTGTTCTCTATTGAAGTTCTGTTTTTGTTTAAGTTATGTTTCTATCCAAATTATAAGTTATATTTCTGTTTAAGTTTAAATTCATTATCCATCATCCTCTAAACAATGAAACTTACAGGGAGGTATGCAAGCTGGTTGTGCCTTCTTTGGTTGATTTTATGAGGAGATGGGTGATGAGAATGAGCAATTTTGGATGCATAGGCTGAGTGTGGTAACTAAGGGACTTACTGAAGCAAAAAAGGACATTGAAAAAGTGACAATGGAGAATGAAGAATTAGGGAAAAAGCTGATGAAACTTGAAAGTGAAATGAAGAATATCATGATGTGGAAAAAGATTTTGAATTTGATGTTTGTGATGATTATCATTGTATTAGTTGTTAGGAGTAGTTAGGGTATTAAGGTTTGTTTGGAAGTAGTATGTTATGGTTTGTTTGTAAGAATTAAGTTAAGTTTTGGTTGTAAGAATAGTTAAGTTTTGGTTGTAAGAATTAAGTTTAAGTTCAGTTAAAGTTTGTATCAGTTTTGGATTGTATCACTTCAACATGAATGTAATAGTTGGATTCTAATATATGGATTCTAATCCTGTATCAATTTAGTTAATTACACTTTTTGCGGTTCAACATGAATGTATCAGTTTTAGTTTTGGATTGTATTAGTTCCACATGAATATAACAGTTAAAGATAATGTTAACTTGGTATGCATTGATAAATATCATGTCAAAGTGTTTTTAATTTGGTTTGTCAAAGCATAACCAATAGTTAAAGATTATGTTAATTTGGTCTGTCAATGATATATTTGGTATGTTATGTTTTTATGTTTACTTGGTCTGTTATAGACCTGTCAAAGTTGGTATGTTAATTTTGTCTGCATTTTTACACCACATTAGACATGATCGTAGTAATATAAAGTTCATGACAGGTCCATTTCATAATACATAAAGTTCATGACAGGTTCTGCTTTTAGGTTCATTTCATAATGCCAATAAGTTAGTTATGCTTTTAACATAAACTTCATGCCAGCAGGATACAACAACAACAACAACAGCAGGATACATAAACTTGTAATACATTCCACAAAATAGACTTGCTCCACAACTGATACACATGTTCCACAACAACAGTAGAATACATAAACTTGTTCATGACAGTTAGGTTATTCTTTTAACATAACTGATACACATGTTCCACAACAACAACAGAATACATAAACATTGTAATACATTCCACAACTAGAGTTTTTAACATAACTGAATACACATGTTCCACAACTAGAGTTTCTTCTATGGCGTGGTCCTTTTTGTTGGAGTAGACCTCCTTGTTACTGGGCAAACAACATTCTTGGCAGCACTTAACCTAGTTGTAGGCCCAGGTGGCACAAAAGGTCTTGTTGGCTTCCTTACATGCAGCTTTTGTGTCTTGTCCTTAGCAGGTCCATGTGTCTTCTGAGCAGCCTTTCCCTTAGAAGTTTGAGATGTTTGGCTAGATCGTTGAGTAGAAGTTCTCTTAGCAGTGTGTGTTGCTTTGTTCTGAGAAGGTTGGCTTGGTTGTTGAGTAGGCTGAGTTGTTGAAGTAGGAGTGTGTTGGCTTGGTTGTTGAGTAGTCTGAGTTGGAGTATGAGAGGGTTGGGCTGATTGTTGAGTAGTCTGACTTGTTGTATCCTTACATGTAGACTTGTAATGTCCTACTTTCTTACACTTACTGCACTTCACCAGAAAATCTGTTCTTCTCAATTTACGAGCAGACCCATCAATTTCACCTTGTTCTACGTTCCTCCTCTTTTTAGGTCTACCAGGCATCTTCCTGAGCTTGCGTGGTTGCACATCTGGATATGGTGTCTTAACCCACATGTTTGCTCCATTAACAGGGTAGATCACATGCTTATAAACTGCCTTGTACCTTGAAACCCTACAATAATCTGGAATGTAAGTATCAATTTTGAAATTCCTACTTTTCATAGCATAATGAGCATGAACACGTGGAAGTCCTATGAGTTCCCATCTCCTGCATGAACATATCTGATCTTTCAGGTTCACAACAAACTTGTCAGCTTGATTTTCTAGGTGCCTTACTTCAAATATATGTTTATCAGACATCCTAAATGATTAAACAAACAAAATACATTAGTCACGTGTATGTCATAGACATCCTAAAGAATTAATGTATGTTGATATTACATACCTTACTAGCCAGTTGTTGGTGTATGTGCTTGTGATATCAAGTTTCTTTCTAATATTGGGCAAAATATGATTCTCATCCAAAGTACCAAATCTCATTCTATTATTTGCCCATCTCTCCATCATGTGTGTTCTGATGTCTTCTAACATAGTGATTAGAGGTTTTGCCCTTGCTTCAAGAATGACACTATTAAAGGACTCTGACATGTTGTTGAGAACAACATCACATTTGTTTTCAGTCCTAAAGTAAGATCTACTCCAAAACCTTGGTGGGGTCTTCATCATATGTCTAAATGCTTCTTCATTGATGGCCCTCATTCCCTTCATCTCTCTTTCCCATGCCTGTATGTATGTTGACTTGGCAGCCTTCCATATTATGTCCTTCAACATCTTTCCAGGAAACTTTTTCCTAAAATTGTTATAGAGGTGCCTAACACAAAACCTGTGCTCCAGCCTCGGCAATTGCTCATCCATAGTAGGTAGCAGACCCTGCAATAACATACAACGTAGCATTACAATATAGCATAACAGGAATAGCATAACATAAACACATAAAACCATAAGAATAAATGAAAAACTTGCCTTTTGTTGGTCTGAGATGAAGGCGTAAGTCAGGCATTCATCTTTGCCTCCAAGGTCATCAATTAACAACTCTAAAAACCAAGTCCAACTATCCTTGTTTTCACTCTCCACAACTGCATATGCTATGGGAAGCATCTGATCATTAGGATCCCTCCCAATGGCAGCTAGAATTTGCCTTCCACACAACCCCTTAAGAAAACACCCATCTAGACCTATTACATGCCTGCACAACTTAAAGCTTTCCTTACACGCAGCATAACATATGTAAAGCCTTCTAAAATATAGTCTTTCATCCTCAACACCTACTTGTACAGGCTCAACATTGAGCTTAACTGTTGACCCTGGATTGGCTCTTAACGGTTCATGGAAGTAGTCATAGACCCTTGTGTAATCTCCCAAAAAGGAACCATCAACATAGTCTCTAGCTGCAAATCTTGCTCTTATAGCTTTAGTTTTGTTGACCCTAACATTCCACTTTTTTTGTGCCTTTTCCTTGACATCCTTTATACTCAACCTTGGATTATTTTTCAAGTTTTTTTGAATTCTTTTACTCAACCATTTTGTACTCATCAACTTCACATTATACTTTCTACTACAACTGTGTTTGTTAATTACTTTCCTGAGTTTCCAAGTGTCTTTATTTGACAACTTGCTACAATAAGACTCCCACTCACAACCAACTTTACATCTGACCCTTATCCTAACTCTGTCATTTTTTACAAACCTTAGGTCTCTACCATTTTGCACAGCATAAGTTGTTATTGCTTCCCTAAAATCACCCTTTTAACTAAAGTACATTCACACATCCCACTTGTAATCTGACATGTCTTTTGGTTGTCTGAAAATTGGATGCTTTTTTCTTAGAACTCCACTGATATCATCATTGTCATAACCACTTTGCATGTCCTCACTGTCATTGTCACTCCCTTTACCATCATTTTCTAGGACTTCTTCATTACCATTATTTTCATGACCAACTAGGGTATCAAGTTCATCCTCCTCAATCTCATCACACCCATCAGACTCATCCTTAAAAGCAACATCTTATGTGCTATCATAATTGTAGTCCTCATCTTCACTATCATCATATGATAAACTTAAGTCATCATACACTGCAACTTTACCTTTTTCAACTCCAACATTACCTTCTTCCCCTGCAGGATTCCCTTTTTCAACTCCAATATTACCTTCTTCCCCTGTAGGATTCCCTTGATCAACTCCAACATTACCTTCCTCCAATCCAACAATGGCTTCATCAACTCTAACATCACCTTCCTCCAACCCAACAATGGCTTCATCAACTTTAACATACCCTTCCTCCAACCCATCATTGGTTTGTTCAACTTCCACAACTTTATCATGCAGTTGACTAAGTAACTCCTCTACCTCATCTATAATTTCAGCAAGGTCCTCATCAACTTCATCAACAACAATATCATAGTAGTCAGGTTGAGACAAGGTGTGTTCAATATAAATATGAACATTTTGATGCACCCTATACAGATCTGCAATTTCTAAAGCACCATTGTTATCAACAAGTGGATTCATCCCAAATTGAGGGTCCTTGTAAAATATTGTTTTAAGCTCCCTATAACCTAAGTCTTTCAATACACCAACTAGCTCAAAATAACTCCAATTGTCTACATCTACTCTCAAATCATCTACTACTTCATCCTCATATACACTACGACTTTCATCTGTGAACTCACCACTACGATGAATTTTGAGAGTTATGTATTCATCCATGATACCTAATCATATCATCTAAATAATTAGAGCTTACACTAACAAATTTACATAAACCCTAAATCTGAACCTCTAGCTGAAAACCCTAAAACAGAGACAAATGAACTAACCTTTTGATTATGTCTCCTTCGCATCTTGAATCCTCCTCCCTCAAACCTTCGCGTCTTGAATCTTTGCGTCTGAAAACCTTGAATTTTTTTCAATGATTCAATGATTCAATAAATTCTCCAAGCGTTGTGTCGTGCCTTCTTCTGGGTAATGGAAACGTTGGATTGTTTTTCTATGTATCGTGCCTAATCATATCCACGTCAGCAACTCCACCTGGACAAACATGGCATTTTTTTCAAAGTTAGACTAACGGCAACAAATGGAAAGATAAACGTGACACCATTTTAAAAGTTAAAGGACCAACTTGACACTTTTTAAAGATAAGGGGCCAAACTGGACCCCGAGCTAAAGTTAAGGGACAAAAAAGATTATTTTCCTATTTATTTAAGATAAGTCACAATGAAGTTATTCTGGTGAGGTTGTTTAATTTCACTTATGCTGCCAATGAACCGAACCAACTCGAAAATAGTTTGAAAATCAGTTTGATAATTAAATCGTTGAACTAAATTCATGAACCAAATGAGTTGAATATGAGCGAAAAACTATGTTCATTAACTAAGTGAGTTGAACTTGAACTATACATAGTTTGACTCGTTAGATTCATAAGTCAACTCGATTATATATGAGAATGATTATATTATTTTAAGAGTAAGTTTAAAAATTTACTCTAAATCTTGACCCTATGTTGTCTGTTATGTATTAGTCATGACAGTAAAGCTCACAATTGCATTTAGAGTCATTCTTGTTGGAGACATTATGACATTTGCTAAAATAATATGTGTAGTGAAGGTTGCAAGTGGTGTAATCATTCTCTGATAAAAATATATCAATTTCTAGTAATTTTTTGTGTATTATTTCATTAAATTTGTAAGTTTCCTAAATATTTGATAAAATTATGAATTTTTGAGACAACTTTAAACATCAATTGAATGCTTTTTGAATTAGACTTTTAAATGTGTCTCTTGAAAGTTGTGTAGTTGTTGAATTAGAAGATTTTTAAAACAAAGTTAAATTCCACACTCGTAACTTTTATTTTATTTCAATATTTTCTTTTTAAAGAAATATTAATTTTAAATGTCAAATATATAAAAATAAAATAGACTTTTAAAAATGGCTTTTAAGTTCGTGAAGCGAGTGAGCTGAACCTAACGAGATGAACCTAGTTATATGAACTAAATTGTTCGTAAACTTTTAATGAGACGAGTTTGAGCTTAAAAAAAGTTTGTGTCGAACTTGAAATGAGATTTGAGTTGAATTAATTCTTAACGAGTCGAGTTAAGGAGAGTTCGACTCGACTCATTTGCAGCCCTGATTTCACTCAATGTTTAAAACCCGACAAATCATTAAACCGGTGAGAGTATTGAGTTAGTAATTTATTGGTCGAACCATTGAGTTATTGGTCGAACCGCATGACTAAATCAGATTAAATCATATAATTTGGTTGAATAAGATCACGTGACTTACAAAATTTCAAAATATCATAATTTCACAGGTTCACTCTTTAAATTCAAATTTTAAATATAGACATCACACAGAACAAAAAAAATACAAAATACAAATCCAAATAAATTTGAAACAAAATACATCACACTGAATAACAAAATAATTGTACTATCTAATAAATTTAATTCTAATGAGAGAAAATTATTCTAAATAAGCTTTGAACAAAGTCTAATTGTATTTAATTGTATTTTGTTTTAAAAAATTATTAAAATGACGTCATTTTGTTTGGAAAAAAAAGCAAGCATTTGACCTAATGATTTTCCAAAACCGTTGGTTCGCTGGTTTTTACGGTTTTGGCCAATTCTGGTCGGTTTCCACTAGTTCACTAGTTTACTTGATCCAAGAATCAGACTAAGCCGATGACCCTTTCGATTCCCCGCTCAACCAGTTTGACCAATTAGTTCGATTCGATTCTTAAAATACTAGTTGCACTCACTTAATGTATTAATAATGTTTGAATAGTCATTTGTGTCATTATTAATGTTTAATTATAAATTGATTTTGTAAGTAGTTGATTAAAACTCGGTCCATAATTGTAAGAATAACTATAACACGAAAAAAAATATTAAGGAAGGGGAAGAGATATTAAATTGTACCAATATAACTATTAAAACATAGGTTCACTTAATATTAGTCAACCCAACTCTTTGTGCAAAGTGCTTACCAAAATCTTAGAAACTATTTAATAGGGGATGAACGAGCTTTGGCCATTCTCAAGAAAGAATCGGAAGACCTTGTCATTAAGAAAGGATGGGCGAGTTCCCCTCACCATTAAAGATCTTGATCATGAGTCAAGAAACCAACACAATCTCGCTGACTTAACAATAACTTAAATGTTCCAGTAAGGGGCTTTAAACACTTAAACATAAGAAAATCGAAATGATGATCATGTTCAGACAATGAGACAATTTCATTAATGATTATAAATGACATGTGTCGCTACTGCGAAAATCGACGCCGGCTGGACAGAAGAGTCGCCACCGTGCGTTATTTATCCCACGGGAGGGAAAGGAAACGCTCAGAGTAAACCTCGCACAACACGGGAAAGGTATGGTCGTCGCAACCAAAACCTGGATTCGGGAGTCGGTTACGCAAGGGGAAGGTATTAGCACCCCTCACGTCCGTCGTACTCGACGGGATCCACGCTTGTTTTCGGGTATGGATTGTTATTCTATCTAACTAAAGGTCAGGGGTTAAAAAGAAAAGAGAATGAAAATGACTCGACAAAGTATCGCACTTTATGCCTACGTATTCCCGTCTGGAACGAGAAATCAGAGTCAACGTAGTTCTCCTACCTACGGGAAAGGAGGGGAAGGTTGCTCGCTAGGATATCGCATCCTATGCCTACGTACTTTCATACAACATGAAAGATCAGAGCAAACGTAGTTCGGGCCACGTACGACACAAGCTTGTCTTGGTTGATTTTATTCCTTCTGAAAAAGGTTTTCCTGGTTAAAAGTCCCGGTGGACAAAAATGACGTTTTGATGAGTTCACACTCTTTTACGGAAGAAGTGTCTTTTATTGTGTTTGAAATCTTTATATGTTTTTCTGTTTGTTTTGAGGAAGAAGAGACAGAACTCTAACCTACGGTTGCGAAGGGAAACAAACTAACCTAATGTTATCATGCATGGGTTAAGACCTAGTGTCTATCATGCTCCTCTCTTGCACAGAGAGAAACAGAGATCCTAAGGGATAGGCAGAAACAGAAACAATATCAGATATATACAGTAAAACGGTAAAATGCATGGATGCGACAGTACAAGCGAGGCAAGGGAGTCCCACTCAACCTCGAACCTAGAAAACAATAGGCAAAAGTGAACAGACTTCACTTTCAACCCAACAGGGTAAACAGCAAACAATACAGTCCAGAAAACCAATCAATACATCAGCAATGAAAATACAACAGCAAAAGAAACAGCATCAGCAGCTCTGAATCAACATCTGGCTCCAAGTAATCTCCAATCAGCTATGGGCTTCAACAAGCATCAATCCCCATCTTCATGATCTTCAGGTAAGGGCTTTGATCATCATTCTTCCATCTGCAATGGCTTTTCTTCAAGCTCAAACCTCCAGGATGAGGGATTAGTCACAAGAGTGAATTGGGTGTTAAGCAATCAGTTGACTACCAAGGGTGGTGAACAGACTGCTTCTAACACAAAAGACATTTTCTCTCAAGAGTTCTATCTCTTAGACACTATCACCAAGCCTTCCAAAGGAAGGGGGTGAGTGTCTTAGAGAGACTCTGAATCACAGAGAAGAATGGATGCAGACAAGGCAACCCATGTTTGAGAAACAAGCTTTCTAATCTAGAGCTCTGCCTAGCTCCTAAACCCTAGTCTCCTCAGCATCTGCTAGCAAGAATCTTCTCTTCAACTCTGGAAGTTGAACTTCAATCTCTGAATCTCCAATGGCTTTTATCTCCTCAAGTCTTCAGCTCTCCCAAGTCCCCAGACAATCCCAATACCCATACAAGCAAGCAATAATCCCCAGAGGGCACACCACACCAGTCAATCAGATATACAGCATATCAATAGCAGTAGGGGAACCCTGACTTTTTCTAAGGGATCTAATAAATACCCATAGCCCCTATAGTCCCATAACTAAACTATTCAAACCCTAACTCCTAAGGGAAAGAATCAAATCTCCTAAGTCATCACCTAAAAACCCTAGTTTCATTCATGTTGTTCAAGCTTACATCAATCACCTAAAATTAATTTCTAAAAAAGGGAACTAAAATGAATCTACAAGTTCAATGTCTAATCTAAACAACCTAAAAAGAATGGATGAAAAATATGAAAGTATCTAATAGAACAAAAATTAATAAAATCATGTATGAAATGAAACCATTTAAAATGTCATTTATTTAGAAAATATGGGAAAAATATCAAATAAAAAATAAAATGCAATTTTTATTTTTTATAATTTTCTAGACATCCCAAAGAAAATAATGCAAAAAGAATGAATTAAAAATGATTATTTTGCTATTTATTATGAATTTTAGAAAATGCATGAAAAAATTAAAGAAAATAAAAGAAAATATAATGAAATAAAAGGGAGGGGGTGAGAAAAGCAAGGAGAGCACGTTCAATGCATTGGGCTTAATAAAATGGGGGGTGTGGATAGCGCTCTGAGCCCAACCCCCAATTAATGAAACGCTGCGTTTCATTTCTTTTGAAATTTCCCTCCGTTTCTGAAATTAAATGGGAGCCACACGATGAGATGATTAAGTCAAATATTCTGGACGATCCAATGGCACACAGTCATCGTCCCCAATTGAGCTAGGGTTTGCAGAAAAACCCAGATTCCATGCACAACCTTCAAGCTTCTCATTCTCCCTCCACACGCCATGAAAACGCACGATGTAAAAAGCAAAATTCATCCACTTCTTCCCCTCTACAAGTCTATAACCATAGTTTACCTTAAAACTCACTCTATCAATCAACCCGATGAGAATAACAGTCATGCATCAACATTTTCACCTGCCATCAAGTGCTTCAATTCGTACCAAAACCTATCCTCATCTACTCTACATCTCATACTAGTCATTTTAGGCTGCAAAGAGAGGATTATCGTGCTATGTTCCAAGTGTTATGAACCTCAACAGAATTTATGCACCATGATCAAATCTCTCGAAACTTCCCCAAACTCATCCTATTCAGTCCTCTATCTTATCTTAACCATTCTACACTATTAAAACCCTACCATGCTACCTAAGCCATGCAAAATGAGCAGAGATACCAACCTGTTAAAAATGGAGAAACATCTATGGAGATCTTCGATTCAATGTTTGCAGGGACTGGAAATTAATCCACACACCAACACTTTGATTCTGTATGCAAATATTTGGGCTCAAACTCCTTGTATCATGTGATTCCAACTTCTTGAACCTTTAATGATGAACTTTGTATGGCACTCTCCTTGATTGATTCAGCCAAAAAAATGTGTGAATCACAAACTATGGATGATAGTGATGAGATTCAGATCAAGAATGATGAGAATTGGTGAGGGATTGAGGGAGTTTGAGAAGTTATGCAAGAATGGAAAATGTGGAAAACTTGAGATTTTGAGCAAATGGGAGCACCAACCATGGTATGAAGCTCTTCCTATCAATATATAGGTGAGGTTAGAACCTCCTAAAAACTTGGAGAAGTTTCCCTTGCATTCTTTCCCTTGACTTTGGTTTATGTTTCTTTTATTGCAAGCAACCATGGATAACTCTTAAAACATGAACTAGGCTCAAAATTCTACTTTAGCCAATGTCTTTAAAATGATCTTTCCATTCAAAATGACCTATAATTTTGCATCATTTGGCCAAGATATGAAAAATACCATTTTTTTAAGCCATTTTCCTTCATTAAATTCACCAATTTTGAAACCTTGTGCCATGGACATTTCCAATCTCTCATGGTCACTTTTCTAGACTCAAATATCATTTGGAGCAAGTTTGATGTTGTAAGTTTTTCCATTTGAGGTCTCCTTGTATGAGTTTTGGACATAGGTTAAAATGACCTGTAATTCACAAATGACCAAAATACCCTTTTCTTGCCAAGACCATAAGTTGAGTTCCACACATCATATGAAGGCATACTATACCATTATAGAAAGCTAGGACAATGAGGAACAATTCTTATGTTGACCAGAAATTCATTTGAAATCTCCTTGGGGGGTAAAAATTGCTTGGAAGTCAAGTCACTTTCACAGACAAAATTTCAGATACCTCAGATGACCTGTAACTTGCAAGGATCATAACTTGAGTTCTATAAATCTCCTTAATGTCTTCCACCACTCAAATTAAAGGTCTTGAGATTCTCTACAAGTTTCATGTTGGCCAAGGATCCATTTGAAGCTTGCATTTTGACTTATCTTGCTTGGAAATTTGACCTAAACTAGGGGATTTTACATAGAAACCCTAATTTAGAAACTCCTCCTTTCCTTGATTTCTCTTGAATTCTTCTTAGCATAACAACATATCCTTATTCTCCATGTCAAATTATGAACCCCACATCTCTCCAATAGCCCTTAATGCCTTTAAATCAAACAATTGACCTAGGGTTGACCTAGGGTTGACCCAGATGAAACCCTAGTTGACTGTCTTCAACTGCAATTCTTGTGATCACCTCAACAACTTGTTTTCCTCCCCAAATGACTTTATAAGCCTCTCATGATGTCTAGATGCTCTCCATGCCTTCCATTCACAGCTCACAACCCCCCTTTATGACCCTCAGATACCCTCAGATAGGAGATAGACTCAAGGCTTGATTTGCTGAACTCTCTGCTCTCAAATTCTTTGCTGATGACTTGAATGAGATGGAATTAGGATAATATCCTCTTGATAGGCCTCTAGAGATGAGAATAATGATTGGTCCCCTGTTGAATGACTTGATATGCTTATGCTATGCAGATGGTTAGGCTATGTACATGACTCTATATGCAAATGCTAATGATAGTGACAAATAAACCAAGTGAATAAGGTTGAGCAAATTTTAGGGTGCAACAGCTGCCCCTATTCAAGCGACTTGAACCCGATTGGGTGAAGAGCGAACGGCCTTCAAACATTCGAGGTACGAGACGGTTGAATACCAGTGAAACCGGAAATTTGCCAACCGCAGAAATAAACCGCGCTCCTGCTTGGAGAACGACATTCATCAGCTGAATCTGACTATTACGGCAACCCACTGATCTCGTGCAACCGTGCTGGGGATTCTTCTCATTATCCTGAAGAAGATTGAATCATCGGAAATTTCGTTCTTTGCTTGCCCCCGTCAGGACTCTATCTGCTGTCAACACGAAGAGAGCTCCACTAAAACCTGCCCACGTTAGGACTCCGCTTGATGTTAACCCAGAAAATCTCGGCAACTCCGCTGGGGAATAATTTGTCTACCTTTCCATAAACTGAATCGTCCCCGTTAGGAATAACACTCTTCCACGTTAGGAATAACCTCGCCTGGACCAATCCACGTTAGGACTCCATCCTTCCACGTAAGGAACCATGTCTTCTTTCCACGTAAGGAAACCAATTTTCTTCTACGTAAGGAATACAATTCTCAATCTGTCCACGTGAGGACTCCAACCTTTCCGAAATCTGTCCACGTCAGGACTAAACTTTCCATCTTTCCACGTCAGGCATCAATCTCCTTTCCATATCGACCTGTCCACGTAAGGACTCCAACACCACTTGACATGTCCCTGTCAGGACCCTACTCTTTCCACGTAAGGAATTCACCTTTGGTTCTGAACCTGTCCCCGTTAGGACTCACCTCTCCACGTAAGGCGTACATCATTCTTCCACGTCAGGAATCAACTTTTCTTGAACCTGTCCACGTAAGGACCCCAATTTTTCCACGTAAGGAACCTATCTTCTTCTTCCACGTTAGGAATAACTCCTTTGATCTTTCCGCGTCAGGGCTAAACTCTTCCACGTCAGGAATAATCTCTTTCTTTCCACGTCAGGAATCAATCTTGATATGTCCGTGTGAGGACTCAATCTTTCCACGTAAGGAAACCCATTTTTCCATGTAAGGAATCTCATCTTTCCACGTAAGGAATAAACTTCTTTTCCACGTCAGGAATTGACCTCTTTTCCCATGTAAGGAATAGACTTGTCCACGTCAGGACCCCTCTTTCGTCTCGATTTGTCCACGTCAGGACTCAGGCATCTTTGACCTGCCGAGGAAATGAGACTTGTCCACGTAAGGACTCATACCTTTATCTGATCTGTCCACGTCAGGACCCATGCTTTGCCAACACGAAGAAAGATAACTGCTGAGAGGAACCGGTCCACGTCAGGACACCAACACAAAGAGTAATCACTTTTGTCAACGTCATGACTTCCTATCTCACCAATTTCGAGAACCCGAATCTGTCCACGTTTGGACTACCACATCTCATCAACCCGGGGAAATAACTCTGTCCACGTTAGGACACCCACTTCTGAAGAAATCCCGTCAATATAGGAATAAGTTATCCACGTCAGGACTTAGTTCTCCATTGATCCCCGCCCACAAACTTCTTAGCACCAACGTGACAGCGACTTTGGTGCGAACTTTACTGGGGATATCTGGGAACCAAACTACCGGATGCCTGTTCTGGTGATCGGAGGCAACTTCTGAAATTCTGATTCATGAAGCCCTTTTGATGACAAATAACTCTGCTTGGAAATAAAGAGAACCTTATCCTGGTAACTCTGTGGGGAATACTGCCGAACTGACATTATCATTGGACGTCTCATGCCGAGATCTTGAATATTTGGTAGTTCATTTGGGCAAGAGCTCTCTCCACCTGAACTGCCGGAGTACAGAAACTGCTTCAGCAAAATAAATGCTGAAGATAATGCCAACTCCACCGGGAATAGCCAGATGCTACAGAATTATTCCAGCAAAATAAATGCTAGAAGGGTGAAGTCAACCATGCTGGGAAGTTGAGAGTTCGAACCAAACACCCTGTTGAGGTAACCCCCTGCTGGGGAAAGTAACTTTGCTGAGGAATAGCAGGTATGCCAAGTATGATTGGACTTCTCTGCTGGAGAGTGAACTGATATTTCACGGTATCCCTGACGAAGTAAATGACAGGACCCGCCACCAACTCTGCCGGGGGGAGAGTCTTGATCTCCGGGTTCCACTGGGAGGAAAGAACATTTGCTGAAAGGAGAGAACTCCGCTAGTGGGACTATTCCCTCGGGGAAAATCCACTGACTCCGCTGGGGGAGAGTGAATGACCCTGCGGGGAAGGATGAACCTGTCTGAACACAGCCTTACGATCTTGGAATCGTCAATCCTTTTTGCACAAGCTACGACTAGCTGGAGAGTTCGAACCTTCTTCAGGAAGAACCTGCATGACCTGCGCGAAGGCTGAGTCTTTCGTTATTGCAATCTTTCGATCATCTTCCTCGTACGGTTATGAAACCTGCAACAACACAAACAGGACAAGACAAGCCTATGCGACCAAATCAACTCAGGTTAGTGACGTTATTTTCAGTTACTTCAAAGCTTTAACAACTGTTGGCAAGGGCCGGCGACGTTATACTCATGCTAGTTTCATCAAACTTAGGCGTTAATCATGCACAAAACAGTAAAGAACAGTGTCAAGCACTGAATAACGTATTTTATTGATCGGGCCCCTGAATAGGCGGAGTTTTGTACACGGGATGTAACTCCTGAAATGAGGAAGCTACACAAAGCAAATATTCAAATATACAAGTATGCACAAGAAGCATAAATATTGACAACTTAAATTTGTACACATGTCGGCAACGGGATGAAGATGAACACCACGAACTGATCCTCCCATGACTCGCCTGACCCTAATGCTTTCCCGGTATCCCCACTTCTGAAGAGATTGTATCCGATAACTGGTTCCTCAAATGTATTCTCCCGCATTGATGCTTATTGCAATTATCAAATTCGGACCGCAGTCATTTGCTTTTCAAATCCCTAACTTTTGCGTGAATCGCCCTTTACGGGTTTTCAGTTCACCGGGATACCCTTTTTTGCCGAAGCCGCCCAGTGTAGGTTTTCAACTTCGCGGGCGTACATTTTTTCAATTTTATCCCTAATTTTTGCCCGAACCCTTCATTCTGTTTTTGGTTCGCCGGGATGCCCCATTTTTGCCTGGACTCTCTTTTTCTGTCCAGCGGGTCTTTTTTAAGCAAAGTATTTTTTTACTGCGTCCGAATTCACAGGCGACGTGAAGTCTTCTCCGTCCATGGTGGACAACAACAACGCTCCTCCTGAAAAGACTTTCCTGACAACGTATGGCCCTTCGTAGTTGGGGGTCCACTTGCCCCTGTGATCTGCTTGCGGCGGGAGAATCCTTTTCAACACAAGGTCGCCCGTCTGAAAGCTTCGCGGATGTATTTTCTTGTCGTACGCTTTCTTCATTCGGCTCTGGTACAAACGACCGTATGCTAGAGAAGCTAGCCTCTTCTCATCCATTAAGCTCAGTTGGTTCAATCTGTTTTTCACCCATTCTGCCTCGTCTAGCTGAACGTCTCGCAACATCCTCAGAGAAGGGATCTCAACTTCCAATGGTAATACCGCTTCCATTCCGTATACCAACGAGAACGGAGTTGCCCCGGTTGATGTGCGTACCGTCGTACGATAACCGTGCAAAGCAAAAGGTAGCATTTCATGCCAATCCTTATAGGTCACCACCATTTTCTGAACGATCTTCTTGATATTCTTATTGGCCGCCTCAACAGCGCCATTCATCTTGGGTCGGTAAGGGGAGGAGTTGTGATGTTCAATCTTGAAATTCTGACAGAGCTCCTTCATCATTTTGTTGTTCAAGTTTGAACCGTTGTCCGTGATTATCCGCTCGGGAATCCCATATCGGCAAATGATATCTCTCTTGATGAATCTGGCCACCACTTGCTTAGTTACATTTGCGTAAGACGCCGCTTCCACCCACTTGGTGAAATAATCGATTGCTACTAGGATGAACCGGTGCCCGTTAGAAGCTGTCGGCTCGATCTTTCCAATCATATCGATTCCCCACATCGAGAAGGGCCATGGTGATGACATCACATTTAGAGGACTTGGAGGCACATGGATCTTATCAGCATAGATTTGGCACTTGTGACACTTCCTCGCAAACTTGAAACAATCAGTTTCCATGGTCAGCCAAAAATAACCTGCCCGCAGCAGTTTTCTCGTCATAGCATGTCCACCAGCATGCGTACCAAAGGTACCTTCGTGTATTTCTTCCATGAGAAGCTTTGCCTCTTTTTCATCTACACAATGTAACAACACCAAATCGTGGTTTCTTCTGTATAAGACGCCATCCGGGTTCAAATAGAAATTGCCTGCTAACCTCCTGAGAGTCTTCTGATCTTGACTGGATGCCCCAGCCGGATACTCTTTGTTCTTCAGGAAGTTAAGGATATCGAAATACCATGGTTTGCCATCAGACGCTTCATCAATAGCAAATACATAAGCTGGCCTGTCAAGCCGAGAGATAATGATTCGGGGAGCTTCGTTCCAGAAGTTGACTTTGTACATGGAAGACAAAGTGGCCAGGGCGTCAGCCATTTGATTCTCTGCCCACGGTACGTGATGCAATTCAACCTTATCGAAGAAAGGCAACAATCTCCTTGCATAATTCATGTAATGTATCAAGTTGGGCTGACGTGTCTCCCATTCCCCTTTGATCTGATTCACCACCAGAGCTGAGTCTCCGTATATGTCCAGATGTTTGATTCGCAAATCAATGGCTTCTTCAAGCCCCATTATACAAACTTCGTATTCGGCCTCGTTATTGGTAACAACAAAGGTCAGTCGGGCAGTAAACGGGATGTGCGACCCGTGTGGCGTAGTGATGATTGCCCCTATTCCGCTACCGTAAGCATTCACAGCTCCGTCAAATATCATCTTCCATTTGGAACCCAATTCTGGTCCTTCGTCTGGCAACGGCTCTTCACAATCTTTCATCTTTAAGTACATGATATCCTCGTCAGGAAAATCAAACCTCATCGATTGGTACTCTTCAATAGGCTGCTCCGCCAGATACTCAGACAGCACACTCCCCTTTATAGCCTTCTGCGAGACGTATTGAATATCATATTCAGTCAAGACCATCTGCCAACGGGCAATTCTACCTGACAACGCCTGCTTTTCAAACACATATTTGATAGGATCCATCTTCGAGATGAGCATGGTTGTATGATTCAGCATGTACTGCCTCAAACGCTTGGCGGCCCAGGCTAGCGCGCAACAAGTTTTCTCCAGCATTGAATACCGAGATTCGCAGTCTGTAAATTTCTTACTCAGGTAATAGATCGCATGCTCTTTTCTCCCTGTCTCGTCGTGTTGACCGAGGACACAACCCATGCTTCCCTCAAGAACCGTCAAATACATGATCAATGGTCTCCCTGCCACTGGGGGTATCAAAATAGGAGGCTCCTGCAAATACTGCTTTATTTTATCGAACGCCTTTTGACAATTTTCGTTCCACGTTACGGCTTGATCTTTCTTCAACAGCTTGAATAACGGTTCACACGTGGCCGTTAGGTGAGATATGAACCGGGCGATGTAGTTCAACCTCCCTAAAAACCCGCGCACCTCTTTCTCTGTTTTAGGCGTCGGCATTTCTTGAATTGCTCTTATTTTAGCAGGATCGACCTCTATTCCTCTTTCGCTTACGATAAACCCCAGGAGCTTACCCGATCTCACCCCGAAGGTGCATTTGTTAGGGTTCAGCCTCAGCCTGAACTTCCTAAGCCTTTTAAATAACTTCAGCAGATTCCCCAGGTGCTCTTCCTCCGTCTGGGATTTGGCAATCATATCGTCAACATAAACTTCGATCTCTTTATGCATCATGTCATGGAAAAGAGTCGTCATCGCACGCTGATATGTTGCCCCAGCATTTTTCAAACCAAAGGGCATCACTTTGTAGCAAAATGTTCCCCAAGGCGTTATGAAAGTAGTCTTCTCCATATCCTCTGGCGCCATTTTAATCTGGTTATAGCCTGAAAAGCCATCCATGAAGGAGAATACGGAGTATTGAGCAGTATTATCAACTAACACGTCAATATGCGGAAGTGGAAAATCGTCTTTTGGGCTTGCTTTATTCAAATCTCTATAATCGACACACATTCGAACCTTGCCATCTTTCTTTGGCACTGGTACGATGTTGGCAAACCATGAGGGATACTTTGTCACAGCCAGGAAACCAGCGTCCCACTGTTTTTGAACTTCCTCTTTGATCTTCATTGCCATATCTGGTCGAGTTCTGCGAAGCTTTTGTTTGACTGGCGGGCAGTCTTCTTTCAGTGGCAGGCGATGCACAACCATGTCCGTATCGAGCCCCGGCATATCTTCATATGACCAAGCGAATACATCATTATACTCTTGAAGCATTTCAACCAGTCTTCGCTTGATATCACTCTGCAGTGCGGCTCCGATACGAATATTTTTCTCAACCCCTTCCGACCCGAAGTTGATAATTTCGATGACCTCGTCGTGTGGCAGAATGGCTCTTTCCTCTTGCTTCACCAACCAAGACAGTTCTTCAGGAACGTCGCTATCTTCGACAACCTCTTCTTCGGCCTGGAATACCGGGTGCTCGAAGTCGGGACGAGTCATAGGTGGTTCAAAGATGTCATCTGAAAATGTTATCCTGCAAAAGAATGGTTAAGTGCTTCAAAATGCGTATAAAGCGAATAACCACGTTGCCATTTTATTGAAAACTACAAAACAAGAAAGACAGGGATTACGGTATTTGCACATGAAAAACGCCATTTATTTAATGATTAACACGCAATGTTCATAACAACGCAGCCCTAAGCAAATCCTGATGCCCCGGGCAAGACATCAGATTATTCAACAATTAACAAAGCAAAGCATTACTGTTTAAAAGTCACAGGAACAAGCTCCTGAATAGACCAGTTGCACAGTCCTTGTCCTGGCGTGCTTGGCTGAATCCAGGCATCCATATCACAGTCGCTGTCTCCTTCATCAGACTCCGTAGCAGCATTGACAGTTTCATGACATACTCCACTGGCAGAGATGGTGATTGGCTTTCTGAAACGGGGTGCCCCCCCGGAAGGAGTTGATGACGACGGTTGGTACCCCAGCCCGAACCGGTCCATCTTCACAGGAATGTCCAGCACCTTGCCCCAGCCTTTGGCTTCTCCTGCTTCCACTAGAGCTTGAGCTTCTTTATACGATGAGACGGCTATTTCTGGCGCTTTGCTCGGCCCGGGACCCTTGTCCTTGATGCGCAAACCTTCGAATGCCTGGCAGGGCGTTTCGTGGATCTCTCCGTCGACTTCCACATATTTAAATGAAGATAGATGGCTGACCAGGATGTCCTCTTCTCCGCACACGGTGACTACGCTGTCTCCAACCATATATTTTAACTTCTGATGCAGGGTGGACGTGACTGCCCCTGCTCCATGAATCCAGGGTCTTCCAAGCAAGCAGCTGTACGCAGGCTGTATATCCATGATATAAAACTCCGTTGCAAACACTTCCGGCCCCACCTGCAGAGGCAAGGTAATCGATCCAAAGACTGTCCTCCGCGTGCCGTCAAACGCTCTGACTACCAAGTCGCTAGGTGTGCACAAGATTCCTCTAACATCCAGCTTCATCGTTGCCTTCTTGGGCAGCACATTCAAAGATGACCCGGTGTCAACCAAGACGTGTGACATTACTGATCCTCTACACTCAACAGATACGTGCAGCGCCATATTATGATCTCTCCCTTTTGGAGTCAAGTCAAAATCAGTAAATCCCAGACTGTGGCCTGCATTCACATGTGCCAACACTCCTTCTAGCTGATTTACGGAGACGTCCTGGGGTACGAAAGAAGTGTCCAGGACTTTCAGCAAAGCATTTCTGTGGGCTTCCGAACACAACAGCAATGACAGGATAGATATCTTGGACGGCGTCTGCTGCAGATGCTCCACAATCTTATAATCACTTTTTTGAATCAAGCGCATGAACTCTTCTACGTCTTTCGATGCCGATTCTTTGTCACTTGCTTGCGCTGGGACATTCTCAACTGCTTTCCCTTTTCCTTTTGCTAGTCTTTCGGCCTCCACTTCAGGGGATATAAAGATCCTACCACTCCTCATCATACCTCCTGAACCAACAACATTATCCACAGTCTCGGCTGGCTGCTTGTTAACATCAATCTTTATCCCGTCACAATACACCTCCAACCCATATGACCATGGGACTGCTTTCGTGTTCTCGTACGGGATTGGCCCGGCCTTAGTTATGGTGATCGGTGGTCGCTGAGCTGGTGCTGCGATAGTGATTGTCTTCCGAGGAATCGTTACCGTGGCCACATCATTCTGATCATCTGCTATTGCCCCTGCGGGCTCTTCAGTTGCTGCTTGGTCGAACTGCAATATACCTTCATTAATTAAAGCCTGAATGCCCTTCTTCAAATCATTACACCCCTCAGCTAGGGTCCAACATTCTAAGCAATACTCGTCACATCCCGGGTAAACACCCCCTTGCAACAGTCGGCTCTTTATCTCGCTCAGCGGCGTCTTCAAGTCTTCAACATTCATAATCAGATTCAACCCTTCCTCAGTTAGAATGTCGTTTGCCCCATGATTAGGCATGGGTTTCTGCACTATATTCGGACCTGCCGTTCCGAAATTGATAGTCTTATTGTCCAAAAGATCCTGCACAACATGCTTAAAAGCATGGCAACCCTCTATATCGTGACCCGGGGCTCCAGAATGAAACTCACAGTGCCGGCTTGCATCGTAACCAAATGGGGGAGCTCCCGTTATCGGTGCCAGAGTTCTTTTCTCTACCAGGTTTAATCCCAACAATGTCTGCAACAAATCTGCATAGGTTGAGGGAGGCTTCTCGAACACTCTTCTCGGTTTACCACCCGGGAATCTTCGCTGAGCCTGCTGTGCCCCCTGCTGAGGCTGCTGCTGCTGCGTTGGCTGCTGCTGAGACGGTTGTTGTTGCTGAAGTGGTTGTTGCTGATACGGGATAGTAACACTCGCCACCTGCGGCGGCTGACGATATTGACCTCGTCCCCTGCCTCGGCCTCGACCTCGGCCTCCAAATACTGCGCTTGCCTCGCCCTGACGGCGCCCACCATAAGCTTTCCTATTACTGCCAGATGCAGTTGATTCCTCGACTTGGAACTTTCCTTGCTTAATATTACGTTCAATCTTTTCTCCCATCAGAATTAGGTCTGAAAAACTGGCCAGAGACGTATGAAACAGCATATCATGAAACAGACCTGTGAATGTGCCGACAAACATATCATTCATTTCCTTATCTTCCACAGGAGGACGGACCCGGGCAGCCATATCGCGCCACCTTTGCGCGTACTCTTTAAAGCTCTCCCCTTTCTTTTGTGATAGCCCTGCCAATTGGACCCGATTGGGCGCCAAATCGCTATTATACTTGTAGTGAGCTACAAATGCCTCTGCCAATTGCTTCCATGTCTTGATATCAGTTGGCTCCAACCCCATGTACCATTCTAGGGAAGGACCCGACAAACTATCTTGAAAGAAATGCATTAGCATTCTTTCATCGGTTGAGTATGCAGACATCTTTCTGTAATAAGCTCGTACATGCACTTTTGGACATGTGTCTCCTTTATACTTGTCAAACGCAGGAGCTTTGAATTTGATTGGCACCCTCAAACCAGGTACCAAACCCATTGTTGCCATGTCCAAACCCACAGCACTTTGGTTTAGGACTCCCCTCATCTGCTCTTCCAGCATTCTGATCTTCTGGGAGTCATCCATCGGCCCTTCGAAACCTCCGCCGGAGAAAGCGTCCTCCTGCTGATCTTCTTGCCACATACCGTTTCCAGCCCCATATCTATCATATCCATTATTACGTCCAGCTCTGATCTGATTCATCCCCGGACCTCGGCCTCTGTTGCCGTACCCTTGAACACCTCCAGCAGGACCAAAAGCCATAAATCCAGTACCGTTTCCGTTTCCAAAGCCTCCGTAACCCTGATTGGTCGTGCCATAACCATCCTGCCCAAAGCCTTGAGCATTAAAGCCATACTTCCTAGTGTTATCGAATCCCTGATCGTTGAATCCGAATCCAGCATTGACGAAGCCGTTGCCGCCTAGATTATCACCCAGCCCAACATTATGGACAGCAGTCTCATTTCCAACTCCGGCGTTACCGTTTATAGCAGCGACAGCGTTGTTGACATTGGCGGCGGGTACATTGACTACAGGTGGAGCCACTGGCGTGGGAGTGCCGTCTCCATGAACAGTATCGACCCGTACAGACTGATGATCCTCGTTACCATGACCAGCGTTTCGGGCCAACAGAGGCTGGACCATGGCCTGCAAATTCTCCTGTCCTTTCGCAATAGCTTCCATGGTCTGCATGAAGAGAGCGAGCTTCTCGCGCACATCTTGCATCTCGTTCTGCATTTGATCCATGATTCTTCGACAGTTGGTGCGGGTAGAATAGCGGTGCGGGTGCTGACTTGCAATCCTGTTAAGTACCTGTTAAAAAGCAGTAAATAAGACACTTATTCGAAGATTACCGGTAATGCAATATGAATATGAATGCAATGCGATGTGTCTGTGCTTTAGGGAAATCCATTCCCCCAGTTCTAGTGTGAAGGTGCCTGTGCAGTGACCGTGTTGACAATAGGAATACCGGAGCTGAATCAAAGAAAGCCTCATATATTGCTGAGAAAACCTGAATACAATGTCGCTGAAAGTACGATAAGAAGGCATGACCTTAACCAACAATCCTGGTGATGGTCAGCACTTATGCAAATAAAGCATACAAGTTATTACAAGTTACTACATGAAGCGATCAAATCCTCCCGAAAGTCTGGTACTCTTCTATCAACTTCTTAGTCTCTGGGTGACTTGGTCGATCAAGCAGCCCTTCAACAAGTTGGTTTCTTTTCTTAAGAACACGGCGCACGTCTTCAGCAGTTTCTTCCCATGTTGCTTCTCCGAAGCAATCTTCTAGCTTTCGCTTCTGAGATACCGCTGCATCTCTGGATTTGATTGCTTTGTTCAGTGCATGCTGGACACCGTACCGGGTCATCACTTCTTCCTCACACTTCTTGATGCTAGACTTCAACTTCTCCTCGAGGTCGGAAATTTGCTGCTTCAGCTTATCTTCCCTCTTCTTATTGTTGGTGAGTGTAGCATTCCAAGTCTTATTGCAAGAGGAGATTTCTCGGTGTGCTGCGTCAAGCGCCTTCTTTTTGGCTTCCAACATGTCATGGGAGCTTCTGAACTCTTGCCCCAGACGTCCGCGCTTTTTCTTTTCCTCAGCCAACTCAGCCCCTAACCTGTTTAACAGCTCGATCTGTTGTTGGAAAGCATATACGGCCTTGTTTTTCTCACTGCGTACTTGGGCTAGCTCTTGCTCTAACCCTTCATTGATCTTCATCAAGGCTTCTTTTTCTTTCACAACTTGCTCATAGACTTCCCTAGAAACAGTAGTTGGCTCCGCTACCGGAATAGGAACAAGGATTGGTACATCTGGAAATGGTATTAATAACTGACTTGCTCTTTCCTGGATCCAAACCCTGTAAGGTGCATAGGCCTGGCAATCGTTCTTACCTAACAGTGGTTTCCCCTTGCGGTTAATACGTGTCCAGGCGTGTTGCAGCTTGGCTAGCAATTCTCCCTTCAAATCACCTGTGAAGTACAGAGATTCCTGTACTTCTTCCTCCTGAGGTGGATTCTTCAGTGCATATCCGAACTGGCGAACGAATAGAGAGGGGTTGTAATTGATACACCCCTTTCTTCCTATCAACGGCACATTAGGGTACCCAGAACAACTGAAGATGAGCTCAGATCCCAACAGGTCTCGATCAAACCACTCCATATCTTCCGACGATAGCCTCATCAGGCGCTCTGGCCAACCAGCTGGGACTGTAGTCTCTGCAACAGATCTTTTCTTAGGAAGGTGACTCTCAAACCACCTACTCAACAAGGGTACACACAGATGAACATTCTTTCCTCTTCCCTTCTCATTCTTGTAATGCAGTGAGTGGTAGAGATCTCCGAGTAAGGTAGGTACAGGATTACCAGCGGCAAACAAGTAGAAGGCGTCGAAGTCCACAAAATCCGGTATATTGGGGAACAGTACTATGCCATAAATGCACAAGGCCAACACAGCATTGAAAGCAACCCAGCACCCGCTCTTGGCATACTCTTGGGCTTTACCAACTAAGAATTGGAGTGAGAAGCCTGGAACTCCACGGGAAACAGTAGTCACAAGTTCAGAAGCATCAATATGCAAGGCTTTTGCCAAATCCTCCAGCTTGGGCTTGGCGTCATAATGAATGAATGGAACCTGGTTCTGCACGGGCAGCTCAACATACTCAGCGTATTCCTCCAGGGTTGGTCCCATAATAAAGTCAGAGAACGTAAAGCACCTCAAAGCAGGGTCGTAGAATTGCATCAAAGCATACAGCCCATCTAACTCTACCTCTGTAGGTTTGCACACCAATCTCAGTAGTCTACCATAGCTCATCCGGAAGCTCCTACGGACATTCTCATCATCCAGAGAGATCAACCCAAGTAAAGGAACAATATCAGGAGTAGGCAACTTGTAAGCAACTGTTCTCCTTAAGCCAGTCATGATCAAACACTCAGAAGTCTGGGCACTAGAACTAGGGAAATGCGAATGCACCTGCAGCACAGACACACGTTAGTGAAATGCAAATGGTAATGGATATGCAATAATGCAATGCAAGTAACATGCAACAGGGACCAAAGCTGTAGCTGAATAGCCTGGACCATATCAGGAAGTCTCATATAGATTCTCTAGAAGTCCTCAAACCCTGGTCTCAGATGGACCTAAAACAAAGCTCCAATACTGGTCTCTGATAGACCCCATAATCACGGCCTGAATGACCTCTGGCAGACCTCAAATCATATCTCCCCCTGGTCTCTGACAGACCTCAGAACACATCTCCAAATAGTCTCTGACAGACCCCGGAACACACCAACTGGTCTCTGACAGACCTTAGAACATATCCTCACCTGGTCTCTGACAGACCTTAGAACCCTCCATAAATATCCAGGATCCTGATCGAGAAACAAACCGGTGGTCTGAAGGTCTAGTTACCTGCATAACCCTGAATCCCCTCACAGGTGGGTGGCCCTATAACTGGCACAAGGTACGGCATCCTATGCGGTCGTCGGCGTCACAGACTTTCAGGGTTGATGATACGATTCCCAGAAGGAGTGGCATCATCAATCCCTGAAGAGGCCTCACTTAGCCAACTTCCAAATGATCGGTCCCCAGAGTCGACAATCCAACTAACCAGCAACCCACGCCAACCAAAGGAAGGGGCAGGAGGCCAACCAGAGGAACCTCGTCTGAGTGTAGATTTCATGGGACACCAAAGCAAGCAAAGCAAGCGGGCACCCACTAATTTCTACTCTAATTCTAGGTGCACTCAAGCCCAGGTCCGGCTTATCTCTCAATATCAGAACACCCGATCACACCCCGGATACAGCAATAATAATCAATATATAAAGCTGAAAAATAGAAGGTTAGAAATATAAAATAACTCCATACAAAATCCTCGACGGGAAAACAAGCGCTAGGATTGACTCTCTTAAGGGACGTTGGATCCCAAATGCATAAGGACTATCGCAGTCCTTAGCAGCCAGGGGACGTTGGATCCCCAGCAGAGTCGCCAGCTGTCGCTACTGCGAAAATCGACGCCGGTTGGACAGAAGAGTCGCCACCGTGCGTTATTTATCCCACGAGAGGGAAAGGAAACGCTCAGAGTAAACCTCGCACAACACGGGAAAGGTATGGTCGTCGTAACCAAAACCTGGATTCGGGAGTCGGTTACGCAAGGGGAAGGTATTAGCACCCCTCACGTCCGTCGTACTCGACGGGATCCACGCTTGTTTTCGGGTATGGATTGTTATTCTATCTAACTAAAGGTCAGGGGTTAAAAAGAAAAGAGAATGAAAATGACTCGGCAAAGTATCGCACTTTATGCCTACGTATTCCCGTTTGGAACGAGAAATCAGAGTCAACGTAGTTCGCCTACCTACGGGAAAGGAGGGGAAGGTTGCTCGCTAGGATATCGCATCCTATGCCTACGTACTTTCATACAACATGAAAGATCAGAGCAAACGTAGTTCGGGCCACGTACGACACAAGCTTGTCTTGGTTGATTTTATTCCTTCTGAAAAAGGTTTTCCTGGTTAAAAGTCCCGGCGGACAAAAATGACGTTTTGATGAGTTCACACTCTTTTACGGAAGAAGTGTCTTTTATTGTGTTTGAAATCTTTATATGTTTTTCTGTTTGTTTTGAGGAAGAAGAGACAGAACTCTAACCTACGGTTGCGAAGGGAAACAAACTAACCTAATGTTATCATGCATGGGTTAAGACCTAGTGTCTATCATGCTCCTCTCTTGCACAGAGAGAAACAGAGATCCTAAGGGATAGGCAGAAACAGAAACAATATCAGATATATACAGTAAAACGGTAAAATGCATGGATGCGACAGTACAAGCGAGGCAAGGGAGTCCCACTCAACCTCGAACCTAGAAAACAATAGGCAAAAGTGAACAGACTTCACTTTCAACCCAACAGGGTAAACAGCAAACAATACAGTCCAGAAAACCAATCAATACATCAGCAATGAAAATACAACAGCAAAAGAAACAGCATCAGCAGCTCTGAATCAACATCTGGCTCCAAGTAATCTCCAATCAGCTATGGGCTTCAACAAGCATCAATCCCCATCTTCATGATCTTCAGGTAAGGGCTTTGATCATCATTCTTCCATCTGCAATGGCTTTTCTTCAAGCTCAAACCTCCAGGATGAGGGATTAGTCACAAGAGTGAATTGGGTGTTAAGCAATCAGTTGACTACCAAGGGTGGTGAACAGACTGCTTCTAACACAAAAGACATTTTCTCTCAAGAGTTCTATCTCTTAGACACTATCACCAAGCCTTCCAAAGGAAGGGGGTGAGTGTCTTAGAGAGACTCTGAATCACAGAGAAGAATGGATGCAGACAAGGCAACCCATGTTTGAGAAACAAGCTTTCTAATCTAGAGCTCTGCCTAGCTCCTAAACCCTAGTCTCCTCAGCATCTGCTAGCAAGAATCTTCTCTTCAACTCTGGAAGTTGAACTTCAATCTCTGAATCTCCAATGGCTTTTATCTCCTCAAGTCTTCAGCTCTCCCAAGTCCCCAGACAATCCCAATACCCATACAAGCAAGCAATAATCCCCAGAGGGCACACCACACCAGTCAATCAGATATACAGCATATCAATAGCAGTAGGGGAACCCTGACTTTTTCTAAGGGATCTAATAACTACCCATAGCCCCTATAGTCCCATAACTAAACTATTCAAACCCTAAGTCCTAAGGGAAAGAATCAAATCTCCTAAGTCATCACCTAAAAACCCTAGTTTCATTCATTTTGTTCAAGCTTACATCAATCACCTAAAATTAATTTCTAAAAAAGGGAACTAAAATGAATCTACAAGTTCAATGTCTAATCTAAACAACCTAAAAAGAATGGATGAAAAATATGAAAGTATCTAATAGAACAAAAATTAATAAAATCATGTATGAAATGAAACCATTTAAAATGTCATTTATTTAGAAAATATGGGAAAAATATCAAATAAAAAATAAAATGCAATTTTTATTTTTTATAATTTTCTAGACATCCCAAAGAAAATAATGCAAAAAGAATGAATTAAAAATGATTATTTTGCTATTTATTATGAATTTTAGAAAATGCATGAAAAAATTAAAGAAAATAAAAGAAAATATAATGAAATAAAAGGGAGGGGGTGAGAAAAGCAAGGAGAGCACGTTCAATGCATTGGGCTTAATAAAATGGGGGGTGTGGATAGCGCTCTGAGCCCATCCCCCAATTAATGAAACGCTGCGTTTCATTTCTTTTGAAATTTCCCTCCGTTTCTGAAATTAAATGGGAGCCACACGATGAGATGATTAAGTCAAATATTCTGGACGATCCAATGGCACACAGTCATCGTCCCCAATTGAGCTAGGGTTTGCAGAAAAACCCAGATTCCATGCACAACCTTCAAGCTTCTCATTCTCCCTCCACACGCCATGAAAACGCACGATGTAAAAAGCAAAATTCATCCACTTCTTCCCCTCTACAAGTCTATAACCATAGTTTACCTTAAAACTCACTCTATCAATCAACCCGATGAGAATAACAGTCATGCATCAACATTTTCACCTGCCATCAAGTGCTTCAATTCGTACCAAAACCTATCCTCATCTACTCTACATCTCATACTAGTCATTTTAGGCTGCAAAGAGAGGATTATCGTGCTATGTTCCAAGTGTTATGAACCTCAACAGAATTTGTGCACCATGATCAAATCTCTCGAAACTTCCCCAAACTCATCCTATTCAGTCCTCTATCTTATCTTAACCATTCTACACTATTAAAACCCTACCATGCTACCTAAGCCATGCAAAATGAGCAGAGATACCAACCTGTTAAAAATGGAGAAACAGCTATGGAGATTTTCGATTCAATGTTTGCAGGGACTGGAAATTAATCCACACACCAACACTTTGATTCTGTATGCAAATATTTGGGCTCAAACTCCTTGTATCATGTGATTCCAACTTCTTGAACCTTTAATGATGAACTTTGTATGGCACTCTCCTTGATTGATTCAGCCAAAAAAATGTGTGAATCACAAACTATGGATGATAGTGATGAGATTCAGATCAAGAATGATGAGAATTGGTGAGGGATTGAGGGAGTTTGAGAAGTTATGCAAGAATGGAAAATGTGGAAAACTTGAGATTTTGAGCAAATGGGAGCACCAACCATGGTATGAAGCTCTTCCTATCAATATATAGGTGAGGTTAGAACCTCCTAGAAACTTGGAGAAGTTTCCCTTGCATTCTTTCCCTTGACTTTGGTTTATGTTTCTTTTATTGCAAGCAACCATGGATAACTCTTAAAACATGAACTAGGCTCAAAATTCTACTTTAGCCAATGTCTTTAAAATGATCTTTCCATTCAAAATGACCTATAATTTTGCATCATTTGGCCAAGATATGAAAAATACCATTTTTTAAGCCATTTTCCTTCATTAAATTCACCAATTTTGAAACCTTGTGCCATGGACATTTCCAATCTCTCATGGTCACTTTTCTAGACTCAAAATATCATTTGGAGAAAGTTTGATGTTGTAAGTTTTTCCATTTGAGGTCTCCTTGTATGAGTTTTGGACATAGGTTAAAATGACCTGTAATTCACAAATGACCAAAATACCCTTTGCTTGCCAAGACCATAAGTTGAGTTCCACACATCATATGAAGGAATACTATACCATTCTAGAAAGCTAGGACAATGAGGAACAATTCTTATGTTGACCAGAAATTCATTTAAAATCTCCTTGGGGGGTAAAAATTGCTTGGAAGTCAAGTCACTTTCACAGACAAAATTTCAGATACCTCAGATGACCTGTAACTTGCAAGGATCATAACTTGAGTTCTATAAATCTCCTTAATGTCTTCCACCACTCAAATTAAAGGTCTTGAGATTCTCTACAAGTTTCATGTTGGCCAAGGATCCATTTGAAGCTTGAATTTTGACTTATCTTGCTTGGAAATTTGACCTAAACTAGGGGATTTTACATAGAAACCCTAATTTAGAAACTCCTCCTTTCCTTGATTTCTCTTGAATTCTTCTTAGCATAACAACATATACTTATTCTCCATGTCAAATGATGAACCCCACATCTCTCCAATAGCCCTTAATGCCTTTAAATCAAACAATTGACCTAGGGTTGACCTAGGGTTGACCCAGATGAAACCCTAGTTGACTGTCTTCAACTGCAATTCTTGTGATCATCTCAACAACTTGTTTTCCTCCCCAAATGACTTTCTAAGCCTCTCATGATGTCTAGATGCTCTCCATGCCTTCCATTCACATCTCACAACCCCCCTTTATGACCCTCAGATACCCTCAGATAGGAGATAGACTCAAGGCTTGATTTGCTGAACTCTCTGCTCTCAAATTCTTTGCTGATGACTTGAATGAGATGGAATTAGGATAATATCCTCTTGATAGGCCTCTAGAGATGAGAATAATGATTGGTCCCCTGTTGAATGACTTGATATGCTTATGCTATGCAGATGGTTAGGCTATGTACATGACTCTATATGCAAATGCTAATGATAGTGACAAATAAACCAAGTGAATAAGGTTGAGCAAATTTTAGGGTGCAACAACATGAATCGTGAAAATTGCTCAACAAATCCCTCCGTTACAAAATAAGTGTTTTTCTAGCCAAAGAAATTTATCCCAAAATAAGAGTCTTTTTACTTTTTAAATATAACATTAATTAACTTTTACCAACTTTATCCCTAATAAATAATGTTGTCTACACTTCTTTCAAGTTATTAAATGATATTAGTTATTTATGACAACTAATAGTAATTAAGGACAATTTTGTAAAATTTTTACATTTAATTATTCAATCATTACTTTTCTTAATACGTGTGTAACAACCTTAAAAGACTTTTATTTTGAGACGCATAGAGTATACACACATACACACACGCGCAAGAAGAACAAAATTATCAATTCATTCATAAATCACTTATATCGAGACTTTGTTAATTCCACAATTAATGAATTTACATACGATGTACATTTCAAAATGACGCTTCTTCACATATGGTTGATGAGTAGCTTCAGAATGACGGTTCTTCACATATGATCCCCAACAATTAAAGTGTAGCTACAGACACTCTAACTATTAAGTAAGTGGAAATTATAAGTGTGAGGTTTAGGGTTTGGAATAATGTGTATCTAGGTCTAAGCCATACATTGGAGTTTATAATTATGATTTATGTCTAGCGATCCTAGAACCCTTTTTAAAACAATTGTTTCATGGGACATGTGTCCTAAGATCTTGTGATTTTTCCCATCCGACAAATAGTGATAGGCTGCTTGAATGAGATCCTCTACACCACTAAAGTGTTTCCATTCTCCGATCAACTTCATTCTTTAATAATTATATGTCTTGGAATTCAGAAGGTTAGCCATCGGCCTAGTCTAGAACAATTAGTCGGCAAAGTTGGGTTATGGATTTACTTTCGAGGTTCTTTGTATGGGAACGCCCTTCTTCGGATACCAGTAGTGCTTGTGACTTGTATTCAGTGGTGATATAGACTTATTTTTCCTTTTGCTCTCCCTTCTTTTTTGCCACATGGACCATAGGCTCAAGATTAGGTAGTATAGGTCGAGGTTTGTGTTAATTATTTAATAAGAGCCATAAGTTTAATAATGTCTTTAATACGAAACATGGTTTTCCTACAAGATATAATGCTTACATTTTGTTATGTTTATGGTCTCTTAGAGCATGAATGACTATCGCAAAATTTGGAGGAGATTTAACTCTCTAAACCGTTTAAAAACTTATTTAAGAAAGGTGGCATATACTCATTTCTCCTTCTTTTTCATTTATCACTCCTCATAGTTTTTGGTTCTTGAAATGTTTGTTGTTAGTTTGGCCTAATCGTTGTTTCTTGGGAGCTCTATTGCAATGTTGTTTTTCCTTTTCATTTACTAGTGAGTCTAGTTTTTGTGTGTTTTATGCTTTTTCAAGTTACTGTTTTCCTTTATATTTGCCCCTTATGTATCGACCTCTTTATTTCATTTTGTTGGATGTTGTCATACGTATGGGTAGAGGTGTCTCTACCAAAAGTCTTAACATTTAAACCTTGAGTACCTCTACCATCATATCTTCTATCATGACGAGACTCGGGAATTCTTATAGAGTTCGCTTCTGACAAATAGTTTGTACAAAACTCAATATCTTCTTCTGTGATGTACCATTCAACAATCGAAGCCTCCGGATAATGATGATTTTTTATATACCCATTAAAGATCTTCATGTATCACTCTATCATATACATCCACCATAAATTCTAATCTCTTACTAGATGAACAACTAAGTGAACCATAATTTCAAAGAATGATGGAGGGAAAAACATCTCTAGTTGACACAAGATAATTTCAGCCTCATATCCTAACTTGTCTAAATTTCCAGGATCAATGACTTTACTCCATATAGCATTGAATAATAAGCATAATAGGGTTATAGTTACCCTTACATTTTTTGGTAAAATGTCACAGATAGCCTTTAGTACAAGTTGTAGCATAAAGACATAACGACAATCATGAGAGTTTAAGCCAAATAATTTGAGATCTTTCATTGACACAAGTTTCTTTATATTTGATAAGTATCCTTGGAGAATTTTGATACCCTACAAATATTCGTAAAATCTTCTTTTTCTTTTTTAGACACAGTGTGACAAGCTGGGCGAAAATATGTTTTATTTCCTATTTCTTTTGAGGCTAACTCTTGTCGTATGCCCATCACCACCATATCTTCACGGGATTTCTTAATATCTTTTGTCTCGCCTTTAATGTTGAAAAGTGTTCCAATCAAACTATCACATACATTTTTTCTCCATACACATCACATTAAGACAATGTCTTACATCAAGGCTAGACCAATATGGAAGGTTAAAGAACGCCGACCTCTTTTTCCAAATATTTTTCTCTACAAACCCCTTTTGTTTCTTTCCAAAGAAAACATTAATGTGTTGTTATCTTTTATAAACTTCCTTCCCGGTTAAGGACTTCAGAGCGATATCAAACTTCTGCTCTCCATTAAAGGCCTTTCGCAATCTACAGTATGGATGATTTGGTTTTAAAAAATTCCAATGTACAAAATAAACAATCTTTTTTCCATTTCATAATTGGTGGTGGCATTTACCAAGTTCACATATACGACACACTTTATGTCCCTTGACGATGTACCCAAACAAATTACCGCATGCAGGAAAGACATTTATTGTGCTAAATAAAATGGCACACAACTTAAAGTTATCACCTGTATACGCATCATCAACATCAAAGCCTTACTCCCACAAAAGTATTAAATCTTAAATCAATGACGTTAAATAAACATCTACGTCGTTGCCTGATTGTTTTGGACCCAAAATCATCATTGATAACATTACATATTTGCGCTTAATGCAAACCATGGAGATAGGTTGAAAATTATGAGAAGAACACGCCATGACATATGGTGAGTACTCAAATTACCAAAAGGGTTCATTTCGTCGGTGGCAAGTTCAAGCCTAAGGTTCCTCGGTTCAATGGCAAAATATGGAAACAAGGAATCAATTTTCTTCTATTACAAAAAATCAGCTACAAGGCGGATTTTTCCATCATACACTCTTTCATATGCATTCCATCTACTATCCGTTGTGTCATTTTCATTAGCAAACAATCTCTTGAACCTTTAAATTATTGGTAGGTACCACATCACCTTGGAAGGAACACCCTTTCTAGTTACACCGTCATCGTCTTCAACACCATTTTTCTTCTGCTTGTAATGTGACTCCTTACATCTCACGCACTCCTTCAATTTTTCATACTATTTCCTATATAATATGCAATCATTACGACATGCATGTGATTTGACATAGTTCAAACCCATTGGACACAATATCTTATTGGTCTCATAACTATGTTACGACAACGTGTTATTATAAGGAAGCATTTATTTCAACAATTTAACCAATTTAGTGAAATTTTTATCCATCCACCCACTTCTTTATTTAAGATTAAATAGTCTTAACATAACTGACAATCTTGTAAAACTTTTGCATTCCGGATACACGACTCTTCCATGCCTCTTTGCAAAGTATTTACCATATTATCTTTCTTGAAAGCATATACTCTAATATCAAGAATCATGCCTTCTAGAGTATCATTCATAAATTTATCATCATCTTTAATTGTATGTGACATAGGTCTTTTTTTGTCACTTCACCATTGGATATTTTTGCATATTTTGGAAACTTTTACAAGGACACCAAAAAAATACCCTTATCTTTAGGAATTTTTTCCCACAAATTCAAGAAAGTTAATCACTCAATTCTCATACTCTTAATTAATATATTGCCTTTCATCCAACTACGATTCATAATCACATACAACTTCTTAAAATAAAATGAAAATAATATGCAACCAACAAAAATGAATTGTATAAGTCTCAAAAACCATAATAATAACAGCAGTAACAACGGCAACAAAAACATCAATGATAGCCACAACAACAACAACAACAACAACAACAACGGCGACGACGACAGAAACAATAACAACGACAATAATGGAGAATTTGTACATACCGGAAATATAATGAGAGACTCAAAGAAAAGTGTTGGTTTGAGGTTCGAGCTTCCTTCCTCATTAAAGAATAATGGTGTTTTAGTTCCATTCGCTGAAGAAGAATAATGTTTCATTTTCGTTCGCTAGCGAGGGCACAAAAAATGAATGAGATTTAACATTAAATATGAAGGAAATAAAAATTGTTTAGAGTTTTTATCTCGATTTTCTTAAAAATTGAAGGAATATATTCGACGTAAAATCTATAAAAAATAAAGGCGCATTTTTAGTTCTAAATAAAAATATAAAATTGAAAGCGCTAGGAATTGAAGCTCAAACCCTGAGCAACTTGTTATGTCGATTTTTGGAAGAATCGAGGTAAAAGATTAAGTTCTTTAAAATAAATAAATGGCATGTTCCAGGTCATTTGACTTCAGTTTTCAATTGTTAAGATAAAAGCTTCATCATGAAATGTATTATTTGTAGTAGTATAAAGAAAAAGAAAGGCGCCTAATGAATAGATATTACCTCGGTAAAATAAATTCCTAAGGTAAGAGTCTATTACAAAATGTACATTTTCTAGTAGTGCTCCATAGATCCATAACATGCTCTTGCCTATTAAAATTGACACACTCCTTGCATTTTGAACTAACATTTTTTGAAATATGGAATGCATACAACATTTGAAATGAGGATGTGAACACAACTTCCATGGAACTTATCAAGGAAAGTTGTTGATCCTTAATCATGACTTTCCTAAGGAACTTCTCATATGTGAATAACTCCTCCAGCCTGTCTAGTTCCCATGTGAAGTTTTCCTCCCTTTCATGTTCCAAGTAGGAAAACCAACTGAGAAAGTCAACTTGATTGATGTAATACCGACGATCTCAAGTAGTGGGAGCCAATACATGTTGGGTTTGTATGAATAGTCAAAGATCAACACCAAATAAAACATATTTCAATAGCTTCACATAATCATAATAATGTGTCCAAAATACATCAGTGATAACATTTGATTCCTCATTGTTTCTAGTCAAAACATGTATTTATCATCACGAATTAGGTTCAACACATGTTGAATTTTTGTGAATGGACCTCTGGTAGTAGACCAATATGCGAATATTACCTTATGAACATGCGTTATACTTGTCTGATCATCAGAATCTCTATCTTGCAAAACAACCATTATATACCTTAGTGCCATGCAATATTTTGTCATTTCACTCACACCCAATCTTTCATGGGGTTTTAGACTGCCAAGTATTTCATGACCCCCTAAATACTTAGCTAGATTACGATTGTGAATATCAAATCTATTCCGGGTTGGCCCAATGGCTGGGCATGGCCCAATCCGCTTCTGCTCCCATAATGACCCAATTGCCTAAGTGCAACCTTGTTGGGGGAGAGTTTATCTTTATGCCCCTCCAACAGGGGAAGCTGACCTATTTACCCTTGGTCACAATACTTCTACAAGCCAATCTATGTCTGTCACGCATGATTCCACCATCCAGGAACAACTAGGACGCTTGTACCCATAACTATGCCCCTACCCACGCCAAAGACTAGTTATGGGCAAATCTTCCCGTCCCAACGGCTGCTTCTAGCAGTTACCTATTCTTTAGGAAACGGTTATCTCACCCCGAATATAGGGACCAATGGCCAAACGCCGGGGGCATTATAAAAGCCCTATCACTTGAGAGGGTCAGGTATCCAATTTCTTACCACAAAACACACATATTTTGTACTTGCTCGCTCTCTTGCTCGTTTTCTTACTTTAGCATCAGAGTGCCTTGCAGGTACACCCCTTCCTCCTCTTTCACACCCAGCATCATAGACGTTCTGTCACTTGCACGAAAATAAGGTGCCGGCAAAACAGAAGAGTCGCCACCTTTCGTTATTTATCCCTCAGAGCGGGAAAGGAAACGATCGGAAAAACCTAACGAAAAAGGGTAAGACAACGTCATCGCAACCGTTGTCTGGATTCGGGAGTCGGTTACGCAAGGGGAAGGTATTAGCACCCCTCACGTCCGTCGTACTCGACGGGATCCTCGCTTGTTGTGTTTACTTGGACGGGTTGGTTTTATTCTATCTACCTATCAAGGTTGGCTGAAAAAGAAAAGAAAAATGACTCGGCAAAGCATCGTGCTTTATGCCTACGTATTCTCATCAGAGAATGAGAAATCAGAGTCAACGCAGTTCGACCTACGAAGGGTTATGGGGGAAGGTAGCTCGCCAAGACATCGCCATCTTGTGCCTACATACTCTCAACAGGCATGAGAGATCAGAGCTCACGTAGTTCGGGAAACTACGGTTTATTTCCTGTCTTTTACGAAAGAAGTGTTTTTTATTGTGTTTGCGATTTCAATCGCACTAGAGACTATGACCTGAGAGTGAATGCTTCGCATGTCACCCAAAGGGTACCATACTAAACATCCAGACTGTGGAAAAGAAACTCTCCCACAATCCTTTCTCAAATAGCTTAAGGCCCGTAACGTACGAAAGAAATCATTCATGATTACTGTATCTTAAACTGTTTTGAGATGAGAAGAGAACAGGCCCAACTAGGAGGGAGACTATCAAGTCCTACTGTTGTCATGCCATGGATTCATCCTATGGTTGAGGTTTGAACAGGGAACTCCTAGAAGTTATCATGCATAGGTTTCAACCTAAAGTTCTATCATCAATTCCTTATCAAAGGAAATGAGAGTCCTAAGGGATCATGTCAATGATACACCAAAACAGACAAAGCATCAGCTTAACAGTAAAATGCATGCAATGCAAGTGAGGGAGGAAATGTGTGTGGGGCTTCAGCCTCCACAAGCTCATCTCAACCTCAAGCCAGAATGGATAACAGTAATCATACTGAAAGATAAAACAACATCATGCTATCAAGCAATAACAGTAAACTGCAATCATACAGATAAAATGAAATGAAATGCCATCAGGCAAACAAACCACATGGGTAAGGGAGCTGAGCTCTACCGAATACCCGCAAGCAAAGCCACACAGTAACAATACAAGCAGAGGGAGCAACTCAACCTCTAGTGCAATCATGCTCCTATATTCTACCTATTCTAGATATGAACTTATTCTAATGCATCAAACAAGTCAAGCAAAACACATCAATACAGAAAGGAAAAAGAAGAAACAGATCAACTTCTCTCTCAACTCCAAGCTTCATCTCTTCCAACAGCAACTCAGTCTTCAAACTTCAATCACTCTTGACAAATATCAATTGCTCTTCCAGGTTTCGACCCTTCAACATAAGTTCCAACTTATCTTCTCCTTTAAGCTTCAGCTTCTTGATCAGCTCCACCTTCAGGCTTCACCATCAATCATGAGTACCAACTTGGCTCCTTTAGGATCTTCAGGTATCAAAGTAAGCATCAACTTCCTTTGTTCTTCAAGCTTTATCCCTTCAGAATCAATCTTACTCACTTAGAAGTGTCAACTTCCTCCTTCAGTCTTTACTTTATCTTCAGGGGTCTTTAAGTATCAACTTGCTCTTGCTGCTCTTCAAGCTTCAGCTGGAATGGCAATACTCAAGGATTCATCCTCTTCTGCACTCTTCATTGAAGTCTTCATCTTCAAGCTCAAGCTCAACATCTCTCAAGACAATCAAACCAGAGAAATCACTTACTGAATACGCTGGGGGATATTGAACTGCTTATTGACCATCAAAGGTGACCTTTAAGGGTTCAACATCAAAGGAATGGTTCCCTCAAAAGTTCTACTTCCTAGGTACATCACTTATCCCTCCAAAGGAGAGAGGTGTATACCATGGAAGGACTTTGAATCATAGGGAGGAATGGAGGTGACAGATACCATCCATGTTTGAGAAAGAAGTTATCTAAGTCTAAACTCTTCCTAATCCCTAACCCTAAAACAACAAAAAAGAAATAAGATCAAGCTCTCAAGCTCCTCAATGCATATTCAAATCTTCTACTATGCTCCTCAATGCTCCTTAGAACAAGATCAAGCTCTCCAAGCCCACAAAGCAAAGCAAACAACAATACAATGCCCTAAAGGCAACACAAACAATCAAACAATACAAAAATCAACTAAAAATAGCATACTATTATATTAAATCCTAATATAATTTCTAAGGGATCCTACACACCTACCCTTAATAACCATATATGTCCCATAGTCTAATTTGTCCTAAAAACCCAAAATTCTAAAGTTATTATGGACCTATGTTGAAGTTTAACCTAATTCTACACAACCTAATAGCATCTAATCAAAACTATCCTAAAAATCATCACAAAAATATGGAATAAATCCAGGGGGAATCTAAAACTTATATCTAACTATCCTAAAAAGATTGACCTAAAAATATTAAAGGATCTACCTAAACAAATTTCTACAAAATCATATATCAACTTAAAAGAATTAAAATGCAATTAAAGTAGAAAATATGCAAAAAATATCAAAATGCATGATATGGAAAATGTTTTTATTTTATATATTTCTATACAAAAATATGAAATAGGAGCAAAAACTCCCATGAAAAAAACATTATTTTTCCATTTAATATGAATTTTCAAAGTATGAGAAAAATTGGAGAAAAATAAAAATGATAAAGATGAGATGGGGTGCAATCAGCAACAATACACAATTCATTTTATTGATGGGCCCAGACTGGGGGGTGGAAATAACAAAGCGCTTAAGCCTAATATTCAAATCAGAAAACAATTGAAAAAAATATAAAGAAAATAAAAGAAGCACGGTGCAAATAGTCAGGACATTCAGTTCATTATGGATTGGGCTTCAAAAAGGGGGTGGGGGTAGCAATGATTCACCTAAGTCCAGAACCACCGTTTAATGAAACGGTGCGTTTCAGGCGCTCTGAACTTCCCTCCAAAATTCAATTAAACGTGAGCCTTTGGATTAGCCTTTGGTCAAGGGGTCAACGCATGATCTGATGGTTGAAACATCACCATCAACCTCCAACCTAGGGTTTTCAGAAACTCCATGGAAACTCAGAATGAAGCTTCATCTTCCTCAACTCGAATTCCATCTAAACTTCACCAATTCTTAAAATTCAAGACCCTAATCCACTTAGAATTCCATGCTGAACATGATTACAACCTTAAAATTGACTGAAACCTCCTAAATCAAGGAACCCGATCCAAGATCCAAAACATACTCAGAAATCAATCTTAACAATTCTTGAAACTAATGGTCCTAATCTCATCCTCATTCTTCCCTGAGCATTTCTTGATGTTAAACTAAGCTCATCACTCAATATCCAAAGAGATACAAGGCCAAACAGAAATCTTGTTCATAACCAAATCATCACCAATTGCCTTCAAACTCTCGAAAATCCACCACCTATTGGTCTCTAACAATTCTACACTAACAATTTAACCTAACCATGCCTAAATTAAGGTGTAGGAAAGAAATTGCAAACCTGGTTAAATTGAGTGAACAGAGGTAGTAATCCTTCAATTCAGGGCTTGAAACTTTCCAAATTCCTTCACTGAGCAATCTTCTTGCTTATGTATGCAAAAAGAATGGCTGAAATTGCTTGATTCTTGAAATTCGATTTTGAAATGCAACCTTGAAACTTGGATCACCAACTCCTCAATTCTCCATGGAAATGCTCTTGATTCAATCTGCACAGCTTCTATGTGATGTATGGAAGGTGTTTGTGTGAAAAAGATGAAAGGAAATGAAGAGGAATGAAGAAATTGGATTTGACTTGTAATGGAAGAAATTGGATTTCACTCTCTCTTCTATGCAGCAATTCTCACCAACCTTGCATCTGAGCAAGTTGCACTTGATATATAGAGTGGTTTAGAATCATCTAGAACCCCCTAGAACAATCCAATGAGAAATTGAAGTTTTCATGTCATGGTATTTTGATTTCTCATTCTCCTTACATGCTATCTCATGCCAAGCATCTCACAACTACCAATTCTGACTTGAATTTATCCCCACATGAGATTTAGGGTAAGTTACAATGCATAACTACCTTGTGTATTGAGTTCTTTTGAGTTTTGCCTTGATGCCTTAATATGCAAGTAATCCAATTCCAAAGCAACCCTATGATGCAAGCCTCAAATCAAAATTGTGGCTGAACCATTGTTCTTAGAATGTCATTTGGAGTCAAAATGACCTATTACATGACATGGTTTGGACTTATAACTTGGGATTTCCATTTTTCAAATTCACTTTAATTAACTTATGCCTCATTTTTAGGTCATTTTTATCACTTTTTGATATGAGCCTTTTCAACATCTCATGACCACCCTACTAGCCTTAAAACATCATTCTAAGAAATTTTGATGTTGAAGATTTTTCCATTTGAAGCTTGGAACTAGGAGATATGGCCTTATGCTTGAAATGACCTATAACCTCCAAATGACCAAAATGCCCTTGGCTTGTCAAAGCCATACGTTGAGTTCTACAAATCCTATCAAGGACTTCTAGTACTATCTAGAAATCTAAGAAGATGCTCTTCAACATTCATGTTTACCAAGAGTTCATAGGAATCATCCTACTAGGGCAAAAGTTGTCTGCAAGTTGGGTGACTTTCAAGGACCCAGATTCACATACCTCAGATGACCTGTAATTTGTCAAAGCCATAACTTGAGCTCTACAAATCCTATCAAGGACTTCTACTACTCAAATTAAATCTAAGAACAAGCTCTACAACATTCATGTTGTGGGGAAGATGAGATGACAATCACATCTTGAGCTAAGCTGCCTTGAAGATAGGGATCAAACTAGGGGATTTTACACTGTCAATCCTTAGAAACCCTAGCTTAAAACTTCTCAAACTCCTCAATCATGATGAGTTGGTCTAGGAATCATCCTTATAACACTTAAATGCATCATTCCATGATCACATGGCTCTTGGATTAGGTCTTAACCTTCTCCAAATCTTCAGTTGACCTAGGGTTGACCCAGTCAAACCCTAATTCTACCACTCATGGTTGAATCTTCTGAATTCTTGTACAATGACCTCTCTAGGCTTCATGATGGCTTTCAAGACATCTCATGAGCTTTCTCAAAGCTTCAAGTCCATCCTCATAGTCTCAGAATCATCTGAGGAGCTCCCACAACTCTCAAGTTATGAGACACACAACCTTGGTTTCAACCAATTCCTCTGAGGATCTCTTGAGTTCTCTGACAAAGGTATCAACCTTTGAACCTTTGAATAACCTTTTTGGCTAGCTTCAAAGTCTCATACAACTCTTGATGGGTAAATAAATGTTGGTCAAATTTTGGGGTGTAACAGCTGCCCCTATTCAAACGGCTTGAACCTGACTGGGTGAGGAGCGAACGGCTCTCAGCCAATCAAGGTGCAAGACGGTTGAATACCGATAAACCCGAAAATTTGCCAACTGCACGAGCACACGGTACTCTGAGGGGAACAAATCTCCAAAAACTGGAATAGTAGTTGCACGACAACTAGCTGGAGAAATACTGATCTGACATCGCCGTCAGTTATCCACATTAAATTCCTCTGACATCGCCATCAGACAACCAAAACACCCAACATCGCCGCTGGAGAACTAGAGAACCTGACATCGCCGTCAGAAACAAACATACCCAACATCGCCGCTGGAGACAAACCGCCAACATCGCCGTCGGACAACCAAATCATCTGACATCGCCGCCAGCCCACTATAACTCTGAGAAACACCCAACATCGCCGCTGGAAAAATCTGACATCACCGTCGAACAACCAACACACCCAACATCGCCGCCGGAAAACTGAATCACCTGACATCGCCGCCAGCAACAAACATACCCAACATCGCCGCTGGAAAACTCAAAATACTCTGACCTCGCCGTCAAACACAAACATCCAACATCGCCGCTGGAAGACTAAATCGCCTGACATTGCCGCCAGAAACAAACAAATATCCAACATCGCCGCCGGAGAACTACAGAATCTGACCTCGCCGTCGAACAACCAGAATACCCAACATTGCCGCTGGAGCACTAACATAATCTGACCTCGCCGTCGAAAACAAACATCCAACATCGCCGCTAGAGCACTAACATAATCTGACCTCGCCGTCGAAAACAAACATCCAACAATGCCGCTGGAGAACTAAAGAATCTGACAAAAACACCCAACATCGCCGCTGGCGAACTAAAGAATCTGCCATCGCCGTCGGACATTCATGAAAATAAAGCGTTTGACATCGCCGTCGGACAACCAAAACACCCAACATCGCCGCTGGAAAACTAAATCACCTGACATCGCCGCCGGAAACAAACAAAACACCCAACCTCGCCGCTGGAGAGCTAAAGAATCTGACCTCGCCGTCAAAACAAACATCCAACATCGCCGCTGGAAAACTAAAGAACCTGACATCGCCGCCAGAAACAAAAAAATATCCAACATCGCCGCTGGAAAACTGGAGAATCTGACAAAAACACCCAACATCGCCGCTGGCGAACTAACATCCAACATCGCCGCTGGAGAACAACAATCACCTGACATCGCCGTCAGAAACAAACTAATATCCAACATCGCCGCTGGAGAGCTAAAGAATCTGACCTCGCTGTCAGAAACAAACATCCAAACGCCCAACATCGCCGCTGGAAAGATAAACCACCTGACATCGCCGCCAGAAACAAACATAATCTGACTTCGCCGTCCAAAACACACATCCAACATCGCCGCTGGAAAACTAAAGAATCTGACATCGCCGCCAGAAACAAACATCCAACATCGCCGCTGGAAACAAACATAATCTGACCTCGCCGTCGGAAACAAACATCCAACATCGCCGCTGGAGAAAGGAACCATCTGACATCGCCGCCAGAAACAACCATAATCTGACCTCGCCGCCAGAGAACAAACATCGATTGGGGAATCGGTCACTCGGTAACCGATAATACATAGTCAATCATGCCATCAGGCATTCAGAGAATACTGTCGGGCATCAGCCGGACTTCAACCATCAGGTTGATCATGTCATCAGGCATTCAAAGAAAACTGTCGGGCATCAGCCGGACTTCATCAGCAAGTCGGGAATAGAACTCTTGGTCAATCATGAGCCAACTGGGAACCTCTAAACCTCTGCCATCAGGCACTCCGCATCAGCTGAGAGAATTGCTTCATTAACACGGTCAGACGTCAATCATGGAGTCTTCCAGGGAGATTTCAACTTCGCCGTTAGAAACCTGCTGGGGAGGACGCTTCGCCGCTGGGGAATCTGGAGAACTATCAAGTAACTCCGCTTCGGGGGTACATAAATCATTCTGGAGGGATCAACCCTGCTGAGGACTTCAAGAATCATCTTGAACCAATAACTCCGCCGGGGACCTTCAAGAATCATCTTGAACCGATAACCATTCTGAGCAAACAATCTGTTGGGGATTCCAGGAATCATCCTGGGCAACTCCTGTCGGGGACAAACCAATCATGGCTTGAGCGGCTTCCAAGGATTCGGCTCTCTTGGGGCTTCAGGAATCATCCTGGGCAACCTTCACTGGGGGCTCTACTGGGGTCTTAAGAATCATCTTAAGCAAACGGCCCTGCTGAGGAATTCAAGAATCATCTTGAACTGAAGACTTCGCTGGGGATCTCAAAAATCATCTTGAGCAAGCGACTTCGTTGGGGGAGAATGTCAGGAATCATCCTGAGCAACTGATCCTTCGGCGGAACACCTGCAAAACAAGAACGGTAACAACCTAGATCATGTTTATTATGCATATGCTTCGGCGCCATGCTCCACACGGTGGAAATGCTATGCGTTTATGATAAATGCTATGCAATCATGCACAATGATGCGATCCCGTCAGCAAAATAAATGCCGAGGGGGAGATTCTCCTGTCAAGGAGAAAGAACTACTCAGATAGAGGAATCATCCTGCTGAGGAGAACATGGTCACGCCAATCTCAATTGGACTCCGCAGGGGACACATCTTCAGTTGACTGCTGCGGGGGAAACAATTTCAGTTGATTGCTACAGGGGAACGGAGCTCTACGAGAACCAGGACCTGCTGAGGGAAAGCGATATCAATCGCGGGAATAAACTGCGTGGCCGTCTCGGCTACTCTTCTGGGGATGATAACTCTGTGGGGAAACAACTTCAGCTGCTCAACACTCCGCTAGGGAAAGAACCAATCATGGTCTGATCAACTTCCAAGGATTCGGCTCTCTTGGGTATCGGCAAACTCGGCTGGGGAAGAAGAAATCATTCTGCTTCGCTGGAGAGAGTACGACTCTGGGGGAAATACAACATCAGCTGTTCAACGCTCTGCTAGGGAAAACCACTCATGGTCCCAACTGCTTCACTGGAGAGAGTACGGCTCTGATGAGGAATTTCAATTCCGCTGGGGAAGAAGGAATCATCCGACTTCGGGGGAGAGTACAATTCTGTGGGGAAACAACATCAGTTGTTCCAACACGCTGCTGGGGAAAACCAATCATGGTCCCAACTGCTTCGCTGGAGAGTACAACTCCGATGAGGAATTTCAACTCCGCTGGGGAAGAAGGAATCATCCGACTTCGGGGGAGAGTACAATTCTGTGGGGAAACAGCATCAGATGTTCCAACACGCTGCTGGGGAAAACCAATCATGGTCCCAACTGCTTCGCTGGAGAGTACAACTCCGATGAGGAATTTCAACTCCGCTGGGGAAGAAGGAATCATCCGACTTCGGGAGAGAGTACAACTCTGGTGAGGAATTTCAATTTCGCGGGGGAGACTTCAGTCTGGCACCATCAGTTGCTGCATACTTCGGCGTATGAATACACCTGCACTTGTGACCCGGTGCTGGGGGATGAATTCATGCTTCGGCGCGTGACTCAGCTGAGGAGGTGACGTTCCTTCAGGATACATCTTCTTGGGGAGAGAATCATCTCTGCTTGGGGAGATATATCAATGCTCACTATCTCGCGTTCAGACTCTGCGGGGAGAGGCTACTGAACTCTGCTGGAGAAGGAGGAATCATCCTGCTTCAGGGATGCGCACGGTGCACTGTCTGGAATATGCTACACCTGTAACAACACAAACAAACAGACAAGATACCCTTCTCAAAGGGACCTATCAAGGTTATTATCTCGTGGCAATGTTCAAGTAGTTAATTGTTTCAACAATCAGTGGCCTAGGCCAGTAAGTTTATGTATGTGCATTTTATCAAAAACATTGGCGTTCTTTTTCGCAAACAAAATAGATAAATGCTAAACAGGCAAACAGAATTGCTGAATAATATGCATTTTATTGATAACAAACCCCTGAATGGGTAAAAATGTTTTACAACAGAGGCAAGCTCCTGGAATGAGGAAGTCGCGCAAAAATAAAACATAAATATACATCAGTATATATAAATGTCGGCAACGGGGCGTAGACGAACACCATGAGTTGATCCTTCTATGACCCACTCGACTTTGATACTTCTCCGACGCTTCAGCTTCGGAAGAGATTGATTCAGATAAACGGCCCTCAGGTCCTCCAAACCACCAAACAATGAAAGTCCACACGCGGAACGCAGTCATTTGCTTTTTCGAATCCCTAACTTTTGCGTGAACCGCCCTTTGCGGGTTTTCAGTTCACCGGGATACCCTTTTTGCCGAAGCCGCCCAGTGTAGGTTTTTGACTTCGCGGGTGTACATTTTTTCAATTTATATCCCTAATTTTTGCCCGAACCTTTTTATTCTGTTTTTAGTTTGCCGGGATGCCCCTCTTTTGCCTGGACTCTCTTTTTTGTCCAGCGGGTCGCTTTCAAGCAAAGTATTTTTTAACTGCGTCCGCGTTCACCGGGGATGCAAAATCTTCACCATCCATCATGGATAACAACAAAGCTCCTCCCGAGAAGACCTTGCTAACGACGCACGGACCTTCGTAATTCGGAGTCCATTTGCCCTGGTGATCGGAGTGTGGTGGAAGAATCTTCTTCAGGACGAGATCACCCGTCTGAAAGCTTCTAGGACGCACCTTCTTATCATAAGCTTTCTTCATTCGGCTTTGGTACAGACGACCAAATGCAATCGATGCTAACCTCTTCTCGTCCATTAGGCTGAGTTGGTTCAGACGATTCGCAATCCATTCTGTCTCGTCGAGTTTCACGTCAACCAAAACTCGCAAAGAAGGGATCTCCACTTCTAACGGTAGGACAACTTCCATACCGTACACTAAGGAGAAAGGAGTTGCCCCGGTCGACGTACGTATCGTCGTACGATAACCGTGCAGTGCAAATGGAAGCATCTCGTGCCAATCTTTGTAGGTCACAACCATCTTCTGAACAATCTTCTTTATGTTCTTGTTGGCGGCTTCGACGGCGCCATTCATCTTCGGCCGATAAGGAGATGAGTTATGGTGTTCAATCTTGAAGCTCTGGCACAGCCCCTTCATCATCTTGTTATTCAGGTTTGAACCATTATCAGTAATGATCCGCTCGGGAATTCCGTAACGACAGATGATGTCCCTCTTTATGAATTTAGCCACTACCTGCTTGGTCACATTAGCATACGAGGCTGCCTCCACCCACTTGGTGAAGTAGTCGATAGCTACCAGAACGAAGCGATGACCATTGGATGCAGTGGGCTCGATCTTGCCTATCATGTCGATGCCCCACATGGAGAACGGCCACGGGGAGGACATGACATTCAACGGGCACGGCGGCACATGAACTTTATCAGCATAAATCTGGCATTTATGACATCTCTTCGCGAATCTGAAGCAATCCGACTCCATCGTCAGCCAGTAGTATCCTGCTCTCAGGATCTTTCTCGTCATAGCATGCCCGCCGGCGTGCGTACCAAATGTGCCTTCATGGACCTCTTCCATGAGCATACTCGCCTCTTTCTCATCTACACATCTGAGTAGCACAAGATCGTGGTTTCTCTTATATAACACTCCATCAGGATTGAGATAAAAGTTTCCAGACAACCTCCTCAGAGTCTTCTTATCCTGAGTTGACGCACCCGCAGGATACTCCTTACTCATAAGGAAAGTCTGGATGTCATGGAACCATGGCTTGCCGTCGGCGGCTTCCTCGATTGCAAAGACAAATGCCGGTCTATCAAGACGCGAAAGTACAATTCGTGGAGCCTCATTCCAAAAATTGACTTTATACATTGAAGCCAACGTGGCTAAGGCATCAACCATCTGATTTTCTGCCCTGGGCACATGATGGAGTTCCACTCGATCGAAGAACGGAAGTAGCCTCCTGGCATAACTCATGTACGACACCAAATTCGATTGACGAGTCTCCCACTCCCCTTTAATTTGGTTGATCACAAGCGCTGAGTCACCATATACGTCTAGATTCTTGATTCTCAAATCAATTGCCTCTTCTAGACCCATGATGCATGCTTCGTACTCCACTTCATTATTGGTGACCGGAAATGTCAGTCTCGCAGTAAACGGGATGTGGGATTTGTGGGAAGTCGTGATGATAGCCCCGATGCCACTTCCATAGGAATTAACCACCCCATCGAATATCAATTTCCACTGGGATTTCCTATCTGGCCCCTCGTCGGGCAACGGCTCATGGCAATCCTTCGCTTTGAGAAACATAATATCCTCATCAGGGAATTCAAATTTCATCGGCTGGTAATCTTCGATCGGCTGCTCGGCAAGGTAATCAGACAATACGCTTCCCTTGATGGCTTTCTGGGACACGTATTGAATATCATATTCCGTTAGCACCATTTGCCATCTGGCAATCCTGCCCGAAAGAGCCTGCTTCTCGAAGACGTACTTGATCGGATCCATCTTCGAAATTAGCATGGTGGTGTGATTGAGCATGTACTGTCGTAAACGTTTGGCAGCCCAAGCTAGTGCACAACACGTCTTCTCCAGCATCGAGTAGCGAGATTCACAGTCAGTGAACTTTTTACTCAAGTAGTAAATGGCATGCTCTTTTTTGCCCGTCTCGTCGTGCTGACCGAGAACGCACCCCATACTATTCTCAAGAACTGTCAAGTACATGATTAATGGTCGTCCAGCCACTGGGGGTATCAAGATTGGAGGTTCTTAAAGATAATGCTTTATCTTATCGAATGCCTTCTGGCAATCCTCATTCCAAGTGATTGCCTGATCTTTCTTTAAAAGCTTGAACATCGGTTCACAAGTGGCCGTGAGCTGAGAGATAAACCTTGCAATGTAGTTTATTCTGCCCAAGAAACCACGAACTTCTTTTTCTGTTTTAGGCGCTGGCATTTCTTGAATGGCTTTTATTTTCGCAGGATCAACCTCGATACCTCGTTCACTAACGATAAACCCCAGTAACTTTCTGGACCGCACCCCGAAAGTGCATTTGTTAGGATTCAGCCTCAACCTGAATTTCCTAAGCTTCTCAAAAAGCTTCAATAAGTTGACCAGATGCTCTTCCTCCATTTGGGACTTCGTAATCATGTCATCAACATAGACCTCGATCTCATAATGAATCATATCATGAAACAAAGTCACCATTGCTCGTTGGTAAGTGGCCCCTGCGTTCTTTAGACCTAAGGGCATTACCTTATAGCAAAACGTTCCCCAGGGCGTGATAAACGTCGTTTTCTCCATGTCCTCCGGCGCCATCTTGATCTGATTGTAACCGGAGAAGCCATCCATGAACGAAAACACAGAGAACTGGGCTGTGTTGTCGACCAACACATCGATATGAGGCAACGGGAAATCATCTTTAGGGCTCGCCCTATTCAAATCCCGATAATCGACGCACATGCGAACCTTACCGTCCTTCTTCGGTACAGGCACTATGTTGGCGACCCATGGAGGATAAGTGGTGACCGCTAAGAAGCCAGCATCAAGCTGTTTCTGCACTTCTTCTTTGATCTTAACGGCCATATCTGGTCTCGTCCTCCTAAGCTTCTGCTTAACGGGAGGGCAATCTTCTCGTAGCGGCAAGTGGTGGACCACGATGTCCGTGTCAAGTCCGGGCATGTCTTCGTATGACCAAGCAAAGACGTCACTATACTCTCAAAGCATCTCGACCAATCTCTGCTTGACATCACTCTGCAGCGCAGCCCCTATCCTGACGTTTCTGATGAGCTCTTCAGAACCCAGATTTACGATCTCAATATCCTCTTCGTGAGGCAGAATAACTTTTTCCTCTTGTTTCAACAAGCGGGCCAATTCTTCAGGAAGGTCTTCGTCTTCATCAATCTCTTCTTCGGCTTGATAGATCGGGCAATCGAAGTCGAAGTGAGCCGTAGAAGGTCCAGAGTCGATGTCATCTGTTATGTGGATCCTGCAATAATAAGGGTTAAGTTTAAAATAAGAATATGCCGGTTAGCACAAACCCCATTGCCATTTTACTATTTTTCAAAACAAATATAAAACGGGAATAACAGAGATCACAATATTTGAATACGAAGAAAACGCCTTTGATTTATTAACAAAATGCATGTACATAATCCAACAAGGCCCTGACAATAAAACCGCTATGCCCCGGGTAGGACATAGGGTTGTACAATGATTGAAAAAAGTAAATCATTACTCTTCACTTGTCAGCTGGATGATATCCTTGATGGTCCAATTGTTGAGGCCCTCGCCTAGCTTGCTTGGCTGAATCCAAGAGTCGAGATCACAATCGCTATCCTCGCTGTCTTCAGACGCCGCGTTGATGCTTTCGAAGATCACTCCGCCACTGGTAAATAGGATCGGCCCCTTACCCCGTGACGCGCTGCTAGACGAAGAAGAAGAAACTTCAGCTTCAGGAGAATACCCCAATCCAAACTTATCTTGCTTGTTTGGTATCTCCAAAATGTGCCCCCAGCCTGGGGTAGATCCGGCTTCGACGACGGCCTGAGCTTCTTTGAATGAGGAGAGATTCATCCCTGGCTTCTTTGTGACTACAGGAGCTACCTCTTTCACCTTGACGGCTTCAAATGCTTGGCAAAGAGTTTCATGGATTTCGCCTCCATTTCAACATACTTAAAGGATGACAAATGGCTCACCATTATGTCCTCCTCACCGCATACGGTCACTATGCTTCCCCCAACAACATATTTGAGCTTTTGGTGCAACGTGGAGGTCACGGCACCAGCAGCATGGATCCATGGCCGGCCCAAGAGGCAACTGTAGGCAGGCATGATGTCCATGATATAAAAGACCGTGTCGAACGTTTCCGGACCGACTTGGATCGGCAGGGTCAACTCTCCGAAAACGTGGCGCTTAGTTCCGTCAAACGCTTTCACAACCAGATCACTGGGTGTGCAAAGCAATCCGCGAGTGTCCAACTTCATTAATGCCTTCTTCGGAAGCACATTAAGCGACGAACCCGTGTCCACCAGGACATGCGACATGATTGTGCCTCTGCACTCTATCGAGATGTGCAGGGCGCTGTTGTGATCTCTTCCTTTAGGCGTCAGCTCTAAATCTGTGAAACCTAGCCCATTGCCAGCGTTAACACGGGCTACCACCTCTTCTAGCTGATTCACTGATATCTCTTGCGGTACGTAGGCAGCGTTCAATACCTTCAGTAGCGCGTTGCGGTGCGCTTCAGAACACAACAACAAGTTGAGAATAGAAATCTTCGAAGGCGTCTGATGGAGATGGTTTACAATCTTGTAGTCGCTCTTTTTGATCAACCGCATAAACTCCTCGGCATCTTTGACAAGCAAGTCTTTCTCTACCCCGCACGGGGCCTCTTCGACAACTTTGCTTTTACCCTTATCAGCCGCATCAGCTCTGACCGCTTTCTCTGCCACGACTTCTGGCGGTGCAAATACTCTTCCGCTGCGGGTAATACCACTGATCCCCGTGAGATTCTCTACAGTCGACCCATACGGTTCCAACTCCAACTTTTGACCGTTGCAATAGACTTCAACCCCATAATGCCACGGAACGGCGTTAGTGCTCGCGAATGGTATCGGCCCAGCTTTGGTAATAGTGATTGTAGGCGGTCTAGGCGCAGAGATTGTTATTGGTTGGTGAGGGATGGTGATGGTGGCGACTTCATCGGCCTGCTTCAACACTACCTCTCCTGATACACTTTCAGCCCTCCGGCTGAACTGCAAAATCCCCTCAGTCATCAGACTTTGGATTCCTTCTACCAACTGCTCACACCCATCAGAATGTGTAGCACAGTCCATACATAACTCTCCGCATCCTGGAAAGAATCCCTTCTTCAGCAACTTAGCTTTGACGAAGCTAAGCGGCGTCTTTAAGTCTTTGACATCAGTCAACAGATCTGCGCTCTCTTCTTCGATAATGGCGTTCACTCCGCCTCCCCTATGATTTGGCATAGGATTCTTTGTAACATTGGGCACATTATCGGAGAAATTAATAATCTTGGCATCTACCAGGTCCTGCACCTTGTGCTTAAAGGCTTTGCAGTTCTCGATCGTATGGCCTGGTGCCCCTGTATGGAAATCGCAAGTGGCATTTGCGTCGTACCCTGGTGGAGGTGCCCCTGTCAAGGGAGTCATCGTCCTCTTCTGAACCAACTGAAGTTGAAGCAAAGTCTGCAAGAGTTGCGCGTACGACATGGGCGGTGCCTCGAAGTGACGGTTTGTCAAAGGTGCCCGATTCTGGTACTTTCTATATCTCCGCTGATTCGGTTGTTGCTGCTGCGGTTGCGGAGCCGCTGGGATATTTATACTGGTTATCTGTTGCTAAGGGCCTTTGCCCTTCCTTTGAGCGTTGGTCACAGCGCTCGCATCTCCTTCTCGTCGTTTACCAGCATAAGGTTTCTTTCCGCCTCCTCCAGCTGAGGATGACTCACCTTGAATTTTCCCGATCTTGATACCATTCTCGACGTGCTCGCCCATGGTAATGAGAGCGAAGAACGTCCCAAACATACCGCTGACTAACTTTTCATAGTAGACCCCTGGGAGGGTAGCCACAAACATCTGCACGAGCTCGCGCTCAACCATCGGCGGTTGAACCCGAGCAGCCAACTCACGCCACCGCTGGGCGTACTCCTTAAATCCTTCATTATTCCTCTGCGAAAGGTTCTGAAGCTGGACTCGGTTCGGAGCCAAGTCGCTATTGTACTGATAGTGATGGACAAACGCTTTAGCGAGATCCTTCTAGGTGCGCACGCTAGTGGGCTCCAAGCCCATGTACCACTCGAGGGATGGCCCAGAAAGACTATCTTGGAAGAAGTGCATCAGCAACTTCTCGTCTTCGGAATAGGCAGACATCTTCCTGTAGTACGATCGCAGGTGGACACGAGGGAAAGTGGTGCCCTTATATTTCTCGAAGTCAGGCACCCTGAACTTAGGAGGTACCTTGAAATCAGCAATTAAACCCAGCTTGGACATATCAACACCCAAAGTATTCTGATTCTCAATATCTCTCATTTTATCTTCAAGTGCTTTGAACCTGAGCCGCGCTTCAGCATTCAGCTCCGCTTCCGCACCTCTTTGAGAAAACACATCATCCTGATGATCCTCAAGCCATGGTTGAGGCACCAATAGATTCCCGACGCTAGCATTGCCGTTGACCGGCCCGATGTTGACATTAGCTCCCAGACTCCCATTGCCGACACCCGTCGTATTGAGTCCGATGTTGGCCACTGCATTGCCATTAGCACTACCGTTGCCCCCGGCCACGGGGACACCATTCTGCGGAGTATCAACTAGTGGAGGAGTAGGCACGGCCCCACCGTGGAGTATGCCGTTACTATCAACCCTGGAGATCAAAGGTTGAACCAAAGTCCGGAGCTGGTCTTGACCATTGGCGACCACCTGCATAAGTTCCATGAAGCGATCCATCCTCTCACAGAGCTCCTGGACATCTGTTTGCACTTGGTCCATGATCCTGGTCTGATTAGCTCTAGTTGGATAACAGTGAATTAGTCTCTGATCAATCCTGGAGTCACCGGAAACAGCCTGGGACCTGTGAACCTGAAAAACCTGTAAACACTAAAGGTTAGGAAAAACAACAAAATATACGCCATGCAAATGCTTCATGCAGATGCATGCGTGTGTCTGTGTGTTTGGGAGATTTCCCCCGATCCTAGTGCCTGAGTGTCGATGCTGATAATAATAATAAGAAGAAGGAGTTCGAGCCCAATCATGGAAACAACAATCTAGTATATAAAGAAAGGCCCATCAAGGCAGTACATAGCATCAGCCAGTACAAGACGAATCAACAGCGTGACCTCAGCCAACAAGCCTGGTGATGGTCAACATACAACAAAGATCAAAACAAAAGGAATACAAATAGTCAAGTACGGCCACGGGCGCGATACTCTGCTAATAACTCCTTCGTCTCTGGATGATCTGGCAAAGTGAGTAACCCCTCGAATAGTAGTTCCCTCTGCACAATGGTATACTGAAGTCCCTGAACTGAACTTTCCCATGCTCCTTCGCCGAAGCAATCTTCTAACTTCCGCTTTTTGGACTCAAACGTCAGCTTGCGCTCCTTCAGGTTAGCGAGAGCTTTGTTGAGCTGGCCTTCGGCGGCGTATCTGCGGGCGGTTTCTTCATCAAACCTCTTTTCACTGTCCTTCACCTCGGCTTCCAACTTGGAGATCTGCAGCATCAGCTTATCCTCCCGCTCTTTCCTGGTGGCCAGGGAAGCCTTCCAGTGCTGGTTGAACTTGGATATCCTCCGATATGCCTCGTCCAAATGCTGCTTCTTCGTAGCCAGTACGTCGTTGACAGCCCTGAAGTCTTGACCCATGCGTTCGCGCTCGGCCATCTGCTTAGTCAGGTCTGTACCTAGCTGGTTCACCAACTCTGTTTGCCTTTTGAAAGAATGAACGACTTCGTTCCTCTCGCTTCGGAGCTGAGCTAATTCCTTCTCCAATTCTGCGTTCGCCCGCTTCAATTCATCCCGCTCAGCTAATACCTAGTTATGCTGATGAATGGGCACAGTAGTAGGCTCTTCGATCATTGGAGGACTTTCTGGCTTGGCATGAGGAAACGGCATCCCTATGGTGTTGGCTCTGGCTCTGATCCATGTCAAGTATGGAGGGTAGGCTTGATTGTTGCTTTTTCCCAGCAAAGGCTTTCCTCGCTTACTGATACTATTCCACGCACGCTGAAGCTTGGACAACAGATCCCCCTCTAGAGTACCAGTGAGGTACAGAGATTCCTGTACCTCTTCATCCTTCGGCGGATTCCTCAAAGCATACACGAACTGTCGAACCAGCAACGACGGATTGTAGTTTATGCAGCCTTTCCTACCTATCAAAGGTACATTAGGAAACCTGCTGCAACTGAAGATCACCTCAGTACCCAACCTGTCTCTGTCGAACCAGTCAATATCCTCTGCAGATAAACTCATCAGACGCTCAGGCCACTCAGCTGTGGCTGCAGACAAGACAAAAGGACCCCTCTTGGGCAGATGGCTATCAAGCCACTTGTACAGCAAGGGTACGCAGCATGAGACATTCTTGTAGTGGACTGAGTGATAGACATCTCCTATCAGGGTAGGGACCGGATTCCCTGAAGCGAAGATGTGAAATGCATCAAAGTCTACAAAATCGGGCATATTAGGGAACATGATGATGCCATATATGCATAGAGCGAGGATGGCGTTGAACGCGTCCCAACATCCGTCCTTGGCACACTGCTGAGCCTTAACCACCAAAAACTGCAAGGAGAACCCAGGAACCTTGTTCCAACTAGTCAATACTAACTCGGAGGCGTCCAAATGAAGTGAAGGAGCTAAACCAGCCAGATCAGGCTCATCATCCATGTGAACAAAAGGCATCTGCCTCTTGATAGGCACACCTAGCAAATCAGCATACTCTTCCAGCGTCGGCGCGAGAACGAAGTCCTGAAAAGTGAAACATCTCAGCGGAGGGTCATAGAACTGCAACAGAGCGTGCAACCCATTCAACTCGAACACAGAAGGCTTGCAAACCAAACTGAGCAACCGACCGTAAGATTTTCTGAACTCATCCCTTACAGAATCATCTGTTAGAGCTATCAAACCAGTCAACTTTGCCACGTCAGGGGCAGGGAACTTGTAAGCCACGGTCTTCCTCAGAGAGCCCATAACAATACAATAGGAGGCAAGAAATCCTGGATCGGGGAAAACGGTACCTGCAACACAGACACACGTTAATGAAATGCAAATGAACATGCAAACTAATGCAAAATGCAATCATGCAATAGGAGGCCAAAGCAACTGGTGCTGTGGAGATTTTGTATCAACAAAACCACGACCACTGATGAGAAGAAAACCCCGTTGTAGGACCACAAATCTGATCTGCCAAGAACAACCATCTGATAGGACCACATACATAGGATCATGATTCTGCTCTGTCAAGAACAAATGTCTGATAATAAGGACCTCTGATGTATGATCAAGAAATATATGCTGACGAGGTCTTCAGGCCCCCATCAAAAATCTGCCCTATCAAGAACAAACATATAGTTGCTGACGAGATCTTCAGACCCCAATCAAAAATTTGCTCTATCAAGAACAAACAACATCTGCTGGTGAGATCTTTAGACCCCAAAAATCTGCTCTATCGAGAACAAACAACTGATGACAAAACTCTGCTCTATCAAGAACAGATGTACACCTGATGATAAGATCCTCTGATCAAAACCTGCTCTATCAAGAACAGACATACACCTGATGATAAGATCCTCTGATCAAAACCTGCTCTATCAAGAACAGACATACACCTGATGATAAGATCCTCTGATCAAAACCTGCTCTATCAAGAACAGACATATCTGCAACTGAGAAACCCTGGTACCAACAAAACTGATTCACTGTCAAGAAAACCAGGTAGTCTGAAGGTCAAAGTTTCCTGCAATAAACCCAACCCCACTCACAGGTATGGACCTAAACTGACTCAAGGTACGGCGTCCTATGCGTTCATCAGCGTCACAGACTTTCAAGAGGGGTGATACGATACCCAGAAGGTGTGGCATCACCAGCTCATGAAGCGGCCTCACTTAGCTGAATCACAAATGATCGGTCCCCAGAGTCGACAATCCAGCAAACCAGCAACCGTCTCAACCCAAAGGGTTGAAAGTGAAGCCAACCGGATGAACCTCGTCTGAGCGTGGATTTCATGAGACACTAGTGCCTACAAAGCAAGCACGCGTCCACTAATTTCCACTCTAAGTCTATAGTGCACTCAAGCCTGGGTCTGGCTTCTCACTCATCAGAACTCCCATCCCACAACAGCACAAATAATCATATTATACTGAAAATAAAATGCGGGAAATAAAGTGCGAGAAGTAAAATGCGATAAATAAACGCAACCCAACAAGTAAACATACAAGCGTTAGGATTGACTCTCGCAGGGAACCGTTGAAGTCCCCAACAGAGTCGCCAGCTGTCGCTTGCGCGAAAATAAGGTGCCGGCAAAACAGAAGAGTCGCCACCTTTCGTTATTTATCCCTCAGAGCGGGAAAGGAAACGATCGGAAAAACCTAACGAAAAAGGGTAAGACAAGGTCATCGCAACCGTTGTCTGGATTCGGGAGTCGGTTACGCAAGGGGAAGGTATTAGCACCCCTCACGTCCGTCGTACTCGACGGGATCCTCGCTTGTTGTGTTTACTTGGACGGGTTGGTTTTATTCTATCTACCTATCAAGGCTGGCTGAAAAAGAAAAGAAAAATGACTCGGCAAAGCATCGCGCTTTATGCCTACGTATTCTCATCAGAGAATGAGAAATCATAGTCAACGTAGTTCGGCCTACGAAGGGTTATGGGGGAAGGTAGCTCGCCAAGACATCGCCATCTTGTGCCTACGTACTCTCAACAGGCATGAGAGATCAGAGCTCACGTAGTTCGGGAAACTACGGTTTATTTCCTGTCTTTTACGAAAGAAGTGTTTTTTATTGTGTTTGCGATTTCAATCGCACTAGAGACTATGGCCTGAGAGTGAATGTGTCGCATGTCACCCAAAGGGTACCATACTAAACATCCAGACTGTGGAAAAGAAACTCTCCCACAATCCTTTCTCAGATAGCTTAAGGCTCGTAACGTACGAAAGAAATCATTCATGATTACTGTATCTTAAACTGTTTTGAGATGAGAAGAGAACAGGCCCAACTAGGAGGGGGACTATCAAGTCCTACTGTTATCATGCCATGGATTCATCCTATGGTTGAGGTTTGAACAGGGAACTCCTAGAAGTTGTCATGCATAGGTTTCAACCTAAAGTTCTATCATCAATTCCTTATCAAAGGAAATGAGAGTCCTAAGGGATCATGTCAATGATACACCAAAACAGACAAAGCATCAGCATAACAGTAAAATGCATGCAATGCAAGTGAGGGAGGAAATGTGTGTGGGGCTTAAGCCTCCACAAGCTCATCTCAACCTCAAGCCAGAATGGATAACAGTAATCATACTGAAAGATAAAACAACATCATGCTATCAAGCAATAACAGTAAACTGCAATCATACAGATAAAATGAAATGAAATGCCATCAGGCAAACAAACCACATGGGCAACGGAGCTGAGCTCTACCAAATACCCGCAAGCAAAGCCACACAGTAACAATACAAGCAGAGGGAGCAACTCAACCTCTAGTGCAATCATGCTCCTAGATTCTACCTATTCTAGATATGAACTTATTCTAATGCATCAAACAAGTCAAGCAAAACACATCAATACAGAAAGGAAAAAGAAGAAACAGATCAACTTCTCTCTCAACTCCAAGCTTCAGCTCTTCCAACAGCAACTCAGTCTTCAGACTTCAATCACTCTTGACAAATATCAATTGCTCTTCCAGGTTTCGACCCTTCAACATAAGTTCCAACTTATCTTCTCCTTTAAGCTTCAGCTTCTTGATCAGCTCCACCTTCAGGCTTCACCATCAATCATGAGTACCAACTTGGCTCCTTCAGGATCTCCAGGTATCAAAGTAAGCATCAACTTCCTTTGTTCTTCAAGCTTCAGCCCTTCAGAATCAATCTTACTCACTTAGAAGTGTCAACTTCCTCCTTCAGTCTTTACTTTATCTTCAGGGGTCTTCAAGTATCAACTTGCTCTTGCTGCTCTTCAAGCTTCAGCTGGAATGGCAATACTCAAGGATTCATCCTCTTCTGCACTCTTCATTGAAGTCTTCATCTTCAAGCTCAAGCTCAACATCTCTCAAGACAATCAAACCAGAGAAATCACTTACTGAATAAGCTGGGGGATATTGAACTGCTTATTGACCACCAAAGGTGACCTTTAAGGGTTCAACATCAAAGGAATGGTTCCCTCAAAAGTTCTACTTCCTAGGTACATCACTTATCCCTCCAAAGGAGAGAGGTGTATACCATGGAAGGACTTTGAATCATAGGGAGGAATGGAGGTGACAGATACCATCCATGTTTGAGAAAGAAGTTATCTAAGTCTAAACTCTTCCTAATCCCTAACCCTAAAACAACAAAAAAGAAATAATATCAAGCTCTCAAGCTCCTCAATGCATCTTCAAATCTTCTACTATGCTCCTCAATGCTCCTTAGAACAAGATCAAGCTCTCCAAGCCCACAAAGCAAAGCAAACAACAATACAATGCCCTAAAGGCAACACAAACAATCGACCAATACAAAAATCAACTAAAAATAGCATACTATTATATTAAATCCTAATATAATTTCTAAGGGATCCTACACACCTACCCTTAATACCCATATATGTCCCATAGTCTAATTTGTCCTAAAAACCCAAAATTCTAAAGTTATTATGGACCTATGTTGAAGTTTAACCTAATTCTACACAACCTAATAGCATCTAATCAAAACTATCCTAAAAATAATCACAAAAATATGGAATAAATCCAGGGGGAAGCTAAAACTTATATCTAACTATCCTAAAAATATTGACCTAAAAATATTAAAGAATCTACCTAAACAAAATTCTACAAAATTATATATCAACTTAAAAGAATTAAAATGCAATTAAAGTAGAAAATATGCAAAAAATATCAAAATGCATGATATGGAAAATGTTTTTATTTTATATTTTTCTAGACAAAAATATGAAATAGGAGCAAAAACTCCCATGAAAAAAACATTATTTTTCCATTTAATATGAATTTTCAAAGTATGAGAAAAATTGGAGAAAAATAAAAATGATAAAGATGAGATGGGGTGCAATCAGCAACAATACACAATTCATTTTATTGATGGGCCCAGATTGGGGGGTGGCAATAACAAAGCGCTTAAGCCCAATATTCAAATCAGAAAACAATTGAAAAAAATATAAAGAAAATAAAAGAAGCACGGTGCAAATAGTCAGGACATTCAATTCATTATGGATTGGGCTTCAAAAAGGGGGTGGGGGTAGCAATGATTCACCTAAGTCCAGAACCACCGTTTAATGAAACGGTGCGTTTCAGGCGCTCTGAACTTCCCTCCAAAATTCAATTAAACATGAGCCTTTGGATTAGCCTTTGGTCAAGGGGTCAGCGCATGATCTGATGGTTGAAACATCATCATCAACCTCCAACCTAGGGTTTTCAGAAACTCCATGGAAACTCAGAATGAAGCTTCATCTTCCTCAACTCGAATTCCATCGAAACTTCACCAATTCTTAAAATTCAAGACCCTAATCCACTTAGAATTCCATGCTGAACATGATTACAACCTTAAAATTGACTGAAACCTCCTAAATCAAGGAACCCGATCCAAGATCCAAAACATACTCAGAAATCAATCTTAATAATTCTTGAAACTAATGGTCCTAATCTCATCCTCATTCTTCCCTGAGCATTTCTTGATGTTAAACTAAGCTCATCACTCAATATCCAAAGAGATACAAGGCCAAACAGAAATCTTGTTCATAACCAAATCATCACCAATTGCCTTCAAACTCTCGAAAATCCACCACCTATTGGTCTCTAACAATTCTACACTAACAATTCAACCTAACCATGCCTAAATTAAGGTGTAGGAAAGAAATTGCAAACCTGGTTAAATTGAGTGAACAGAGGTAGTAATCCTTCAATTCAGGGCTTGAAACTTTCCAAATTCCTTCACTGAGCAATCTTCTTGCTTCTGTATGCAAAAAGAATGGCTGAAATTGCTTGATTCTTGAAATTCGATTTTGAAATGCAACCTTGAAACTTGGATCACCAACTCCTCATTTCTCCATGGAAATGCTTTTGATTCAATCTGCACAGCTTCTATGTGATGTATGGAAGGTGTTTGTGTGAAAAAGATGAAAGGAAATGAAGAGGAATGAAGAAATTGGATTTGACTTGTAATGGAAGAAATTGGATTTCACTCTCTCTTCTATGCAGCAATTCTCACCAACCTTGCATCTGAGCAAGTTGCACTTGATATATAGAGTGGTTTAGAATCATCTAGAACCCCCTAGAACAATCCAATGAGAAATTGAAGTTTTCATGTCATGGTATTTTGATTTCTCATTCTCCTTACATGCTATCTCATGCCAAGCATCTCACAACTACCAATTCTGACTTGAATTTATCCCCACATGAGATTTAGGGTAAGTTACAATGCATAACTACCTTGTGTATTGAGTTCTTTTGAGTTTTGCCTTGATGCCTTAATATGCAAGTAATCCAATTCCAAAGCAACCCTATGATGCAAGCCTCAAATCAAAATTGTGGATGAACCATTGTTCTTATAATGTCATTTGGAGTCAAAATGACCTATTACATGACATGGTTTGGACTTATAACTTGGGATTTCCATTTTTCAAATTCACTTTAATTAACTTATGCCTCATTTTTAGGCCATTTTTATCACTTTTTGATATGAGCCTTTTCAACATCTCATGACCACCCTACTAGCCTTAAAAAATCATTCTAAGCAAGTTTGATGTTGAAGATTTTTCCATTTGAAGCTTGGAACTAGGAGATATGGCCTTATGCTTGAAATGACCTATAACCTCCAAATGACCAAAATGCCCTTGGCTTGTCAAAGCCATAAGTTGAGTTCTAAAAATCCTATCAATGACTTATAGTACTCTCTAGAAAGCTAAGAAGATGCTCTTCAACATTAATGTTGACCAAGAGTTCATAGGAATCATCCTACTAGGGCAAAAGTTGTCTGCAAGTTAGGTGACTTTCAAGGACCCAGATTCACATACCTCAGATGACCTGTAATTTGTCAAAGCCATAACTTGAGCTCTACAAATCCTATCAAGGACTTCTACTACTCAAATTAAAGCTAAGAACAAGCTCTACAACATTCATGTTGTGGGGAAGATGAGATGACAATCACATCTTGAGCTAAGCTGCCTTGAAGATAGGGATTAAACTAGGGGATTTTACACTGTCAATCCTTAGAAACCCTAGCTTAAAACTTCTCAAACTCCTCAATCATGATGAGTTGGTCTAGGAATCATCCTTATAACACTTCAATTCATAATTACATGATCACATGTCTCTTGGATTAGGTCTCAACCTTCTCCAAATCTTCAGTTGACCTAGGGTTGACCCAGTCAAACCCTAATTCTACCACTCATGGTTGAATCTTCTAAATTCTTATACAATGACCTCTCTAGGATTCATGATGGCTTTAAATAAATCTCATGAGCTTTCTCAAAGCTTCAAGTCCATCCTCATAGTCTCAGAATCATCTGAGGAGCTCCCACAACTCTCAAGTTATGAGACACACAACCTTGGTTTCAACCAATTCCTCTGAGGATCTCTTGAGTTCTCTGACAAAGGTATCAACCTTTGAACCTTTGAATAACCTTCTTGGCTAGCTTCAAAGTCTCATACAACTCTTGATGGGTAAATAAATGTTGGTCAAATTTTGGGGTGCAACACGTTCGTCATCGATCCATTTCAGATTCTGATCGTTCGGTAAGATCAGTGGCACTATTTGTGGGAAACTTTCATCGCCGTCTTTTCTCCTCTCATAGACACAAAAACCAAAACATTTTTTCAACCTTCTGATCTCGGCTTCCCAGGACAACCATTTTGATGCTCATAATTCCGCTTTCCTCCCTGTCAGCAAGACTAATGCTGAAGGGGCCTTCACATCTCATGTCGCCAACGATCTCCAAAGAAGAGATGGAGTTACAACTTCTCCATCCCCTATTCGTACAGATCATAGCGAAGTCCCGCTCGACCAGCAGCACTTGTCGGTCCCAGTTCCACCCAACACCGACCCGGCCATGGCGGGCCTCCTCAAGGTTCACAACAAGACCGACCTCCTCATCCTCAACCAGAGTGCAAGGATTGAAGACTTGGAAGAGTCCCATCATCCAAGATCCCCTCCATCAAGAAAAGAAAGACTGCAATAGAGTTCCCCTCCTCGGAGCGAGAGGAGTCGTCGAACACCGCCAGAACCAGAGACTGTGGACGTCCGCAAACGCGACCAACATTCTCCTAAGAACCATCAATCCCCGCGGCCCAAGAGGAGCTGAAGAGAACACCTGGTGGAGTCTCCACGCTTACTTCCCAGATCTAGAGGGCGAGCACAAACCTCGTCTCCGCGATACAGCCACCGCCCTATCTACGAACGTAATGTACGTTCTCCTTCCTGGACCAACAACAGCAGCGACGATGAGCCTCACGACCCATTGTCCTAGGAAATCACATACATGCGCCTCCCCAAAGGACTAGAGAAACCCCCTTCTCTAGGCACGTACGATGGGACAATTGACCCTGACGAGCACATCAAAAACATCGATGCGTTGCTCGACTATCGTGACATTCGGGGCACCATCAAAGGCAGGTTATTCCCGACCACACTCAAGAAAGGGGCCATGACCTGGTACAAAGGGCTCCCGGACGATCCGAATATCGAAGCCTTCCTCGAGGCCATTATTCAGGGAAGGGACGAAGCTCTGCGACCCTACATTGAGAGGTTCAATACGGAGGCCGTCTAAGTCTCTACCACTGATGACATGAAGAGATTCCTGCTAGAACGCAGGCTCCGTCCCTGCACAGACTTCGCTAAAGCTATAGGTCTTTGACCCCCTTCCACACTAGACGCTTTCCTCCTCAGAGCTCAGTCATACATTCTGTACGAGGAGAAAGAAGCTGCCAGCTCTGCCCGAGAGTCCAGGCACCGGGAAAATGCCTGGTCAAATATGACTGATGAGCCTTCGACTTCCCGTCGAGGAGATAAAAGGCGGGAGGACCGTCCCCGAGAGACCTGGGACAATAAAGGGTCCTCCGGCAGGTTCCACGATTACACACCCCTGGCAGTTTCAAGGGAAAAAATCCTCACTGAGTGCGCCAACTCAGAATTTCGACAAGTTGGGGTCGGGTTCCCAAAATAGATATCAGCCAAGCCCAACACGGATAAATCCAAGTACTGTCGGTTCCACAAGAGTCACGGCCATATCACGGAAGATTGTATCCACCTAAAGGATGTCATCGAGATACTCATCAGAGACGGACACCTGAAACAGTTCTCTAATAAAAAAGAAACCTCTCGACCAGACGCCCTAGAATCCCAGAAGGTCAAGGAAGAGATACCTGCCCCCGGGGAAACCAGCCTCCAGGTCGCCATGAACATCTCTCGACCTGAAGACTTCTGCATCCCCAAGGGGCTCGCCGCCCCTCCATATTTTGCAGCACATAGCTCGTGGGAGACGTTCCCCTCCTCCATGGTCATTTCAGGGGAAGGATTCAACAAAGTAATGGTAGGATCCGTCAAGAGGAAATTTGAGCGCCTCATAAATAGTCGTTCGAACCGAAACTCCACCCTTGACAAGATCAGAATTTGTCCCCATTTACGTCTATCGAGAAGTGCTCCTCGGCGGAGCACCCAACTCCAGCACGCCTCTGCTCGTCAGAGCTCGAATGGCGAACTTTGATGTCCGATGAATCCTCATCGATCAAGGCAGCTTCATCGATATCATGTACTCTCAGCTGTTCTCCATTCTCCAGCTGGACGAGTCACATTTGACGCCCTACGTGGGCTCTGTCCTCCAAGGGTTCAATGGATCAGTAACAAAGCCTTGGGGTATGTTGAGTTGATCGTTACCTTCGGGTCCGCAGAAACGGCCAGATCTATCAAGGTTCAGTTCCTCATGATAGATTGCTCGTCCCTCTACCAATGCATCTTCGGTCGACCAACTCTAGCCGAGCTGGTGGTCGTGCCTTTAACAGTACACCTAAAGATGAAATACTACACATCCAAAGGCCTCATCGCAACTCTTTACGAGGATATAGAATCTGCGAGGAGATGTTTCGAAGCAGCGTCGAAAGGGTTGAACGCTATCACCGCCAGACCGAAGACTCCTACCTAGTCACCTCAACCCAACAGCTCCAACGAAGCAAACCCACTCCCTCGCGTCGACTCCATCAACCTCAACATCCGCTTCTCCAAAGACAACCAGAAAAGGGAGATCCAGTCACCTTCGAACACCTTCTCCGGTAGCAGCGAAGCCGCCCATCCTATACGCCCCCATTCTAGATGGAGAATTTGAGCTCGTCCCACTTGGAGATGATCCCAGGCTAGGAGTGAAGATTAGATCCAGTCTCCCCGAGCTAGCAAGGAAACAACTAATAGCGTGCCTCCAAGAGAATATGGACTTGTTCGCATGGAGCGCTAAGGAGATGCCCGGATTAGACCCTGAGGTGGCCTGTCACCACCTCACCATCAACCCTGGCACTAGAGTCGTTGCCCAACATAGACGACGGTAGTCCCCGGAGAAAACAGTGGCTGCCAAGCAAGCTGTAAAGGACCTCTTAGAGGCAAATTTTGTATCAAAGGCCAAGTACTCTACCTGGCTGTCAAATGTTGTACTCGTCAAAAAGAATAATGGAAAATGGCGCATGTGTGTTGATTATACCGATCTTAATAGGGCATGCCCTAGAGACGCATACCCCCTCTCTAACATAGATAAACTATTAGATAATTCTGCCGGTTTTAAGTTGCTATCGTTCGTGGATGCCTATTCAGGCTACAACCAAATACTCATGGCTAAAAGCGACAAAAAGTACATGGCCTTCATGACCGAATTGAGCAACTATTACTACAACGTAATGCCCTTCGGCCTAAAGGATGTCAGCGCTACCTACCAAAGAATAATGAACAAGGTTTTCCAATGAGAGATTGGGGACATTCTCGAAGTGTATATAGACGACATGATCATGATGTCCCACGATGAAATCGATCACACGATCCATCTAAGGAAGGTTATCGAGCAGGCCAGGAGGTATAAGATGCGCTTCAACCCGGATAAGTACACGTTCAAGGTGCGAGCGGGCAAGTTCCTCGAGTTCTACCTAACCGAACAAGGAATCAAAGCTAACCCTGACAAGTGCAGAACCTTCTCCGAGTTCCCCACGCCGAATTCGAAGAAGTCCATTCAGTCCCTCAATGGGATGCTCGCATCGCTTTCCCGCTTCGCCGCTAAATCTTCCTAGTACGCCCTCCTCTTCTTCAAACTCCTTCACAAGGAGGCCACATTCGAATGGACAGAAGAATGCGACAAAGCTCTCCTCCACCTAAAGCAAGCCATATCTGCACCTCCAGTCCTCTCCCAACCAGAAAACGGGGAAACCCTCTTTTTCTACCTCGTTGTTGCAACCGAGGTTGTGAGCGTAACCCTCATCCGTGAAACCCATGAGGGACAAAAGTCCATCTATTTCACGAGCAAGGCGCTACAAGGCCCAGAGTTGCGGTATCAACATATAGAAAGGATGGCTCTCGCCATTATCAATACTGCAAGGAGACTAAGGCATTATTTCCTGGCCCACACCATTGTGGTACGCATGGACCAGTCCATAAAGCAATTACTAGGACACCCAAATATGGCCTGAAGGATGTTCAGATGGTCGTTAGAACTGTCTGAATTCGACATCCGGTACGAGAGCAGAAAGGCCCTGAAGGCTCATGTGCTAGATGACTTCGTTGAAAAAATGACTTTACCCGTACAACCTAACGAATACGCCCACAGGTGGGTCATATTTATCAACGGTGCCTCCAGCTCGGCAGGTAGCGGAGTAGGCATTATCTTAGAGAATGAAAGGGGTATCCTCATCGGAGTTTCACTTACACTATCCTTCCCAACCTCCAATAACCAAGTTGAGTACGAAGCCTTCTTGGCTGGCCTACGCCTTGCCGGCGACTTAGGAGCAGACAAAATTGTCATCTGCACCGATTCTCAGCTAGTGGCCCTCCAATTTCAGGGAGAATACCAGGTCAAGAACGATAACCTGTCAGAGTACCTGGCCTTGGTCAAAGAGAAAATGGCGAGATTCTCCTCCGTAGAAGTCAGACACATTCCATGCGAGCACAACGTCTGAGTAGATATCCTGTCAAAACTGGCTAGCACTAAGAAGAAAAGGGGAAACAAATCTGTCATCTAGAAAATACTTCCCAGACCCAGCATCGAGAGAGGGTCCCCGATACTCGACGTACATGTCATCGACGACGACCACTGCTGGATGACTCCAGTATACAACTACCTCACTAAGAACGAGCTACCATCTAATCCAAAGGAAGCCAGCATTATAAGACGCAGATCATGCTCCTACGTCCTGGTTGAAAATAAAACGTACAGACGAGGATTCTCCATACCTCTCCTCAAGTGCGTCGAGAATAAATGGTCGCCCACGTCCTATACGAAATCCACGAAGGGATCAACGCCCAACACCTAGGTGGGAGGTCCCTCGCGAGGAATGCTCTGAGAGCGGGGTACTACTGGCCAACCATGCAAAACAACGCGAAAGAACATGTGAAGAAATGCGACAAATGCCAACGACACGGAGGCATGCTCTTAGCATCGCCCAACGAGCTCAAGGCAGTGTCCTTCCTGTGGCTCTTCACCTGGTGGGGCCTGGACATCCTGGGACCCTTAGTCGTAGGGTCCAACCAGAATAAATACTTAATAGTAGGTGTGGACTACTTCACCAAGTGGATAAAGGTTGAAGCCCTAGCCAAGATAACATTCCATAACATACTTTGTTTCTACAAGAGAAACTTCCTTGCCCGTTTTGGCATTCCTCAAGCGATCGTAATAGACAACGGGACACAGTTCACAGACAGAAAATTCCTGGAATTTGTCGCCCAACTAGGCACTAAATAACACTTTACATCCGTCGAGCACCCCCAAACTAACGGGCAAGATGAAGCAGCAAGCAGAGTAATCTTACGAGGCCTCAATGGAGACTAGACGAAACAAAGAAACAATGGGTCGAGGAGCTGCACAACGTGCTCTGGGCCTACCGTACTACCCCTCATTCATCCACCAGGGAGTCCCCTTTTCTCCTAGCATATGGAACAAAGGCGGTAATCCTCATCGAAACCCGCGCGCCGACCAAAAAACAAAGCACTCTTGGAAAAAGAGACAAACGACGAAGCCATTAGGGAAGAACTCAACCTCGTCGAGGAGGTTCGGACAGGGGCAACTCTCCGTGAAGCCTCGCTCAAACAGAAAACAACGATTAGCACAACGCCAAGGTCATCAAACGAGAATTCCAAGTAGGCAGCCTTGTCCTAAGGAGGAATCACAAAGATTCTCGAGAAGGCAAGCTCGCCGCAAACTGGAAAGGACCCTACCGCGTTAGAGCGAAGACGGGGAACAAGGCCTACTGTTGCACCCTAAAATTTGCTCAACCTACTTCACTTGGTTTATGTTTCAATTGCATTAGCATTTGCATATAGAGTCATGTACATAGTCTAATCATTTGCATAGCATAGCATAGCAAGTCATCCAACAAGGGACCAAGCATTATTCTTATCTCTATGAGCCTATCAAGAGGTTATCATTCAAATTCAAGCATATCCAATTCATCACAAAGAATTGGAAAGCTAAGAGGTCAGTGGATCAAGCAGTGCATCTATCTCCTATCTTGGGTGTATTTGAAGATTTATCAAAGAAGTTGTGAGCTGTGAATTGAGCATGGAGAGTATGTAGACATCATGGAAGACTTAGAAAGTCATTTGGAGAAGGAGGCAAGTCATTGATACGATCACAAGAGTTGCAGTTGAAGACAGTCAACTGGGGTTTCATCTGGGTCAACCCTAGGTCAATTGATTGATTGAAGGGCATCAAGGTCTATCTAAGAGGTGTGGGGTTCATCATTTGACATGTAGATAAGGATATGGTGTTGTGTCAAGAAGAAATCAAGAGAGATCAAGGAGAAGAGGAGTTTCTAAATTAGGGTTTCTGTGTAAAATCCCCTGATTTAGGTCAAACTTCCAAGCAAGATAAGTCAAAATGCAAGCTTCAAATGGATCCTTGGCCACCATGGAACTTTTAGAGGATCTCAATACCTTTAATTTGAGTTGTGGAAGACATCAAGGAGATTTATAGAACTCAAGTTATGGTCCTTGCAAGTTATAGGTCATCTGAGGTATCTGAAATTTTGTCTGTGAAAGTTACTTGTCTTCCAAGCAACTTTTATCCCTCAAGGAGATTTCAAATGAATTTCTAGTCAACATAAGAGTTGTTCCTAGTTGTCTTAGCTTTCTATAAAGGTATGGTATGCCTTCATATGATTTGTGGAACTCTACTTATGGTCTTGGCAAGCAAAGGGTATTTTGGTCATTTGAGAGTTACAGGTCATTTCAAGCCTATGCCCAAAACTCATACAAGGAAGCTTCAAATGAAAAACTTCACAACATAAAACTTGCTCCAAATGACATTTTGAGTCTATAAAAGTGGTCATTAAAAATTGGAAATGCTCAGAGCTCAAGGTTTCAAATTTGGTAAATTTAATGAATAAAAAGTAACCTAAAATTGGGATTTTTCATAATTTGGCCAAATGGGATGAAATTATAGGTCATTTTGATTGGAAAAAATGTTTTAAGAACATTGGAAAAAGTGTATTTTTGAGTTTGGTTCAAAATTTGGAAGTTATGCTTGGTTACTTACAAAAGAAGTTACATAATCAAAATCCAAAGGAAAGTGTGCATGGGAAGTTTCTACAAAGTTCTAGAGCTTTCTATTCTCATCTATATATTGCATTGAGAGGCTTCATGCATTGGTTGGTGAATCATTGTGATCAAAATACCAAGTTATACTTCATTCTTCCATTTTGCAAAACCACTTCAAACTCCATCAAATCTTCACCAATTTCCAAATTTCTTGATCTGATCCTCATCTACATCATTCATATATCCAATTTCCATCAAAGATTTGTTTGAATTGAAGAGGAATCGTGCTATCCAATTTCATCATCCAAGGAGTAAGAACATTGTGATTGCAAGATTCAAGGCATTGGAACAAGATCTATTGCATACAGAATCAAGAATTGAGTTTGTTGATCACTTCCCAAGCATTGCAAGCATTGGATCCAAGGAATTATACCTCTGTTTTCATCATCACACCAGGTTGGTAATCTCATCGAATTGGCATGTTTTAGTTAGCATGTTAGAGAATTTTAGGGTTAGAACTGTTAGGATAGGTTAGATGATGGAATTCACAAAGTTTGAGAAGGTTTCATGAAGTTTGCCATTGGTGCACCAAAGCTGTTAGGGTTTAGAACTCATAGTTTATGGCACGATAATCCTAGATGAATAGCTCAGGTTGATCAGCATAATGTGTAGATCGTGTTAGGGTAATAATTAGCAAGAATCCTCAAGTTTGATATCAGTGTAGATTGGTGAAATCAGCACTTTCTACCTATCGGGTTGGAACTTTGATGGAGTTTTAGAGGAAGATATTATTATGGTTGTGTAGAGGGGAAGAAGTAGAGAAACTTTGCTCTTTACAGAAATGATTTTCATGGAGAAATGAGGTTGCATGAGTGTGTGGAAGAGCTGGTTCATGAGCTCGTGCATGGAGCTTCCATGGCTGAAACCCTAGCACTTGGAGAAGATGCATGTAGACCGTTGGATGGAGTCTAATTTGGTTGACTGAGTAATGGATCTAATGGTCATGATTCAAAGCAGGAATTTGGAGGGAACCCTGGGTGCTAAACGCACCGTTTCATTAAACCCTCAGATTGGGCTTCACAATCCCTTGCTAATCCCACCCCCTAATTGCCAGGCCCAATGAGAATGAACTGTATTTTTTACTTCTTGCACCGTTTCAGGTTTTTTATTTTTTTGATTGTGTTTTCTGAAGCCAACTGGGCCCTGCGCACATTGCTATGCACGCCCCCACTGCCTGGCCCATTCTCTTGTTTTAACTAGAATAATTGCTTACTGCACCCCATTTCCAATTTAATTCATATTAATTGCTTCCATTTTTTTTCCTTTCTTTAAAAAATCATAAATAATTGAAAATTGCTTATTTTTAATTGGTTGTTTTTGCATTAGGTTTATAATTCTGTTAAGAAAAATAGAAAATATTAAAAATGGCATTTAATTTTGTTTTAGTATTTTTTGTGTATTTTTCTTTTAAATAGCTTTTTGAGTGGTTTAATTTGATTCATGATATTGTTGATTTTGGTTTGGTTAGATGCTTTAACATTTTGGATCCATTCTTTTTAGGTTGATTAGCTTAGAGCTTTAGCTTGTACATAAAATTTAATTCATAATTTTAGATTAAAATTTTAGATGATTTGTTTAGGTGTGATTAGAAGAACCAAAACTAGGGTTTAGGAGATAACATAGGTGTGAGAAATCATTTCTTGTAGGAGTTGTAGTTTGAATTTTGGGGTATGGGACTATAGGGGTATTATGGGTAGATAATAGATCCCTTAGAAATTACTAGGCTTCCCCTATTCAACTATTACTATCAGTATACTGCTTGTGCTTGCTTGACTGTGTGGTGTGCCCTCTCTAGGGTTATTTTCTGACTCTGTGGGGTATTGGGCTTGTTTGAGACTTGGGGTTTGAGCTGAAGACTGTGCTGATGAAGCCCATTGAAGATTAAAGAATGAAGACCAACCTCTGGAGTTGATGAAGAGCATCTTGCTGGCAGCTGTTGAAGGCTATAGGATCTAGGAGTTAGGCAGAGCTCTAGAGTAGCAAACTTGGTTCATAAACATGGAAGGTCTTGTTTACCTCCATCCTTCTCTATGATGCCGAGTCTCTCTAAGACACTCACCCCCTTCCTTTGGAAGGCTTGGTGATAGTGTCTAAGAGATAGAACTCTTGAGAGAAATATTCTATGTGTTGTTAGCAGTCTGTTTGCCACCTTTGGTGGTCAACTAATTGCTTAACACCCCAGTTCATTCTTGTGATTGATTCCTTAGCTTAGGAGATTGAGACTTGAAGAAAAGCCATTGGAGATGAAGACAAAGACCTTGCTTGAAGGCTGTGAAGATGAAAACTGAGGCTTGCTTGAAGCTTGCAGCTGTTTGGAGAGGACTTAAAGACAGATGCTAATGAAAGCTGCTTTGCTGTTTAGTTTTTGCTGTTTAATTCTTGATGTATTGATTGGTTTTCCCTGACTGTATTGTTTGTTGTTTAACCTGTTAGGTTGAAAGTGAATTCTGTTCACTTTTGCCTGTTGTTTTCTAGGTTCGAGGTTGAGTGGGACTCCCTTGCCTCGCTTGTATTGCTGCATTCATGCATTTTACTGCTTTATTGTATATATGCTATTGTTTCTGTTTCCGTCTATTCCCTTAGGATCTCTGTTTCTCTCTGTGCAAGAGAGGAGCATTATAGACATTAGGTCTTAACCTATGCATGATAACACTAGGTTAGTTTGATTCCCTTTTCCACCGTAGGTTAGAGTTCTGTCTCTTCTTTCTCAAAACAAACAGAAAAACACAATAAGATTTCAAACACAATAAAAGACACTTCTTCCGTAAAAGAATGTGAACTCATCAAAACGTCATTTTTGTCCGCTTGGACCAGTAATCAGAAAAAACCCTTTTTCAGAAGGACTAAAAACAATCAAGACAGACTTGTGTCGTACGTGGCCCAAACTACGTTTGCTCTGATCTTTCATGCTGTATGAAAGTACGTAGGCATAGGATGCGATATCCTAGCGAGCAACCTTCCCCTCCTTTCCCGTAGGTAGGCGAACTACGTTGACTCTGATTTCTCGTTTCAGACGGGAATACGTAGGCATAAAGTGCGACACTTTGCCGAGTCATTTTCTTTTCTTTTAACCCCTGACCTGTAGAATAGATAGAATAACAATCCATACCCAAAAACAAGCGTGGATCCCGTCGAGTACGACGGACGTGAGGGGTGCTAATACCTTCCCCTTGCGTAACCGACTCCCGAATCCAGGATTTGGTTGCAATGACCATTCCTTTCCCGTTTTGCGGTAGGTTTACTCTGAGCGTTTCCTTTCCCTCCTGTGGGATAAATAATGCACGGTGGCGACTCTTCTGTCAGCCGGCGCCGATTTTTGCAGTAGCGACAGCTGGCGACTCTGCTGGGGACTTGCGATAGTTCCCTATTCGAGTCTCGCCTTAGGTTTTTTCCTGGCTGTTTGGGGCAATCCCCAACAGCTGGCGACTCTGCTGGGGACCCAACGTCCCCTGGCTGCTAAGGACTGCGATAGTTCCTTATGCATTTGGGATCCAACGTCCCTTAAGAGAGTCAATCCTAGCGCTTGTTTTCCCGTCGAGGATTTTGTATGGATTTATAGTTCTGTCATTTATTTTCAGCATTATATTATTGTTATTACTGCTGTATTGGGGTGTGACGGGTGATTCTATGATTGAGAGATAAGCCGGACCTGGGCTTGAGTGCACTTAGAATTAGAGTAGAAATTAGTGGGCGCGTGCCGGCTTTGCTTGCATTAGTGTCCCACGAAATCTACACTCGGACGAGGTTCTTCTGGTTGACTTCTTTTTCTACCCTTTGGGTCGAAGGGGTTGTTGGTTAGCTGAATTGTCGACTCCGGGAACCGATCATTTGGAAGTTGGCTAAGTGAGGCCTCTTCAGGAATTGATGATGCCACTCCTTCTAGGAATTGTATCATCAACCCTAAAAGTCTGTGACGCCGACGACCGCATAGGATGCCATACCATTGTCAGTTACTAGGACACCTACCTGTGAGAGGGTTTGGGGTTATGCAGGTAACTAGACCTTCAGATACCGGTTATTTCTTGATCTGAGATCCTGGGTATTTATGGACAGTTATGAGGTCTGTCAGAGACCAGTCGGAGTTATGATATGGGGTCTGTCAGAGACCAGTCGGAGTTATGTTATGAGGGTCTATCAGAGACCAGTGTTGGAGCTTTGTGTAGGGTCTATCTGAGACCAGGGTTGGAGGAATTCTGGAAGGTCTATCCGAGACTTGTTGATATGGTTCAGGCTTCTCAGCTATGGCATTTGGTCCCTATTGCATGTTACTTGCATTACATTGCTTGCATACCCATTATCATTGCATCCCATTAACGTGTGTCTGTGCTGCAGGTGCATTTGCATATTCCCTGGTTCTAGTGCCCGGACTTCTGCTTATTGATCATGGCTGGTTTGAGGAAGACAGTTGCGTACAAGTTGCCTACACCTGACATTACTCCCTTACTTGGTCTGATGTCCCTTGCTGATGAGGAGGTTAGGAGAAGTTTCAGGATGAATCATGGAAGATTATTGAGACTAGTCTGCAAGCCAACTGCTGTTGAGATGAATGGGTTGTACACCTTGATGCAATTCTATGACCCGGCATTGAGATGTTTCACGTTTGCTGACTTTATTTTGGGACCTACCATTGAAGAGTATGTGGAGTTTACCGAGCTACCAGTATAGAATAGGGTTCCCTTTATTCACTCTGCTGCTGAGCCCAAGCTGGAGGACTTAGCTAAGGCCTTGCACATGAACGCTGCTGAACTATTAGTGACTTCTTGGCTTGGGGTTCCAGGTTTCTCCCTCGATTTTCTGGTTGGCAAAGCTCAAGAGTATGCCAAGAACGGGTGCTGGATAGTCTTTAATGCTATCTTGGCTTTATGCATTTACGGAATAGTGCTGTTTCCCAACTTACCCAATTTTGTGGACTTGGACGCTTTCCATCTGTTTGCTGCTGGCAACCCGGTGCCCACTTTGATTGGAGATCTCTATCATTCATTGCACTACAAGAATGAAAATAGAAGAGGAAAGATTGTTTACTGTTGCGCGCCGCTGTTGAACATGTGGTTTAAGAGCCATCTTCCCATGAAGGGACCTTTTGTGGATAGTGCAACTACAGCTGACTGGCCAGAGCGCCTGATGAGGCTATCTTCTGAAGACATTGAGTGGTTTGACCGAGACTTGCTGGGGTCTGAGCTTATTTTCAGTTGTTCTGGGTATCCTAATGTTCCTTTGATAGGAAGAAAAGGGTGTATCAATTACAACCCGTCTCTGTTCGTTCGCCAGTTCGGATACGCGTTGAAGAACCCACCTCAGGAGGAAGAAGTACAGGAATCTCTGTACTTCACCGGTGATTTGAATGGAGAGTTACTAGCCAAGCTTCAGCAGGCCTGGATGCGTATCAACAAAAAAGGGAAGCCACTGTTGGGGAAGAACGATTGTCAGGCTTATGCACCCTATAAAGTTTGGATCCAAGAGAGAGCAAGACAGTTGCTGATGCCATTTCCAGCTGCACCAGTCCCTGTTCATATTCCCGTGGAAGAACCAACTACGGTTACTAGGGAGGCCTACGAGCAAGTTGTGAAAGAAAAAGAAGCCTTGATGAAGATCAATGAGGGGTTAGAAAAGGAACTGGCTCAGATGCGTAGTGAGAAGAACAAGGTTGTGCATGCTTTCCAACAACAGATCGAATTAGTAAACAGGCTAGGTGCTGAGTTGACTGAAGAGAGGAAGAAGCGTGAACGTCTGGGGCAAGAGTTCAGAAGCTCCCATGACATGTTGGAGTCCAAAAAGAAAGCACTTGACGCTGCACACCGAGAAATCTCTTCTTGTAATAAGACTTGGAATGCTACGCTAACCAACAATAAAAAGAGGGAAGATAAATTGAAGCAGCAAATTTCCGAACTCGAAGAGCAGTTGAAGGCTAGCACTAAGCAGTATGAAGAGGAGGTGATGACCAGATATAGTCTCCAGAATACATTAAACAAGGCCATCAAAGGTAGGGACGAAGCTGTGTCTCAGAAGCGGAAGCTAGAGGATCGCTTCGGAGAAGGGGCACGGGAGGAAACAGCTGGTGACGTGCAACGTGTTCTCAAGAGAAGAAACCAACTTGTCGAGGGTCTTCTTACCCGACCAAGCCATCCAGAGACCAAGAAGTTGCTAGAAGAGTACCAAGCTTATGAGCGTACTTGACCATTTCATATATTAACGTGTATGCTTTATTTGCATAGCGCTGACCATCACCAGGATTGTTGGTTGAGGTCATGCCTTCTTGTTGTACGCATTGATATTGTATTCTTGGCTTAATGGATTTCTCTGCAATATATGAGGTGTTTTCTATGATTCAGCTCCGATCTTCGTATTGCTGTCACTGGCACCGCACTGGCACATTCGCACTAGAATCGGGGAATGACATTCCCTAATGCACAGACACATATTGCATTGCATTCACATTCATATTGCATTACAGGTAATTATTAAACTGTATCTCCTCTCCTGCATCTTCCAGGTCCTCCAAGATTAGCGACCGAAGAATTCCCTGACATTCAACCAGAAACAGCAGTAAGGAAGTCATGGGTCAGGATCAGATTGAGATGCAAGAGGTGCGCAACACCATGATGCAGTTCATACAGGCAATGGAAGCCATGGCCAAGAGTCAGGAACAGTTGCAGAATATGGTGCAGCCTCTGATTGCACGGGCTAATGATAGTGCTGCCGATTTTGCTCAGCAAGGAAATCAAGGCTTTCTCCCAGGCCTCAGACGCCAACTTGTGGGGATAGACATCGAGCAGGTTCAAGCGGAATTAATTGATGTTCGAGGCCAGCTGGGGCAGTTCACGAAAGATATGCAAGTGTTGCACTCGAATCAAGAGACGCTAGAAGAAGAGAACTGCCGATTGAAGGCACAGGTAGGATTGATGGCTGAAATATTAAGGAACGTACTCAGAAGAGAAGGAGGGCAAATTTCTGAAGACACGGCTGGCTTATTTGCTCCTCAGGGGTCTGAAGAACCATTACCCACGCATGATAGGCTTAAGAGACCCTCTCCACGGTTCGAAGCTCAGGATTCTCCTCGTCAGCAGTCGCAATTGATTTTTCAGGATAACTCAAGGAGGTGTGGTAAGAGAATGAGGTTTTCTAACAGAGTATTTGATGAAATCCCAGTGGATTATGATCAGCTGGTGCAACTCTTGTTCCAACTTCAACTGGCTGAGCCCCGCATTTCGGTTCCATTGACAGGGCAGCCGCCACCAGACTATGACCTGAACGCCCATTGTGCCTTCCACTCCGGCGCACCGGGGCATAACATTGCAACCTGCAAAGCTTTTAAGCATAAGATTCAAGATTTACTGGATGAGAAAATAATTGAGTTTGTACCGGGGGGTATAAAAGTTTCAGGGACTGATATTCCCATCTCTCCGCCAGAGGTTGCAGACGAATCGAGGTATATCCCAGAGCCACTGGAAGCTAAGTCCCCATGTCCACAACAGTTGCCGATGCCAGGGTTGAACTTAAGGATGATAACGCGTGAGCCTAAGGAATCGTCCGAGCAATGCCAGCAGCATACGAGATGCCAGTATCCGACTCAGCAAAGAATTCGGGGAAAGAAACCAAGGAGGGTGTTTGAAAAGCCTCCCTCGACGTATGCAGATTTGTTACAGACACTACTGGGTTTGAACTTGGTGGAGAAGAGAACTCTGGCGCCAATAACAGGCACTCCTCCGTATGGTTATAATGCAAGCAGGCGTTGTGAATTCCACTCCGGGGCTCCCGGACATGATATTGAGGGTTGCCACGCGTTCAAGCATAACATCCAAGATTTAATCGACAACAGGGTTATTAACTTCTCTGATAGGGTCTCCAAGGTGGTGCAAAGCAATAGACAAGCGAAAGCCGGGGTGATGAAAAAGTTTCCCAGGTTTGATCGGGCTGTTGAAAGAAGATCGAGACAGCAGTAGACTACCCCTGATAATAGTTTCTGAGGATGGTTGACTCGCCAATAAGTCAAAGTGCAGGAAGTCTGGTTCTGAGACACCGACATTTTTCATGTTATCTTGTTCATATCTTCGCATTTGTAGTTTCTTTTCTGTTTAATTGCAAATTTCGCTTCTAAAACTTGTTGTTTTTTCAATTGATATTGATAAACAAAATGAATATGCATATTTTGAATTAATCCAGTCGTGTTCACTCTTTGCTTTCTTAATGCTTAATGCTTGTTTTAGCAGGAATCCGGGGAGGATGACGAAAACAGATGACGAATAATATTCCGATTGTATGCTTTTGGATAAAAAACTTGTTGATGAGATACATGCATTATTTCAATCCATAAACGCCGGAGATATAAGGAAGATAATCCCTTGATAACCCTTTTTTTGAGCCCAGTAGTAGGAGTTTCTTTTTTGAAAATGAAAAACCCTAAATCTTAACCCGGGGCAGGGTAGGTGTCAGTTAGTTTGACCAAGCGTTCGAATCGTGAAAGGAGTGTCCGTACAAGGATCAATCACACCTCTGGAGGTCGTGCCTAAAAAACCACAAGGGTTAAATGGAAAGAGTGAAACAGTCGCATTATTCCACAAAAAGTCAGACAAACCAGTGTCACACGATTCGTTAAAAAAAAACGAAAAATGAAAAGAATCAAAAGCCCGCTAAGTCAAAAATTGAAAACAAATGACTTAGGCAAAAATAGGGGCATCCCGCTGGACTGGAAAATCAAAAGAATCTCAAAAGATACTCAGTCCAGGAAAAAGTTAGGGAATGAAAAAACGAAAGACGGAAAGGATTGTCAAAGAAAAGAAAAAAAAATCCTCGAAAAGGACGAAGTCGTGTGACTCTGGGCACCCAAAGACGAAAAGCAAATGACTGTCACTCAAAAAAAGTGTGGTATCCTGAACCATCACTCCTATCATTCCACCTCTAATAGGTGAATGCTGAAGTCAGACTGGCTGAACATAGGATTGGAGAACATTATGGAGAAGGGGTGGGTTAAAATAAACTTTGAGCCTGTGTCTTTCCTTGTTAACCGTGAACCTTACCACGTTACAACCCGAAAAAGTCCTAATTGAAATAGGTTTTGGTCAAGAGCATACGTCGGTAATGATAGCATCGAAACTGACTCCTAAAAGGGTTCCTCTTACCAGCTTTCATATTGACATTTTGATAATTGATTCATTACATGTCGCAAAATTTTTTTTTCCAGTGAACAGACTTGGATTTTGAAACTGTCATATGCATCGCGTTTAATATATCTTTTATGCACAACAACCTGTGTTACTTGCGAGTAAACGCATGCCGACAAGAGAGACCCCTACAGTGGAAGGTCTGATCGAGATAAAATGCAGAATGCCCAAAGGTTTCATGAACTGGGGCAAGCTATATCGATTAATTCCGGTAGGGTCAGTCATCCTAGAATCAGTAAATCTGGGGCAATCAGGTCAAGATTTGGCAAATCTCTCATAGCTATGGGCATTGCTCCACGAATCAGTCAATCAGGGGCAAAGCCATTACCAGACCAAGATAGGTCACCCTAAGAGCACGAAAGCTATTTTTGGGTCGAAATTGTAGCAGCGGTTCATGTCTGGCCGTCAGGATACCAAGACTGTAGGGTCTATTTCAAAATTGTTGCAGATTCAGGGGCAAGCTATTTCAAGATAGAGTCCTGACTAGGATTTCCTTTCGAGAAGAAGTATGCAAGAACACAGACTGGGGCATGTTAGTATCCCCGAAGCAGAATTCTGAGAAGGTAGACGATCAAAAGATTGCAGTATGGACCAGGAGTTCATAACGAAAGATTCGATCCCCGCGCAGGTCGCGCTTCCTAGATAACATTGTTCCTCACTGAAGAAGGATCGAATTCCCCAGCTAGTCGCAGCTTATCCAAAGGACATTCTCCAGCAAAGTCACTCATCCTCAGCAGAGTTGACGATTCCTAGATCGAAGGCTGTATTCAGACGGTGTGGTGTCCCCCAGAAGGATTCCCCTATCTCAAGCAGAGTGGTTTAGCCTTAGAAGATCAACATTTCCGACTCGTGAGCTGTATTCAGACAGTTTACCCTTCCCAGTAGGGTCATTTACTCTCCCCCAGCGGAGTCAGTCGATTTTCCCCAAGAGAATCATTTCGTCCCCAGCGGAGTTCTCTTTCCAGCAAGTGTTGTCTGACCCCCCAGTGGAACTCGAAGATCAAAACTCTCCCCGACAAAGTTGGTTGTATGTCCTGACATCTGTTTTGTCAGAATACCGTGGGATATCTGTTCACGCCCCAGCAGAAGCCCAATCATACTGGGCACATCTGCTATTACCCAGCCGAGTTATATTCCCCAGCAGGGTGTTACTTCAACGAGGTGTTTGGTTAAGTTCCCAATTTCCCAGCAAAGTTGATTTCACTTTTCCAGCATTTATTTTGCTGGAATAATTCTGTAGCACTTGGTTATCCCCAGCGGAGTTGGTATTATCTTCAGCATTTATTTTGCTGAAGCAGTTTCTGTATCCCAGCAATTCGAGTCTGCATTTGCATCGGCATATAGTGTCATACTTGCATCCACCAAATAAAAACGCGTAGCATTTCCATGTCGAGGGGAGCATCGCGTCATTGTCAAACATATGCATTTTGAGACATGAACCGGGTTGGCTAACCGTTTGTTTCAGGTGGAGAGAGCTCTTAACAAAAATGTCAGTTTGGCATTAGTCCCCACAGAGTTATCATGATAAATTTCTCTTTGTCCACGAGCAGAGTTATTGGTGTAAATGTCTCTTGTTTGCCCCACCAGGGTTGCTTGTTGAAGTGTCTCTAGTCCGATCAACGGATTACTTTCTTCAAAATTGTTGTTACGTCAGCATCAAAAGGTCTCATGAATCAGAATTTCAGAGGCTGCCTCCGGTTATCAGAACAGGCGTCCGGTAGTTTGGTTTCCAAATATCCCCAGTAGAGTCCGCCTCAAAGTCGCTGTCACATCAGTGCTAAGAAGTTTGTGGGTTGGAATCAATGGAGAAATGGGTCCTGACGTGGACAATTTATTGACGGGATTTCTTCGTGCTAGAGAAATGGGTGTCCTGACGCGGACAAATTTATTTCCCCGGGTTGATAAGAGGTGCTAGTCCTGACGTGGACAGGTTCGATTACTCAGAATTGATGGAATGTGAAGTCCTGACGTGGACAAATTGATTTCCCCGGGTTGATGAGGTGTGCTAGTCCTAACGTGGACAGATTCGATTTCTCCGTATTTGATTGAATGTGAGGTCCTGACGTGGACAAAATTGGTTATTCTTCGTGTTGGTGTCCTGACGTGGACCATTTATCCCATCATATATCTTTCTTCGTAATGGTGAAATGTGCGTCCTGACGTGGACAAGTTTATAGTTCTTCGTGATGACAAGATACGCGAGTCCTGACGTGGACAAATTTATCTTTCTTCGTGTTAGTGGAGTGTGGGTCCTGACGTGGACAAGTTTTATTTCCCCAGCGGGTCGAGGATGCCTGAGTCCTGACGCGGACAAGTTTTATTTCTTCAGCAGACGAGATGGGAGTCCTTACATGGACAAATCAAGACGAGATGGGAGTCCTAACGTGGACAAATCAAGAAGATGGTTTCCTTACGTGGAAAGATGGTGATTCCTTACGTGGAAAGATGGTTTCCTTACGTGGAAAGATGGTTTCCTTACGTGGAAAGAAGTGATTCCTTACGTGGAAAGAAGTTATTCCTTACGTGGAAAGATATGATTCCTTACGTGGACGAAGAGATGATTCCTTACGTGGAAAGATGTATTCCTTACGTGGAAAGATGATTCCTTACGTGGAAAGAAGTCTTAGTTCCTTACATGGAAAGAAGTTTATTCCTTACGTGGAAAGAAGTTTTAGTTTATTCCTTACGTGGAAAGAAGATGTATTCCTTACGTGGAAAGGTGGGTCCTAACGTGGACAATGTATTCCGGACGTGGACGAAGGGATGCATTCCTTACGTGGAAAGATGGTTTCCTTACGTGGAAAGAGGTGATTCCTTACGTGGAAAGATGGTTTCCTTACGTGGAAAGAGGTGTATTCCTTACGTGGAAAGAAGTGATTCCTTACGTGGAAAGATGAGATTCCTTACGTGGAAAGATGAGATTCCTTACGTGGAAAGATGATTCCTTACGTGGAAAGACGGATTCCTTACGTGGAAAGAAGATGTATTCCTTACGTGGAAAGAGATTATTCCTGACGTGGAAGAGTTTAGTCTTGACGTGGACAGATCCAGACGAAGTGTTATTCCTAACGTGGACAAGAGTTTATTCCTAACGTGGAAGAGTTTATTCCTAACGTGGACGATTTATTCCTGACGTGGACAGTGTATCCCTATATTGATAGAATTCCCTCGTGCTGATGAAGTGCAGACGAGTCACCCCCAGCGAAGTCGCCGAGATTTTTTCGTGTTGACGGCAGGTGGAGTCCTAACGTGGACAAGTTTTAGTTGAGGTTTCTTCGTATTGACGAAGCAGGCGTCCTAACGTGGACAAAGTTCTACCTGCAACGACAGAATCTCCTTCAGGCTGATGAAAATAATCCCCAGCACGGTCGATAATGGATCAGTTTGTTACCGTAATAACCAGATTCAGTTGATGGATGTCGTTCCCCAAGCAGTGGTGCAGTTTATTTCTGCGGTTGGCAAATTTCCGGGTTCTTAGTATTCAACCGTCTCGTACCTCGAATGTTTGAAGGCCGTTCGCTCTTCACCCAATCGGGTCCAAGTCGCTTGAATAGGGGCAGCTGTTGCACCCTAAAATTTGCTCAACCTACTTCACTTGGTTTATGTTTCAATTGCATTAGCATTTGCATATAGAGTCATGTACATAGTCTAATCATTTGCATAGCATAGCATAGCAAGTCATCCAACAAGGGACCAAGCACTATTCTTATCTCTATGAGCCTATCAAGAGGTTATCATTCAAATTCAAGCATATCTAAGTCATCAGAAAGAATTGGAAAGCTAAGAGGTCAGTGGATCAAGCAGTGCATCTATCTCCTATCTTGGGTGTATTTGAAGATTTATCAAAGAAGTTGTGAGCTGTGAATTGAGCATGGAGAGTATGTAGACATCATGGAAGACTTAGAAAGTCATTTGGAGAAGGAGGCAAGTCATTGATACGATCACAAGAGTTGCAGTTGAAGACAGTCAACTGGGGTTTCATCTGGGTCAACCCTGGGTCAACCCTAGGTCAATTGATTGATTGAAGGGCATCAAGGTCTATCTAAGAGGTGTGGGGTTCATCATTTGACATGTAGATAAGGATATGGTGTTGTGTCAAGAAGAAATCAAGAGAGATCAAGGAGAAGAGGAGTTTCTAAATTTGGGTTTCTGTGTAAAATCCCCTGATTTAGGTCAAACTTCCAAGCAAGATAAGTCAAAATGCAAGCTTCAAATGGATCCTTGGCCAGCATGGAACTTGTAGAGGATCTCAAGACCTTTAATTTGAGTGGTGGAAGACATCAAGTAGATTTATAGAACTCAAGTTATGGTCCTTGCAAGTTACAGGTCATCTGAGGTATCTGAAATTTTGTCTGTGAAAGTTACTTGTCTTCCAAGCAACTTTTACCCCTCAAGGAGATTTCAAATGAATTTATGGTCAACATAAGAGTTGTTCCTAATTGTCTTAGATTTCTAGAAAGGTATGGTATGCCTTCATATGATTTGTGTAACTCTACTTATGGTCTTGGCAAGCAAAGGGTATTTTGGTCATTTGAGAATTACAGGTCATTTCAAGCCTATGCCCAAAACTCATACAAGGAAGCTTCAAATGAAAAACTTCACAACATCAAACTTTCTCCAAATAACATTTTGAGTCTAGAAAAGTGGTCATTAAAGTTTGGAAATGCTCATAGCTCAAGGTTTCAAATTTGGTAAATTTAATGAATAAAAAGTGACCTAAAATTGGGATTTTTCATAATTTGGCCAAATGGGATGAAATTATAGGTTATTTTGATTGGAAAAAATGTTTTAAGAACATTGGCAAAAGTGGATTTTTGATTTTGGTTCAAAATTTGGAAGTTATGCTTGGTTACTTACAAAAGAAGTTACATAATCAAAATCCAAAGGAAAGTGTGCATGGGAAGTTTCTACAAAGTTCTAGAGCTTTCTATTCTCATCTATATATTGCATTGAGAGGCTTCATGCATTGGTTGGTGAATCATTGTGATCAAAATACCAAGTTATACTTCATTCTTCCATTTTGCAAAACCACTTCAAACTCCATCAAATCTTCACCAATTTCCAAATTTCTTGATCTGATCCTCATCTACATCATTCATATATCCAATTTCCATCAAAAATTTGTTTGAATTGAAGAGGAATCGTGCTATCCAATTTCATCATCCAAGGAGTAAGAACATTGTGATTGCAAGATTCAAGGCATTGGAACAAGATCTATTGCATACAGAATCAAGAATTGAGTTTGTTGATCACTTCCCAAGCATTGCAAGCATTGGATCCAAGGAATTATACCTCTGTTTTCATCATCACACCAGGTTGGTAATCTCATCGAATTGGCATGTTTTAGTTAGCATGTTAGAGAATTTTAGGGTTAGAACTGTTAGGATAGGTTAGATGATGGAATTCACAAAGTTTGAGAAGGTTTCATGAAGTTTGCCATTGGTGCACCAAAGCTGTTAGGGTTTAGAACTCATAGTTTATGGCACGATAATCCTAGATGAATAGCTCAGGTTGATCAGCATAATGTGTAGATCGTGTTAGGGTAATAATTAGCAAGAATCCTCAAGTTTGATATCAGTGTAGATTGGTGAAATCAGCACTTTCTACCTATCGGGTTGGAACTTTGATGGAGTTTTAGAGGAAGATATTATTATGGTTGTGTAGAGGGGAAGAAGTAGAGAAACTTTGCTCTTTACAGAAATGATTTTCATGGAGAAATGAGGTTGCATGAGTGTGTGGAAGAGCTGGTTCATGAGCTCGTGCATGGAGCTTCCATGGCTGAAACCCTAGCACTTGGAGAAGATGCATGTAGACCGTTGGATGGAGTCTAATTTGGTTGACTGAGTAATGGATCTAATGGTCACGATTCAAAGCAGGAATTTGGAGGGAACCCTGGGTGCTAAACGCACCGTTTCATTAAACCCTCAGATTGGGCTTCACAATCCCTTGCTAATCCAATCCCACCCCCTAATTGCCAGGCCCAATGAGAATGAACTGTATTTTTTACTTCTTGCACCGTTTCAGGTTTTTTATTTTTTTGATTGTGTTTTCTGAAGCCAACTGGGCCCTGCGCACATTGCTATGCACGCCCCCACTGCCTGGCCCATTCTCTTGTTTTAACTAGAATAATTGCTTACTGCACCCCATTTCCAATTTAATTCATATTAATTGCTTCCATTTTTTTTCCTTTCTTTAAAAAATCATAAATAATTGAAAATTGCTTATTTTTAATTGGTTGTTTTTGCATTAGGTTTATAATTCTGTTAAGAAAAATAGAAAATATTAAAAATGGCATTTAATTTTGTTTTAGTATTTTTTGTGTATTTTTCTTTTAAATAGCTTTTTGAGTGGTTTAATTTGATTCATGATATTGTTGATTTTGGTTTGGTTAGATGCTTTAACATTTTGGATCCATTCTTTTTAGGTTGATTAGCTTAGAGATTTAGCTTGTACATAAAATTTAATTCATAATTTTAGATTAAAATTTTAGATGATTTGTTTAGGTGTGATTAGAAGAACCAAAACTAGGGTTTAGGAGATAACATAGGTGTGAGAAATCATTTCTTGTAGGAGTTGTAGTTTGAATTTTGGGGTATGGGACTATAGGGGTATTATGGGTAGATAATAGATCCCTTAGAAATTACTAGGCTTCCCCTATTCAACTATTACTATCAGTATACTGCTTGTGCTTGCTTGACTGTGTGGTGTGCCCTCTCTAGGGTTATTTTCTGACTGTGTGGGGTATTGGGCTTGTTTGGGACTTGGGGTTTGAGCTGAAGACTGTGCTGATGAAGCCCATTGAAGATTAAAGAATGAAGACCAACCTCTGGAGTTGATGAAGAGCATCTTGCTGGCAGCTGTTGAAGGCTATAGGATCTAGGAGTTAGGCAGAGCTCTAGAGTAGCAAACTTGGTTCATAAACATGGAAGGTCTTGTTTACCTCCATCCTTCTCTATGATGCCGAGTCTCTCTAAGACACTCACCCCCTTCCTTTGGAAGGCTTGGTGATAGTGTCTAAGAGATAGAACTCTTGAGAGAAATATTCTATGTGTTGTTAGCAGTCTGTTTGCCACCTTTGGTGGTCAACTAATTGCTTAACACCCCAGTTCATTCTTGTGATTGATTCCTCAGCTTAGGAGATTGAGACTTGAAGAAAAGTCATTGGAGATGAAGACAAAGACCTTGCTTGAAGGTTGTGAAGATGAAAACTGAGGCTTGCTTGAAGCTTGCAGCTGTTTGGAGAGGACTTAAAGACAGATGCTAATGAAAGCTGCTTTGCTGTTTAGTTTTTGCTGTTTAATTCTTGATGTATTGATTGGTTTTCCCCGACTGTATTGTTTGTTGTTTAACATGTTAGGTTGAAAGTGAATTCTATTCACTTTTGCCTGTTGTTTTCTAGGTTCGCGGTTGAGTGGGACTCCCTTGCCTCGCTTGTATTGCTGCATTCATGCATTTTACTGCTTTATTGTATATATGCTATTGTTTCTGTTTTCGTCTATTCCCTTAGGATCTCTGTTTCTCTCTGTGCAAGAGAGGAGCATGATAGACATTAGGTCTTAACCCATGCATGATAACACTAGGTTAGTTTGATTCCCTTTTCCACCGTAGGTTAGAGTTCTGTCTCTTCTTTCTCAAAACAAACAGAAAAACACAATAAGATTTCAAACACAATAAAAGACACTTCTTCCGTAAAAGAATGTGAACTCATCAAAACGTCATTTTTGTTCGCTTGGACCAGTAATCAGAAAAAACCCTTTTTCAGAAGGACTAAAAACAATCAAGACAGACTTGTGTCGTACGTGGCCCGAACTACGTTTGCTCTGATCTTTCATGCTGTATGAAAGTACGTAGGCATAGGATGCGATATCCTAGCGAGCAACCTTCCCCTCCTTTCCCGTAGGTAGGCGAACTACGTTGACTCTGATTTCTCGTTTCAGACGGGAATACGTAGGCATAAAGTGCGACACTTTTCCGAATCATTTTCTTTTCTTTTAACCCCTGACCTGTAGAATAGATAGAATAACAATCCATACCAAAAAACAAGTGTGGATCCCGTCGAGTACGACGGACGTGAGGGGTGCTAATACTTTCCCCTTGCGTAACCGACTCCCGAATCCAGGATTTGGCTGCGATGACCATTCCTTTCCCGTTTTGCGGTAGGTTTACTCTGAGCGTTTCCTTTCCCTCCTGTGGGATAAATAACGCACGGTGGCGACTCTTCTGTCAGCCGGCGCCGATTTTCGCAGTAGCGACACCTACTACCTAGAGTACCTAACCGGGGAAGAATTAGCTCGACCTTTTGTCATACCCTAAATTTGTCCTACCTCTTTTCAAATATTTTTGCATTTTTCGATCCTATTTTTAATTTTGCATTGTCTGCTTGATTTCATGTCATTTAGACACGTACTCGTCCACAATTGGGCATTTTTTAAATCTCTGTTATTTCGTCCAATGAGAGCGTGACACGTGGCCTAAGGCTGTTTTTGTAAATATCATTTCCATTTTTAATTTCTCTATTTTTTCTTTGCAAAATATTTTTATTTTGTTAATGAAAAATAGAATTGAAATTAGGAATTCCTTTTTTTTTATAGACTTTAAATTAGGATTTTAAATTTTAGAAATTAGATTAATTGTATTAGTTTAGAATTATTTAGTTAACATAGATTTTTATTTATTTAAAAATTGCATAGAACTTTTATTGTTTTTTTTAGCATTTAGAACTAAGTAGAATTTTTATAGGATTTTATTTAGAATTTTTATTAAAAATAGATTTGTTTTTAATTAGGATAAAATTAGATTAATTGTTATATTAATTGCTAGAATTATGTTTAGATTAATTGTTAGAATTAGGTTTAGATTAATTATTGATTAATTTTATTTAAATTACTTTATTAATAGTTATTTTAGTTAGAACTAGAATTAGTATTATTAGTAGTTTAGGCTAGTTTAATTAGAATTAATCAGTATTATTATTAGAGTTAGTTAATTATTTATTTATTAGTTAATTATTAGAATATCATTTAGTTGTTATTTTGTACAGCTTCTATTTTTAGAATCATTGTTTTAATTAATCATCAGCTTTATTAAGCCAATTTAATCAGGATCAGTGCAGGGCCACGTGTCGGATTGTGGTATATAATGTCACTGTGGATTACCATCTTCCTTCAACAGGCACAGAAACCTAAGCGTAGCCCATCATCCTCCCTCTCACCTTCATCATATCCAAATTCAGAAACCCATAACCAACCTCTAACCATAATCCTTCAACCCTTCATTTTCGAACAAACACACACTATTTCCTCGAATCCTCCGTCAAACCATAACAGAACTACCAACAAATCTTTAAACTCCCAACTCTTCAAACCATCTTCTTCCAAACTCACCAAACCCCACCAACAGAACTTTGTCTTCAAACCAGACCCATCACTGTTAAAATGAACCACCACTAAAACTTAACTTCATCTTCATCGCAAACCGCGACGACGCCATCTTCCGCACCGAAACACTCATCCTTCCACCATTTTCATCAACCTTCATAAATCAACCAGAACCCATCGAAACTCCTCAACAAAGCCACGCGAAACCCATTTCACATTTTCCTCTTCCAAAACCCAACTGCAACTCTACCCCTCCAAACGAACCTTAACCCTAATCTTCAAACCCATTTCAGAAAACCCCTTTCCATCAAGCTTCAAACCTATTTCCGACACCACCTCTCCATCACCATCTTCGCCCTTCACTCTTCAAACCCTTTCTAACCAACACAAGACAGAAACAGAAGTTCGATTTCAGAAACCAGATTGAAGGAGCTTGAAGTTGTTCGACGATTTTCTGATTTTTCTCGCGATGGTCTTGATGGAAATTGTTGACTTAAGTTCTCTTTGTTGAGCAGAATTTGTTTTAACTGTTGATTTTGTTTTCAGTATTGGGTTTTGTTTCTTTTAAAAATAAATAAGGTTATATTCATTCTGGACTTGATGTGTGGAGAAGGAGATGGGCTTATCCCAAGCCCATGATATCTCTCTTATTTATATCACCCACTGTGTTTTTATCAGCACCCCTTCTACTTCATAAACTCATTTGTTTTAATTTAAACCCTTCTTTTTCTTTTATCTAAATTTTTTTTAATTATTAAAAAACTGTAATATATTTTAGGTTAATAGATTTTTTTATATATTAGTTTTTTTTTACATTTCTTTTATAGTTTTTGTTATATATTATTTCTTTTAGAACCTTTTATGCTTTTTCTTTTAGAAGTTAGATTTTATATTCTCATTTTATCATTGAGCATTTTATTTCACTTTTGATCTCTTTTTGGTTGATGACGAAACTTCTATTGTTTTTCTGTCAAATTATTGATGAGAAACGATAGATCTGGGGACCATTTTTCTTTCTCTCTTCTATTCCCGACCTCATTTCAATTCTTATTTCATTTTTCCCGTTTTGGTCGATGACGAGACCTCAAAATTATTTTTCTGTCAAATTATTGATGAAAAACGATAAACCCGAGACCAAATTCTTTTACATGTTCATTTTTTATTTTTATCAATTTTTATCCATTTTTTATTCATTTTATTTCTTTTTACCATTTTTTGGTCAACGACGAATATTTACAAATTATTATCGGTCAAACTATTGATAGATGATAATTTATTCGAGACTAATTTCATTTTCTATTTCACTTCTCCTCTACTTTTGATTTTTATTAATTTCTTCCTCGATCTATGAAGTCTTTTATTCGTAAGCGTCGCGTATCGAAGTCGATAACCTTCTCGATTTCAAATCTATGGAAAATGACCATTTGGGTCATTTTCTTTACTTTGGAATCATGATAGGCTACCTTCGATTAATCGACATAATGTTTGAGATTAAGACGAGATCCACCTTCTTTAGTCCGTGTGACACGATTAAATTGGAGAATGGTTCTCGATATCATTTCTCCATCTTGCCTTAGCACGAATATCAACTCAGGCGACCTCCTATAGTTCGAATTTCATTATAAGTCGAGCTACAATGGTTTAGCGTTACATTTGTCCTGATTTAATTCCTAACCAAACTAACCACTAACTTTAATTTCCGTCAAATATTAATTGCTTTATAATTCCGTCAAAACATTATTGTAGATATTATTGTATATTATTCATATTGTCATATCATATTCATTCTAATTCACCCATATCCAAAAACACGTAATAAGTATCGAAACGCTAAAAGCCTAATTGGTGGACTGTTGGATCATTGGTCATTTGCAGGAACCCTAACATTGAGTTTGTGCCCGACTTTGCTCAAGGCTTAGTTTAGGACACATTGCACACACACGGCTTTCTCTTGGGCTACCTGACAATGAGACCCCTTTATTTCGTGAAATCCCGTGTAACTTACATGTACCCCTCTCCCATTCCGATGTATGTTTCGTATTTCTTTGATTATTGGTTTATTTTCTAGGAGAACCCATAGGGACTAGCGTAGATCAAACTATTTTCAAACTAATTCTCGATTCGTCATCGAGCCATTTTCAAACACCCTCGTAAGTCGAGTGCTTATACGCATTCGCCATCAACCTATTGTATACACTTTACTGTGGTTTCGATATTGGGGGCACCCTCAGGGACTAGTATCGTTTCTCACAACTCGACCCTTGATGCGTAAGTCAAGTCGATTCCGCTTCTCAAACCATTTCCATTCCCACACGTTTTGCATGCGATAATAAGTCAAACCCTTGATCCAACGTCAAGCGGATTTTTCATAACAAACTATCAATCAATTAATAACTATTTAATTCTTTTCAAGGTGTAAATAGTGGGTTCAAGTCTTTGATCTTGCTTTTGGTTGTTTGGATATGAGTTATCTTATTCGTGTGTGAGCAATTGACGCCTCTAAATAACATTAACAACCCGACATCGTTCAACCATCGTCTGCTACTCATCATTCCAAACACCATTTCAAACTCAAACAACTTTCTTTTTGTGATGAAAAAGAGAGAGTTCCAAGTCTTTGGTTCGCTCTCCCGATTACTTGGGTCTGAGAAGTCTTTCTTAAGCTTCGAGTAATTGTCATCCGATTCCAACCAGTTATTCAAATACCATTTCAAACACCACTTTTTTCCTGATGAAAAAGAGAGAGTTCCAAGCCTTTGGTTCACTCTCTCGATTACTTGGGTCTGAGAAGTCTTTCTTAAGCTTCAAGTAATCGTCATCAATTCAAACTCACCTTTCAAACACATTTCCTTCCGTGATGAAAAAGAGAGAGTTCCAAGTCTTTAGTTCACTCTCCCGATTACTTGGGTCCGAGAAATCTTTCTTAAGCTTCGAGTAATCGTCATCCGTACCCTTTCAAATCTATTCAATCCTGTTTCTTTTCGTGGTCGTCGCCACGAACTACGGACGCTCTGATTCTTCATTCTCTTTTGAATGTAAGATACATAGGCAAAAGATTGCGATGATCTTGGCGAGCACACTTATATCTTCCTCCATTATCCTATCCATCTTCCCTTTCCCCCTTACCTTTCTCGTAGTCGAACTACGACGCTCTGATTCTCATTCTCGTCTGAATGAGCATACGTAGGCACAAGGGTTCAAATCCTTGGCGAGCACCCTATCCTATAAGCATCCCCTTTCCCCTTATTATTTATATCCTTTATGTTATCGTTTAGTATTTAGTATTAAGAAGAGAAGAACTAAGCTTAGCTAACATTCATCACAATCCGAATTAAGAGGTTCCCGTTGAGTACAACGGACGTGAGGGGTGCTAATACCTTCCCCTTGCGTAACTGACTCCCGAACCCAGAAACATCAGGTTGCGACGGTCGTTTTCCTTTCGTTTTTAAGAGGTTTTCTTGATATTTTCCTCTCCCGTTCATTCGGGAAAATAAAGTTCGGTGGCGACTCTGTCGAACCGCATTTTCGCGCCTTTTGCGCGAGGGTCGTATGTTCGAATGAATTTTCGAGGTGCGACACCATGGAATGCCGAAAAGCTGAAGCAATATTATAGCTAAGGCCCCCATCATAGATGTGCCTAGACCAAGCGTCGAACACGACAAACAATTAAAGGTTGCACGCCTAGGTACAGGCAATGCACCACCGAAAAAATCCAAGCAAGGGTCTGGCAAAAAAGGCCTACCCATGCTCGACGGCGGTTCCTCGACCGAGCTCGTTGTCGACACGGTACCCTGAACGACAGAACCCCTAACTCGCGATGGGAGGCTCATGCTGCGGACTCAGTCCACGACCGTGACCTGAGTTTCGCCCTGCCCGGAAACAACCCAGGCCCTTCGATCAGTTCCCCGCACTGTCGAACACCTCCCATCGAGCAGACTCGGAACATAAAGTACAATTAATGTTTCTAACGACCGCGTTGAACGACGCAGAATACTTAAGAAATATCCAACATAACATATGACTAAGTGCTTCTAACGACCGTGTTGGACGACACATAACACTTAGGATATTTTCTGCAGAACATAAACATACAAACACAGATATGCTACATACGTACATATAATTTAAGCAATCACGAAGGGTCACAATTGTGCGTAATACAATTAAAAGAGGGCCATGCCCCCTAAAATAAAATTACAGTAGGAAATTACAAAAAATGGCACGCAGGCCAACAAATATAACTACTCCTCGGGCTGGATGTCCTCGTGTGGTTTCCACCCCTGCTCTCCCTCACGGCTTCGAATCGAAGGAACTCAGGGACGACTATCTGGCCATCCTTGACCGAGTAAAGGAACCCAATACCCTCTGTTGTCAGCTCAATCCCCGGGTTCACCACCTTAATCTGGCTGACCGCATTCTGGAAGGCTTCCTCGCTGATAGCTACCAGGTCGTCAGCAGGCTGGACGAACCAAGCAACCAACTCCTAGTGAGTCGTCAGCTGCTTCATCTCTCCAGGCTCATCCTCGGCAGGGGCAGCCACAACCTGCAGTTTCCGCACCAAGTCCTCAGAGGCTTTCATCTTGGAGGCTACAACATCCCTCTCCTAGATCGCCTCATCGCGGCTCTTGCGGACATCCCCAAGCTCCTTCTCTTTCTCTTCCTGAAGATCCTGGAGCTTCTTAAACTTTTCTTCCAGGGCCGTCACTGCGGCCTGGGATTTCTTCAACTCCAACTCCAACGGGGAGCTCTCCTCAGCGTAGACCACGACCATCTCCAAGACCCTCATTAAGGAAGAGGCATCCTGGGAAAGGCTGGCCCGCTTGACAGGACGATCCATTTCCTCGAGTCTCAGGGACTCCGCCCGAGGAACGGATAGGGGGGCCCCCCTCGAAAAACCTCCTCTCGAGAAAGCAGGGTGGAAGCTCGTACTTACTCTTGCCAAACTCCCGGCTGAGGTCCACAACCTCGTTCGGCCAAGGACGTTTGGGCATGGAACTCACGGGCAACGTCGATGTCTGGGTAGACGGAGGAGTAGAGGAGGAGGTCCTTGAGCTGATTGTGGGAGGAACCGTCTGCTGGCCAAGACAACTCTTGCCCAAGGCAGAACCACTTTTCATCTTCCCCAAGGCATGCTTCATCATCCGTTCTTGCGCCAAAGGCATTTTACCCGCAAAATAATAAACACATAAGTGATCACACTAAAATTCACCGTATTTCTGACTCCGATTTCGCATGCATTCTTAGCTTTTATTGTTGTTTTGCTTTGTTATTGCTTTGTTTTCTTATGTTTTCAGGTTTTTATAATAATCGGAGCTGGAATCGGGAAAAGGAGCGAAAAAGGAGTGAAAACGGACGAAAACCTAGAAATTCAGCATTTTGCACTTACGGCACCCACTGTGGCGGGCGCCATGGGGTTAGCCATGACGTGGCCACGTCTCAAGACCACTCCTCAACCTCCAAGACCCACGATCCCCACTACATCATCCCCTGTAGGGACCGTGGCGGGCGCCATAGGCCTGTGGCGGGCGCCACAAGGCAAAAATCCACAACCTCCACTTTTTAGTGGAGGGGCGTCCCGGTCATTTCACGCTTCCAGTTTCTCCTATAAATAGGACCTTAGATTTTCGTTTTTCTTCATCCAGAATTAGAATTCTCTAGGCATATATCAGTTATAAAGCAGTTGCCATTCCACATCGGGGTGCCTCTGCAATCGAGTGATCGAGTCTGTAATCTGTCTGTGGTTCGAGTTTTGGAGCACTCTGGAGGAAGTTAATCCTGCCGCTATTTTAATTCCAGTTCGTATTTTATTTTTCCGCATTGCTTTACTTTTATTTATTTTCTCGCACTTTACTTTGTTTATTTCCCGCACTCGCACATTTACGTTGTTTATTTCCCGCACTCGCACATTTACGTTGTTTACTTCCCGCACTCGCACATTTACTTTGTTTACTTCCCGCACTCGCTTTAAATTACTCATATGAAAAACTATAAAAAGAATATTTACTTTATCATGTCTAACTAATCCCATAAAGGTTAGAATGTAAGGATCGTAATTAAACCAGTAATCAGTATAATTGTTCGTGGAAACACCTAAGGGCTATTTTATCTTTCAATTCAAGTAATTGTTTTTAACTATTTCAAAAACAGCCAAAAGCGCTTTGTATAGTTCATTAGGAGTTTTTAGATTAAAAAGAAAAGAGATTTTAAAACGATTTTCGGACGCGTTATGAGATTTAGAGTCTGGTTCATAAGAACCTCTTTTTGCTAAGAAGTCCAGGTTAAAATACTTTTCAACTTTGTTAAGAAACTATATTTCTTAAAAATAGGTTTACTACTCCAACGCAGTACGCACCTTTTTATCCGTGACAATAGGAGGGGTTGATTAGAGAGTACAACTCGGTTCTGAATACGCGAAAGCGACAGTTCCTGTTAAATTAGTTCTTTTCAAAGGAGAAAACATTGCCCATAAGTAGTTCCATTAACAAGTACTGGATTATCATTGATTACGTGAATTACATTCGAGCCTGTCTTTTATTTATTATTTAAAATTATAATTTTATTTACCATTACACCCTTACTAAAACCCTTAAAAATAGTTGCCTTAGATAAACACCATAACAACAGGTACGATAGATTGACACTTGGTCTCTGTGGATTCGATAATCTTTTATATTACTTTGACGTGATTCGTACACTTGCGAAAAACACGCATCAAGTTTTTGGCGCCGTTGCCGGGGACCAATATCGTCAAATTTCATTACCCTGTAGTTATACCGTTTAGACTAAGGTTGTTACCCACCGGTCAATGCGAAAGACTCGCAGTGCCGGAAGTTTAGTAGACCCTCTAGCTGAACCTGAACGTTACGCTCGCGCACGTTTATTTTTCCATAGGAATAGGAGAGCTATGGCCGAAGATCAAAATCGAAGACCTCTTAAGGACTTCGCCCAACCATCAAACGAGGAACCTAGTTCCAGTATAGTAAACCCCGCTATCCCAGCCAATAATTTTGAACTTAAACCATCCCTGCTGCAATTAGTGCAACAGAGACAATTCGCAGGTCTCGCTACTGATAACCCAAACCAACATTTAAAAAACTTTCTTCAATTAGCAGACACCTTTAAAACCAATGGAGCTTCTCCTGAGGCAATACGCTTAAGATTATTTCCCTTTTCCCTCAGAGATAAAGCTCTATCATGGTTAGATTCCCTTCCACCCAATTCAATAACAACTTGGGATGACCTTAGAAAAGTTTTCCTTGCTAGATATTTTCCCCCAAGTAAGACCGCTCTTCTTCGAAACCTAATAACTAGATTTACCCAACACCAAGGAGAGTCGTTGTTCGAAGCCTGGGAGAGATATAAAGAACTATTAAGAGCATGCCCACACCATGGCCTAGAGAATTGGCTAATCATCCAAACCTTCTATAATGGACTTCTTTATAACACTAAAATGACCATTGACGCTGCCGCTGGTGGCGCACTGATGAACAAACCTTACCCTGAAGCTAGTGCCCTTATCGAGGATATGGCCCAAAACCATCAATCATGGGGAGTAGAACGAGCGACAGTGGAAAAGAAGGAAGCCCAAGGAGGAATACATGAGCTAAGCTCTATAGACATGATGCAGGCTAAAATGGACGCGTTGGCCCTTAGAGTCGAACGTATGTGTACAACTCCGAATACTGTTGCCGCAGTTTCGCCGAATTGTGAGATATGTGGAACGCAAGGACACCAATCCGCCGAATGCAATCTGTTGAATGAAACCAACACTGAGCAAGTGAACTATACCCAAGGGAACCCATTTTCAAACACATATAACCCTGGATGGAGGAATCACCCAAACTTCTCCTACAAAAATAATAACCCTATCCAAAATACCGCACCTCCGAGACAACAAGGTTACCAAGCCCCTAGAACAAATCAACCTATGCAACCTGTACCACCTAGCCCGAGCTTTGAGGAAGTTGTAAAAGATTTTATCGTTGCTCAAAAACAACAAAACAAAGAGTTCATGAACCATAACGTCCATGTTAACAAACTAATTACCAAGTTAGGAACCAAGGTTGATCAAATTATTACTCATAATAAGATGCTTGAAACCCAGATCTCTCAGGTAGCGTTAAACCAAGCCCCACAGACTACACCTGGAGGACAGTTCCCTGGACAACCTCAACAAAACCCGAAAGGGCAAGCTAATGCCATTACTCTACGAAGTGGAACCGCTTATAAGGAACCTTTAAACCCTAGATTAAGTGAGCCCGAAACTTCTGAGAGGAATGAGGAAAAGGAACCAGAGAAGCCTGAAACCCCGGAAAGTCAAGAAAAAGGAGAAGAACCTAAAAATAAAACCTATGTACCGCCACCGCCATACAAACCACCAATACCTTACCCTCAAAGATTAAAGAAAACCCAAATCGATAATCAATATCAAAAATTCGTTAAGGTTATAGAAAAACTTCACGTAGAAATCCCCTTTACAGAAGCCATCACCCAAATACCTTCTTATGCTAAGTTTCTCAAAGACATACTTACAAATAAACGTAGACTCGAAGATCCGAAACCCGTGGAATGTAATTCTATTTCCGAAAATAGGTTAGCAAAGAAAGATAAAGATCCCGGAAATTTTTCCATTCCTTGTGTTTTGGGGAATCATGTCATCGAAAAAGCTTTTCTAGACTTAGGAGCTAGTGTGAGCTTAATGCCTTTAGCAGTTTGTGAGAGATTAAACTTAGGAGAATTACAACCTACTAAGACGTCACTTCAATTAGCCGATAGATCCGTTAAATACCCTATAGGCATACTTGAAGACGTCCCTGTTAGGATAGGTCAGCTGTTTATACCTACTGATTTTGTTGTCATGGACATTAAAGAAGATGACGACATACCAATCCTCCTAGGTAGACCGTTCTTATCGACTGCTGGAGCCGTAATAGATGTTAAAAAGGGAAAACTAACTTTTGAGGTAGGTGGCCAGAAGATAGAATTTATATTGTCAAAATTTCTTATGGCACCTGTGATAGGAGATTCTTGTTATGCCTTAGATATCATCGAAGAATGTATTAGGGAATTAGAACAAGAAGAAGAAACTGAATCTATAAAATTTCCATCAACCCTTATTTTGGAAGATGACAATTATAAAACACCCTACATTGATGATAACCTTCACGAATGTTTATCTCTTACCCCAGATCCTATGCCTTGCCCTATAAAACCGACCGTAAAACTTAAGGAACTGCCAAAAAACCTGAGATATGAATTTCTTGATGAAGATATGAACCGTCCAGTTATAGTCAGTGCTACCTTAAACCAAGAAGAAACCGATCAATTATTAGAAGTTTTACGTAGGTACCCCTCAGCCTTAGGATATAAGATCTCTGATCTAAAAGGAATAAGCCCATCCGTATGCATGCATCGGATTTTGCTTGAAGAAGATTCAAAACCTTCTAGAGAACACCAACGTAGAATAAATCCTATAATGAGTACTGTAGTTAAGACTGAAGTTCTTAAGTTACTAGAGGCAGGTATAATATATCAGATCTCGGACAGTAAATGGGTGAGTCCTGTGCATGTAGTACCTAAAAAGGGAGGCATCACAGTCGTGCAAAACGAGAAGGGCGAACCTGTAGCAAAAAGAACTGATGGAGGTTGGCGTATGTGCATAGATTATAGAAAATTAAATAAAGCAACTAGGAAGGACCATTTCCCATTACCATTCATAGACCAAATGTTGGAGCGCCTAGCCAGACACTCTTACTTTTGTTATTTAGATGGATATTCAGGATTCTTCCAAATACCTATTCACCCCGAAGATCAAGAAAAAACTACCTTTACATGCCCAGTTGGAACCTTTGCCTATAGAAGAATGCCTTTTGGACTTTGTAATGCTCCTGCAACTTTCCAACGCTGCATGATGTCTATCTTTGCTGATTATTTGGATGGAATCATGGAAGTATTTATGGACGATTTCTCAGTTTGTGGGTCAGATTTCAAAAATTGTCTTGTCAACCTTGAGAAAATCCTGGAGAGATGTGTGGAGGTAAACCTTGTGCTAAATTGGGAAAAATGTCATTTCATGGTCACCGAAGGGATTGTTTTAGGACATATAGTTTCCGAAAAAGGTATAGAGGTAGATAAAGCAAAAATAGAAGTCATAGAGAATCTAAAACCGCCGAAGACTATCAGGGAGATAAGAAGTTTTCTTGGACATGCCGGATTTTACCGACGTTTTATCAAGGATTTCTCCAAAATAACAAAGCCCTTAACTGGTCTTTTAATGAAAGATGCTGAGTTCATCTTCGATGAAAAATGTACTGAAGCATTTAATCTTCTGAAGCAAGCTCTGATTTCAGCACCTATAATGAAACCCCCTGATTGGTCGGAACCGTTTGAGATAATGTGTGACGCCAGTGATTATGCTGTTGGAGCCGTTCTAGGTCAGAGAAAAGATAAGAAGTTACATGTGATTTATTATGCCAGTAGAACCCTAGACGCTGCACAGCTCAACTACGCAACAACCGAAAAAGAGCTCCTAGCTGTAGTTTTTGCAATAGACAAATTTAGATCTTATCTAGTAGGAGCCAAGATTATAGTTTACACCGACCATGCTGCCATTCGTTACTTACTAAGCAAAAAGGATGCCAAGCCTAGGTTACTTCGATGGATTCTATTATTACAAGAGTTTGATTTGGATATCCGTGACAAGAAAGGCACTGATAATGTGGTAGCTGATCACCTATCTAGGCTAGAATACCTGAAACCTGATCCAGTACCCATAAATGACGATTTTGCCTACGATAGACTGATAGCCCAACTAGAAACCATTGAAGATGATAACCCAGACCCTCATGAGCAATTTCATAAATCCTTAGCTATAAGCAATGTACCTTGGTATGCAGATTTTGTTAATTACCTAGCCGCTGACATCATACCCCCTGATCTAAACTACCACCAGAAGAAGAAGTTCTATAGTGATGTGAGAAACTTCTATTGGGACGATCCATTTCTTTTCAAGAGAGGTAAAGATGGCATTTTCCGCCGTTGTGTTCCAGAAGAAGAGGTAAATAATATAATTGAGCATTGTCACTCTGCACCCTATGGTGGACATGCAAGCACATCTAAGACCTACGCCAAGATTCTTCAAGCTGGCCTATTCTGGCCCACTATGTGGCGTGATGTCCATGCTTTCATTGTCAAGTGTGACAGATGCCAACGCACAGGAAATATTTCAAGACGTAATGAAATGCCGTTAAGAAATATCCAAGAAGTAGAACTCTTCGACGTATGGGGTATAGACTTTATGGGACCGTTCCCACCATCTTTTGGAAATCAGTACATATTAGTAGCTGTTGGCTACGTGTCTAAATGGATTGAAGCTATCGCCGCACCCACAAACGACACCAGAGTAGTCATCAAATTATTCAAGAATTATATATTTCCCAGGTTTGGAACACCCCGTTTAGTCATAAGTGATGGAGGATCACACTTCATATCGAGAATATTTGATAAACTTTTAAGCAAGTATGGAGTTAAGCATAGAGTAGCAACACCATACCACCCACAGACCAATGGACAAGTGGAAGTATCTAATAGGGAGATAAAACAAATCCTCGAGAAGACTGTCTCTATATCTAGAAAAGATTGGTCGCAGAAACTTCAAGAAGCATTATGGGCCTATAGAACCGCTTTCAAAACTCCTATAGGAACAACCCCTTATCAACTGGTCTATGGAAAATCATGTCACTTACCATTTGAGTTGGAGCATAAGGCCTATTGGGCCATCAAAACTTTGAATTTGGATTACTTGACAGCTGGTGAGAAACGTATCCTTGATATCCACAAATTAGAAGAGCTCAGACAATCTGCCTACGAAAATGCCATCATATACAAAGAAAGAACAAAAGCTTGGCATGACAAAAGAATCATAAGAAGAGACTTCAAAATAGGCGATCATGTTCTCCTGTTCGATTCTAGGTTACGACTATTTCCAGGTAAACTCCGTTCGAGATGGACTGGCCCTTTCGAAGTATCTAAGATCCTGAGATCCGGTGCTATTGAAATCAAGAACCAAACATGTAAACCGTTCATAGTCAATGGACAGAGGTTGAAGCCCTACGAAGGAGGTGACATTCCAACAACATACACCTGTCATACTCTGAGTGATCCACCATATCCTTCCAATGATGTTTAAATATCGGTCGTCGAGCTAATGACGTTAAACAAGCGCTGCCTAGGAGGCAACCCATGGTTTTTCTTATTTTTGTACTTTTTTTTACTTTATTTTAATTTGTTTATTTTATTATTATGTCAGGACTCACGATTGAATGTTTTATGTGCTTTCAGGACTTGTTTACTAACCTTGTACAGAATGCAGAACCCTGATGACATGCACGTGGCCTTTAGAGATGATGCACAGAGAGAGCGTTACTATGTTCACATGAGACGCCCTATGGCTCCTACCCGGTACCCTGACCATGACTGCATGGATGCCTTGGGGATAGAGCCAAGCGTCAGATTTTTATGCCATCAACTCCAGTGGGACCAGTTTGACGACAGGAACAACACTTATAGGAACTTGACTCTTGAGTTCCTCAGCTCGTTTCATCATGACCCTTGGGCTGGACCCGATGGACTCGCTGTTTTCAGGTTGTTCGGGATTGACTACTCATTCTCTCACAAAGAGTTTGGTGATTTACTAGGTTTCCAGACTACTCCTGATGCTATTCCAGAGACTCCGATGGGGTATTTTATGAGCAGAGAAGTGGAAAAGTTTTGGACTAAAATATCAGGCAGAGGGAGCCAAGATCCTTCTACCCAGTTTTCTCAGGTAATCCACAACCCTGCATTGAGGTACTTCCAGATGATTCTAGCACATTCTTTCCTAGGTTTTCCAGATACAGAGACACTGCTAAGTGAAGAGGAGATTTTCCTACTGTTTTGTGCGACTCAGTCTCGCCCTGTTGCTTGTGGCAACTTTCTACTGAAGGGCCTTGCTAGTGTTGCCAGATCATCAGTAGGAATCATCCATGTCGGTGGGATTGTTACACAGATTGTTACTGCATTGGGTTTGTCTCGCAAGCTATTGCACCTCAGGACCTTCTGCTGCTACACCACCCTGGATATTGATTTTTGTCTTGATAGAGGACTGATGAGGAGGGCTTCTTTTGAGCCCAACATGTTTAGATTGCTGATCGACGGTGAAGCGATACACTACTTTACATTACCAGATCCGCTGATGACCAGTGTCCATGATCCTGCCAATTGGAGTTATGCTCTAGAGGGTTATGGAGAGACTGTCGAAGAGCCGAAATCGCCTCCCGCCGCTGAGTACACTCCTACACCTCTTACTCCCCGAATCACTATTATGTCTAACAATATGTCTCTGCAGCCACCTGACCTACAAACACAGATTTATGAGCTCCGCAAGGAGACTGCCCTGCTCAAGCAGGAAGTGGCAGACTTAGAGTTACAGATGCAGGTTTCTGATCTCACTCATGCCTCAGAGACCGATGCTCTACATCAGGCGATCGACGAGCTTCGGAGGGAGATAGCTGAGATTCGTGGATCAAGCCAGGATAAGAAACCTACCACATGACTCATTCCACCCTGACAACACTACCCTAGTATTTAACTTCCTTTTATTTATCGCATTTCCACTTTTATATTTTCATGCACTTTGAATTCCTTATATATATACATATTATGCACTAATTTTTATTTTTATTTTTCTTTTTTGATTTTTAATTATTTTATTTTTGTCGTGCAAAGAAAAAATATATAAGACAAAAATATGCAAGCCAATGCCTTGAAAAGAAGAAGAAAACGCTATTCAGACCCCCCGGAAGACAAAGGTGCAAGGAAGGCCCAAAGGAGGATCCAAAACCACAAGGCCCAGGAATTGGCCTTGTGGCGGGCGCCATAGGCCCCGTGGCGGGCGCCACACCGTGTCATCACCAAATACGGGATTCAATCCCCATTTCCACCATTTTCATCCCTTTCTTCACCAAAAACCCATTTTTCCAACCTTCCAAATCCTCCTTGAACCCCATTAAAGCTCCCCCATTTCCAAAATACCCTCCATCCACATAACATATCCAACATCCATTTCCATTTTCATCCATCAAAAACCAAAAAAATCAAAACTTTATCATTCCCCTCATAAACCACTTTTCTACTATTTTCACTACCTAAGGAGCTTTTCAACAATGGAGTTCAACGGATTTATTCTTCGTGATGGAAGACCGGGCGAAAGGCAACGGAAAATTATTCAGAGGCTTCAAAGTCGAGAAATCCTCTCGACTAGGTACGTCGACGATAACTGTCTGTATGCTTTGGGTATTTATCATAGTGTTTTTAATTTATTAGAATTTCTAGGCTTGCATAATATTTTCATTAATCAGGAACCTACCTATGAGAGGCTGACAACTGAGTTTTTGAGTTCTTTGATATACACTGTCAGTCCTAACACTGCTAGCACTGTCGGTACTGTTATTTTTAGACTGTTTGGAATTGAATATGAATTCACTACCAATGAGCTAGCAGATTTGTTAGGAATCCCTCATAGGGAAGGTTCGATTTGTGAGGCACCTTTGGATGCTGAATGGTCGGCCGAGGTATTTACCTTCTGGCTAAGGCTTTCAAGTACTTCAATTAATTCTTTTGAAGGGATACTTGCGTCGACCATTCACAACCCGGCCATAAGAGTTTTTAGACTTCTTTTGGCATGTACTATTTTTGGCCGGGAAAGTCCAAACAAGGTTAATGCTCGTGAACTCCTATTTTTGTAAGGATGCCTCACTAGAACCCACATCAATCCGGTCCCGTTTATGCTTGCCCACATGACTTTATTTACTAATAAAACAGGACCGATTGTTTTTGGAGGGCTTGTTACGTCTATTGCTCAGGCTCTTGGCCTGAATGATGAGATAGCTACACTTGAACCACTACCTCCTCGCACAATTAATTTAAAATTTCTGAAAGACATGAAATTGTGCCGAACAAGGAGAGAAGGTGGTTATGAGTTGATGGTTCATGGGGTAGCTATCCCATCTGTTGCTTTACCATGCAGTAGACGTACTGATGTACGTGATGAAAGGAACTGGACCTATGATCTTAATGCTCCACGTGTTTTGGGTCCACTTCCTCCTAATATTCCCGATGGGGAGGCACATGACACTGATGATGAGTATGATCGGAGAGAGCAGTCTCCCATCCCTCACATGTCCCCCCATCGTCCTTCACAGTCACACACTGCACCATCTTCCTCTAACCCTGTTGCAGGTACTGCTCCTGGATTCTTTGTCACCGAGGAGATGTGGCGTGATATGACAGCTAGAGAAGAAAGGCGTGATGGCCTTCTCTCTACTATTTCACAGCAGCTGACGAACAATATGAGCTTCATGCAACAATCGCGATTGGTTTCGGATCGTGCTTATAGCAACGTTTGCCGTACCTTGAACGCTATTTCATTAGAGCAGAACCGTCAGAGAGAGTTCAACAGCCGACACTACCAGCTTGTAGAGGCTACTCAGGGTTCCATCTTGGGTAACCTTCGAGAGGTCCGGAGTGCTCAGGCTGCTTTATCAGCACGACTCGACCGGAGGGACCAGCATCGTAGTAGATCCCGTCGTTCCAGACCATCACATCAGGACGGCGAAGGCACCAGTGCCCCTCCTCAGTAGTCTTTTTCCAGGTTACCCCCCTTATCTTATTTCGAAACATTGGGGACAATGTTCGATTTAAGTGTGGGAGGGGATTTTATTGCTTTCTGTTATTTCCCTTTTTAGTTAATTTCCTTTCAGTTATTTCCCTTTTCAGTAATTTATTTCTCTTAGATAATGCATGAGTCTGACGAGTCACCAGTATAGTGTCTTTTTAGTTCATTTTCATTTTTTCCCATTTCCTTAGCCTTACCAGAAAATTTTTAAAAAGAAAACAATGTTGTTTCACATGTTTTTTTTGGGCTTTGAGACAGGTTTAGATTAGGATGTGGTGACTTAGGTCAACTTTTTGAAACATCAGAACCATGTTAGCACCATAGACCTCTTGAATATAGGAATCACTCCTAAACCCCACCACCATGGCCTTTACTATCAGTCAAAAAATTGTCCTAAGTAGTTTATTTTAGCAATCAGCTCCGGCCTAAGCATACTCTACGTAGGGGGCCGATGAATATAAGTGAATGATCCAGTGCTAATAAAAAAGAAAAAAAGGCAAACTCTGGTATAGGTGACCCTCACAAAGTCATTTAAACCGAAAAAAGAGAAGAAAAAAATTTTTTGCCACAAAAAGAAAAAAAATTGCAAGTCACCTATTGTTAGTTGGTTCAGAGGTATCTGGCACTGAACTTGGTAGGGCGGATTACGATCCGATCCCCCGCAGCTACATTTAGGCGAAATAAAAACAGGTTTACACATGCTTATGTGCCAGAAACCTTATGTTATGGATCAGAATCACTAACCGGTCACTCTACTATGAAGCATGTACGGATAACGGGCTTAATGTGATTGCGCCTGAATGAAAAGGACACAAAAAGATGAGAAGATAGGCCTAGGTATCGTGGGATGACATGGAGTGGTTAATATAGGATTGAAGTTTGTGTTTGTGTTACTATGGTACCCTTGGTTCACTTAGTTAGTATCTGTCACTGCATCCTGACTTGAACTTAGAATCCCTTTAGCCCAAAGACAAGTGTTGACACCATATTTTCTTAAGCTTTAATGTTTGCTTGAGGACAAGCAAAGGTTTAAGTGTGGGAGAATTTGATCACACTAAAATTCACCGTATTTCTGACTCCGATTTCGCATGCATTCTTAGCTTTTATTGTTGTTTTGCTTTGTTATTGCTTTGTTTTCTTATGTTTTCAGGTTTTTATAATAATCGGAGCTGGAATCGGGAAAAGGAGCGAAAAAGGAGTGAAAACGGACGAAAACTTAGAAATTCAGCATTTTGCACTTACGGCACCCACTGTGGCGGGCGCCATGGGGTTAGCCATGACGTGGCCACGTCTCAAGACCACTCCTCAACCTCCAAGACCCACGATCCCCACTACATCATCCCCTGTAGGGACCGTGGCGGGCGCCATAGGCCTGTGGCGGGCGCCACAAGGCAAAAATCCACAACCTCCACTTTTTAGTGGAGGGGCGTCCCGGTCATTTCACGCTTCCAGTTTCTCCTATAAATAGGACCTTAGATTTTCGTTTTTCTTCATCCAGAATTAGAATTCTCTAGGCATATATCAGTTATAAAGCAGTTGCCATTCCACATCGGGGTGCCTCTGCAATCGAGTGATCGAGTCTGTAATCTGTCTGTGGTTCGAGTTTTGGAGCACTCTGGAGGAAGTTAATCCTGCCGCTATTTTAATTCCAGTTCGTATTTTATTTTTCCGCATTGCTTTACTTTTATTTATTTTCTCGCACTTTACTTTGTTTATTTCCCGCACTCGCACATTTACGTTGTTTATTTCCCGCACTCGCACATTTACGTTGTTTACTTCCCGCACTCGCACATTTACTTTGTTTACTTCCCGCACTCGCTTTAAATTACTCATATGAAAAACTATAAAAAGAATATTTACTTTATCATGTCTAACTAATCCCATAAAGGTTAGAATGTAAGGATCGTAATTAAACCAGTAATCAGTATAATTGTTCGTGGAAACACCTAAGGGCTATTTTATCTTTCAATTCAAGTAATTGTTTTTAACTATTTCAAAAACAGCCAAAAGCGCTTTGTATAGTTCATTAGGAGTTTTTAGATTAAAAAGAAAAGAGATTTTAAAACGATTTTCGGACGCGTTATGAGATTTAGAGTCTGGTTCATAAGAACCTCTTTTTGCTAAGAAGTCCAGGTTAAAATACTTTTCAACTTTGTTAAGAAACTATATTTCTTAAAAATAGGTTTACTACTCCAATGCAGTACGCACCTTTTTATCCGTGACAATAGGAGGGGTTGATTAGAGAGTACAACTCGGTTCTGAATACGCGAAAGCGACAGTTCCTGTTAAATTAGTTCTTTTCAAAGGAGAAAACATTGCCCATAAGTAGTTCCATTAACAAGTACTGGATTATCATTGATTACGTGAATTACATTCGAGCCTGTCTTTTATTTATTATTTAAAATTATAATTTTATTTACCATTACACCCTTACTAAAACCCTTAAAAATAGTTGCCTTAGATAAACACCATAACAACAGGTACGATAGATTGACACTTGGTCTCTGTGGATTCGATAATCTTTTATATTACTTTGACGTGATTCGTACACTTGCGAAAAACACGCATCAATAAGCATGGAGAATAAAGATTTTAGGCAGAATATAAGAAAAGTGACAGCTACCCAAGAGCTCCAGAGCCTTCTCACGGGTACGACACTTGAGGAGCTCCTTTATGTTAATGTATCAGGCTTCCACCTACAACCCACCGTCTTCCTCATACAAAGGTCGCTTTGCGCGAGTCACACACTGGGCAGGGAGGAAGCTGTCCACGTAAGCCACCAGCTTGACATAGTTAGCCCTATCGTCTTTCACAAGTTGGTGAGGGGCGACTATATACTCATTGGTTAGCCGGGTGAAATGAGCCTCACTCCAGCAGAAGGGAAAAGTAAAAAGTCTCGGAGCAACTATCTTTCCCTCCTCATCTAACAAATCCTCCCCATTCTCATCCGTGGAGACCTCCTAGATAAATGTCGAATCTGTGGCCGCCTTCGACATCGACTCGATCATAAAAAACCTCTCCTTAAATGTCCGGATGGATTCAGAGAAAGGTTTGAACAGTTTCCCCCCTTGCTTCAAGGAAACCCAACCGAACCTCTTCCCTGACACCTGTCGCTGAAGATGGAATATGGTGAAGAATAGTAGGAGGGTGGCACCGATCTGCAGGTGCTCGCATACCAAATCATATTCCCGCATGAAGGCAAGGGAGTTCAGATGCAAATGTGAAGGCGCCAGATCAAGATGGACAAAGACAGCCCGCTGAAAATCGGTGAAGGGAAACCTTAAACATATCTCCTTAAAGACGTATTCATACATGGGGAAGGGCTCCTCGTAAGTTAAGCAGATGCAATCCTCTCCAAAAGGGAAATGCACCCTCCATTCTCCTTCCGGCCCCACCATCGTAAAGGCGTGCCCAGTATAAGAGGCAAAGATGGACGCATGCTCCATAGGCTCAGCCACGGTCCATTCATCTGCCAGCGGTAATGCCATTGATGTCCCCACAATCTCAGGCGACGAAGAACGGTCATCTGTATCCGTGCTCTCCGAGGAGCTGTCCTCGGATGAATCCCTGTAGCGATCTTCTGCTTTCCTGCACGACATCTCGTTTACCTGAAAAGTAGAGGAAAATAGTGGATTCGATAGCCAAGCCAAATCAAATCCACCCTTCCACTGCTAGTCAAGTGAAAGGGTGTGCGAAGGGCCGAGGAAGAGCATCCCCGACCTAAGCCCTACTCAAATGGCACAGCTACCTAGGCAAGGACATCCCCAACTATTCTACCTAAGGTATCTAGGGATATCCCAGGTCACAAACCCTAGTGACCTCACAGAGAAACCACGATAAGATCAGTAACTTAACAACGACACGACTGCGGATCACCTGAAATCTAAGAGGTGGTACCCTACCCCTCCTAAAGGGGCCGACTATGCCACCAGCGACAAACAGATGGTCGTGCCACCGTCTACCACCATCAAAGACACCCTAACTAAGAGGTTCAATCTTAACGACATGCCATCTAAAGCGCTTAAACAAAGAAAAATAGAAAACAAACAATGGATAGAAGTACTTACGTGGTCGAGGAAGATGAACTAGAGGGAATGCATGTCTGGTTGGGACTCGTACGGTGATCGGACAAAAATAGATAGTGGTGGGCGACGGTTGCAGAAACGAGCACAATAGAAGAATGAACGACATGCGCGAGCATGCGCTCATAGGGCATCATCATGACCCTAGCCTAACCATCATCATGCATTTAATGCAGCACACAACTCAAGGCACACGTGGTATCCCAACTCTTCAGATCCCATCAACCGTTGGGCTCCCCGGGTCTCAAGATCCCCGACCCTACAGCCACGAGCAGATGGTCACCCAAACACTAGAAGACATACGACGACTCTTCCCGGAGAGCAGGCCACCCTTAAGTCATCACTACCATGCTCGGTAGCAACGACTTAGGGGGCTACTATTCCATACTGGCCCAATGGCTGCGCATGGACCAATCCGCTTCTACTCCCAGAATGGCCCAATTGCCTAAGTCCAACCTCGTTAGGGCAGAGTTTATCTTTCTGCCCCTCCAACAGGGGAAACTGACCTATTTACCCTTATTCATAGTACTTCTCCCCGTCAATCTCTACCCGTCACACACGGTTCCACCATCCAGGAACATCCAGGATGCTTGTGCCTATAACTACCCCCTATCCGCGCTAATGGCTAGTTATGGGCACGTTTGCCCGTCCCAACGACTACTTCTGGAAGTTACCTATTCTTCGGGAAATAGTCATCTCGCCCCGAATATAGGGACCAATGACCAAGCGCTGAGGGCATTATAAAAACCCTCTCACTTGAGAGGGTCAGATATCCAATTTCTTACCACAAAACACACATATTTTGTACTTGCTCGTTTTCTTACTTTAGCATCGGAGTGCCTTGCATGTACACCCCTTCTCCTCTTTCATACCCAGCATCACAGACGTTCGTCTTCGACTTATTTCAGATTCTGATCGTTCGGTAAGATCAAAATCTAACCGTTATATTCTAACCGCTACTACTTGGCACAAATCTCAACTTAAATAAGCATTTAACTCTTTTACTACAAGTAACTTGAGATGATTTTTAGTTTTTGTAGTTTTTCTCCTCTCACAATCCATAATCAATTTATCTTTCCTCCCTCTTTGTCCATTTTCTATATTAGAACAAAAAGTAACAACAATAATACCAACTTGTCTCCCAATAGACCGTGTCCATGATAACATGTCGGTCTGAGAGGAAAATGTCTGTCAATTAAAACATATAATAAATTATTCAAAGATTTCATAACTCAACTAAAATCTTCAAAAGTTCATATAAAATATGTAAGTAAAACATATTAAGTCAATGGTGAAAAATGGTTAAAATTTGTAGGAGAACCATCCACCCCAGGCTCAAATAAGAAGAACATGTTGAATTGAACTACCATATTTTTAAGGGGTGGAGGAAATATATGGTATACCAAAATTTTAAAATTTTTGGTAAAACTGAGAAATGTACCATATATTTTGAAAAAATTCGATAAAAAACTCAAATCGAATATCTAAAAAATCAATAAAAATGCATTTTTTTTCTTCTCATTTAGTAAAAAATCTACCCTTTTTTGTTTGTTTGTGATTTACTCATTTTTATAGAGTGATTTTTTTCCAAACTGTAACTTTTAAAATGGGGTAAATAAGGACAATGATAGTTTTGGCATTATTGAAAAATGAGAGGTGTCAAGTAATTCTTCCTCATTCTGACTTAAATAAAAATATATATAATTGATTTTAAAATTGGGCTAAAATTTTGAATTTGCCCAATACTTGTCAGACTATCCAAAAAAATAAACTGATATACCTAACCATATCCGATTCAAATCCAATTCGAAAAAATCAAAATTAAATCAATCGAAGGTTGTCTATATTTTTCATCCGAGATTAATTGATTTTTGGCTCGAATCTAAATTGGCATGAATCAATTTCCAACCCTAAGAGCACCATTATCGGTGGGTTCCACACAATTATCAACGCAATTGTGTCAAAAATTATGAAAATACACTATGTAAGTGTTCAAATTTGTTTAAGAGGTGATCTACAAAGTATTGTAGTTTATGAGACAGTTGGAAATTTTTTGAACTAAAAAATAAAATTAATTGGTAAATTATTTTAATAATGTGAAAATAATATTTTTATGGCTTAATAACATTTTTAGTCTCGTATCTTAACCTCGGGGTTCATTTTGTTCCTTTAACTTTTAAAAGATCCATATTAGTCCTTTAACTCTTCAAAACGTTCCGAATTAGTCTTTTTTGTCTAATTAGCGACTGATTTTTGAATTTTTTTCGTTGCTAATAGAACAAAAGAACTAATATAGAATATTTTGAAGAGTTAAAAGACTAATATGAACCTTTTAAAAGTTAAGGGACCAAAATGAACCCCAAGGTTAAGATACGGGAAGAAAAAAAATATTTTGCCTATTTTTATTTTATATATCTACAGTAAATTCAAATGACTCAATTTTTATAACGATTATTCTTTTTTTTATATATACATGCATAATTTTTTTTATTATAAATTTACATATTTAACTTAAATGCAAATTTTATTTCTTTAAAAAAAAAATTCTTCCACACATTTCTTTGTGGAAATGAACCTCAACCATAACAAATTTTGGTCCAATTTTATACAAGATGGTGGAAATCCTTCATGTATCCCAAATCTACAAAACACCAATTATTTTGAAAATGCATCTCATAATCCAAATTTTCAAATTTCTATTTTTGTCCTAAATCCACAAAATAACTCACACTTTAGAAATTACCCATATCATACATCATATTCTCCATATCAACATAAATAATTATCATCTCAATCAACTATATTATGCCTCATGAAGTTCACATGAATATTAGTGGCGTGCAATCAAATGTTCAAGAGTCTAAAATAACATAATTTTGCACTCAATATGACTTGGAAATTATCAACCTTATTGAAGATGTTGGAACCATATTGGTTGTAAATACGCTAAAAACAAGATTTCAACCAAAAGCAGGCGAGCTTCTGTTTCAGTCAGGGGTCAACATTTCAAAGGATTCAATTATTGGGGTTGATAAAAAGGAGACGACTTTTGGAATAGGATTGGTGAAGTATATGGCAAAAAGAGATTAATCCCTTTATTAATAAATTTGTTAGATGCTACAAGCAAACCATAGATTTAAAAACAGAGACACGGAGCTCTAAGAGTAACATCATTCCAACTGCATATGATATTTATTACCAAGACAAACGTGAAAAATTTACATTTGAGAGTGCGTGGAGATTATTGAAAGATGAACTTAAATGACTTATAGATGTCCCAAGAGATGTTGAGACGTTAATCTCTACATAACTAAACAAGGCTAAAAACAAGAACATCCAAATACTGCAAATACATTACAATGTCATGATAGATGTTGTAACATCTGCAGACTGACAAAACAATTTATCCAACCATTTAAATTGTGTGAATTTTAGATGCAGAAAGATAAATAACATAATGAATTTTTAACTTAGTTCGGTGTACAATCACCTACATCTGGGGGCTACCAAGCCAGAAAGGAAATCCACTATAAGTAGTATTAATTTAGAGATAAACTCCCCCATTTACAACCTCTCACTTAATCCCTACCCAGTGTAACTTCTACCTATGACACTCCTAGATATGGGAAACCACCATCTCACTCCCAATCACCACAGTGATAAACAAACACTCCCAGTCCCAAGGAATGCCACAAGAAACCAAAAAGAAAGATGTACCCTTCTTCTTTCAAGAACAAAACTAGGTCAAGACTCTTGACCAAGAACAATACTCGATTTTTCTTAAAAGCTTCAACCAAGAACAATACTCAACTCTTGGTTTAAAGCTTCGAGTGAGAACAATATACAACCTAAATATGTCTAACACGATGCATCAAAAGATATAAAGGGTGACTTACAAAGTCACACACACAAGAGACTCTCAAAACTCTAAACCCTTATGTTGCACCTATAGTTTTATTATTGTGTATCAATATTCTTTAGGTATAGCAAGTCCTTATTCATAGACTCTTCCAGTATGCGCTTGGACTCTTCAGTTAGGTCCAGTATTCATGTTGTAAATCTTCTGTGAATCTTCTCCATAAAAGTAGGAATAAATCTTTTATATTTTCCTAAAAAGTCTCAAAGATCGCTTTTATGAAATCCAATTAAATATGTTTTTTGTTCCTAATAAATCTCTTTGACCTGCGCATAATGATGAGGTATATCCAAAAGGTTCTCATCAAATCAAAACAAATCTATCAAGAGATATAAAACAGTTGCGCCTGCTGTACCACACCAAGATGTTATGACATCTGTCTGAAACATATGACAGTAGTATAAAATAGCAGTGACTGCTGTACCAGACCAAGATGTCATGACATCTGTCTTCGACATCTGTCTGAAACATATGACAATAGTATACAACAGCAGTGCCTGCTGTACCAGACCAAGATGTCATGACATATGTCTGAAACACATCACAGTAGTACTGTCATGACAGTTGATGAAGATGTTATAACATCTTGCTCAACATCAGCGTAGAATCATGTTTTACCAAAATTTAGCAAATCATATAACCATGGAACTAACAATCTCCCCCTTTGGCAAATTTTGGCTAAAACAACCAAAGCATAATAAATCTGAAACTTATCAGAGTAGCAATAACAGCAGTTTCCTCCAGTACATCCATCCTCACAGACTATCATGCTCCCCCTTAATAGTTGCATTTAACAAGCAACAACAACATACTACTCTTTTCTTAGCAGTAGAAAAGTCCTATCACAATGTTGGTCATCATGTCAATACATGTGACATAACATCATGACAACAGATAACACTAATACTTTACTCCTCCTTTTTATCCAAAAATTGACAAAAATTGGAGTAAATGTACACACATATAAACTTAGATGCACATAACACACCAATCAGAGCCAAACCCAAAAATTGAAGCAGAATCATTATGCTTCAAAGCAAGACTCAACTGACAAACTGCACATGGTGTCTGAATATCCAGTTTGACATCTCATAACCAACAATATAACCCCTCTTTGAGACACACAAATCTTTTGCAGAGAAAAATAAATTCTTCCATAGAACAACCAATGTTGTTTCTTAGGACATTCACAAGAAACAAGCACAATCCTGATTCAAACCAACAACCTCACAAAGCCAGACCCACAATCACACTTGTCAAGGTAAAAAGGCACACCATACAACACAATGTCAAGATATCTTGTCTGACATCATGACCTCACCAGTGGTGCAAGAGCACAAGCTTGCCTGAAAATCAGCAAACTTTGTATAAGCTGCAGCAATGCAGCTACACGTCAGACAAGTACACAACTCCCCCTGTCACGTATAATCAGCACTCCCCCTAAAGGAGAAAACCCAAACACATAAAGAATATCTTTAAAATCTTTATGTTCACACACTGGAAACACATGCAGCCTTTCACCCCTTATTTCACAAACCACATCAGAACCAAACCTAATAGAAGAGGCGGTCACAAAATAAATACAACTATCTGCAAGGTCATTCAGATTCAGCTTGGAAAGACCAGAAAAATCTCCAAGATGTCAGGGTGAATGTCCTAGTCATGTTTCCTTGACTTCCATATGCATAAAATCTGGTAGAGATGTCTTCACAGCCCTTCAGCATAAATCAGGCCACAAGATCCTTCAACGAAGAACCGAAAGTCTAGCTCCAGATCATAAATAAAATGACCTAAAGATAACTCACCAAAGCTGATGGTGTCTTGATCTTCATCTTCACCAACACATAACTCTTGGATAGAGGCTTCCTAGACTGCAAACCAAACGTCTCTTCAGGACCAATCTGAAGAAGATTCCTAACATTTTTTTGAGAACTTCATAGATGATTCTGACTGTATCCATTATTCAAGAAAAATAAGTAATATCCTTGAATAATCAGGATCACCTTCCAATAGTTAGAAACCTCATAAAGTTGCTCTTGAGACCAGTAGGGAAAAAATCTTCACAAAGATCCAATGTCTTTACACTCAAGAATGCTTTGACATTAATATGCTTTTACTCTAGTTTCATCAAATTTTGATGACATTTGAGCAACCATATCGTTCATTCCTTTCTATTAAAAATTGACTACATCCCAATAATTCTGATAGGGAATCCTCAGCCAAGGGCCATCTCTGATAGGGTTGGGAGCAAAAATAAATTGCTCATGACTTTCTTCTCAAAAGTACCCGAGGATCTTCTTATTGACCTCTATTTATCAAACACATTTAGAAGTGTCTTTATGAGTGGACTTGAGAGACAACTCAAGTATTTTAGGCTACTTTAAACATGACATAGAGTGTTTACCAAATCCATAGATCATGAATTTGAAAAATAAGGCCTCAACTCAACATATTTCCTCCTATTACCCTTCATGGTACCTGGTTAAAAATATCTCCCAAGTAATATAGGAAGATCCTTTAGTGAAAGCCATATCACAATGCTCTCTCCTTTATATTACTCCCAGCTAGTGATGGCATAAACATCTCTAGAGGCTGGCACCATCTTCAATAAGAGCTAGGTAAGACGTCAAAACATCTTATAAGGCACCATGAGTAACAATAACATCATTATCAGCAGTAGCGAAAGAATCTTCACATAAGAATCAGTCAACCATCAGAAGATATCATACCGATTCAGAAAGCTATTCTCATAGCTTCCAATCCCATTGTATGTATATCTCAGATGTCCTAAAAGATGTCGAGACACTTGATCTCTGCTAAGAAAAATGACAAGAAGAGGCACACTAAAAACTTGCAGAAAGTAAATGAACACACAGTAACATCTGATGTCCCAAGAGATTTCGAGAAATTGATCTCTGCATAACTAAACAAGGCCAAAAACAAAAATATCCAAATACTGAAAATACATCATAGTGTCATGACAGATGTTGTAACATCTGCAGATTGATAGAACAATTTATCCAACCATTTAAATTGTGCAGAATTTTAAATGCAGTAAGATAAATAACATAATGAATTTTTAACTCAGTTTGGTGTAAAATCACCTACATCTGGGGGCTACCAAGCCAAGAAGGAAATTCACTATCAGTAGTACCAATTTAGAGCTAAACTCCCCCGTTTATAATCCCTCACTTAATCCCTACCCAATGCAACTTCTACATAGGACACTCCTAGATATGAGAAATCACCATCTCACTCCTAATCACCGCAATGATAAACAAACACTCCCAGCCCCAGGGAGTGCCATAAGAAACCAAAAAGAAAGATGTACATTCCTTCTTTCAAGAACAAAACTAGGTTTTTCTTAAAAGCTTCAACCAAGAACAATACTTAACTCTTGCTTCAAAGCTTCGAGTGAGAATAATATACAACCTAAATATGTCAACCACGATGCATCAAAAGATACAAAGGGTGACTTACAAAGTCACACACAAGAGACTTTCAAAACCCTAAACCCTTATGTTGCACCTACAGTTTTCTTATTGTGTATCAATATTCTTTAGGTATAGCAAGTCCTTATTTATAGACTCTTCCAGTATGGATTTGAACTCTTCAATCAGGTCCAATCTTCACGTTGTAAATCTTCTATAGAATCTTCTCCACAAAAGTAGGAACAAATCTTTTATAGTTTCCTAAAAAGTCTCAAAGATTCTTTTTATGAAATCTAATTAAATATGCATTTTGTTCTTAATAAATCTTCTTGACCCGTGCATCATGATGAGGTATATCCAAAAGGATCTCATCAAATCAAAATAAATATGTCAAGAGATATAAAACAGCAGCGCCTACTGTACCAGGCCAAAATGTTATGACATCTGTCTTCGACATTTGTGTGAAACACATGACAGTAGTATAAAACAGCAGCGTCTGTTGTACCAGACCAAGATGTCATGATATCTGTCTGAAACACATGATAGTAGTATAAAACAGCAGTGCCTGTTGTACCAGACCAAGATGTCATGACATCTGTCTTCGACATCTGTCTGAAACACATGACAGTAGTAATGTCATGACAGTTGACGAAGATGTTATAACATCTTGCTCAACATCAGTGTAGAATCATGTTTTGCCAAATTTTAGTCAATCATAGAACTATGGAACTAACATTGAGGGTTAAAAAATTGAGATAGAGAAGAAAACGGTTAATGCAAATAAGCATAAGGCTAAGAGAGATATGGTAAGATTGAAGATCTATGATTTACAAATACTTTCAAGGGATACATCAAATATGAGTTCAAGACAACTACAAGCTAATGAGTTATTGCGTGACATGATTAAAGGAGATCACATGCTTAAATAATATGACTATTTATGTTGAATAGGTATTAGATTCATATTATTATTATATTGTTTAGTATATCACTAGTTATTTTTAGATTTTCATGTGTTTTTAGTACTCAAACTCAATATTATTCAAATGTCGTTTCACAAACTAGTCGTTATTCATACTCATTATTATTCAACATAGCCATTATTCAAACTAGTTGTTATTGAAACTCAATATTATTCAAATTAACCATTATTGAAATTCAATATCATTCAAACTAGTAGTTATTCAAACTTAATATTATTCAAACTAGTCGTTATTCGTAGCCATATAATACTCTTAACATGAGTAATAAGTTGCACACTCTTTTCTAACTTATCTTCCTCATAATTCAATACTAGAATTCTATTCACGTGGATCTTTCCAACCCTTCTCACCTTGAAAAAATGTTCATGAATTATATTAATGATGACATGGATGACGAACTTGTGTGTCTTTACTTTGAAAATGAAGCGCAAAAAGAAGTTGTGAGCTCTAGTATGCCTAGATGTCAAAGAAGAAATATAGAGAGGAAACATGAAGAAGGACGTGAGCGTTTATTCATTAGTATTTATCAGAAGCACCAGTGTACACATATGAGATGTTTTGTCGAAATTATCAAATGCATAAACATGTATTCCTTCGTATCGTTAAAGCTCTTGGTCAACATGATGAGTATTTTCGGCTTAAGGTTGATTCAACTGGTAGATCAAGTCTTTCACCACTACAAAAGTGCATTACTATTATTTGTATGCTAGAGTATGAAACATCTACTAATAGTGTAGATGCCTATTTGAGAATTGGCAAAACCACGACACTAAAATGTGTTGATAAGTTTACAAGAGATGTTATTAGTGTGTTTGGGTCATAACATATGTGAAAGCCAACCTTTGAAGACATCAAATGCATGCCGAAAATGGGGGAGACACGTGGCTTTACATGTATTTTTGGGAGAATTAATTGAATTCATTGGGAATGGAAATATTTCCAACTTGCTTTGGGGTAGTTAGTTCAAACAATTATAGCAATGTGTTGAACCAATATGATGTCTTCAACGATGTTATGCAAGGGTGAGCTCCTGGGGTCCAGTATTCAGTTAATGATAATGAATACAACATGAGTTATCATTTATTAGATGACATTTATCCGGAATGGGCAACATTTGTGAAAAGCATCCCAATCCCACAAGGGGACAATTGTCCAACATCAAGAAGGTGCAAGACAGAACATCAAACGAGTATTTAGAGTTCTCCAATCCCGATTTGCGATCATACATAACCCAACTCATTCTTGGAACTTAAATACACTGAAGTGTATAATGGATATGTGCATTATATTTCACAACATGATTGTTGAAGATGAACATGTCACATATGATGGAAATTTTGATTATTCTTATGAGCATCTAGGCAATAACCAGACTGCACCATCAGATGATTCTAATGATGATTTTCAGGAGTTTCTACGTAGAAGACATCATATTCGCGATAAGGAAATTCATCCACACATTCAACAAGACTTGATAGAACATATATGAAAACGTTTTGGACATGAGAATAACCACAATTAAAAATTATTTTAAATGTTTAGTATATTTTCCACATGTTTAGTATATTTTCTGCTACAATTTTGTTTTAATGGTTATGAATTTTTCAATGCATTTTCTTATAACATATTTATGTCATGTAGTGTGTTATCTTATATATTTTTATTTTTATTTTATCTATTTATTTTTGGATATTTTAATTTATTTTAAATATATGTTGTTTTCTTTTTAATACATTTTGATATAATTGAATTAATTTATTTTAATTATATATGTATATATTAATGTAAAATATAAATTTGGAGTATATTGTAAGATAAGTGAGATTCATTTTAAAACTTTAGATGAATATAGTTAGGTGATTTAAATAATTGAGAAATGTAAAATAATATATTATATTGAGTGAAGTTCATTTATACCACCAAGTAGACGACATGAATGTAGGTGTTCTAAGTATAGCTGTTAAAATGGACTATTAAACCTTAAACGGGTCGGCCCTGATGAGAATCGAGCTTTTATGCTCCAGACCAAAAAAACTCTATTGTAATATTAACTAAAAAATTATTTTTCAAGTCTGGTCTTGTATGGGCTTCTAGTTACTCAGCTCTAAACGAACTTCTTTTTAAAATTATCTTTTAGCAATGTGTTAGTTAGACATGTTTGACAGATTGAATAAGATCAAATCAAATTAATTGGATATTTAAATTTGAATCAAAATAAATCAAATCTTTTTGTATGAGATTTTTTGAAAAACAAATCAAAGCAGAATCCTCTACAAATTTGGACGTGATCTCAAATTAAATGTCCATTAGAGAAAATTTCAGAGGCTGCATTTCTATAAGGAAACTCAAACCTAACGTTTAAAGGGTGTGCAAGTAATGAAGATTTTTATGTTAGGGTTTTTATTTGGAGTCTTTTGTTTGTGTTGATGTTTGTGCCCCACTCCAACATCTGCATTCATATCTAAAAGCATAAAGTTGGTTTGTTAGTTGAGTTGTAGCTCAACAATTAAATTGATCTGTTTATCAAAAATATTTTGTACTAATTCTATTGAGAGTGAATTTCCTTTCTTAGGTTAGAAACACCCAAACTCTTTATTTTTTGTATGATTTATTATTTGTTTTTTATTATTTATCAAATCTGGTGTAAGATATTGAACACGCTAAATTTTTTTAAATTTATATTTATGTGGATTTAACGGGCTATCTGGAGCCCATCTAGACTAATCATAATGGGCAGTGGACATTTTAAGACCAGATTAAAAAAAGGTTTAAAAAATATGAATTCTAATTTTTAAGACAAAACCTATGACTTTTGGATTTGGAAAATTGATCATTTGAACTAGGGTTGTATACATGGGTTGGGTTAACCCACAAAATCCGGTAAAATCCACTCAAAAAATCTATAAAAAGTGGAGTGGCCTGGGTAATTGGCTGGATTTGAGTTTAAAAACTAAAAAACCATTAAAAAAAATCGGGTTTTAGATAAAATCGAACCCAAACCCAAAATACTCATTGATCCACTAATCAAATATTTATTGTTACAATTTTAATAATTTTGATGAATATTAACTTAGTTGTTTCAATTTTAGTCTCTTAACATACTATTTTAGTGAACCATTACTTTAACTAATTTTGAATGTTTTACTCTTTAATTATTTTGATGCTAATATAATTTTATGTAATCCAACTTTAGTTGATTGCTAGTATTTTTTAATTAACTGATGATATTATTTATTACATTATGATGCTAGAAAAGAGTAAAAATAGATTATCTAATTATTTTAAGAAGATAAAAATGTTTAGTAATTTTTATGAAAAAAATATGATGATTCATTATTTAGTTATTTAATAGAAAAATTATTTGAACAATCCACTATCCAATCCATCTCAATCCAAAAAATAGTGAATTTGTCTAAACCGATCCATTAGTGTAGCGGATGTTTATTTTACCTTACCCAAAACTGCCCACATACACCCTTAATTTAAACTAATATGCTTTGACGTCTCTAGCTTTAAGTAGAGTAATACTACCTCCGATTCTATTTATAAGGATTTTTTTAAAAAAAAAATTAAGACCTAAATGCATTTTTGATCCTCTAATTTGAGCGTTTTAATCAATTGTCCCCCTATTACAAATCCAACGATTATAATCCCTTAATTTTTATGACATTTGAATTTTTGTGGTCATCCTCCAATTTTACATACGTGGTAATGATGATTTGAATTAAAAAATTATTTTTAATTGCCTATCATTGATGATTGGATAATTTATTATTTAATATTAATTAAAGTTGTTACCACTTATACAATCTTATCTATTGGAGTAAGGCTGAAAAGAAATGGCCCCATATTATCTTTTATAAAATTTAATTAATTAGTTTTAAAGTAATTGAATTAAAATTATTAATTTATTTTATAAAATAATATTAAATAATAAATTATCTAATCTTCAACAATAAACAATTAAAAATGATTTTTTTATTTTAATTATCATTAATACGAATGGAAAGGATCATAAAAATCTAAAAAATACCAAAATTAAAGAATCCTAATCGCTATTTTTATAATAGATGATTAATTAATTAAAAAGCTTAAATTAGAAGATTAAAAATACATTTAAACTTTAAATTAATTAAATAATTAATATATCAAATGTTACATCAAAATCATAAACGACGGGTCTAGATGCGAATCCATTCCAATTATATGGCTCTTATCTCACCCTTCAATTCCAATCCTAAGGTCAATATTGACAGCAAAATTCCCCATGGAACCCACTCAGTCAGATTCAAACTTATACTAAAACGCATGGCAAAACAAGCAAGCAACACTCTCTTTCTTGGGATCATGAATGCGAAGGATAAGTGAGGTTAAATCTGTAATCTACTCCATCTTACTTATAGACCTCCACGTCACACGGGTTCAAACCTTCACAGGCTGTCAAAACAAGTCAAAAACATCCGCGTGGAAATATCATCATCCTCTTCTCCACTCACAGCTGTCTCCTCCAAACGGGTATATAAATACCCCATCCAGTTTCCAATTCTATTCGTATTAAAATCCAAACTCACATTCAAATCTCCGTTCTCACTCCCTCTTTCTTTCGATAGAATCCTAAAAACTTAAAACAAACTCATTGAACCCTGAACATGGCTTCTAATTACAAACTTGCCATCACTTTCTCTGCAGTGCTGACCCTCCTTGTACTGTTACCCACACTCACAGTGGGAGAGCTTGTACAAGAACAACCTCTAGTTCTCAAATACCATAACGGTCAACTCCTTAAAGGACGCATCACCGTTAATCTCGTTTGGTACGGTACATTCACCCCCATCCAACGATCGATAATCGTCGATTTCATCAACTCTGTTAGCACCACCGGTGCTCCTCTTCCATCAGCCGCGGCATGGTGGAAAACCACCGAGAAATACAAGGTAGGATCCTCTGCGCTAGTCGTAGGGAAACAGTTCCTGCACCCTGCTTATACTCTCGGGAAGAATCTAAAAGGAAAGAATCTTCTTAGTTTAGCCACCAAGTTCAACGAACTTTCTTCCATCACCGTTGTTCTTACCGCCAAAGACGTCAACGTTGACGGTTTCTGTATGAGTCGCTGCGGGACCCACGGCTCTGTTCCAAGTGTCAGCAGTGGAGCAAGAACCCCTTACATATGGGTTGGAAACGCTGAGACACTATGTCCTGGACAGTGCGCGTGGCCTTTTCACCAGCCTATTTACGGGCCGCAATCACCGCCGCTGGTTGCACCTAATGGTGACGTAGGTGTTGACGGAATGATCATCAACTTAGCCACGCTTTTGGCCGGTACTGTCACGAATCCCTTTAACAACGGTTACTTCCAGGGGCCGGCGACAGCGCCGCTTGAAGCTGTTACGGCTTGTCCTGGGGTTTTCGGTAGTGGAGCTTACCCCGGTTATGCGGGTCGGGTTCTTGTTGATGGGACTACTGGTTCGAGCTATAATGCGCACGGTGCTAACGGGAGGAGGTACCTTCTGCCCGCAATGTGGGACCCGCAGACTTCAGCATGTAGGACTCTTGTATGAAGAGGGGACCGAAGAATAGCCACGTGTCGTGATATGGTGTACCGGGTTGTGTAGATATATATGGTGGGTTGATAAATACGAGAGCAGGTGAATGCTCCTTGGGACTGACTAGGAGGTGTGTGTTTAAGGCCTTCCCACACTTTTAGGCCTATATATTCATTTAATACATTGTTCCATCTTGTGTATTAATCCGTTCATAAAGCTTGTAAATGTACCGTAAACATTGAAGTTTATAAAAAAAGTTATATAATTTTATTTAAAAACTATGGCAGTGTGAATTTTTTTATTAGAGCTAATAATCTTTCATTTTCTGCCTAATGCTTTTCGCAACTTGCATCAAACTTGCAGCTGCTATTGTTATTTATACAAGAGTGAATATTAGAAGTTATATACTATACACCTAACCATGAGTACCATGTTTGAGGATCTGCAGGGCGGAATAGTGCATATGGTCCAAATCTTTTTATATTAAAATTATAATAAAATAAATAAAATAAAATATTTGTCAATAGTTAAATATGATCTTTATTTATTTTGATATTAATTGAATTGCGATTAATCTAAAGAGGAGCTCTATTAACCAACTATCTTAATATCTAATAAATATTTAATACATAATATTTAATTTTGTTAGCTTTAATCAAAAGAGACTTGCTTCTTTCACTCTTTAACATTCTCTAACAAACATAAAGAAGTTTGCAATAAATGATTCTGAGCTTCGTCTTCAAATCTAAAGAGTTTTGTTATTGTGTCAACAAGTTGAACATAAGTTAGTGGGCATTAAGACGGAGTGAAAGTTTTAGTCATCGTTGAATTATGTTTTAAAATTGTTTTAGTAGTAGATTTGATATTCTTTTAGTGTTTGCATATGAAATTTAGATGATTTTTTAGACTTTTTTTGGTAGTGTGAGGATTTCAATGTTTAAGAATGTTCCATGTGTCATATAATCTTTAGGAAAATGACTAACGTGTTTTGTAGGTTGGAGGAAGTAAAAGAAATGACCGAAAAAGGAACACGACAAATTTTCAGAAGGATTCACAAAATTTATTTTCAACACTTTTTATATCATGATGCACATGTGGTATTTTGATCATATCTAGAGTGTCATAACTCGGATTGACGTGGGACCAATAACATTTGAAAGTTACATTAAGGGCTACAACTCTTATGAAGACACCAAAGACTAACTCGACATTTTTTTCCTCTGGACATACACGTATCCATGCATGTTCAGATCCACCCTAAAAATTCAAATACCTATTTAAATGGAGGAAACCTAATTTTCTTAAATCATCTTGGTTTTTGACGGCAAGTTATAAATTAAGAGCGGTAGAACAAAATAGAAGCAAGATGAAACATCAACTTCAAGAGATTTCTCTATTGAAGACTTTTCATTTGTGATTATTACGTAATGTTGAACAATTTTATTATATATTTTATTGTTATTATGAGTAAATGAAACCCTCCAATGCTTTTGATGAGTCACTGTTCTTGAATTAGTTGGTTTCTCTGAATTGATCTTTGTAATAACTTATATTTTATTCTCTGCATGATTTATTTATTTATGATTTTACTGCTTTCTCTCTCGGTCAAATTGAGAGTGATCTATAGTTATCGGTTAGAAATGACTATCAACAATAACGTTTGATTGAAGTATTTTATATTAGATATCACCTACGACTATGGATACCGTATAAAAACTGATATGTTCTTGATAATCACATGCTTAAATTCATCTATAATTTACTATGGACATAAGAATTAATTTGAATGTTTAAAGGTTTATTCACTAGGGACTTAGGGATAAGCATCCATAAGAACTAGTAATATGTAAACATAAAATAAGTTGTTACAAGATCCATTTAAGATATTCAACAAACTCATGTTCCAACTCTCATTCCTATCCTAACATGTTCTTTTATTATTATTTTCTACTCTATTACATTTACTATACTTTTACTTTGTTGCAAAACAAACTCAAAGCCTCTAATTACCTTTTTGTTTAACTAAAATTAAATCGAACTCTAAAATATAATGCAGTCCTTAAGATCGATACTCTGGTAACTACTGGTATTACTAATTTGGTAGATTATTAGACTTGCTAATTTCCCGATCAAGTTTCTGGAGCCATTGTCGGAGACTAACAAATATTATAGAGTTCACGTTTTTATTTTAGTTGAACTTTTGTTGATCTGCGACTAAATTTTTTATTTTTATTTTGTATTATTGTTGTTTTAACTAACCTGTTTTAAACATTTGTATGCGAGGGGAACTTTAAACTAATTTTTTTTGACGTAGAAATCGAGAGAACCTTACGCACTCAACTCAGGAAAGCTTGGTTGCAGAGAATGGTAGAACAAGAGGATTTAAATTCTCGCCAATCAGATTCAAACTCATAAAAAGAAGTAGTTATGGCTGAAGATCCACCGACTCCTGAAATACTACTAGGAGACCATGGAAGAAGAAATGCAAAGGGAGGTAGACTGACGATAGTAAATCAACCAGTGAAGGTTCCTATATTTTAGTTACAACCTACAACCATCCGTCAACTTGAGATGAGGCCTTTTACAAAACAAAATTAATGAAGATGTAAACAAACATTTGCAAATATTTATGACAATGAGTACAACTTTGAAGATAGACGGGCTTACAGAAAAATGTAAAAAATTGAAAATGTTCCCTTTCACTCTAGCAGAGGATATTGAAGAATGGTTATACTCATTTCTAACATATAGCATCACAACTTGCGAAAAGATGGAAACAACTTTTCTGAATGAATATTTTCCTACTTCAGTTTTCCTCAAAAAACAATATGAAATCCTTAATTTCAAACAAAGGGAAGGTGAATCATTGGGTGATGCATATAAAAGATTAAAGAGGCTTCTGGTTGCATGTCTTACACATAGTATAGATCAAATAGAGAAGATGCAAATGTTTGTTAATGGGCTCTACAAATACACAACGTAAAAGAAAATCTAGAGGTGCCACGATGTATACCAAGGTGAAAAAAGCCCACGAAAATGATATTCGCCTCCCCATTTGAGTTTATGTTGCAATCGACAAGGCTTATGGTGAACATGCTAAGGATTTTACGGGTTATGTTGCGTTATAATATATAAGTAAAATGAGTATTTGGTTGGATATTTGGCACAACTTTGAAGATGATTTGAAAAATAGTTTATGCACCAATATTACAGTGTTTATGTTGAATTTTATGATTTGTTTTATGTATGATCATTTAATTTTTTGTTTAATATTGATAACGACTCTATTATGTAAACATAGGAAGTGTTTATTTTAGTCCAAATGATAGTATGGTGAAAAAGAAAGCGCTTACATATGTTATGAAACATATGCATGATATTGTCATCGGAGCATTACAAATGGATGGACCAAACGTAAGGTATTAACTTAATCCATATACATGTAATTTATGTATATTTATAAGTTAATGTTGTTGTTGTTAGCTTACCATAATTAACACTTTGTTCTAATTATAGATATTTAGCGATAAAACACCATCCTAAAAAGAAGATATAGATGATATCTGATCAATTTGGGCTGGTGTCTTCTTATCTTGCCATGAATTTCAACAACAATAGTTCTTTTGTTATAAGTTGAATTTGACATATAAAGGTTTTGACATCTTCATATGCAAAACTCTAACTTTTGTATTATGTGTTGATGACAACAATCTAAATTTGTACTTTAATTTTGCCACAATGTAAATTTGTAATTTTGTATAAAAAAGGAATATCAATTTTGTTATCTGTTTCTGATTTGGTATTATATGTTAATGTGGTATTCTGTAACAATTTTGTAGTTTTTGCATGTGTACAAAATGATACAGGCTTGACAGTAAGATGAGAATCAAAACAAATTTATATAGAAATAAAATTGATTAAGCCCCTCGGTTAAAATTCAAAAATTGACGTGCAAACATAAATTATCATCTCAGTTATTGAATAAAGTCGAAAGGTATGTTACGCGCACTAGTTAGTTTTTAAAATAAAAAATGTTGTTGCTAGGGATTGAACCATTGACCTTTTTCTTTTTAACCTTGGATTTATAAAAAATGAGGGGTAAAGTTCCCACTTTTCATATCACTCTTTGTTACCTTGACATTGTGACCGAAGTGAAATTCATTTAGCGTTTGATGTGACATGTGTTATTTGCAGTAGTGTATGAGTAGCTAAAACACTCTAATGCTAAGGATGAGTTATTGTTCTTGAATTAGTTGGTTTTTTTGAATTGATCTTTGTAATAACTTATGTTTTACTCTCTACATGATTTCTTTATTTCTAATTTTAGTTCTTTCTCTCTCGGTCAAATTTAGAATGATTTGTGTACTGTTAGGAAGAACGTTCAACACTAATGCCTGATTGAAGTATTTTATATTAGATACCATCTAGGACTAGGGATACCGTATATAAACTGATATGTTATTGATAACCACATGCTTAAATTCATCTATAATTTACTATGGACATATGAATTAATTTGAATGTTTAAAGGTTTATTCAGTAAGAACTTAAGAATAAACATCCTTAAGAACCAGAAATCTATAGAGATAAAATAAGTTGTTACAAGGCCCATTTAGGATATCGACGAACTCAAGTTCAAACTCTTTTATTCCAAGAATTCTCTTTTATAATTATTTTCTACCCTATTAAATTTACTCTACTTTTACTCCGTTGAAAATAAAACAAACTCAAAATCCACAATTACCTTTTTGTTTAACTAAAATCAAACCTAACTCTAAAATGTAACGCAGTCCTCGAGATCGATACTCCGATAACTACCAGTATTACTACTTGGGCAAATTAATACACTTTCTAATTTACCTATCTGTGAATGTTGTAGTGCAAATAGAAAGTGGAATATTATCGTATCTACAAAGATTGGTTCTATTTTAAATATTGTTCAACTGTTTTTGTGATTCTAAGAAGAAGATTGTTTATAGTTGTTTGGTTATAGAAAATTGTGAGATATTGGATCGAACTCTAGTATGGTCGAATGATAGCTTCTGGTTTGACAGGAATTAAGCATGAGGTCGAAGTCTGTTCGTATGCTGCTCTCGAAGATAATGCGTGTTGTAGTCGAAGTTTTTCTAACATGCATTAGTCAATATTGCTAGGTTGTTAGCATATTGGATTGGGCCTTGCTTGTAATCCCAAGTGTTTAAGTTAGCTTGTACCTTAAGTTAGCTTGTAATGGGTAATTGTTAAAAAAACACATTAGGTTAGTGTTCTATTTTTCTTATAAATATGATGCTAGTTTATCAATCTTGGCATAAGAAAAAATAGGAAGATAAAATCCTAATTTCAAGTGAGAGAGGTTATTTTGTTATTCTTGTATACTTGTAATCTTGTTTTAAGAGAAAAGAAAGAATAACAATTTTATAACCAATCCTTGTTGTTCCTTGTTGTTTTACCTTGTTTTCTTTGTTAACCATAACCCTTGTGTGTTTCTGATCATTAAGAAACCATTTATACTTTGTTTAAAGACATCCGAATCACAAAAAATTGGTTCGGTGAGCGTGGAAAAGATGCCTTCAACAAAGTATGAGATTGAAAAGTTTACCGGAGTGAATGACTTTGGTCTGTGGCGCTTGAAGATGAAAGCCCAACTGGTTCAGAAGGGTTGTTTAGAAGCGTTGAAGGGTGAGGCAGTCATGGACACTGTGTTAATGGCAAAAGAAAAGACGGGCATGATCGAGAAAGCCCACAACGAATATTTTTGAGCCTTGGTGATAAGGTTCTTCGACAGGTATCAAAGGAGACTACAACATCGGGATTATAGGTGAAACTTGAAAGTTTTTACATGACCAAATCTCTGGTGAATCGACTCTACCTGAAGTAAGCTTTATATTCATTCAAGATGAGTGAAGGCAAAGTGTTGGCTGAGCAGTTGGATATGTTCAACAAGATAATTCTTGATCTTGAAAATATTAATGTGAAGATCGATGATGAAGATCAAGCACTGTTGCTGCTGTGTTCTTTGCCTAGAATACATGCTCACTTAAAAGAAACTCTCTTGTATGGAAGGGAGTCCCTAACCTTTGAAGAAGATCAACCAGCCTTGTATTCTAAGGACTTGAACGAACGAAAGGAGCATAAACCTTCGACAGTGGGCAAAGGTTTGGCCGTTAAGGGAAAATTCTTGCGAAAGGATGGTAAGTTCGACAAGAAGAAAGGTAAAAGTCAACAGAAGTCTTATAATGGCGAAACATCTGGTATTCGATATTATCACTGTAAGAAGGAGGGTCACACAAGAAAGGTGTGCCCTGAATGCCTGAAAGATCATGAAGGTAATGATAACGCAGTCATTGTTCAAGATGACTTCGACTCATCTGATGATCTTGTGGTTTCAAGTGGCGACTCGAGAAAAAAATGGATTATGGATTCATGTTGCACTTGGCACATGAATCCAAACAGAGAATTATTCGAGGAGCTATGTGATCAAGATGGTGGATCTGTGCTGCTGGGAAACAAAAAATCTTGCAAAATTGCAGGTATTAGATCTTTGAGATTCAAGCTCCATGATGAGTCAATAAGGTTATTAACTAAAGTCAGGTATGTACCCGACTTGAAGAGAAATTTGATTTCTCTTGGTGAATTCAACAAAAAGGGATACGTTTTTTAAGGAGAGAAAAGTATCCTAACAGTCATGAAGGGGTCGAAGGAAGTCTTGAGAGGCGTGAAGAAACAAGGCTTCTATATCCTTGAGGCTAAGGTTGTAAGTGATTCGACAAATGTTGCATCCACAAAACTTGTATCAAAGACAGAATTATGACACATGAGATTGGGCCATGTCAGCGAAAGAGGTATGGTCGAATTGGGGAAGCAGAACCTGCTAGGAGGTGACAAAGTCGAAAAGTTAGAGTTTTGTGAATCTTGTGTATTTGGTAAATCCTGTAGGGCGAGTTTAACAAAGGTAAGCAAAGAACACATGGATCCCTGGATTACATTCATGGTTATCTTTGGGAGCCTGCAAGGAATCCTTCATACTCAGGTGCAAGGTATTTTCTATTCATTGTTGATGACTATTCTAGAAAGCTATGGGTATTCATTCAGAAGACGAAGGATGAAACTTTTGAGAATTTCAAAAGTTGGAAGATTCTGGTCGAAACTCAAACTGGCAGAAGGTTAAGAGGTTGAGAATCGACAATGGCCTTGAATTCTGCAACGAAGCGTTCAACAGTTACTGTGTTGAGTTTGGGATTGCAAGGCATAAGACTGTAGCAGGCACTCCTCAACAAAATGGCTTAGCTGAGAGATTCAATCGAACAATCCTTGAAATGGTTAGATGCATGTTGGTTAGTGCTGGATTAAATAAGGTGTTTTGGGTAGAAGATGTTTCGATGACAACTTACCTAATAAATAAATGTCCCTCGTCTGCCTTGGAAATGAAGACACCTGAAGAAGTTTGGTCGGGACATCCACCTAGTCTCGACAGACTAAGAGTATTTGGTTGTATGGGCTATGCTCACATTAGGCAAGGCAAGGTAGAACCTAGAGCTCTGAAATGCATGTTCATGGGATACCCTGAAGGAGTCAAAGCTTATAGGCTATGATGCCTAGAGCTAGGTCATAGGAGGTGTGTCACCAGTCAAGATGTAGTTTTCAATGAAGAATAGATGGCTTTCAAGAAAACCGATGATGCTGATGAAGAGCTAGAACAGGGAGAGATTCATGTTGAGGTGGAGCATGTTGATGCTGAATTGCGTACCCCAGATGAAGTCGAAGAAGACGCAGAAGATGTTATCGAGGATGAGGAGACTAATAATGACTACCTGCTAGCAAGAGACAGGTCGAGGAGATTCATCAAGCCATCTTAGAGACTTGGGTATGCAAATCTTATAGCTTACACGTTAATCTCTACAAGCGAGGTTCTGGATGAAGAACCTAGAGACTATAAGGAACTTATGAGGATTCAAAAGAAGAGTTAATGGCTTAAAGCCATGGATGATGAGATGAAATATCTTCATGATAACAACACCTAGAAACTAATCAAGAAACCTGCTAGAGCCAGGTTAGTCAGTTGTAAATGGATTTTCAAAGTTAAGGAAGGAACCAAAGGAGTGACGCCGAAGAGATACAAGGCAAGATTGGTTGCTAGAGGGTTTACTCAGAAAGAAGGTATAGACTTCAATGATGTGTTCTCTCCTGTTGTGAAGCACATATCCATTCGAATGTTGCTTGCCGCAGTGGAATAGTTCGATCTTGAACTGGAACAGATGGATGTGAAGACTACATTCTTGTATGGTGACTTAGATGAAACATTCCCAATGAGGTAACCTGAAGGGTATGTCGAAAATGGGAAGGAAGATTATGTGTGCAAGCTGAATAGATCTTTATATGGACTGAAACAATCTCCTTGACAGTGGAATGGGAGATTCGACAAGTTCATGGCACACATAAGTTTCATCAGAAGTCAGTTCAACCACTGTGTTTACCTCAGATCTCGACCGGGTAATTCATTTGTTATTTTGTTGCTCTATGTGGATGGTAGTTTAATAGCAAGCAATAATGTCGAAGAGGTAATGAGGGTGAAGGCTAAACTCAATAAGGAATTCGACATGAAGGATCTGGGAGCTGCGTCCAAGATTCTTGGGATTGACATCCAAAGAGATAGAAAGCAGTCGAGATTATGCTTATCTCAAGAGGCATACCTACGGAAGATTCTCAAAAAGTATGGTATGTCGAATTCAAAGCCTATTGTGACTCCGACAAACCCTCAATTCAAGTTGAGTATAGATAAGTGTCCCAACACTATTGTTGAAAGAACTTATATGAATAGCATTCCATATGCTAACATAGTAGGTTCTTTGGTGTATGTTATGGTCTGTACTAGACCCGACATAACATATGCAATAAGTCTTGTAAGCAGGTACATGGCGAATCCTGGAAAGGCTCACTGGCAAGCATTAAAGTGGATTCTAAGGTACATAAATGGGTCTCTAAATAGAGTCCTAATTTATGGTGGAGCCTTGAGTGAAGACAGTAAAGTAGCAATTGAAGTATGTTCACATGCTGCTGATATGATCACCAAGACGTTGCCCAGTTGCAAGTTTTTCCACTGTATGTAGTTGATAAAGCTGCGTGAAGAAAGCTAGCTCCTTTATGTTATAGAGTTAGATCCAAGGTGGAGATTTGTGAGATATTGGATCGAACTCTAGTATGGCCAAAGGGTAGCTTCTGGTTCGACAGGAATTAAGCATGAGGTTGAAGTCTGTTCATATGCTGCTGTCGAAGATAATGCGTGTTGTAGTCGAAGTTTGTTCTAACATGCATTAGTCAATATTTCTAGTTTGTTAGCATATTGGATTGTGGCTTTCTTGTAAGCCCAAGTTTTTAAGTTAGCTTGTACCCTAAGTTAGCTTGTAATGGGTAATTGTTAAAAAGCCCACTAGGTTAGTGTGCTATTTTTCTTATAAATAGGATGCTAGTTTCTCAATCTTGGCATAAAAAAAAATAGGAAGATAAAATCCTAATTTCAAGTGAGAGAGGTTATTTTGTTATTCTTGTATACTTGTAATCTTGTTTTAAGAGAAAAGAAAGAATAGCAGTTTAATAACCAATTCTTGTTATTCCTTGTTGTTTTACCTTGTTTTCTTTGTTAACCCTAACCCTTGTGTGTTTCTTGATCATTAAGAAACCGTTTATACTTTGTTTAAAGACATCTGATTCACAACAAAAATAAATTAAGATTTCAGTGTTAGTAGTAAGAAAACTTGTTGTGTTTAGATTTCATTATCCTTATTCTTATGTATAACCATTGGTCAGTAATATACTCTTCTACTCAGCTATTAATACACCCACTTTTTGCTCTCGTTGTAACTTATCTCTAACTCAACAATGTGAGATCAATTGTATTACGTATTAGTCGATATCTCGATCTATAAACCAATCCAACAACATTAAATTTCAACTGTTATACAACAACATCATATCATACCGATCATGTGGTAGTATATGTTAATATTAAACCTAACCTTATCTCTAGGTATTAAGATCTAATAAATGGAGACTTGAATATAATAACGACCAACATTTATCATATTTCAAGTTAAACCATAAAAATATGTTTTAGGTAGTTAATCCAAAACAATAATTAAGAAGGAATAATTATCAACATTAAAGCTTAAATAGAATTACATAAAACACCATGACTATAATTAATACATGATTATAAAGATGACTACATCTTATCCACAACAAAGAGATTTTTATCTACACTTACTCATTGTAGCTGCACAATATTCTCTAGAAGAAATGGTTGGAATAACATTTGCAACAATCCACACTCCCGCCTTCAATCTTTCTCTCTTTTACTCCTGTTGAGATTAAACGTGAACCTACTTTCTTTCTGTACTATATCGAATCCACTAAAACTCTATTTGAATTAAACCCGACCCTCATATTTATAAGATTGAGAAAGGTAAGCTCACTAAACCCACCACCCATCTTCACATAGAGCGCTTACTTTCTTCCCTGTTAAGCAATAATATCTCACCCGTCAACTAGCCCCAGCCTCCCTAGCTCGCTAGGCGCACCACCCATCTTTGGCTAGCGCACAGACCCTTCCTTCACCATGAAGAAACTTAGTCTTGAAGTCTTCTCTCACCTATGATCTTATAGAACGCCCATGAGTCTAGTATAACAAGCCTTGCTTGTAGGAAATGGTCTTGGCGAGGTCTTTTGTGTTTCCTTTTCACCTATTTTTGATAAATGTGCAAGTAATAACTCCAAATAGGTATGTTATCATTTTCTATTGACAAGTCAGAGTTTTTATTTTGGTTACTTATAAAATAAGTTAGTAAGTTCCTAATTATTTTATGTAATTTTAGAAATTATTAACTCTTCCCAACTTATCTTTTTGTTTTTCCTAAAAAAATCCATGCAGATGGTTTAGAATTTTTGAAATGCATGTTTCATGAAAGGCTAAATAACTAGGTCAAGAGTTTTTGAAAAGTATTTGAATGACGTGATATTATTTCTAATGCAAGTTCATGATCAACATCATAAATATCCACAAACCATAGAATGAAGATAAACTATTTGCTTGACTAAGTAAGGTTTTAAAACATGTTTATATCACAAGTCAATTATTCGTCAGAATCAAGAGCTCACTGAGTATCTCTTAATGGTCAGTTCCCCTCATAATTTGGACAATGAACGAACTATAGAAATATTTTGCATTCCATCTAAGCAATATCACTAGATACATTATAAGTTATGGATCACTAAGGTCTTTCTTTTAGTTGTAACGTGATTGGGCTTACAAAAAATATTATTTTTTTTCTTTGGATTTAAAAAGCCTAAAATTAAGAGGGAAAATTTTCACTCACAATTATTATTTTTCAAAAAGTCTTTTTCTTTGATTCCACTCTTTTCAAATATTTTTCTTTGAGCGAGTATCCACTTACTCCAAGAGTAAGTCTTTATAACTTACTCCACAATCATAACCTTTAAATTAGATTTAATCGAATAATTATAAGTAAAAATGTGAATTTAACCACTATATTAGATTTAATTTAAATGTTATGATGTGGAGTAAGTTAAAAAAACTTACTCTTGAAGTAAGTTGATTCTCACTCTTTTTGTTTTGGTAATTTTCTTTTGTATGCTTTGACATTTTATTTTTTTTCCTTTTTGTTTTATCAAAAGCATTTTTTTTCTTTTCAATATTACTACTTGATTTGATTTTTCATACATTTTTTCTCCCAATTTTTTTTTTGAAATACCCTTGCATTTTTAATTCTTTTCCTATCCTTAAGACAAAGTGGCGAACATTGGTTTTATTTTCAAAGTTGGCTAAAGATTGTTGAAATTGCAGTCATCGCCGATATCATTTTAGTTCTGATTGTTTGTCAATTTGCATGTATAATGCAATGTTTAATTTATCATGTGTTTGTATTTTATCCATTATATGAATTTATTTGTATTTTTTTAGCTTTGTTGTTGTAATTCTTTTGGAATAATATCTTATATGCCTATTTGCTCGTTTCGACTATAATTATTCTTGAACCTTTTAGAAACTTCTTTATTCATTGGATTAGTTGTTGTGGCCATGTTTTTGTCTCATTTTTTAGCCTAGAAATAGGTTGTGTATCAATCTATTGAGTATTGTTTAAATCACAAGTTATAAACTTGAATTAAGGCCGGAAGGATGTATGATTCGAATCATACAAAGTGTGAGTTGAATCATGATGTCTCATGAAAGCTAGAATTTGGCTCTGCCTCATTTAAGTCAAATCAAAGAAGAGTGTGATTCGAATCAAAACTCCTATTGATTCTATTCATGATGTACACACGATTCAATCATGACCTCTTTCCCTTATTTCTAACCTTTAACTCAAGTTGTTTGTTTCTTTGATTCAAATTATTACTTTATGATTTGATAAAACCCATTGTCTTAGTATTTTTCAGAGAGAGTGGCATCTTGTAAGAGAGTGTCTACCTCTTTCACCTTTTTAATCACTTTTCTCCTTCTTTTTGTCATAGAGTGAAAGCATGTTACCCACGAGAGAAGATTCACAAAAAGTGTGAGGAAGCACATATATTGAGTGATTATTGTTTATTTTTAGTGAAGAACAAGAAATCTAGAGAAAGTGAGAAGATTGATCAATCAAATAATAGAATTGATCAATCTCAGAACAACACAAAGAACCCAAAATCCCATTTTTCTTCAAGAACCTTGAGAGAAACTAATGTGTGTTCTTCATTCACTAACCTTCGTCAAAAGCCATTGTTATGAATCTTTAACTTTAAATATTGAGTATGAGAGGTAGACCAAAGGTACAATAGGGAATCTAATATTTTTTATAAGTTTTATTTTGTGTATCAGGTGGAAGAAATATTTCTGGGATATGGAATTTGGTTGTGTGTTGTTCACATAGAGAGAAAAGTGTCTTTATACTCCATTGAAGACTTTTGAGAAGCCATGTGAAGGTTATCACAAAGCAAAGTTGGGAGTTATCCAATTATGCAAGGATAATTCCAATTGCTCAATAAAGTCATTGTCATATTCGAGGAAAGCATGCTGCAAAAAGAAAGCTTGGAGTAGGTTATTATGGATAGTAAGATTGTTGAATCAATACCATTAAGGATCTTGTATGTAGCAATTGAGTATCTTCATCAACATAATGAATTGTCATTTGATCCATGTGTATTAGCTCTCGGTTGATGATAGTTCGTTGTATCAAAATACTTGTATATTAAATCTTGAAAATAATGGAAGACATGATTATTTTTCCCAATGGTTTCAAACCATTGAGTAGTAGAGTAGGCATAGCAAAAATGATTTCCAAATCACTATATACCTCTGTGTACTCTCTTCCTTCCCTGTCTCTCTTTAATTTTCGTCATTCATCATGTTGTAGTTGAATTATAGCATAATTTACATGTCATCTACATTAGATCTTGCTTGTAGTGATTTATTGTATAAGCATATGTGTTGCATCAAACCTATCAAATCATGCTTAAGTTGATTATGATAAACTACACATCTAAGTTGATAAATTAAATTGCTTGAATTATCCTAGCTGACTTAAGTTCTTGCTTGATCATACTCTTAACGATAACATTGAAATACATTTGTATGAATTCATATTGTTGAGTTTCCATGCTTTCATTCTATCTTGTTTTAGCTTCCGCATATTAAACTTTGATTTTTGTATTGAAAATTTAAAATAGTTTTTAAATGGGATCAATCTATTCAACCCCCTACAAGACAGTTTTCACTTATATTCCCCAACAACAAGCGCCTCAGACCTGGTCTTTGTTTAAGTCTAAGCGACTTCTAAAGTAGGGAATATAAAGTCTTTTTGATCCTAAAATTTTATTTTTGGAAGCTTTCTCGTCTAAGTGAAACCTAACATGTTTCATTTAATATCCTAATGTTTGATTCATCATTTACTAATCAATTAGGATAAATGTCAAGTATTTCTCTACTAGAATGTTATTTAGTCACTATTGAGATTCTCTAAGTTTGATTCATTCAGGATTAAACTAATCAATTTGTTGATATTTGTGCAGGATCGATCGAAAATCTATCATTATGTTTCTATTTCGTGTTGATGATTATTCATAAAAGCTAATGATACACTGTTCATGTGACAATTGATTTGAATGACGGATTGTTCAGGAAAATGAAAGAAGAAGCATATCTTTTTACCTATTCTTCCAAGGGCGTTGTGAAAGAAGATGAAGATAATTTATGAATATTGGCAATGTTCACTGTTTGTCAACTACAAATCAATGCTTCAAAGCATAAAGTTTTGAAAGATTTGTAATACCGTCAAAGTGTTGAAGCAACTATCCTAGATTATCAAACATTTATCCAACAATGAACTAGATAATCATATGCTTATTCTCTAAATTTCAATCAAATATGATCATAACATATGTCGTATGAGTTCATATGATGTTTTACGAAGAAGTGTCTGACAATGTCTCTCAGACGTGAAAGGAGTCATGTCCATTTGTATATGATTGATCACATTTTGTTTATGATACATTTTTTGCTATTCACTAATCAGTTACGTGTGTAGAAATAGATTTTCATAATTGGTATGATCATTCCAATCTCCCTTATTTTGTTGTAGTACACCTATTTATTATTATCCTTATGTGATTAAATGCGATGTTTGCGTGAAATTTATCAATACATGTTATTTGTGCAATGTATATTATATTCATCGGAAAACATTGCCTGGTTGTTATTTCATTTGAGAATTTATCATGCATTCGTGCATCATTCATCGTTTGTACATTTCATTATTTTGCATTCCATTAAATCGAATATCATTAATTTTTCATTTCATTAAAATGCATGTCATTATTACCATTTCACAATTTTTTTTTGTATTTGTTGTTTGTTGCATTCATTCAATTTCAAGTTTTTTTATTTATTTTAAAAATTGGTGACGATGATTTGAGTCAAGTGTTAATTTATGATTCGAATCACACACAAAAAGATCAAAAGGTTAACACGCCTATTCCTTTTGATTTGACTCAAGTTTTCACCTTAATTCAAATCAAGGCTAAAAAATTTCAAATGATTTTAACTTGATTTGACTTATTCATTTTACATGATTCAAATCATAAATGCGTGACCATTAGTCTTTTATATACATTCACTTTATTTCTTTAAAATCATTTCATTTTCTACATCAAAACAAGTCATCTCACTCCATTTTCAAAACTTATCTAACATAAAAAAACCTATTTCATATCATTATTCATCATCAGAATTATTCATCACCATAATCATCTCTACACATTTCTCCTCAACCTCATCATCACCATCAACATGAATTCAAGTCAACAAGTGAAACTGTTAGAGAAACAAAAAGGCAAGAGAAAAGTATCATCATCCAACCATCTTCCTAAAATACTGAAAAATCAAAGATCAAAGGTTCAAGCAAGTAAAAGACATTGATTTAAGCTTGTCCTGCTCTCAGAGCAAAACCTTGAATGGTAGCAGAAGCTCAAACTCTCAAGCATCAGGTCAAGATTTATCCTTCATATGCCCAACGACCCGTCATTTAATTCTTGATGAAAAACTCAAAGGTATGTGAAAGATTTTCTTAACAAATCCGTTGAACTTAAGTTCTATGTGACTAAGTGTGTTGAATTTGAAGTAGGAGTTAGATTTTTGAAACCATTATAGCAACATAAGATTTTGAAATTCATTGGAGTGGATAAGAAATTCAACCCTAATCATGTTAAAGCTTTTTACTGCAATCTCAAAGTGTATCAAAAGGGTCTTGATTTTGTTTTTGTAATCAAGTTATTAAATTTATGTTAGATGATTTTAAACATCATTTTTGTTTAGTTTCTAAAGGTAATGAATTGTTTGTTTTAAATAGAGTTGGTTTCGATATAATTGAATTCGTTAAAAGCATCTTTAAGTCTGTTTTCAAGGAGTGTTTGGATTTGGATAATTTCTATATCATTCAAGTCAAGTTTGAGATGATAATTCTACACTAGATTTTTGTTAAAACTTTGTTTAGGAAACTCTGAAATTGGGCTAGGGTTAATGACCATGATTTGTATCTGATATGGGTTCTTTTAGAATCTGATCAATGCGACTGTGTCAAGTTTATTCTTGACAAGATTGAGTATTGTAGGACCTCTATGAAGAGATTCGGGTTTTTCTCTTTTGTCATTCAATTCATTTTGGACTTAAATAGTATTTCCTCCGCTGATGAAAATTTAGTTGAAACACCAAAGTCGGTTGATTCAACTATGATTAAGTAGATGCATTACTTCAAGGATGACAAACACTGTTGCACCCCAAAATTTGCCCTCACAATACAAGACTTTGTGTTCCAAGAAGGTTCACAAGGTTCACACTGACCACTACATTATGCTAACCAGTGTGTGCAGGTGCAATGATGTCAAGGCATAAATTCTTACTAACAAGGAATCACAAGGGTGTGAGTGTTACTTTTGAATTTAAAGTTTACCATTCAAGATTTTAAGTGGTGAATACCTCCGGCTAATGGGTATCTGGAAATTAAGTACGGATATATCTTCGTATATGATTTCAAAGGATGACAACTGAGGATGTTACTACACTGATTTAATTTTGTTTCGAGTTAATTTCCCCTTTTCAAATATATATTCTATTAAGGAGTTTGCGGAGTAGGACTCTGAAGGTCCTCATGGCGACAATCGAGACATTTGGTTCATTTACGACTAATTTTCAAGAAAAGATTGAAGGAGCAATTAACGGTAATATTGTCAGCTCGAGGGTCTCTTCTTATTTGGCTACAACCACATACCAATTCTCCTGACATAAGGCATTACAAACCAACAAGAAATATAAGTCATGATTTAAGCTACAGATTAAAATGGGGTTTGTAAGGAAATCGGGACTATACAGAAGAAATCTCAAAGTTGCGAGAGAAACTCTCCCTCTTTTTCATGATAAAGTCATATTCAAAATTTAATCCATCTGGCATTTCAAGATTTAAGATCCAAGGTTTACAAGTTTGAAATTCATATTTACTAAACTCTTTACAAAGCCAAGGATATTCAAAAGTTACACGAAAACCATGACCATTGCAACATCAGAGAATTACAAAGTTAACAACTACCACAAATCCATAAGTCCTAATTCTAAGCAATCCAATGTCTCTTCGTGTCACTCCTATTTTGCACTTTGAGCATGTCACGCCAATCTTGAAAGCCCTCGTGTGCTAACTCGCTTCATGTGCACACCTGTGACAAACAATAACGCATCAGTTTGAACACAAAGCAGAGGTAGCAAATTCAAAATAACCGTCGAAACCGCAATTAAACAACAGCAATGGCAAGATGTATAAGGAACTCGCTTCAACGAGTCATTGCTATATCATACCTTGTCCTGCATCTCCAGCCTGCTATGGATATGTCTCAGTTGGGATGAAACTCGCGCTCCGATTACTGGTATTGCTCTATCATCGGCATACAGGATACTAACTCCGGATATGATCGATCAAACGCTGTCTAAGTTGTTGATACTATGGACTTGGCTTGAATGGAACTGACAAGTCTTGTCCAGCTAACGAACACCCTGCCAAAAGTACACCAGATAGCATAGAAGTTATCAAAAAGTGAAGCACATAAATTTAGGAGATGCAGTTGGAGAATCAACTCTTACTGTGGGAATAATTAAACCACCGGAGTGATTTTCTTGCTATGGATACAACGATTTCAGAAGTTCCAGAGGATTCTACTGGGGATCTCAAAATGAAGTGGAAAGACAAAGAAAGGCAACACCTTACTTTGGTGACGGAGACGGTAAACATGAATCTGATGCCGGTATCGTAATTGAACCAAAAGCTGTATTCTAGAGGCGAGCATTACCGCAAACCATTTATTCTCACATTCATGCTTAGGATTGAGCTTTGGTTCTGAGAGTAGGCATGTCCCTTTTGAAAACCTCGTGCCTCAGCATTATCCACAAGCATTTCTCGGACTACTACGCGTTCATTGTTGCTAAATGCTGCTGCTGCCCCATGTGAGAAGCAGCTAATCAGAATAGGGTGTCTTCTAATTGTGACCATCACAGGTAGAGATGTGCGGCGTCATAGTTCCGGCAACAATGTGGACCATCAGCCTCCTCTTCTGTGCAATCAAATTGAGACTGTTAGAATCATCCAGGGTTATCCCATGAAGATACCTGTCAAGAAGGAAGTGGACAGGGATATAAATTGCAATAGTTCAACAACTAAGTTAAAAGAACATCACGAGTTTCCGAGGACTACCGTGGAAAAGGACGATCAGCCACAGAGTCAAATGCCTCAGCAAAACCAGACCGAGACCTACCCAGAGGATATTCCCCTATCAACGTTATTTGTCACCGGTAACACGCATGGAGTGCTGTGACGGACTCGTGGATATTTGGAAACCTGCAACAAAGAACATTTCCATATAAGCAATAACAAAAAACTGGCAGCAGTGTATATCCAATTATTTGAGTCATCTGGTAATGTTTTGACAGTTTTCTGCAGACGGTCATATTTGTTGTCCCAAGAACGAAGCATCATATTGCTATACAACTACCTATTTACATGTTACATCTGATCCCTACAGAAAACACCAGCAATTCTTATCAGCAGACAACATCAAAGTTTTTATTGAACGGTACCCATCTGTTGCTTGGCATTTGAGCAGAGAGCCAGTCCTATTGAGAAGGTTGCAGAAAGTCTGCTTCCAAGTCAGCTCCATTTTCTACACAAGGAGACAGATCTAGGGCAAGAGTTAGTAAGAGTATGTGAAAATATATTGGACATATATCTAAGTGGTGCAGGCTCTATATCAACATTTCACAGGTCTGATACACAACCAGTGGTACAAAAAATCTCCCTCCGAGTTCATCAGAGAAAGAGGAAATAGCTACTAGAACATCTCTAGCCGTTAAGCACTTGCTATAAACCCTCTAATGGTTGATGCTCATAGCAACTTGGGTAATTTAATGAAAGATTAAGGGCTGGTCCAAGAAACATACAGTTGTTACCTCGAGGCGTTGCGTATTCAACCTACCCTTGCCATTGCATGATCAAATCTTGCTGGCCTGTTCATAGAGTCTGGTGATTTCAACAGAGCCCTGCAATATCACAAGGAAGCTGTTAAAACCAAACCTTCCTTCCCTGATGCATACTTGAAACATGGAAATAACAGGTATTGTATCTTGAAGAGAGTCAGGACCCACCAAACAGAGATGATATGCAACAAATTTGGCTCCTGCATAGCACTGCCCATCGAGTTGTTGGTCCATCATTATCACAAGGCCCTGTACACGGAAGCAAATAATCAAAATTGCACCAAGAGTATCCATGATACAATCAATATTCATCAATTATTCACTCGACAAAATCAAACATAATTGGGAAGATTCATCAAATCATGGCAATAAATAGCATCATAAAGAATTTGTGGCAAGGAATTAAAAGCCATCAGATGTTAACAAGCTTTCACGGTGCAAAATCTTTGTATTAAATTGCAAAAGAAGGAAAGAATCATAATACAATCGAACACTTTAATTTTAAATCTGAAAGTGTAAAGATATCATCACAATTACACAGGAAATTGGTACCGAAATTGACGACAATCCTAGCATTCAACCTGTAATCAATACATTCAATACATCAAGCCTATAAAAGGGTACAACATCACACGGCAAAAAGGAGAGAAAAAAAAAACCCTAATTCTCAGAGCGGAAGAATCGAAGAAAAAAGAACTTATCTCAAGCGGAGATACCATCTTCGGTCACTACGAACCTCACCGACGCCGGAAATCGCACAAGCCATTACCACTTCATCGCACCAATCATCATCGATTCGCCAGATTTCGGTAAAACCTCTACTCGTATTTAAAATCATGAACAATTAATGCTTCCATTCTTCATTTCAGGTACAAGAACCAGGAGATTTTGAGTCGAAACCGGAGAGAGAGACTGGAAGGAGAGACGGGGGAGGGGACACCGTCGACGATGAGAAGGGATTTAGGGTTCCTTATTCATTTCGTTTTGCTTGTCTGTAATCTTGTTTAAGTGATGTACACGTGTCACACACAACACTCACTTAACACACACACATAATCCTTTAATCTGCCATTTAAATACTAATTAACATTTAATCTGCCCTTTAACTAATATATCATGAACCTAATCACCTTTTTTTAACTAATTAAACCATTGACCTAGTCATTTGCCTAAATCAACCGTTTTTATTAACCTAACAACCCGTTTTGTGTAACTAATCTTTTTCTCTATTTAATTAGCATGTGAATTAACCTTTTTTATTTTTTTAATTTGCTGTTTAACCTAATTTATTAATTTTAATGTCATCAACTTAATCTTTTTATAATAATTGTTCATATTCTAAAAAACACTTTTATATTTTATATAAAATAACTTTTTCCCATCTACAATAATAGAACCTTTTTTATTTAATAAAAACTTTTTTCATGTAATATAACTTTATTTACTTAATAGGACCTCCTTAAGAATAATCAGCTTAATAATTAGTAACTTAATTAATTCCAAACCCTAATTTTCACAAATGCCTCGCCGTAGGAAAAATTACAATTTTACCCTTAGCATTAGGTCAAAGAGCCGCCGCGCTCATTTTAGGGTTTCCCGCCGTGGAATCCCTAATTTAACCCTAATTACAACCTGACATTCAACGTAGAGATTTGGAGTTTCTACACTCCGCGTAAGCGTGTCCTTAAGATGCGTTTATTCCCCTTGAGACCTTGACCACAGTCAAGAAGTCTCTAACCTCCCTTTTGAGGGGAACTACGATTACTCTGATTCCACTCCCGTAAGGATACGTAGGCACAAGATGCGATGTCTTGCCGAGTAAACTTAGAATTAACCCCCTTTATTATTTATTATTGCTTATTTATATTTTATTTATCTTTGCTATTTAATTATTTTGCTTATTATTTTGTAATTGTTTCTTGGATGTAAAGTTGTTTAATTATTTAATTATTATTATGGTTAGTAATTAGGGGGTGTAACAACATGTATGTAATATTAAAATAAATTTAGATCACTTTTAAATAAAGATAATTAAAATAAACACGTCACACACGTAAGTCGATTTTAATCGCCGTCTCACTTCCTAAGGATATCCCTCAAGTTGCCTACGAATAATGGTTAAGTGGGGTGTATAAAGCAAGTCCCTCAAATAAAAAAATCATCAAAGTCCCTTATGGTTGCCTTTACGAATCAAGTCCCTTTCGAAAAATGATGATGGTCCCTTATATGCGCTTATTACATCCCACAATGGCCTTCAAAGTCAAATTGTCCCTCACATACCCCTTAACATCCAAAGTAAGGACTACCTACTCCATTATAGTAGGGATAGTCTTACTAAGGAAAGGATAAAGAATAAGAAAGACCCTTAAACATTAGGGTAGGTTACTCCTAGGTGCTTGCTCACTTCAAAACTGTTTCACACTTAAACAAATTTTCAGCAAGTTTTCAAACAAGTTCTTAACACATCCTTACATGGATTATTTATTAACTATTCTGAAAATTTTCTATTCACACACTACACTTTCAAAACAATTCAAAAGTGAGCTTAAGTACCTAAGAGCCCATGGATAACCATGGATGAAAAGGGTGCTAACACCTTCCCTTTTCATAACCTACCCCCCGGACCCAAAATATTCTCTAAGGTCTTTCCTGTTCTTTTATAACCTTTCCTTATGGATAAAATAAAAGTCGGTGGCGACTCTTGCTATCCGCAACATTGTTTAAAGTCAGTTCTCCCACCGGGTTACAGAACTGGCGACTCTGCTGGGGATCTATTTAAGAGGGGTATCCTTAGGAATTAAGATCACTTTAAATTGTTTGCCTTGTTTGCTTTATTATTATGTTGTTGGGGTGCTCTTATGTGTGAAAGGTCCTAACCCGGATCTAGTGTACCTTAGGTAAATGGCAATAGACCAAGGAAACTGTACGACGTATATCGATACGGTTGATCTGGTGGCCATAGTTAGTGCGACTTCTTGGTTGGTGCTTATATTCCTTAAGTCAAGTTGAGGATAATATTGAGGCTGCCATATGTTGTCAATGCACTAACTGACTTTTAGAACCCTAGTCAACTCATCTTGGCCTTTAGAAAGTAGTGAGGTAACCGACTTTGGTGCAGACTGAAGTTGGTCGACACTCGATACTACGCTCATTGAGATCTTAAACTTGGAGGGTTTTGGTTGGCAAGTAAGTTGCCTTCTGAACAACCACCCTTGTGAAGGATCAATGATATTGAGATCCCTTAGAACCTGGTTACTTTTGTAGGACAGGATGAACCATCTAACTTCAGGGGAGGGTACTTGCCTTTGAACCTCATGCAAGCCTTTAAACCTAGGGCTATGGTGTGACTTGTTTGTGTGTGCCACATGTTTGTGATTGAGCATGACATCATGACATCATCATGCATCATAAGCATATCATTTTCCCTAACCATTTCAAGGACCAAAGGATTTATCTCTGTTCTTTGTTGCAGGTCATGGCTTCTGCTCGTAGAAACACCATCAGGATCAACTTTGTAGGGATACCTGCTAAGCTCAAGGAGTTGGTTTCCCTAGTGCCTGATCATTCCCAGTTCAACAAGAGACATGGTCACTTATTGGACCTAGTTACTTCAGGGTTCAGTGAAGACATGATGAGTGTGCTGTTTCAGTTCTTTGACCCTAAGCACCATTGCTTTACATTTCCTGATTATCAGCTGGTTCCAACCATGGAGGAGTCCTCTAAACTTCTGGGTATACCTGTTCTTGATCAGAAGCCATTCACAGGCTTAGAGAAGGAGCTTAAACCAGAAGTTATTGCTGCAGCTCTACATCTGAAGAAGTCTGACATTGTTCTAGAGACGAGAAGTGGAGTTAAAGGTATTCTTGCCAAGGTATTAGTGGATAAAGCTCAAATGTTCTTGAAGGCTATGAGCTACGAGGCTTTTGAGGAGATCTTAGCCTTATTGATTTATGGCTTAGTGTTGTTCCCCAATCCTGATCAGTTCATAGACGTTCATGCCATCAACATATTCCTGAGTCACAATCCAGTGCCTACCTTACTTGGAGACATCCTACATTCTCTTCACACCCGTACTACAAGGGCAAGAGGAACTTTGATGTGCTGCATACCTTTACTTTCTAGGTGGTTTATTTCTCACCTTCCTCGCTCAGTAATGAAGAATGAGCAAGGGTTCAGATGGTCCAAGAGGATCATGTCACTTTCTCACTCAGACATCCATTGGTGCTCCAGATCTATGGAGAATGTCACCATCATTGACCGTTGTGGGGAGTTTCCTAATGTGCCACTTCTAGGCATAAGAGGAGGCATCACCTACAACCCATCTCTAGCTTTACGACAGTTTGGTTACGCCCGGAGCGATGGTCCACATGACATGTTGATTCAGGGCATTGTGTTTGATTACGACAACGATCTTCAGGGTTACCGTCAGAGATTCATACGAGCTTGGGGAAAGGTAAACAGGATTGACAGCAAGACACTGGAGCCTAAGTACACCATTCCTATGGAGGCTTATCTCAGATGGGTACGATTTCGTGCTCAGACACTCATGATGCCATATCCTGCCGTCCTACCAGTTACCATGGAACCTGTTGCTGAAGGAGACACAGCTTATACCATCCTTCACCCAGACATGCCTACTGATATGGAAGACTTGCAGAGATCATGGATCCAACTGAAAGAGCAAAGGGATACTTTCGAGGCTCATTACAAAGCAAGCCAAGCAAGGATCCTAGAGCTAACAAAGCTACTTCATGAGGAACGAAACCTCAACTCATACCTCAACACAAAGAGGAAACGTCCATGGGAGACTTAAAACCCCATCTTTTATACTTATTTCGTTTTCATTTTTTGTAAGCCTAAAAGGCAAAACAAGTATTACTAATAAAAAGTTACTTTCTTGTTCGTCTAAGCAAATTTAAATCCTGCGGTCCTTGAAAACATTGCATATGCATTCCCATATCATTGCATCACAGGTTTATAATGGTGCACAGGTTTCTCATCTCCTCGCTGTTTATTTCAGCAATGGCTCTTGAACAATCAGTTAAGGATCTCCAGGCACAGAATGCACAGTTCCAAGAGCTGATCCTGAACCTATCCAAGGGGCAGGATGAATTGAAGACACTGCTGGCCAAGAAGACTAAGAAGGCTAGAAGGTCTGCTGGGTTGCTCAACATGGGAAGAAGGTTCAAAGGTCCTATCAAGACCAAGGAACAGGTTGAAGACTATGAATCTGAAGAATCTGAGCAGGAGAGAGGCAGTCTCCACAACACTATGGGGGACTCTGATTCTGAGGCTAACTACTACCATGAGCCTAACGAAGACAAATTCAAGATGCTGGTGGATAGAATGGATGCTATGGAATTACAGAAATCATCTGGGCTGGATTTTGAGGATTTGAGCTTGATATCTGGGGTGGTCATACCCATTGGGTTCAAAGTTCCTACATTTGTTGTCTATGATGGGGTCTCTTGTCCCAAATTGCATCTGAGGTCTTATGTCAGAAGAATGCAACCCCACACTGCTGATAAAAAGTTGTGGATCCATTTCTTTCAAGAGAGTTTATCTGGAGCTCAGCTAGAGTGGTATTATCAGTTGGAGAGTGTCAACATCAGAGATTGGAATGACCTCGCTGAAGCTTTCTACAAGCAGTATCAATACAATGCTGACTTAGCCCCCACCCGCATGCAGCTTCAAAGCATGTCTATGGGTTCCAAAGAAAGCTTTAAGGAGTATGCTCAGAAGTGGAGAGACTTAGCTGGAAGAGTTCAACCCCCTTTGACTGATAGGGAGTTGGTTGATATGTTCATGTGTACGCTGAATGGTCCGTTTTACAGTCATCTCATTGGAAGCTCATCATCTGGCTTCACTGAGTTGATCATGACAGGAGAGCGAGTAGAGAATGGTATCAAGAGTGGTAAGATCCAAGTGGGCACTTCTTCGTCAGGTGCTGTAAAGAAGCCTCCCACTGGGAAGAAAGAATCTAATGCTGTGTATGGTCAGCCTGATCGTAACAGAAGGCATCAGTCTGTTAGTGCAGTTCATATTTCAAATCCAACTCCTGCAACAACAGAGCAGCCTCAAGGCAACCAACAGAGGGCTAGAAGACAGTTCACGAAGATCAACATGTCAATGGCTCAGGCATTGCAACACTTGTTGAAAGCTGAACTTATTACCCTGAGGGAGGCCCCTCAGAATCCCAATGTTACCTCTCCCAAGTACAATCCCAATGCACGATGTGCATATCATTCAAACTGTCCAGGACATGATACTAATAACTGCTGGGTCTTGAAGAACAAAATTCAGGATATGATTGATGCTGGAGAAATTGAGTTTGATCCACCAGGTACTCCAAATGTGATTACAGCTCCAATGCCAAATCACGAGAAGACTGTCAACGCCATTGATGAAGATATTGATGAAGATCTGCATGTCTATTCAGTTATGGAGTTGAGCACACCATTGTCTGTTATCAAAAAGAGGTTAGTACAAGCTGGGATCTTTCCAGGTTGTCATGAAGATTGTCTATATTGTACCTATAAGCCGGATAGTTGCTTCATTTTGAGAGATGGGATTCAACGTCTCATGGATAAATATACTATAGTGTTTGAAAGAAGACTAGCATCTGTAGAAAGTATGGTGGATCATCTGACTCAGGGTAAGAAGATTGAAGAGGTTGACATGGTTGACAAAGTACCACTAAGAATCACTTCAAAGGGTCCCATTAAAATCACTCATCAGGGCCCAATCAAGATTACTGCTGAAGGTCCTGTGAAAGTTGTTGCTGAAGCCAGAGTAGCTCCTCTGATCATTACCACTCCTGGTCCTATTCCTTATACATCTGACAAAGCTGTGCCTTGGCACTATGGGTCTGATGTTTACATCCATGGTGTCAAGCAGGAGCCTTTACCTGATATGCCTGTTGACATTGATAATATTGCTGGATCTAGCAAGATCACTCGTAGTGGAAGAGTCTTCTCTCCTCCAGTTGCTTCTAAGAGTGCAGTTACTCCTGCTGTTACTTCCACCACTGATGCTCGGGGCAAGGGTCCTGTTATTGAGCCTGTATCTACTGATGTGCCAGCTGCTGATGACCTCTCTAAGCAGATGGAAGAAGTATTGAAAATCATTCGCAAGAGTGATTATGATATTGTTGATCAGCTGGGGCACACTCCCTCAAAGATTTCTATGCTCTCCCTGTTATTATGTTCTGAGGCTCATGCCAAGTCATTGATCAAGTTTCTAAAGATGGCTCATGTACCCAGTGCAATTTCTGTGGACCAGTTTGAGAATTGTATTGCTCACCTGACCTGTGACAACGGGTTTGGATTTTCTGATGCTGACTTGACCCCTGCCAAGAGGGATCATAACAGGGCCTTGCATATTTCAATTGAATGCAGGGGCACTACCCTGTCTCATGTGCTGATAGACAATGGTTCCTCTCTGAATGTGTTGCCTAAGGAAGTCCTGAACAAGCTGAGTCCTAAAGATACGGTATTGAAGCCCAGTAATATTGTGGTAAAGGCTTTTGATGGTTCTAGAAGAGTAGTGCATGGGGAAATTGATCTTCCAATCAAGGTTGGCTCTCAGGTGTTTACCGCTACATTCTATGTGATGGATATTCGTCCTTCGTACTCATGTCTGCTTGGTCGTCCCTAGATCCATGGGGCAGGTGCTGTAACCTCCACATTACATCAAAAGTTGAGATATCCGGTGAATGGAAAAGTTGTTACTGTCTTTGGAGAGGAAGAATACTTTGTCAGCCATGTAAACACTTTCAAGTATCTGGAAGTAGAAGGTGAATACATTGAAACTCCATGTCAGTCATTTGAAGTGGTTCCCTGGGCTGTTAAGGATTGTGTGACTCCTCCTGCTGTGAAGAAGGTTCCTGTGGTCATCAGAAACCCTCCAACAATGGCAATGGCCTCCCTCAATGATGCAAAAGCTGTGGTGGAAGAAGGTGGTTGTACTATTTGGGGTCAGCTTCCTGATATTCCATACAAGTCTGACAAGTTTGGTTTGGGTTTCACTGCAGAGTCCCAGAAGGCTGTTCGTCGGGCTCGTGCTGTTCGTATCACCAATCGAGGGGTTATCAATGCTGTGGGAGATCAAGATGAAGACTACAACTTGGAGGCATGGATTTTTCCTACTGTGGGTGCTGGACTCAATAATTGGACAGCTGAAGATGTTATCCCTATCTCCTTTAGTCAGGAGTAAATACTATTACTGTGTTATGTTTTTAAATTTGCAATTTTTGGAACAATTAAAACTTTCAAGCCATGTGCCTTACCCGGGGCACAATGGTGTGCTTGTTACGGGTTGTCATTTCATTTGCATACTGCATTCAATAAAATCAGTGGACGTTTCGTTTTCGTAAATATTGTGTTCCTTGTCTTTCTTTTTCTTTTATTTTTGCTTTATCAGCTATGTGTTCTTACACACACCCACGTCACTAAAATGCCGATCCTCATCCACTCTGGATCCAGTTGATAACAGTTCTACTATTGCCAATTACAATTTCGAGAATCCGATCTATCAAACTGAAGACGGAAACGAGGACGATTGTGAAATACCTGTGGAGCTTGCTAGGTTGTTACAACAAGAAGAGAAAGCTATACAGCCACATGAAGAGCCAGTCGAAGTTGTGAATCTGGGAACTGAAGAAAACAGAAAAGAGATCTGAACAAGGCTAGCCCTAAAGATGACTTTCCACTGCCTCATATTGATATTCTGGTAGACAACACTGCTCAGCATAAGGTATTCTCTTTTATGGATGGTTTCTCTGGTTACAATCAAATCAGGATGGCACCTGAAGATATGGAGAAGACTACATTTGTGACACAGTGGGGCACCTTTTGCTATAAGGTAATGCCATTTGGTTTGAAGAATGCAGGGGCAACATATCAGCGTGCTATGGTGGTTTTGTTTCATGATATGATTCATCGTGAGATAGAGGTATATGTGGATGATATGATAGCCAGATCTCAGAATGAAGAGCAACATCTTGATCATCTGCACAAGTTGTTTGAGAGGTTGAAGAAATACAGGTTGAGATTAAATCCAAACAAGTGTACTTTTGGAGTTAGATCTGGAAAGCTCCTGGGTTTCATTGTCAGTGGAAAAGGTATTGAAGTGGATCCTGCAAAAGTGAAAGCTATACGAGAGATGCCAGCTCCCCGTACTGAGAAGGAGGTTAGAGGTTTCTTGGGACGATTGAACTACATTGCAAGATTTATTTCCCAATTAACTACCATCTGTGAGCCAATCTTCAAGTTGTTGAAGAAAGATCAGGTGATGGAATGGAATGATGAGTGCCAGACTGCCTTTGATGAAATCAAGAGATATTTGCTAGAACCTCCGATTTTAATGCCACCAGTTGATAGAAGACCCTTGATTATGTATTTAACAGTATTAGACAACTCAATGGGGTGTGTATTGGGGCAACATGACGAGTCTGGTCGAAAAGAGCAGGCAATATACTGCCTTAGCAAAAAGTTTACCGACTGTGAAACAAGATACTCACTGCTCGAGAAAACTTGCTGCGCTTTGGCATGGGCTGCTCGCCGACTAAGACAGTATATGTTGACCCATACTACCTTGTTGATTTCAAAGATGCAGTTCAAGATTAAGCATCACAACTCTTCTCCAAAGATGAATGGGGCAGTTGAAGCTGCTAATAAGAACATTAAGAAGATTGTACAGAAGATGACTGTTACTTACAAGGATTGGCACGAGAGGTTACCATTTGCTCTGCATGGTTATCGTACTACAATACGTACTTCAACAGGGGCAACCCCATTCTCCTTAGTCTATGGTATGGAAGCAGTTCTGCCTATTGAAGTTCAGATCCCCTCCTTGAGAATTATGAAGGATGCAGGCTTGGATGAAGATGAGCGGATTCAGACTCGACTTGACCAGATAAATTTGATTGATGAGAAAAGGTTAGCAGCAGTTTGTCATGGCCAGATGTACCAGAAACGGATGATCAAAGCTTTTAACAAGAAGGTTAAGCCAAAGGTATATCAGGCTGGTGACTTGGTAATCAAGCGTATCATATTACCACAGGGTGATCCTAGGGGCAAGTGGACTCCAACATATGAGGGACCATTTGTAGTCAAGACAGTGTTCTCAGAAGGTGCCATGATACTGACTACAATGGATGGTGAAGACTTCCCACAACCTGTAAACGCAGACATAGTTAAAAAATACTACGCATAAAAAGAGACCCGCTAGGTTGACAGGCCTAGGCAAAAATAAGGGCATCCCGGCAAACCAAAAGGGTTTGGGCAAAAATTAGGGATATATATATAAAAAGATGTACACCCGGCAAGTCGAAAACCTGAAAAGGCGGCTTGGGCAAAAAAGGGTATCCCGGTGGATTGAAAACCTGAAAGGGCAATCCAGGCAAAAGTTAGGGATTAAAGCGTATGACTATGTCTCGTTTGGATCACTCATGAAACTGCAACCAGTTGTACTACTTACTCAAGCTCAAACAGATAAAGCTCAATCCAATCGTTTCCGTCTCAACAGCAAGAAGATGAGATACTTGAGTGGCAATAGTAGAATTGAAACTCAATAGGATTATTTCCCACATAGCTGATTCTTTTTGAAGCTTCATGACAAAATTCTCTTACTAGGGTTTATGTCTCCTTGTACAAACTTACCCGTGTATGGGTCACTTTTGATATAAATAAATTCCATCTTTTGAATCCAGATTCACTTTTACCCTATTTACATAAGCGAAACGTCCATTGGTTGTGTTTGAATGTATGTATGCCTTTGAGTATGATTAATGTTTACCAGAAACGCATGTATGCTTTTAATATGATTGATGTTTACCAGAAATGCATGAAAATGCAGTAATAGTATTTACTAAGGACGAACGAGGGAAGGATTTCAACGAAGCTTCGCCGGTTCATCTTTACAAGACAGTTACAAACCATCAGTAGGACTAATCCATTTTCACAAAGTCTAATCTCCCCTGGAATTTATATCCATTTCTTTTATCCTCATACGGATATACGGGAAATTACTTTCCAATAAAGGCACGATGAACGAAGACGGGATGTTATACTTATCCTACTATCAAACGAAAACGAAGGTTATCTATACCCTACTATCCCCAACAACGGGAGGTTATCTATACCTTGTTATCCCCAACAACGGGAGGTTATCTATACCTTGTTATCCCCAGCAGACGGAGGGTTATATATTCTTCAACAACGAATCGGGATTTATTTTCCTTGGCCAGCAGTTGTTATACAAGGATATCCAGACACTTCCAGCAGTGTCATATCATACATACATCATTTACATCATACCATAACATATCTATCTATAGTATATTACCTAAGTGCATCATGTCATACATGCATACATAAAGCATAAACTAATGTTGTTATACAGAATGCTACCTTGTTTTCAGGTTAATTATCCAACAAACAAGCTTATGATCTTTGGGACTGCTTTATTGTAACCTCAGGGTTACTTTATCCTCCTGATGAGCTTCTTATTACTTTGGGACTGCTTTATTGTAACCTCAGGGTTATTTTATCCTCCTGATAGCCTCTCATGACTTCAAGACTGCTTTAGAGCTACTGATTGCTCTATCCTCCTGAAATCATCCTATTACTTCAAGACTGCTTTAGAGCTATTCATTGCTCTATCCTCATGAGGTCATATTACTACTTCAAGACTGCTTTAGAGCTATTGATTGCTCTATCCTCCTGAAGCCATCTAATTATTTCAAGACTGCTTTAGAGTTATCCATTGCTCTATCCTCCTGAAATTACATTATTATTTCAAGACTGCTTTAGAGCTATCCATTGCTCTATCCTCCTGAAATCATTACTTCAAGACTGCTTTAGAGCTATTGATTGCTCTATCCTCCTGAAGACATATCACATTATTATTTCAAGACTGCTTTAGAGTTATCCATTGCTCTATCCTCCTGAAATTACATTATTATTTCAAGACTGCTTTAGAGCTATCCATTGCTCTATCCTCCTGAAATCATTACTTCAAGACTGCTTTAGAGCTATTGATTGCTCTATCCTCCTGAAGACATATTACATTATTATTTCAAGACTGCTTTAGAGCTATCCGTTGCTCTATCCTCCTGAAATCATTACTTCAAGACTGCTTTAGAGCTATTCATTGCTCTATCCTCCTGAAGCCATCTAATTATTTCAAGACTGCTTTAGAGTTATCCATTGCTCTATCCTCCTGAAATTACATTATTATTTCAAGACTGCTTTAGAGCTATCCATTGCTCTATCCTCCTGAAATCGTTACTTCAAGACTGCTTTAGAGCTATTGATTGCTCTATCCTCCTGAAGACATATCACATTATTATTTCAAGACTGCTTTAGAGCTATTGATTGCTCTATCCTCCTGAAGACATATTACATTATTATTTCAAGACTGCTTTAGAGCTATCCGTTGCTCTATCCTCCTGAAATCATTACTTCAAGACTGCTTTAGAGCTATTCATTGCTCTATCCTCCTGAAGCCATCTAATTATTTCAAGACTGCTTTAGAGCTATCCGTTGCTCTATCCTCCTGAAATCATTACTTCAAGACTGCTTTAGAGCTATTGATTGCTCTATCCTCCTGAAGACATATCACATTATTATTTCAAGACTGCTTTAGAACCATTCATTGTTCTATCCTCCTGAAATCATATCATTGCTTCAAGACTGCTTTAGGGTTATCATTATTGATTGCTCTATCCCCATGAAGACATGCTGTTACATCAGTATTACTCCAGACTCCTGACAGTTCTCATTATACTACTGAAGAACTTTCCCCTAGTGGCATCTTTAAGCCCACTCAACCATGTTCAACCAACCATCAATATCACTCCATGCACTGGTGAGTGCAAATTTTTGGGCTTTTGTGTTCAATCCCCTTCAACCTTCCAGGTTACGACTGGCAAATATACCAATCTAACCCCTCAGGTTTCAGAAAATTGAACAGGGGCAGCTGTTGCACCCCAAAATTTGCCCTCACAATACAAGACTTTGTGTTCCAAGAAGGTTCACAAGGTTCACACTGACCACTACATTATGCTAACCAGTGTGTGCAGGTGCAATGATGTCAAGGCATAAATTCTTACTAACAAGGAATCACAAGGGTGTGAGTGTTACTTTTGAATTTAAAGTTTACCATTCAAGATTTTAAGTGGTGAATACCTCCGGCTAATGGGTATCTGGAAATTAAGTACGGATATATCTTCGTATATGATTTCAAAGGATGACAACTGAGGATGTTACTACACTGATTTAATTTTGTTTCGAGTTAATTTCCCCTTTTCAAATATATATTCTATTAAGGAGTTTGCGGAGTAGGACTCTGAAGGTCCTCATGGCGACAATCGAGACATTTGGTTCATTTACGACTAATTTTCAAGAAAAGATTGAAGGAGCAATTAACGGTAATATTGTCAGCTCGAGGGTCTCTTCTTATTTGGCTACAACCACATACCAATTCTCCTGACATAAGGCATTACAAACCAACAAGAAATATAAGTCATGATTTAAGCTACAGATTAAAATGGGGTTTGTAAGGAAATCGGGACTATACAGAAGAAATCTCAAAGTTGCGAGAGAAACTCTCCCTCTTTTTCATGATAAAGTCATATTCAAAATTTAATCCATCTGGCATTTCAAGATTTAAGATCCAAGGTTTACAAGTTTGAAATTCATATTTACTAAACTCTTTACAAAGCCAAGGATATTCAAAAGTTACACGAAAACCATGACCATTGCAACATCAGAGAATTACAAAGTTAACAACTACCACAAATCCATAAGTCCTAATTCTAAGCAATCCAATGTCTCTTCGTGTCACTCCTATTTTGCACTTTGAGCATGTCACGCCAATCTTGAAAGCCCTCGTGTGCTAACTCGCTTCATGTGCACACCTGTGACAAACAATAACGCATCAGTTTGAACACAAAGCAGAGGTAGCAAATTCAAAATAACCGTCGAAACCGCAATTAAACAACAGCAATGGCAAGATGTATAAGGAACTCGCTTCAACGAGTCATTGCTATATCATACCTTGTCCTGCATCTCCAGCCTGCTATGGATATGTCTCAGTTGGGATGAAACTCGCGCTCCGATTACTGGTATTGCTCTATCATCGGCATACAGGATACTAACTCCGGATATGATCGATCAAACGCTGTCTAAGTTGTTGATACTATGGACTTGGCTTGAATGGAACTGACAAGTCTTGTCCAGCTAACGAACACCCTGCCAAAAGTACACCAGATAGCATAGAAGTTATCAAAAAGTGAAGCACATAAATTTAGGAGATGCAGTTGGAGAATCAACTTTTACTGTGGGAATAATTAAACCACCGGAGTGATTTTCTTGCTATGGATACAACGATTTCAGAAGTTCCAGAGGATTCTACTGGGGATCTCAAAATGAAGTGGAAAGACAAAGAAAGGCAACACCTTACTTTGGTGACGGAGACGGTAAACATGAATCTGATGCCGGTATCGTAATTGAACCAAAAGCTGTATTCTAGAGGCGAGCATTACCGCAAACCATTTATTCTCACATTCATGCTTAGGATTGAGCTTTGGTTCTGAGAGTAGGCATGTCCCTTTTGAAAACCTCGTGCCTCAGCATTATCCACAAGCATTTCTCGGACTACTACGCGTTCATTGTTGCTAAATGCTGCTGCTGCCCCATGTGAGAAGCAGCTAATCAGAATAGGGTGTCTTCTAATTGTAACCATCACAGGTAGAGATGTGCGGCGTCATAGTTCCGGCAACAATGTGGACCATCAGCCTCCTCTTCTGTGCAATCAAATTGAGACTGTTAGAATCATCCAGGGTTATCCCATGAAGATACCTGTCAAGAAGGAAGTGGACAGGGATATAAATTGCAATAGTTCAACAACTAAGTTAAAAGAACATCACGAGTTTCCGAGGACTACCGTGGAAAAGGACGATCAGCCACAGAGTCAAATGCCTCAGCAAAACCAGACCGAGACCTACCCAGAGGATATTCCCCTATCAACGTTATTTGTCACCGGTAACACGCATGGAGTGCTGTGACGGACTCGTGGATATTTGGAAACCTGCAACAAAGAACATTTCCATATAAGCAATAACAAAAAACTGGCAGCAATGTATATCCAATTATTTGAGTCATCTGGTAATGTTTTGACAGTTTTCTGCAGACGGTCATATTTGTTGTCCCAAGAACGAAGCATCATATTGCTATACAACTACCTATTTACATGTTACATCTGATCCCTACAGAAAACACCAGCAATTCTTATCAGCAGACAACATCAAAGTTTTTATTGAACGGTACCCATCTGTTGCTTGGCATTTGAGCAGAGAGCCAATCCTATTGAGAAGGTTGCAGAAAGTCTGCTTCCAAGTCAGCTCCATTTTCTACACAAGGAGACAGATCTAGGGCAAGAGTTAGTAAGAGTATGTGAAAATATATTGGACATATATCTAAGTGGTGCAGGCTCTATATCAACATTTCACAGGTCTGATACACAACCAGTGGTACAAAAAATCTCCCTCCGAGTTCATCAGAGAAAGAGGAAATAGCTACTAGAACATCTCTAGCCGTTAAGCACTTGCTATAAACCCTCTAATGGTTGATGCTCATAGCAACTTGGGTAATTTAATGAAAGATTAAGGGCTGGTCCAAGAAACATACAGTTGTTACCTCGAGGCGTTGCGTATTCAACCTACCCTTGCCATTGCATGATCAAATCTTGCTGGCCTGTTCATAGAGTCTGGTGATTTCAACAGAGCCCTGCAATATCACAAGGAAGCTGTTAAAACCAAACCTTCCTTCCCTGATGCATACTTGAAACATGGAAATAACAGGTATTGTATCTTGAAGAGAGTCAGGACCCACCAAACAGAGATGATATGCAACAAATTTGGCTCCTGCATAGCACTGCCCATCGAGTTGTTGGTCCATCATTATCACAAGGCCCTGTACACGGAAGCAAATAATCAAAATTGCACCAAGAGTATCCATGATACAATCAATATTCATCAATTATTCACTCGACAAAATCAAACATAATTGGGAAGATTCATCAAATCATGGCAATAAATAGCATCATAAAGAATTTGTGGCAAGGAATTAAAAGCCATCAGATGTTAACAAGCTTTCACGGTGCAAAATCTTTGTATTAAATTGCAAAAGAAGGAAAGAATCATAATACAATCGAACACTTTAATTTTAAATCTGAAAGTGTAAAGATATCATCACAATTACACAGGAAATTGGTACCGAAATTGACGACAATCCTAGCATTCAACCTGTAATCAATACATTCAATACATCAAGCCTATAAAAGGGTACAACATCACACGGCAAAAAGGAGAGAAAAAAAAACCCTAATTCTCAGAGCGGAAGAATCGAAGAAAAAAGAACTTATCTCAAGCGGAGATACCATCTTCGGTCACTACGAACCTCACCGACGCCGGAAATCGCACAAGCCATTACCACTTCATCGCACCGATCATCATCGATTCGCCAGATTTCGGTAAAACCTCTACTCGTATTTAAAATCATGAACAATTAATGCTTCCATTCTTCATTTCAGGTACAAGAACCAGGAGATTTTGAGTCGAAACCGGAGAGAGAGACTGGAAGGAGAGACGGGGGAGGGGACGCCGTCGACGATGAGAAGGGATTTAGGGTTCCTTATTCATTTCGTTTTGCTTGTCTGTAATCTTGTTTAAGTGATGTACACGTGTCACACACAACACTCACTTAACACACACACATAATCCTTTAATCTGCCATTTAAATACTAATTAACATTTAATCTGCCCTTTAACTAATATATCATGAACCTAATCACCTTTTTTTAACTAATTAAACCATTGACCTAGTCATTTGCCTAAATCAACCGTTTTTATTAACCTAACAACCCGTTTTGTGTAACTAATCTTTTTCTCTATTTAATTAGCATGTGAATTAACCTTTTTTATTTTTTTAATTTGCTGTTTAACCTAATTTATTAATTTTAATGTCATCAACTTAATCTTTTTATAATAATTGTTCATATTCTAAAAAACACTTTTATATTTTATATAAAATAACTTTTTCCCATCTACAATAATAGAACCTTTTTTATTTAATAAAAACTTTTTTCATGTAATATAACTTTATTTACTTAATAGGACCTCCTTAAGAATAATCAGCTTAATAATTAGTAACTTAATTAATTCCAAACCCTAATTTTCACAAATGCCTCGCCGTAGGAAAAATTACAATTTTACCCTTAGCATTAGGTCAAAGAGCCGCCGCGCTCATTTTAGGGTTTCCCGCCGTGGAATCCCTAATTTAACCCTAATTACAACCTGACATTCAACGTAGAGATTTGGAGTTTCTACACTCCGCGTAAGCGTGTCCTTAAGATGCGTTTATTCCCCTTGAGACCTTGACCACAGTCAAGAAGTCTCTAACCTCCCTTTTGAGGGGAACTACGATTACTCTGATTCCACTCCCGTAAGGATACGTAGGCATAAGATGCGATGTCTTGCCGAGTAAACTTAGAATTAACCCCCTTTATTATTTATTATTGCTTATTTATATTTTATTTATCTTTGCTATTTAATTATTTTGCTTATTATTTTGTAATTGTTTCTTGGATGTAAAGTTGTTTAATTATTTAATTATTATTATGGTTAGTAATTAGGGGGTGTAACAACATGTATGTAATATTAAAATAAATTTAGATCACTTTTAAATAAAGATAATTAAAATAAACACGTCACACACGTAAGTCGATTTTAATCGCCGTCTCACTTCCTAAGGATATCCCTCAAGTTGCCTACGAATAATGGTTAAGTGGGGTGTATAAAGCAAGTCCCTCAAATAAAAAAATCATCAAAGTCCCTTATGGTTGCCTTTACGAATCAAGTCCCTTTCGAAAAATGATGATGGTCCCTTATATGCGCTTATTACATCCCACAATGGCCTTCAAAGTCAAATTGTCCCTCACATACCCCTTAACATCCAAAGTAAGGACTACCTACTCCATTATAGTAGGGATAGTCTTACTAAGGAAAGGATAAAGAATAAGAAAGACCCTTAAACATTAGGGTAGGTTACTCCTAGGTGCTTGCTCACTTCAAAACTGTTTCACACTTAAACAAATTTTCAGCAAGTTTTCAAACAAGTTCTTAACACATCCTTACATGGATTATTTATTAACTATTCTGAAAATTTTCTATTCACACACTACACTTTCAAAACAATTCAAAAGTGAGCTTAAGTACCTAAGAGCCCATGGATAACCATGGATGAAAAGGGTGCTAACACCTTCCCTTTTCATAACCTACCCCCCGGACCCAAAATATTCTCTAAGGTCTTTCCTGTTCTTTTATAACCTTTCCTTATGGATAAAATAAAAGTCGGTGGCGACTCTTGCTATCCGCAACATTGTTTAAAGTCAGTTCTCCCACCGGGTTACAAACACGCGTATTACTATTTAGACATTGTTGGTAGATATTTCTATGAGCACATGATTGAGATTCCAGAAGGTTTGGAAATCAAGAAAAAGAAAAAGAAGAAGTCCGCAGCTAACTCTGAGCACATTGGTTCATCTTTGTTTGCTTCATCCCGCTCTTCTAATAAGTTGTTATCTGTTGATGCCAAGGCATACCTTGATTGATTGATTATCAAGATTTTAGCTTATTCTCATGTTAGAAAGACTTTACTTCATGCTCATACTTATATGGTTGCTAATGAAGCAAAGAAAAAAAAAGAAAAGATAAGAGAAGAAGCGAAAGATAGAGAAGAGAGGATCCTAGTTGTGTTGTCTACTATGAAAGGTCTCTTGAATCATATTAAGGATTCAACTCTTGAGTTCAACCTTAATGATATTGATGATACCTCTACTCCCTTAGTCATTGTTTTATGTTAGACCTGCATCATATCATATCATATCATCACATGCACTTCATGTTTATTTTATCCGTCTCTATTTTTATGCTTATTTTGGTATCTTTGACTGTTTTGGATTTTATTCTGGATACTACTAGTTTATGTATTTTGTAGCATGTTTGAGACATTTTTATGATATGTTGATCTACTAGTTCTTTTGATTCGTCTTTTTATCTCATATCTCTTATAGTTTTCTAAAATTGCATTTATGAATGTGTACAAGTTTCTGGTGCTTAAATATTTTAATATCTATGTACTTGTTTTTAGGATTTATGTTTAACATGGCTATTTTCTTTCATTTTTTCTATCTTTTTGATATTTGTCAAAGGGGGAGAAGTTATCGAGGTATTATCAATATTTACATGCAATAAGTGTTTAATGCAGGGGGAGTGTGAGTGCTCAAGTCTCAAAGTGTATTCTATCATCATGTTGTGCAGTTCAATATGTTATGAAGTTTAATTAAACCAGAATTGAAAATCATTAAATACTACTTCAAAAAACTACTCAGATCAAATTAACAATAATATCTCCAAAATTTCCAAACAAAAAAATGAGGGAGACCGAAACTGTAGTCATCGCCGATATCGTTTTAGTTTTGATTATTTGTCAAATTTCATGTATAATGCATTGCTTTATTTATCATGTGTTTGTATTTTATCCGTTATATGAATTTATGTGAATTGTTGTAGCTTTGTTGCTGTAACTCATTTAGAATAATATCTTGTATTTATACCCATTAGCTTTGGCTATATTTAGTCTTGTACCTTTGAGAAACCTCTTTGTTCATTGGATTAGTTGTTGTGCCCATGTTTTCTCTCCTTTTTTAGATTAGAAATTGGTTAAGAATTAATATATTGAATATTTTTTGAATCACATGTTATAACACTTGAATCAAGGCAGAAAGGATGTATGATTCGAATCATGAAGTCTCATGAAAGCTAGGATTTGGCTCTACCTCATTTGAGTCGAATCAAAGAAGAGTGGGATTCAAATCACAACTCCTCTTGAATTGAATAATGAGGTACACATGATTCGAATCATGACCTATTTCCATTCTTTCCAATCTTTGATTCAAGTTGATTGTTTCTTAATTCGAATAATTAATTTATAATTTGATAAAACCCATTGTATTAGTAGTTTTTAGAGAGTGGCATCTTATAATATAGTGTATACCTCTTTCACCTTTTTACTCATTTTTATCCTTATTTTTGTCATATAATGAGAGTGTGTCACCTATGAGAGAAGATCTCAGAAAAAGTGTGAGAAAACACATCTATTGGATGATTATTGTTTCTTCTTAGTGAAGAACAAGAAACTTGGATAGAGTGAGAAGATTTATAAATAAAGTAACATCATTGATCAATCTCAAAACAACACCAAGAACCTAGAAACCCATTTTTATTCAATAACCTTGAGAGAACATAATGTGTGTTCTTCAATCACTTACGCCTAACTCCTTGTTGATACCTTGTGATTAACCTCCTAGAGTATGGACTTAGTGAGTTTAATTATTTGTAAGATTCTTTATATACAATTCATCATCTTCAACCTTTGTAAAAAAACTATTCTTATGGACCTCCAACTATAAAGATTGAGTATGAGAGGTAGACCGACAGTACATTAGAGAATCTAATGTTTTTCTTTGAAGTTTTGTTTTTGTTTATCAGGGGGAAGAATTATTTCTTGGATATGGACTTTGGTTCTGCATTGTTCACAAAGATAGAATACTATCTCTATACTTCATTGAATACTTTGGCGAAACCATGTAAAGGTTATTGCAAAGCAAAGTTGGGAGTTATCCAATTATTCGAGGCTAATGGAAATTGCTCAGACAAGTCATCATTAGATTCGAAGAAAGAATGCGGCAGAAAGGAAGCTTGGAACAAGTTATCATGGATAGCAAGATTATTGAATCAAGATCATTGAGGGTCTTGTATGTAGCAGTTAGGTATCTGCCTCAACATAAGGAATTTTCATTTGATATGTGTGTGGGCTACTGCAATATGGCTATTAGCGCTTGGTTGATGATAGTTTGATGTATCAAAATACTTGTATATAGTAGAGTAGGCATAGCGAAGACGATTGTCGAACCATTATATATCTCTATGTACTTTCTTCTTTCCTTATCTCTCTTTAAGTTTTGTCATTCATCATGTAATAGTTTAATCTTAGCATAATTTGCATGTCATTTGAGTTTGATCTTGCTTATAACTAATTATGATATGCATTGGTATGTGTTATATCAAACTAATCGAACCATGCTTAAGTTTATTGTGATAAACTACATGTCTAAGTTGAGATATAAAATTTCTTGAATTATCCTAGTTGACTTAAGTCCTTGTTTGATAATACTCTTAGCAATAACATTGAAATACATTGGTTTGAGATTCCATGCTTCCAATCTATCTTGTTTTTGCTTATACATATTAAACTCTAATTTTGTATTGAAAGTTTTAAAATTGTTTTTAAAGGGGATCGGTCTATTCAATCCCTCGTTCTAGACCATTTTTCACTTATATTCCCAACCAATAATTGTAACATTGAAGGAATTTTTTTTTATATCTTAAGCTAATATGTGTTGTCAAAGGATCACGCCCTCACGAGGTAGGCTTTTTGGCCAAACAGTTTTCACTACAAATCAAATAATGCATTAATCATATCCATGACTTCAAATTCATCAGGTAATAACAATACTTATGCAAAATCCACATAGTTAATATGTAAGCCCACTATCATTAATTATGTAAAACATGTGGTTGCATACATTGTTAAACATGTGAATCCACACACAATAGGGATGGGGTGAACTGTGGGGTTTGAAAAAATACAATTTAAAACTAAATTGTTTTCTAAATCATAGTCCAAAAACATTTATAAGAAAACTTTTAAATATTGTGACAAACAATTAGAGTAAAGAAAATATGCAGAAAGTAAAGAGATAAGGGAAAAAAAATGACACTAGAGATTTATAGAGGTTAGGTATAAGTGAAGTGATATACTGCTCTCCCCAACCAAAGAATAAAAATAGAGAAAAGCAATTAGTCCTCCTTCCAAACATGGAAGAAGCTTCGAGCAGGTAGCCCCGAAGGAAAAACGAGATTTCATATGGACTTATCTCAAACCACAATGTTTAAAAGCTTCATCCAAGAACAATATACAATTAATTACCTACAGGTTCCTGAATATGAAAAACTATGTCTACCACAATGTATCAAGCCGATACAAAGGGTGACTTACATTACAAGAAAAGCCACACGACTCTCAAAACCATAAACCCTTATTTTTGCTTTACAAAAGTATTAACAAGGACTAGTAGTTTGCCCTAGGTATTGGTCTTCCTTTTATAATATTCAGTTGTCCATGGGCTTCGAAATCTCTTACAATCATTCCTTGATCCATGTTCTGATTGTGCCTTAAATCTTGGAACAGATCTACAACAAACCTGCTGTATCATACCAAGATGTCGAGTTCTTAAGATAGGACATCTTGTCCGACATGTTGTTCTTTACAGATTTTTTCATGTTAGAACATCTCGTTCAACATCATGTTTTACCAAAATTTAGTCAAATCTTAGAGCCTTCAATCTCCCCCTTTTGACAAATTTTGGCTAAAACTCCTTTTGCACAATAAACTCAGGAAGTCAAGGAGTAGAAGGAGTAGAAAGTCCTGAAGTAATTTCAGCCGGTCTATGACGAGTTTAGCAGAAAATAATGTGACTTTTGGAAGCTTTCATTTTTCCTGTACAACACACACCACTTGTTGTATGATGTGTACCATTTTCCCTGGTGTATATGAGGAGGAAGATACAAGACACTGCCCCTCAAAACTAGTCCCAATTTACCATCATTTATTATCCAGATCAAGGCTCAGTGGACCAAACCCCAAATCTAGATAACTCAGAACACAAGACATAACTGTGTTCATAACTCAGATCACAAGACACAAAAAGAAGACTCAAGACACAGACAGGATGTTAGAGCATCCTATCCAACATCATTGCAAAAAAAATGTAAGAAAGGACTCAAGAAACAAATGAAGGTCAATCATGTGTTGCAAGGAACAACACATAACTGAGATAGACACGCAACCCATCTCCCTCTTTATATCCAAAAAATGACAAAGGGATCCAACGCAGTTCCACACCCGAACAGTACTCACCAAAACTCGGACAAATGCCATAAAAACACGACACAACAAAAACACAACCTGAGACAAACAGAAGCAAATACCCCCTTTAAATACCCGAGCAATTTTCTTAGGAACTAACGAGCCATTGATGTTACCAAAGATTAATTCAATGAGAACATAAATGGAGGAAGATAACTTCAGCCAAAATTAATGTGCACCGACCAACTCATTTTTGACTGTTTCTTCTTTAGTGAGAATCGTCCAAAGAATATAATGTATCGAAGAAACATGTTTTACACACCTTATTTAAGGCACGTTTTCCACCATGCACATAGAGCCACATGTAAACAAACACGAGTCCTAAACAATATCCTGACACCTAGTCATACAATGTCTGCTCTTTCTTGTAAACTTTGAAGCATACTCACAATGTCTTCCAATGAACTCCAAGCATACTCCTTTCAGCCAACATTAGAAAAACCTGACCATGATGTCAAGACAATATGTGTGACATTTCCCATTTATCAACACAAGCTCCCATGGACCTTATCATAATCTGCAGAGAAAAATAAATTCTCCCAAACAATATCCAATCCTATTTCTCAGGTATCTTCTAAAAATCACGAACATAGTTGAAATAATTCAATAGCCTTAACAATTCAAACTCACAAGCATAATTTACTAAGCTAAAGTATCAACACACCACAATGTCAAGACATCTTGCCTGACATTACAACTTCACATGAATCATACGCACATCTTCATGTTCATAAGTGAGAAAATAACATCACCAATAAACTCTTGGATTGATACCAAATAAACCATTAATTACTCTCCCCTTGAACACATCCACACACTGTACAAATCTATCTTGAATCTTACAGCCATAGACAACCTTGTTCTTTGAGAGTAAATCCAATCAAACCTAGAATGCTCCTATCCCCGAAAGAGACATACAAATTCTCTTAACACCTTGGTTAGCCAAGATGTCATCCACACTTGAAAGACATCAAACCCCTTATCTGTAACACCCCCTTCTATACCCCACTTATATATGCATATAAAACAATTAAGCGTATACAAATTCATCAGAGTAAAAATTTTAGGATAAGGTATAAAGGAAGAATGTCACAGTTTCACCAACAAAACTCTTTAACATTTTGCTCCATAAAATATGTAACATTTTCGTAGTTTTAGAAATCACATTTCAACATTTAATTTGAGCGGAAGAGAACATCATTTAATCAGTTCCAAAATATTAATTCAAATGCACATAAGTCATCCAGATTAATACATCATATCAGTTAGATTACAAAACCACATCAGCTGATACATCGCAATGTATCACAAAAGAATGACTATACTAGTCTAACTACCCGGTGTTACATATCAGAGCAGCCGACTCAAAAGAATGAAGACTAACTTCACAAAGGACTCCAGCATCCTAATCTGCAATGCCTCATAGAGCATTATAAAACAGCAGAAGGGTGAGAAATATAACCATAATAATCAAGGCATAAGATTACGTATATATAGGTATCATATAACACATATTCACATTTCTCACCACACTTCATTCTCATAATCATAATCATATCACATTCACATATATCAACATTATGAACATCCACAAGCACATCCCTTCATGCTTGACTTCACAATCATTCACAAGCACATTTGTACCACAACAATATTATGCAATGTGACTCAACATATTCAATGCAACTCAATGCTATGCGGTACCGACTCTCGTTATCTTTTTTCGGTTTTCACTCTAAACCGGGTCCACCCTTCTAGACCGATAACTCGTTATTATTTTTCAGTTTTTACTTTAAACCGGGTCCACCCTTCTAGACCGATAACAACCAAGTCCGTCCCCTAGGCTTCAAACCCACCCTTCTAGGTTTGGGACAAGCCACTAGTTTCCACGAAACTAACAGACATTGCCTCTTGACTGAATGATGCATGTACAATCAACCAATCACAATAAATGCACTTAAGACCGTTCCCGCGTCTTAATCCCATGCATTCGAATAATTCACCCCTTCGAGAATTTCATCATGATTGCACATACAACATATATCAAACATTTATCAATGTATTCATTTCACACATCATCATATTCAACAACAATGCACACATATCACATATGTTCCCATGCATTCACACAACAATCGCATACATATATGCACTCACAATTCATTAGACGATACACATACATTCCTCATTGTATTCCCATGTATCTCCAATTATCACAACAATCAAGGTATTCACATCGTAATACCAATCATACAATTATAAGTTATGCACACATATTCAAAATGTTCTCATGCATACTCATTACATAATTGTATACACATCGAGCATTCGCAATTCATTAAATAATACACACATAATCACTTATTATGTTCACATGTATTTATACTTGATGCAATTAACCTTTGAATCACAATTCTAGGATTCACGCCCGTAGGCTACCCACAGCACACATTATCACAATAGATCATATCTATATTCATATCATAAGGTATCCACCTATGTGAAACAACCAAACCATCTCCACATGATCAACACAGCAAAAGAAAAATGCTGTCAAACTCGCCCACATTCGCCTGGCGAGACCCTGCAGCGAACCTTCGCTGGGCCTTCGCTTGGCGAACTCTCTCAGCGAACACTCGCTAGGCTTCGCCTGGCGAGACTTCCCAGCGAGCCCAAGTCAGTAGCTACTGACTTCATTCGCCACCATTCGCCAGCACCTTCACTGGGAGAATCTTCGCTATCCAACTTCGCTTGGCGAACTCGCCAGCGAAGTCCACTGGGATTTAACTTATAATTATTCGCCAGCATTCGCTAGGCTTCGCCCGGCGAAGCCTCGCTCCCATTCGCCTGGCGAAAGCCAGCGAACCTGCGCAGAACAGAATTTCATTCTGTCTTCTCCTTCTCAATCCACCATCAACCAACTTCTCACGCAACAAAATCAGTACAAACAGCATCAACACATGTTACCCGACTATTCTACGGCATTACATTCAGTTTCTAACCGATTAAATCATGAATCTACCGATTAATCTAACTTTTGCCCTAAATGGAAAAGGGGTAGAAACTACACCAAAACCCCAACCCAACATACATAACATCATGCAATGATCAAATAGAAACATTTCTCACCCTTACCTCGATTAATCGGAGCTTTGATGATGTTCTTGATGATTTCCACTTTTCCTCTTCTTCTCCTCTCTTTCTCTCCTTTCTTCTTCTTTCCTCTTTCTTTCCAAATGTTTTCTATCTTTCTTTTCTTTTCTTTCTCTCTTATATATATTTCCTTCATTTTCCTTCCTCTCCAATTCTTTCTTAATTTTCTATCCATACCAATTAATAAAAATTAATTCCAACATTAATAAAAACCCCAATAAATCAATTAATTTCTATAATTAATTATTTAATGAAATTTGGGCTGTTACATTATCCATATGAAAATAGATACATCCTCATCCTGCTTTCTTCTCAAGATTCAGCCTGATAAAATATTTTCTAGAAATACTACCAGCAGAACCTACAATCTACTCATAGATAACTAGAATCGACACAGCCTTGACCAATAGTTCTACACCATACTCCACAATAAATAGAAATAGCTCTAAAGATGAAAATCAAACCCAGTCATCCTCCAATAGCAGGAACGATGTTGCAACATCATTTCGGACATCAGTTTCAATCAGATAAGCCATGTACTTTGATTCTTGAATCACCAATCATAGGACTTACCATTTGAATAATAATTTTACACCTCGTTAAGATACACATGAAGATATTGATATGATACACACTTGTATCGGCTTAATCTTCACACGAATCAGAGAACCACTGAGGGAAATAAACTCTCATGCATATCATGAAGCTTCTACTAGAACCAGAATGTGTAAACAGTTTATCTGATGTTTTAGAGAAATCAATCATCCTCAAGCACCTTGGGATTTCTTCTACATGCCCCAAGGCATGGACATAAATAGTTTCTCCTTTAACTTTCTGTCTACTACCCTTTTGTACAGACTTTCATAAGGTCAAGAACACCGTCACTTGTAAGATAAAATGTTCTAAACATATGATGACACACATTTCTTGGACCCTAAGAAAAAGCAAAAACTTCCTTGAGCATACAAATAACTATGGTTATTTGACACGGCTCCCTACAAGGATGATTGATCTTAGTTCCAGACGAGTGGTCTTTTGATCCACCAGAGAAACTGGATCCTCAAATTCTAACTCCTCGTTGCTCCAGACATAATTCTTGAAAAGCTCATCCCACTTTAAAGAGTTTATCTACCTCAACAGAACAAGAGTTCCATGTTCTCATGGAATTGAAACTTATATTCAAGTTTGAGTAAAAAATCTCCATCCCGTTTAAAAAAACAACAACCAGACTTCTAAAAAAAACATCTTGATTAATTTCTTATTTAAATTCCATTCTCCAACATAATCATTCATACCAGAGACTATTCAATTTGAAAAGAATTTTCCATAAGCAGGTTCACACGAATCTGGCTTCTTATGAGCAAAAGAATCTTCAAGATATCTGAGAAAAGGTCCTAGACATTTAATTTTGACCTCCATGTAGTCTGGTTGAGATGCCTTAAACAGTTCTCCACTAGGAATTAGAACACATACTTCTATAGGAGATACTGGAACATAGCTTCAGCACCCCTATGTGCTTAGATCAGAAATAAACTAACCTAAGGAATGTTCAACAAGAAGATCATGTGTTAATCTTCACTTCCACCAGCACACCTATCCATAACAAGTTCCTTGGATAGGGACTTCCTAGACTGCAAGCCAAATGTCTCTTCAAGTCCAATCTGAAGAAGATTCCCAACACTTTTGATCAACACACATTTGTTTAGCATCCAGAGCATATGCTGCATCACTCCTTTGTCCAAGAAGTTCACTCCTTGGATCAACAAGATTCTGCACACACTTTTCTGGAATGATGTTTCAACATCTGGTTGAACATCAGTTCCTTTTCCAATGAACAAATCGTTGAAATTAGTTCTGAAGTCATTACTTGAATTACACACCTTGATTACATTTAGGGACAAGACAAAGACCTTTTGAGAACTTCCCAAATGATACCGACTGTATCCATTCTTCAAGATACATCAGATACATAGAGTAGGTTCTTAAGTTCTTGCAACTGTCTGAAGTTGCACCTTCTGGTGAGACATTTTGACATCATATTTCTTGAACACCATGCAAAAGGATAATCAATTAAATACTTGCTAAGGCCACAAATAGAAATTTCTTTTAAATCCCAATTATGTAATCTTCAGTCATCAAATGTCATAAGACTACTCTTCAGCTAGAGAATCCTTATGTCATCACACTCATAAGAATGCTTTGACATTGATCAGCTTTTACTTTAGTTCTAGCCTAGTTTAATGTCAGTACAATTATGCTGACATTTGAATAACCATACCTTTCCTTCTATACTATTCTAAAATAGAATGTCTTCCAAGAATTCTGATAGGGAATCCTCAAACATAGACAATCTCTTATAGGATTGGAAGCAAAAATAAATTGCTCCTGTCTTTCTTCAATGGTATGACATACTCATGTCACACATTTTAAAAAAGTACCCATGGATCTTCTACTTGACCATCTTCTCTTTTGAACTGTATTTGTCAAACACATTCAGAAGTGCCTTTATGATTGGACTTGAGAGAAAACTCAAGTATCTTGGGCTAATGTAAACGTGACATAGAGTGCTTACCAAATCCATAGATCATGAATTAGATAAATTAGACCTCAACGCAACCTTTTTCATTCTATTACCCTTCATGATACCTGGTTGGCATTATCTCCAAGCAGCATAGGGAGCTCCTTCAAAGGAAGTCAGATCACAAAGCTCTCTCCTTTATATTACTCCCAGCTAGTGGTGGCATGGATATCTATAGAAGCTAACACCATCTTCAACAAGCACCAGGTAAGATATCAAAACATCTTATAAGGCACCCCGCGTAACAATAACATCATTATCAACAGCAACGATAAAATCTTCACATAAGTATCAGTCAACCATCAGTAGTTGTTAGGCTGGATTCAAAAAGCTACCATCCTAGGTTCCAGTCCCCTTGAACTCAACAATAATGGATGGTCTGATCATACAATCTCCATCCTTGTTCAATAGACCAGAAAGTATCTTCCCTAAAACGCATACAGAAACATAACAAGATGCATGCTCTGATACCAATTGAAATTCTGGTATACAGATCACAGATGTCCCAAGATATGTCGAGACTTTAATCTCTGCTTAACTAAACAAGGTCGACAGAACAGAACAATTTGATATCTCAAAGTCATAATAGCGTCATGACAGATGTTTCAGCATCTGTTAAGACATGTATTATAAAGCAAGAGAAAGAATTGAAATATTCAAAACAGAATGATAAATAACACCAAGATATGATGACCCAGTTTAGTGTACAACAACACCTACATGGGGGCTACCAAGCCAAGAAGGAATTCACTATCAGTAGTATTAATTCATAGCTAAACTCCCCTGTTTACAACCCCTCACTTAATTTATACCCAGTGCAACTTCTACCTAGAAATCACCATCTAGGTAAGAGAAACCCATCTCAATTCCTAAATCACCTCAGTGATATCTAACCGTCACAACCTCCGGTGACTGTATTAAACTGTTCAATTGAAAGACAACCCTTTCAACACAATATTTAGTCAATACTTGTGACTAACACTAATACTTGAATTTGCTTAAAAGCTTCATCCAAGAATAATATACAATTAATTACCTACAGGTTTCTGAATATGAAAAACTATGTCTACCATAATGTATCAAGCCGATACAAAGGGTGACTTACATTACAAGAAAAGCCACACGACTCTCAAAATCCTAAACCCTTATTTTTGCTTTACAAAAGTATTAACAAGGACTAGTAGTTTGACCTAGGTCTTGGTCTTCCTTTTATAATCTTCAGCTGTCCATGGGCTTCAAAATATCTATCAATCATTCATTGATCCATCTTCTGATTGCGCCTTAAATCTTGGAACAGATCTTCAATAAACCTTTTGTATTAGACCAAGATGTCGAGTTCTCAAGACAGGACATCTTGTCCGACATGTTGTTCTTTATAGATTTCTTCATGTTAGAACATCTTGTTCAACATCATGTTTTACCAAAATTTAGTCAAATGTTAGAGCCTTCAGAAATCTTTTAACAAGTTTAGATTTGAAATATAACAAACACTTCCTAAGGAAGAGACTCAAGAGGAAAAAGAACTCTTAGTGAAAAAAAGACTCAAATCTTAGAGCCTTTCTGTCAGTTTCCAAGTCATCTGGTTAGGCTCCAAAACAACTTTAAGTGATTGTTTTTTTTAGAAATAGAGGCTTTTAAAAATATTTTTAGTGAGTGTATGATTTAGCCATATTACTTTACAAAAATTTCCTCGTGTTTTACAAAACACTGATCACTCAAACATGATCAAGCGAGCTTTCACACTTCCTCTCTTTCACAGTCTAAAGCTTCAATTATTTTGTTGATTAAACCAATCATATAAGCACTTTGCTAGAGTCTTCTTGCATATGAGGCTTGAGATTTCTTAAAATTAAACACCATCATCAAAGGATGTCACTGTGATCATTAAACCCTAACTTTTTGACTTTACTTGCAGGAAGAGGTTAAGCAAACTATGTTGTGCATCTTTAACAACTTGAAATAGTTTCTAGTATTTAAAGTAGAGATGCATATTCATGAGTTATCATCAAAGTGAGGTTACATGTTGTCATTAAAATTATGCTGTATCTTCATGAGTTTCCATCATTAAAATGATGATAGGTCTAAGCATGCCTAGTTTTATCTTTGATCACTTCTTGATTAAACTAGCAAGCACATAGTTCCACATTCTTCCATTTTTTTATGATGACAACACATCTCTCAGAGAGGTAGTAAAAGAATCAATAGGTAGATAAAAATAGAGTGTTCAAACTTCCTCTCAAATGAGCAGAGAGTATACTCTACTTTCTTTAAGAGTATACTTATACCCCTTTATCATAATCAAAAAGGCGGGTCAAGATCCAAAGTGGAAAGTTAAATATGCAAGAACACCACATAAGCATTTAGAAAGAAATATTATTTAAATCTATTTATTTTATTGCTTAGTATGCAATTTTATTATTATACGGAGTAGGGGTGGAAATAAGCAGGGCCGAGCTAGGCTTTCTCAAGCCTGAGTCTGGCCTGCTAAAAAATAAAAGCCTAACTCTGACCTATGGCCTATCAGATGTTCATTTTTGGCTTGAGTCTGGCCTTTTCGAAGGCCTGATTAGCCTATTAGCCTACTTAAAAAGCCTATATATATTGAACACAGGTAAATAAGAAAATTCAACTAATGTTTCAATATACTAGACAATCAAAAGTACAATGAAACTAAATGTTTGTTTACATACACTTATTTGAGCTTACATAGAAGCGTAAGTTTTGTGAAATTACTTGTTTAGGGGAACTTGTGAAAACAACTCATGACGTTATTCATAAAGTTTTTTCAACTTATTTTCACAAGTTCTTCACGATAACAAAATTTTAGTTTTGTATTTTAATACAAAATATAAAAAATAATATATTCATTTATATTTATTAAAATAGGTTGGTCTAATAGACTTAAAATGATTTTTTATGGCCTGTGGCCTGATCTATTTAACTAAATAGGCTTATAAAAAAGCCTAAGCCTTTTCTACTTAAAAAAAAGTTTGGCCTGACCTTGGCCTATGTAGTCTAGGTCATATGCCCCTGTTAGTTGACTTGACCTATTTCCATCCATAATAAGGAGTCTGTGTATAAGCAAAACAAAATTGACAATGAAATATTTTTCGATGGAGATTGAACATGGGAATAACAAAAATTGTCAAAAAAAAAAATCATATTCAAGATCTATACCAATAGAAGTTTGGTGTTACTAAAATGTATAGTGATGAAAGAGAGTCGTAGTTACGAAAACTATATGCTTCGTCAAAACTGGTAGGTATAACTAAATGTTTTATATCATTGACTTAAAATCTATAACTATAGCCTACAATGCGGAAAACAATTTGTAGGTAGAGAAAATTATATGCTACAAAAAAGTACTGTAGATATAGGTATTTTGTGTTATATCTGCGGTAAATAGTTATTTGTTATGCTTTTTGCCTGTCACTAAAAGTCAAACACTACTACAAATAATATATTTTATGACAACAATTTCACCTCATCTAACAAAAATCGAGATGCAAACCTGGATGCGTCATATTTTTTTCTTCTAAAAAAATACAACCTATTATGTCGGTTTCCATAGATAACCGAGGGGTAAAATAATTTAGGGTACATGCTCCGAATCTCAACAAATGTAGATTATCTTTTTTATTTCATTAAAAGTGGCATCTTCCTTCATATCTTATTTTTATTAAAAATAATCCATATTTTACCTCGGTTATGTTTCTCAACTGAGGAGAAATACTCTACTCTTAGTATATATAGCTTAGCTTGTAGCTTTCAGTTTCACTTGTAAAAAATGTCACACTAAAACAACATACACAGAACCCTAACAAAAAACATTAAACAACGAGAGTCCTAAACACATATAATCCTTCAGAATGATGATATGTGTTTATGGCTCTCGTTCGATACTTGTCAGAATGAAATACGAAATCATTTCTTTCTCTTTTTCTTCACATATCTGATACGTAAAACATCAATAGTCATGTTACATTGTTGTTGTTGTTGTTGATGATGTTATTATTGTTGTTGTTGTTATTGTAGTCTTTGTCGTTGTTGTTGTCGTCATATAACTACTATTATAGTTGTTAAGATCCTAAACCCTTAAAGTTTCATCTTGTTGTTTAAGCTGAGATTGAATATTATACATTGTTGTTTTTGTTGATGTTGTGAATCATGTTGTGAATTACGACAAAATTCAATATCAATTTATGAGGCAAAGAACAATAACAACCAAAATAAATGGTCTTCAGCAATAATAACCCGTACACAGATAATATAATAGAATAAGGCAAAAAAAATCGAAGGTTTGTTTATCCAGCTCGTTCAAACGATCTACTCTGGGAGAGAGAGCAACTCTCCAATTTACTATACTCAAAAAGTTGTTACAAGAGATTACAGGCGAGTTACAAGAAAATAGTTTTTGCCTTCAGGTTCCCAAGAACAACCTTGAAGGCTCCCAAGAACAACCCTATTTTCTACCCAAATGTTTCCATACCTCTCAAGCTCTCAATATATGAATCACTCAAACTCAAGGTGTAATCCAAGATTTTCTTTGTGCATTGCTGAAACCCTATGTTATACCTTTAAACTCTTGGTCTCCCTTGTTGGTGAAAACACTAAGATTATCACACATCAAACATATAAGAGATACATATTTATAATAGCAAATACTCAACAAACAAAGTCCAAAATCACATGGATCCATGGACCGAATCGAAAAAAGCCCTAAAACTCGAAAACACTATTCACCGAACAAAATTTTATTTTCGGCTTTTCGTTCGACTTTCTAAAACTTCTAATTTTCGCGTTAAATGCAATCTCCAAAATATATTTTCTTTCTCTTCATCAACAAAGGTTTTAAGGCACATTTACAACAATCTCCACCTTGATTTTAAACCGTGTTAATACCAATTTAACAATCAACAACATTGCTGCTCTCTACCACGTTAAAACTTTAATCAATAACTTTGATCAAATTCAAGCAACCCTTGAATATTGATCTCGCAACTTGCATCCACTTATTCCCAATTACCCTTTTCTGCCTAGGTAATTTAACAAGCCTACAAGTATGATTTTTCAACCACCCTTGACTCCACCTGTTTTCAAAATGCCTCCCTGAAGGCTTTTCTTCTTTTATTTTGCAGTCCTTTAGCCATATTAAAAACATAATATTCAAGGTTAGCATAACCATCCCTTTGAGATGCTACAATAATCCTCCGTCACTACTGCTAGCGTCTATAGTAGGAAACTCCACCTCAAACTGAGTTTTCTCCGCTATAGTTTCTCCCTTGGTTTTCACTATTCTTCTTTTGAAGAAATTATCTACCAACCAAGTAAGTTGTTTTAACATCAACTCTTCCCCAAAAACTCAATAACAACTCAGCGGTAACATGCATTGTTATCCCTTGATTTCTACAAAATTCATTGCACTCCTCTGAAAATTTCTCTAGACATTCATAATGCCTTAAACTCAAATCCCATAGCTCTTCCTTGTCATGAAAGCCTCCACTAGTTAACGATGAATGCATAATAACATTTGAACCTTCTAAAATATATAGGCCACATATTTTAGACCCTTTAGCAATAATCAATTCATCAAGCAAAATCTTCAACACTCCATGTTCAACTCTAGTACAATAGCCTAGATCATCAAATATACTTATAGATAACAAATTTCACTTGGGTTCTGGAACATACCTCACATTATGAATAAACATTTCACGATCATTAAACATTTTAAATCTGACCGAACCAATACCATGAACCTTGCATGCCTTATTATTACCAAGGTAATCTACTCCACCTTACACCATCTTCAAAGTTTCAAAGTATTATATTCTTCGACTCATGTGATAAGAGCAACTTTAGTCAATGACCCAACTATCTTCAGTTTCTAAACTCGATACTACTAGTGCTTTGACATCCTCATAACGTTTCTCACCCAATGCAACTACAGCTTGAACAGAATCTTCATTGACCTTTCTTTAAGGACAATCCCTTTTAAAGTGACTGATTTTATGACAATTAAAACATTTTACCTTTGATTTGTCAGACCTCATTGTTCTCCACCATTGAGAATGAATAGAGTTATTGTTTCAGATACAACCTGTGATCCAAAGATTTTGTCATATACAATGGTTCAAGTTTTGTCTACATAGCAATCGCAGTTTTCTCCCTGGCGACTTCTCTTAGAAATTTATCCCCGAGGCACAAGATAATGGCACTTCTGGCCTTATCCACCATCTCGGTCTTCTGTACCTATGTAAGCCCTGCAGACATCAATGCTTCACTCTTCAAAGCATTGATACACTTCTCTTGAATTAAAATTGCTTGCATCTTAATTTTCCATAACCCGAAGTCGTTGTTACCGAAAAATTTCTCGATCTTCCATTAGCTAACCATGGTCCTTACTTATCAATAATATCTCTTTGCTCCACGCTCACCGCACCACTTGTTGTGAATTACGATAAAAATTCAATATCAATTTGTGAGGCAAAGAATAATAGCAACCAAAATAAATGGTCTTCAACAATAATAATTTGTACACAGATAATATAACAGAATAAGGTAAGAAAAAACCGAAGGTTTGTTTACCTAGTTCGATCAAACGATCTACTCTGGGAGAGAGAGCAGCTCTCCAATTCACTATACTCAGAAAGTTGTTACAAGAGATTACAGATCAGTTACAAGAAAATAGTCTTCGCCTTCAAGTTCCCAAGAACAACCATATTTTCTATCCAAGTGTTTCTCTACCTCTCAAACTCTCAATATATGAATCACTCAAATCCAAGGTATAATTCAAGGTTTTCTTTGTGCATAGCTGAGACCCTATGCAATACCTTTAAACCCTTGGTCTCCCTTGTTGGTGAAAACTCTAAGATTGTCACACACCAAACATATAAAAGATACATATTTATAATATCAAATACCCAACAAACAAAGCCCAAATTACATGGATCCATGGACCGAATCGAAAAAACCCGAAAACTCAAAAACACTATTAACCGTTCGAATTTTTTTCCGACTTTTCGTTCGATTTTTGCGGTAAATGCAATCTCCAAAATATGTTTTCTTTCTCTTCATCAACAAAGGTTTTAAGGCACATTTACAACAGTTGAATCAAGCACGTTATATTTTTATTGTCGATGTTTATGTAGTTTTGTTGTGAGTTTTTTTATTTGTTGTTTAATGTTGTTGTTGTTGTTTAGATTGAGATTGAGTCTTAATGTTGTTGTTGTTATTATTACTTATTGTTGTTTTTGAGTTGTTGATCTTGTTATTGTTTTTATTGTTGTTTAGTTGTTCTACCTCCTAGCAACATTTTGAAAGTTATATGTTGTTGTTTAGTTGTTGTTAATGAGTTTGAGATTGAGATTATGTTTTTATGATTTTTTGTGCAAGTCTCATCTTGTTTCGCCGAATATGTCAAGAGGACATTAGAGTGACAAAAAATACAGTTGAGTTTATTATATCTAATTTTAATTATTTGTTTCACTAACCCCTCTTCGAACATATAACATATTAAGTTGATTTTGAAAATAATAATATGAAAAAATTGTAATTGAAAAAAACATCTTACACTAATTAATGTCTTTCAAGCATTTTACAACTCCTCATTCATCACACATTTTTTAATGATTAAAATCTCTTGTAGTACTTCTAGTTGTCGTTCAATGAAGAACTTGAAATTTTGAAGGAAAATCGAACCATTAAAGGACGAGAGATGAATGATGAGTTACAAGATACTCGAAAATCATTGATTAGTTTAAGTTATTCTTTAAATATAACATAATTGTTCATATAATTATTTTGTAAACCAATTTAAAAATTTATATGTTTAATTTGGGTTTGGTGAAATAAGCAATCACATATTAAATATAATAAACTCTATTGTATTTTAATTGTCAGTTAAATGTCAAAACTGATGGAAAATGTGTTTTTGCAATTTAATAATTCCATAAAGGTCATCGCTAAGGATCAAACTCGTGACCATTATACCTTTCCGATCAGTTTTATTAAAAACCGAGAGGTAATGTGACACACTTTTTATGATGCCCTTGTTACCTCACATATGAAATCGAGGTAACTCATCATTTTTAATCGATATTAAATATATTATTTGTAGTAGTGAAATTTCTTGTAGTACCTAGAGATAGTCTATTCAGTTCACATGAGTTTTACTGACCGTCCAGATCTGACGGTTGACCGTGATCCACGCCTTTCCCATATTTTTAGTTGTCAACAGTTTCTCCTTTTTAAGAGGGAATGTGCGTCATTTTTCAAGTATTCAAATCCATTTTTATACACACCACTTTTCACTTTTTTATTAGCTTGAACGTTGAATTGTTAATTTTACAAATCAAACTCCTCTCTAACGCATCAAAAGCTCAAGAGCACCGAAACAAATTTTACTTTCTCATTGATAAAGTTCCACTGCAATATATATATATATATATATATATATATATATATATATATATATATATATATATATATATATATATATATATATATATATATATATATATATATATATATATATATATATATATATATATATATATATATATATATATATATATATATATATATATATATATATATATATATATATATATATATATATATATATATATATATATATATATATATATATATATATATATATATATATATATATATATATATATATATATATATATATATATATATATATATATACCATTTAACAACAAAGTTACAATAAAAAACAAATAAGTTTTATTTTATGAAGGAGGATAACTCAAGGTATCTTAGAAATCACATACTTTAATCATAATAATCATCGATGGCCCTTGTTATCCTCCATAGCATATTACATTTTTTTATTTATTAATTAAAGTCTATTTCTTCCGATATGATGCATGCAACTAAGATATCGAATACGATTTTTTAAATAGACTATGGATTCCAATTAAATTAACAAAAGGATTGGTCCCATATGAGTTATTATTTGCCCTATCTTCACAGTTTGATATTAATCCTTTTCCAATGCATGGCATAGCAACCAGAAGCAACCAAATTAATTGAAAGTCAAATAAGTCATAAATAATTGATTTCACTTTGAATCTATCCAATCCTCAAACTACTAGTCAATTTCTATGTTCAATTAATCTTAGTTTTTTGTGAAAGGGGCTGCTAGTTCTTTCCCCGAACGACCCCATTGTTTCATAATAATACTTAAAAAAATTTGGACTAGTTTAATAAGGAAAAGACCATTTGATTTAGATTAAACTAATCTGGTGTGAATAAAAGATAATGATGTGATTAATTAGTCTAATCATGTCTGCTCTTGGCCTAACAATATAGCGATAAAAACAATTGAAGTAATGAGTTCTTGCAATTTTGAGTCTGTTAGCATGACCAAAACAGTGATTATAGGTCTAATCTACTGTAATAAATAATAATACAAAGTAATTGGTCATTCAGGGAGCAAGGAAGTGGATAGCTGATTGTGATTAATTTGTCTAATTTTTGGTTTAAGACTTTAAGCTTTCATTTCATTACCGGCTTAATTAAGCCTAATCCTATTTTCTGTTAAAGCTTGTGGTTGATATGTCATTACCATTTTCCTTTCGCATAGTAAGCCGTCAGAGAGTATATGTTGTAGTTGTAGCATTTAAATATTAATCTCATATTAAAGATAATGAAATATGCCATGCAATTCTTTGGTGGGACTGGTTTAAGTATTACCATCTCCGCCACGGTCTTTCTATATCACCTCCCTTCTCACCTCCAAACATAGAGGAGGGGATAACATTAACCACCCCTCACCCCTAATGAGAAATGGATTTTTCTGCTCCATTTTCGCATTCATCCTCAGATTCTATAATTTTTTATTTATTTATAAAAGTGGAAAAAAATTCCGTTTTTTTATAGCAATAAAAACTAATAATTAAACTAAATACTCGACCAAAAATAGACTTTTATATTAGTTGGAATAACGCTTTTATGGAAAGGTGAAATATTGCATTAAATCTCTTTTTATCGCTTGAGAAGCCTTCAGCGCACGACCCTCCCCTCAATTCAACTATTTCTTTGAAAATATAATAGCAACTTCTAGTGGTGTGATGGTCGATGTTTGCCACCCGCCCGCACCACCTCGTATCCAGTTTTTTGGTGGTTGTAAAGATGCTGGTTTTCTAACATAGCTTTAGTTGTCTTTGTTTGCGGTGTTGAACTGAGGTCATCCCTTCATTTTAATTTCCTTTTGTTGAAGTTTGGAGATTTTCATATTGTTGTGGTTTTGAAATTTTTTGATGTCGGTTTTTACTACATCTAAGCGTCATCTTTTTCCAGTGGAGATGTGTTGACATTTCTGACCCTAAATATCTACTTGGTTCCAGATATGTGTCAGGTTTTAAGATTTAGTTTGTCTCCTCTATGTCTAATTATTTTGGGTTGTTTGGAGCGGTGATAGTTTGTGGATTCTAACTCTGGTTTGAGTTTAGTACTTCCGTGGTCTTAAAACCGTCTTCGGTCAATTGTGATTGATTTTGAACTATTTGACCAGAAATGATCGTGATTGCTTACTGCAGTTTGTGAGTAAGTTGTTAGTTAATAATTTCGTTATCGTGTTGGCGGTTGAATTCATTCTACATATTTAAAATTTGAGTTCGACGATTGTCAATTCACGTGTCACTTTTTTTTGCAATTTGGTTCCGTGTCGTGAGTGCGGTGATTGTCAATTCATGTGTCACATATTTAAAATTTGGATATTCGTCTCTAATTTACATTTGCTTTAATATTTTGTTTTTATTGGGTCACACTCTATGACTCCGAATCTTTTGTATTATTCCTTTTTCATTTTAATTGAATTCAGATATTTCAGATTTAAAAAAAAAAAAGAATAAGGCTTTTACCTCACTCAAGTGGGCGAGGTAATGTTGAAGCGGTAATGCGACAACAAAAATTTAAGTTTAGAAGAATTCTGGGATTTGTCGTCTCCACAGGATCGGTGTGAGGGAAAGAATTTTGTTTGACGATCTCTACGTTTCTAAACTTGGTTTGAATGCTTTTAAAGAGTAAAAAGCTGAAAGTAAAACATATGAACAAGTAAATAAATTACGGGAAATAATTCTTCAGGAATTGTGTTTCATTTTACCCATCAAGTACTAAAAAATCTATCAATCACTTGTACGCAACCTAAATCACTCATCAATATACTCACGTATCAACCACCACAGAGGTTATGTCTAACATAAAATTGAGAGAACAATACTATTATCTCATTGGTGATGTCTCACGCAACTCAACAACACAGAGCATTAAGAACAAATACTCATTGTGAATATTAGACCTAAATATATGTCTATAGTTCATAATCTAACAGATGTTCATCTTAGATCGAGTTCGAACTGTATATGTCTATAACAATCCAAACCCATTAAGCTAAATATTGAAATCAAAGATAACATCGATAAAGATTTGTAATAGAGATCTTATACGATGATCAATATATAAACAGACAATCAAGATAAACTTACATACAAAACCTCGACAAATAGAGGGTACAAAGAAAAGAAAGAAGATGAACACAAATCGCTTGTTTGTCAACACCGATTGAAGCAAATCCAACTCCGGATCATCAAAGAATTTTGGTGATGAAGTTGAGAGCAAAAATCTAAAAAAAAAAACATAACCTAAAAAATACTGAAAAAGTGATTTTATAGGCAAAAATGACTTCGCGTCGTCGTTAGCTCTCTAGACGAGCATAGAAGACTTGTTTCTGCTCCTATAGTGCTTTTTCCATGGTGTTGTATCCCAAAATTTGCCCTACCTTTTCTCCATTTGGTTTATGTTTCATTTCATTGCATTAGCATATCACATTGCATAAACTACCCCAAATTTGTCCTACTTGTATATATTTCTCATTTATGCATCCTTCCATTCCTCATAGTCAGAAAATTCAAAAGTTGCCAGGTGGAGTCAAGTTTCAGATAGGGGCATGCGTCCTATTCACTTGGTGCATAGTGAATATTTGGACTCATCGAGGTTCAGGATGATATTTGAGTTGGGTATGCCTTCAGTTATATTTCGGGGATTTATTCAAGAAGTTGGATTAAGGAAGAGTTATATGATCATGTGTTTTAATGTATAAACAATTTATGTGGAGACATGGTCTGCCTTCAAGACATAGTTTGATGATGGAAATACTGACAATGCTCATTTATGCTCGAGTCATGAGGATTAAACTAAAGCGCAAGATCCAAAACACTAAGCATGATGGAAAATAACAGTTAGTAATTTCCGGTTGACAATTTACGACTGTAAGTTTTTCTCAAGGCATATTGAGATTTAATGAGTTATGAGTCGAGTTTTGTTTTTCTCCAAGTCATTGTTTCTTAGGCCATATCGATTATTAAATTGTATTTGTTGGTCAAGGCATATTTTTCCAAGTTATTTAATTTGAAGAAACTTCAAGGTATCCCCAAGAAAAAACGTTGTTGCATCTGTTACAAGTAGCACAGACAAAATAAAAACAAAAAAACTACCATTTTGATAGAAAAAGAGAGAGAGAGAAAAAGATGAATGCTCCGACGAAGAAAAAGATTCAGAAGAAGTGCAAAATCATAGGCTACAATATCAAACCCGAAGCCCTCGACGAGATCCTCTCCTTCGTTACTCGATTCGAACTCACCGAACAAGATGAAGCCATCGAAGTCGTCCTCGAACAGCTTGGACACGAATCCATCAATTCTACAGTTATCGACGTGGAGCCAGTTCAACGAGTGATGAACTTGCTAGTGGAAGCCGACGCGAGGGAGGAAGAAGCTTTTGACGCCTTCGCTTCCTCTTCTTCCGCTATTGCCGTCATTGACGTGTTCGATGTTCCCAGATATAAATATGACGCTATCAGAAGGAATTTCTACCGGTGCCCCCCAGAAAGTTGACCTCTTAAGGGAGATGCAGCAGCCAAATCTGCTTTGTACAAGGATAGATTTCTGTTGTTGTCCTAGAGGCTCTCTCGTGACCCAAATTTTTCGAAACCTGCTTTTGAGTCTGAACGTTCCCAATTCAGGAATCGTGAGATATCTCCTATTCAATCTCTAGTTGGGCAAAAAGGTAGAAAATGGGTAATGGGAGTAATATCTCAGCTGGAGGATGGGCATTTTTATTTGGAAGACCTTACCGCTTCAGTTAAAATCAGTTTATCTGATGCTAAGATTACTACGGGATTCTTCTTAGAGAATACCATAGTTGTCGCTGAAGGCGAGATGGTATTTGCTGAGGGTATTTTTCAGATTTATTCATGTGGATTTCCTCCATTAGAGGATAGAGATAAATCGCTCCAAGTGCTAGCAGGCCATGACTTTTTTGGTGGTGGTACTTTTACAAAAGAAGAAGCTATCAGACAGGAAGAGATGGAGAAAAGAGCAGTCAATGACATGTTTGTCATACTGTCTGATATTTTTGTAGACCAAGAAGAGGCTATGGGAAAGCTGGAGATTGTTCTTGATGCATTTGAGAGTGAGGAGGTCGTTCCTTCCTTATTTGTTTTCATGGGAGACTTCTGTTCTGAGCCATATACCCAAGCACCAGGCCTTTTCACGATCCTGAGGTTGCAGTTTGGCAGGCTAGGAAAAATTATTGCAGCTCGTTCAAGGTTAAAAGAGAACAGTCGATTTCTTTTTATTCCAGGTCCTGGTGATATAGGTCCTTCAACAGTTCTTCCTAGGTGTAGATTACCTAAATGTTTAACTGAGGAGCTCGAAAAGTATATTCCCGATGCCATATTTTCAAGTAATCCATGCAGGGTAAAATTCTATACACAAGAAATCATATTTTTCCGCCAGGATCAGCTGTATAGCATGAGTCGTTCTTCTCTGGTGCCACCTTCTGTGACAGAAACTACTGATCCTTTTCAGCATTATGTTGCCACCATAACCCACCAGAGTCGTCTCTGTCTACTGCACTCAACACACCAGCCTGCTGCACCAAAGCAAACCAGGCAAGCTCTGCATAACCATACCGCCAACCATCACCTGCAAAACAAGAGATAGATGCGCAAAATTAATTCAGCCAGGAAAAAAATCAAAAGAAAGCATCAAGTGTGAAGGCCAATCCAGTATAAAATATCTACAAATTCTTTATGCAATGACATACTCTAGTATACACTCGTGACTATATAGGCACTTGCAAATGATTTCAATGATACTAAACCAATAAGATGATTTAGCACTGAAAATTACCTTTACACCCATTACTAGATGTGCTCTAAATTGTCCATCTTGAGAATTGAATCAAGCAGCCTGCACATTTCCAGTGCTTGTGGATGAGACTGGTCACCAGCAAGAAACTCTTCAACTTCATTTCCCACATCTATAATGCTGCATCCAGGCTTCTTCTTCATCCCTGCTTCTGAAATCATACTCCTAACTCTGTTTGCCTCTACATCCCGTCCAGCTTCTCTATATATGTTATATGTAAGAACATGAGTACCACAATCAGCTATTCCCATATCAGTCAACTTTCTCCACACTCTGTTCCCAACATTAATATTCTTATGAATTCTACACGCATTCAGTATAGCACCCCACACATTAACATCGCCAGCTGCAAATCCACCCATCTTCTCCTCAATAAACCTCTCGGCTTCCACTACCATGCCAGCCCTAGACAAAAGGTCCACAACACACGCATAATGCTCCGCACACGGCTCAACTCTGTATGTTCCACTCATCTCTTCAAATAACTGAAGACCTTCCTGAACCATCCTTGCGTGTGTACAAGCAGTAAGGATAACCACAAAGGTAGTCCCATTAGGGCGACTTCCACAAACAACCATTTGTTGAAACAACTTCAACGATTTCCCGGCATCACCATTCAAAGCCAGACCAGAAATCATCGCATTCCAAGCTCCAACATCCTCATCAGAAATACCATCAAAAACAGCTAAAGCCGATTCCAGACATCCACATTTCGAATACATGTCAATCAAAGCTGTTGCAAGGATGGGATTCGAGCTTATCCTCTCGAATTGCCTGGCCCCTTTGTCAAGGAGGTTTGCTGATGATGAGTCTGACCAACATTCTGAACCATCAAATGTTAATCGGTCTGATATTCCTTCAGTGAGTTGTGATGCTGACAAACCATGCCTGCGGTCTCCTCAAGAGTCGCGAAACAGACAAATAAGAAGCTGCACAAAGGTTCCCATGCAAGGTATGGCTGTTGAGAAGGACACCTTCTTCCGCAAACTTCCAGGATCATGATAAACCTGCAAAGAAATTAAATGTATCAGTAAAATTGTTGTGTTACCACAGTGAAAAGCATGAGTAAAAACAGACAAATTCAAAAGCTACAAACAGACAAAGATTATGCTGTTTTCAATCCCACAACTTCAGCCCTTGCTCCCATTGCAAAAAGTATCTCACTTTCTTTCCCAAAGAGGAACATACCCAAAGTTCCCACAATTTCTCTAAGTTAAACCCTAATCTCACATCATATATATTGGTTACTGCTCATTCAAAAAAAGACCTAACAGAAAAACGACTGCTTTTCTCTCACAACTCACCTCCATCACAAAAGAACTGAAAAAAGAGGAGACTGAAGAAGGAGCTCACCTGTGCTCTGTATCAACAATCTGGTGGTATTGCTCCTACTCTGTAAGTATTCTGTTACTCTTCCTGTCTTCATAGTCTTGGTCTGCATTGTTTGGACTGTCTTGTTTCCTGTCTTCATAGTCTTCATAATCTTGCCAGAAAATCCTCAAACACCGTCAATGTTCTTCTTAACTCACCTCATCTTTAACCCAAAGTCCCCATGCTCACGAAACTACCTCCATAACCGAACTTCACATAACCACTCAAACCTTCACTCCATCTCACCAACATCAACTATCATCACCCTCCATCGAACTTCATCATCTTCAAACCACCAAACATCAGATACCACAAACCCAGTTCAAAACTACCCTTTCAAACATTTTCGACCAGAACACCAAATCTTTCAAACACATCTTCTACCCCTCAGTCGCGAAATCCATAGCCAACACCATCTACCTCCTTCGTCGAACCAACTCAAAACCCATCCCAGAATCTTTCGCCGAAACCTTTCATTTTGTGGGTGGTCTTAAAAATCAACCCCTCAAACCTGTTTCGTTTTTCCGTCAACGCGCTCACCACTTCCCTCGAACCACTGCTCAAACCATCATTCCCTCAACAACAGCTAAGTCAAACACGAACCACTTCCAAACATCTCACAACACCCATTTTTCAAACACCAAAACCATTCATCCGACGAAACCATCAACCAGACACCAATCAAACCCTTACCCACTTTCAAAACCCATAACGGCGTAACCGAATCCGACCCAGAAATATAGAAACTGGATAAGAGAAATAGCTTAAGCTCAGAATAAACGAAATTCAGAACCACAACAATACCCCATCCAAAAACCTCAACCATATCTTCATCCACCTTACCTTTAACCAACAACAAATTGCAGCAAACTCATTCGAAATCAAAACATAGAATGAGATGAAGAAGAAGTGAACCTAAAAAGGGGAGAGATTGGATTAAAGAATGGTGTTCTGATTTCTTTCCGCCGTTTTGCTCATTTTGTTCGGACCTGACATTATTGTTGGTGATCAAAGCTTCAGTTTATTGGCACTTTCGTTTGGTTCTTTGTTTGGTTTGTACCGTAGGGTTTTGGACTGGATCTTTTTTTATTACCACCATGTGTGTTCTTGGATATCATATTCCAACGGGGGTGAATGGGCTTAGGCCCATGAATATTTGATTCACACACCCGTGTGGATCCGCATCCCCTGTTTCATTATCTTTTTTTTCTTCTTGTTTCTTTTCATTTTCTTAATTAATAATGTATTTACTTCTGGTTATTATATATATTATATTTTGTTTTCTTTAACAGACTTTTATTTTGTAAAACATATTATATTTTAGGTTTTTTTTAATATTTCCTTTAAAAGCTTTTACATATTTTTCTTAGAAGTTTATGTTTTTTTCGAGGATAAATTTTATTTTTCATTGGACATTTTATTGCACTTCCTCTTTTTTGGTCGATGACGAGACCTCCGTAATTCATTACCAGTCAAATTATTGATAAGGAATGTTGGATCTGAGACCACTTCCTTTCTCTCTTCGTCACCTGTCCCGACTCGATTCAAAAACTTTGTCAAACAATTTTCAAAAATCAAATTATCTTTGTATTGAATTAAAAAGAGGGGATTAAGTGTAGACTTTCTTCCTCTCCGAGTGATGAGATGCCCACTGTAGTGAGGGTGGTTCCGACACTCGTCTTTCAATACGAAGACGCTTCCCGTCCATTTTTAAATCTCATCTCCTTAAAATCATTTCTTTGTGTTGAGCTAAAAAGAGGATTGGGTGTAGACCCCTTCTTCTTCGAGCGTAGGGATGCCTACTGTAGTGAGGGTGGTCTCGATGCTTGTCTGTCAATACAAAGACGCTTCCAACATTTCCTCATAAAACCTCGGTCTTGTACTGAGTATACTTTCAATAATAAATTAAATTCTCTTCGAATTGAATTAAAAAGAGCGGATTGGGTATAGACCTCTTCTTCTCCGAGTGATGGGATGCCCACTGTAGTGAGGGTGGTCTCGACACTCGTCTTTCAATACGAAGACGCGACTCCATCCACCACCTCTCCTTTCACAACCCTTTCCCGAGACCTTTTCACACCTAAAACCTCGGTCTTATACCGAGTGCATTTTCAAATCTTTTCATAACAATAAACTTGAATGGTCGTGGAGTGGTTAGGCGTAGGCCTTCTCCTATCCCGAGTGCTGACGTTTACCGTAGGGTTCTTTGTCGCAAAGCACTTACCATTCAAAACCAAAAACATCTTTAATAAGAGAACGAAGTTCTCTTTGCATTGAATTAAAGAGAGAGGATTGGGTGTAGACCTCTTCTTCTTCGAGTGTTGGGATGCCCACTGTAGTGAGGGTGGTTTCGACGCTCGTCTTTCAATACAAAGACGCCTAGTTCGCCACACCTTTTTATAACAAAAACTTTGAGATAACGAATTGGGTACTACCCGTAGGGGTTACTATCCAAGGACCTGTCTCGCCCCCTAAAAACAATCCAATCAATCAAACGTGACTTCTTGCCTCGCGTGGCGAAAACTAATCAATCTTTCAAAAAGGATATGTTACGTCCGTTCTACCGCAAACAGGTAATGCCTAAGTCTCCAACGAGCGAGCAGCGAAACACCTAAACTGCTAGAATGCGCACGATAGCATCATCCGTAAAAACATCAACACACTGTTAGGCACGAACTACGTCCGCTCTGATTTCTCATACCAGTTGAGAATACGTAGGCACAAGACGGTGATGTCTTGGCGAGCTCCCTTTTTCACCTTTCACCCGTAGTTAGCCAAACTACGGTTGCTCTGATTTCTCATACCAGATGAGAATACGTAGGCACAAGACGGCGATGTCTTGGCGAGCACAATCCCCCCTATCTGTAGTTTCCCGAACTACGTCGACTCTGATTTTCTCATATCTGTTGAGAATACGTAGGCCTAGGACCGCGAAGTCCTACCGAGTCTGTTCTTTCTCTCTATTCCCCCGTCACTTCTCTCTCTCCTATTTCTAACCTTTTTCTCCCTATCTTTTGGAACACTTTTTATATCATAATATTTAAGCAAATATAATCACACATCGACAAACAAAAGGTTCCCATCGAGTACGATGGATACGAGGGGTGCTAATACCTTCCCCTTGCATAACCGGCTTCCGAACCCGTTCTTGGTCGCGAGACCATCTTATCCATTTCTTTCTTAAGGTTTTCTCGATATTTTCCTTTCCCCTCATGGGATAAATAAAGTTCGGTGGCGACTCTTCTGTCTATCTTTTTCGCCTCCCCGTCGTTACGCGATGCATTTTCTCGAGTAGCGACAGCTGGCGACTCTGCTGGGGATCAAGCAACTCCTAGCAAGCCAGGCCTATTTTGTTTATCGTGTTTGTGTCTTTACTTGTTTTATTTATTTATGCTTTATTCTCTAACTGTTGGGTTTATTTGATTCGGTTTTCGAGCATACACACTAAGTTAGGAGGTGGATTCTTTCTGATTTGCGAGACTTAGGACTCGTTGAGTTGGATTGAATCTCACCGCTCAGATGAGACTCCGTTGGAATAATTATGTCTTACGTGTAGTCGTAATGGCGTTCTTATCTTCAACTTGAGAGTCCGCGATTCTGAGGACCTTTTGTAGAACCTTTATTCCGAAGGTTGCTGAAACATAACTCCGTGTTCATCCTTTTGAAAGGATTACCGTCTTACGAGTAGTCGTTATGATGGGAAACTTTTGGGGGTTAGTACATGAGACTTTGTTTGAAAGGCCTTTGGAATACCCTTTTGTACACCAGTAGATTGCCCACTCGTGGGAGAAGATACCTTTTTTGCTGTTGTCATGCAGGATTTGTGACTTTGGTCTCGATGTGTGAATATTATCATAGGCATTCATAAAACATTGCATTGCATATCATTTTGCATACCAAGAGACTTAAGAAGCTATGATTATCTCAGGTATTGGTGAACTCAATGGCCGATCTAAGAAAGAGAAACACAAATTCCATAAAGTTTAGGGAACCAAAGTTGGAATCAATTCAAGACCTTCTGATTGACGTGCCGAAAGTTATCAAGATCAACTTTCAAGGGAAACATGGGAAATTGCTTGATCTTCTCCACTCTAGAGTTGATACTTGGGCCTTGTATGCTATGGCTCAATTTTATGATGCGCCTCTCCGGTGCTTCACTTTTCAAGACTACCAGTTGGCTCCCACCTTGGAAGAATATTCTCACATTTGGAACATTAAGATTAAGGATCAACCTGTCTATACTGGTTTAGAAGAAGAACCAAAGCCTGCTGTCATTGCTCTTGCTCTTCATATGACCAAAGAAGAAGTCAAGAAGGGTTTAACCAGTAAAGGGGGTGTTCAGGGTTTTTCATTGAAGTTTCTGCTAGAAAAGGCCGTTCAATACAAGGTTGATGAAGATTGGGAAAAGTTCGGTATAAGTGTTGCTCTGATGATTTATGGGATTGTCCTCTTTCCAAATGTGGACAATTTCATAGACATCACTGCCATCGTTCTCTTCATGCAGAAGAATCCCATCCCTACACTCCTTGCCGATGTTTATCACTCTATTCATTGGAGGAGTGAAAAGAAGGTGGGAATGATCCAATGTTGCTCTCACCTACTATACAAGTGGTATGCTTCTCATTTGCCCAAGAAAGGACCGTTCGTGGAAAACAAGAAGGAATTGAAATGGTCTCAACGCATCATGTCTCTGGAAGCTAGTGATATTGCTTGGTACTCTCATGAGTACTATGATGTGGAAATCATCTTTAGTTGTGGAGAATTCAGTAATGTACCTTTGATCGGTAGGGCCGGCTGTATTAACTATAACCCAGTCATGGCATTACGTCAGTTGGGCTATGCTATGGAGGGCGAGCCCGAAGCAGAGAAGGTTCAGAGTTTCTTTTTGCTAGCCACATCCGAAGACCCTGCGTTTGTCAGGAAGATTGCTAAGGCTTGGGGCAAGATTCATACAAAGGGGAGAAAGGAGTTAAAAGCGAAGAATTGTGTGGCAAAGGAGCCATACAATCGGTGGTTACTAGCTAGAGTAGCTGAAAGGTCGTTACCATTTCCCTTAGAGCCCTCTATGCGAGAAGCACCTCCTGCTCCCACTCATGTATCCATAGAAGAATATGAAAAACTGAAGCTAATAGTGGAGAGATTGACTAAGGAGAATCAGGACCTTCAGAATGAAGTCCATCAAGCAAATGTGGAGAGCGGTCAGTACAAAAGAAAGGTGGAGTTTGAACAGGATCAAGCGGCTGAGAATAGCAAGAAGCTAAAATTAGAAACAGATCTGAGAGTCAGGTACCAACAGGGTTACGAAGGGGCTGATGCATCATTAACAACTCTCCGACAACGCTTAAAGGCCACCAAAGCTTCTTGTGATAGGGCATGGCACTTCTTTGAGATAGCCTCTGCCGAAAAGAAGGAGATACGAGAGAATCTTGAGGCTGATATTGGGGATCTTGAAGAACGACTGAGAAACGCCTTGACCCTAGTGGAAAATGAACGAAGACTCAAAGAGGAGGCATTGAAAGATTCATATGTCACATCTGACCTATGGAATAACAAATGTCAAGAATTGGAAACTGCCCAAGAAACAGCCCTTCTGTGGAGGAATCGTTTTGAGGCTTTGCAAAGAGATAGTGCGCAGTGGCTCGAGAAAGAGGCTCAGCTCAATGAGTTGTTGGACATCCATGTGGATTCTACTTGTTATTACCAGTCGACTCTAGATACGTGTCGTGCTAGGTACAACAATTTAGTGGAGCATTGCAACCTCATGATCCGTGATATCCCATGGAGGTTGGAAAGCGCCATTCAAGATTTGGAAGGAAATGATATCCCCCCTTCTGTTCACCACTTTATCCAGCTCTGCGACCAAATGGTTAGGAGGTTCATGTTCGAGACGAAGAAGCTTGAAGAGCGTCTCCAAAAGGAGAAATTCTAGTTTTTTTTTGTACTCTTGATTTTCAGTCATTTAGTGTTTTCCTTGTAATGAGAATTGTTATTCGGCATAGTCAGCAAATGTTTGTATTGAATCTTCCCAAATTAATGAGAATTTGCTTTTGGTCTAATTGTGTTTTCTTTATTATTTGTTCATTCACAATTCTATAATACCAGTTATAATCATAGGTTTCGAAAGTCTCTTGAGCATTCGCATGAACTTGCGCATCATTTTGCATTCCCTGAAACTCGACCTCACACCGCTTGCCATTTCAGAGAGAAAGAAAGAGAAAGAGAAAGAGCAAGCTGACTTCTCAACACTCCTACAACACGCGGGGAAATCAGCAGAGAATTATGGATCAGGTTCAAGCCGAGCTTTTGGAGTTTCGTGAGAAGATGGCGCAATTCATGGAGATGATGCAGGGGGTGGCCAATGGACAGGACCAGTTAAGGACATTGGTTCAACCTTTAATAGCTCAAGTGGATGGAAGTGGCGTTTTGCACGGTGGGGCTGCTGTTGTTCCCCCTCCTGTTAATGGTGGAACCTCGCAAGTCAACGGTGGCCCAACTGTAGTCAACCTTCCGGGCGGAAGAGAACAAACTGGAATCCCCATCCCAGTTGTGGCAGGCGCCATACCTACTAGCGTGAATCCTCAATGGGACCAAGATGAACAGGATGACATCTTCTCCATGAGAGACCTTGGGGGAGGGTTACGATCCGACACTAATAGAAGGTTTGACGAAATAGAAGAAAAGATGAAGAGCATTATGGAAAGCCAGAACACTATGGGACTTGACATGTCCAATCTGGGACTGATTCCGGGACTTAGGATTCCTCCAAAGTTCAAAGTGCCAGATTTCGATAAATACAAAGGAACTACATGTCCAAAGGTGCATATCCGCTCCTATTTTCGAAGGATGTCGGCATACTCTGATGACGAGAAGTTGCTTATGCACTTCTTCCAAGATAGTCTGTCAGGGCCTTCTCTAGAGTGGTACATGGGTTTGGAACCTGCCAATATTCGGAGCTGGAAGAATTTAGCAGAGGCCTTTGTCCAGCATTACCAGTACAATAGTGACTTGGCACCAAATCGAGTGCAGTTGCAGAATCTATCCCAAAGGAGCAATGAGTGTTTTAAAGAATACGCCCAAAGGTGGCGAGAGCTTGCCGCTAGGGTTCAACCTCCCATGGTTGAAAGAGAACTAATCGATTTATTCGTGGCCACATTGCCCGGGATTTACTACGAGAAGTTGGTGAGCAATATGTCAGGAAGCTTCTCAGATCTGATTATCACGGGCGAAAGAGTTGAAAACGGTATAAAAATGGGGAAAATTCAAGCAGCGGAAGGGACCTCATCTGGAGGTGGAAGAAAGTTTTTTGGTGCGAAGAAAAAGGATAATGAAACAAATGCAGTGTACGGCTTTAACAACCGAAAAAGATACTTGGATCAGCGTCAGCAGCGACCGTATTACCAGCAACCGTCACAAGTAGCGAGTATTGCCATCCCGGCGACACAGCCTCCGCAACAACAACCACGTCAACAACAGGAGCAACGACCTCAACAACAAAATTATGCACCAAGACAATTCCAGGATAGGAGAAGGGTGGCGGATAGACACTTTGACACACCGCCAATGCCATACGCTCAGTTGCTACAACACTTAATTCAACTGCAGTTGGTCCAGAAAAGGACAATGGCACCTCTAACTGGCCAACCACCTCCTGGATATGACGCCAACGCTAGGTGTGAATTCCACTCTGGCGCCCCCGGCCACAGTATTGACAACTGTAAAGACTTCAAACATAAGGTACAAGACCTTATTGATAGTAAAGCTATCAATTTCAATCAAGACGCGCCAAGCGTGGATCGAAATCCCATGCCTAACCATGGTAGGGGTGGTGGCGTAAATGCTATTGACAGTGAGGAAGGCCTGAACTTGGTGTCCAGAGTAGAGGATTTGAAGACGCCGTTAAGTTTCATGAAGAGCAAGTTGTTAGAAGGAGGGGTATTCCCAGGCTGTGGAAAGGATTGCGAAGACTGTATGATTTGTCCAGAAAGATGTCGGAACCTGAGGAACCATATACAGCACATGATGGATAACGGTTTGTTGCAATTTGATAGAATCTGTGAGAAAAATGCTGAAGAGGTAGTCATCGAAGATAAGGATGAGGTGGCCACCATATCCATCCCATACAAAACAATTACAATTTATGCGCCTCCGGCAAGGCCCACTATTATATTCACAAAGGCAGGGCCCGTACCCTATGAAAGTTCTAAAGCAATTCCTTGGAACTATGGGGCCGAGGTCTACTGCAATGGTCAAAAGCAGGAACTGAGAGGTTCACCGTTGGATTCTGTTGATAATTTGGTAGGAACTGGAGGAATGACTCGGAGCGGGAGAGTATTTGCACCTCCCGAAGTAAGTACAGAAAGGGCTGATAAAGGTAAGGGGAAGGTTATAGCGGAAGAGAATTCTCAGGCTAGAGAAAAGTAAACTTTGCTGAAGGATGCGGAGGAATTCATGCGCTTGATAAGAAGGAGTGACTACAAAATTGTGGATCATTTACAACAAACTCCTTCAAAGATTTCTATCTTGCCATTGATGTTATGTTTTGAGGCTCACAGGAATGCTTTGCTCAGAGTTTTGAATAATGCTTATGTACCTCAAGAGATATCCGTTAATCAGTTGGAAGGCGTGGTGGCCCATGTCAATGCAGGTAACGGGTTGGGGTTCACTGACCGCGATTTGACACCAAAAGGGAGGAACCACAACTTGGCTCTGCATATTTCACTTGAATGCCGAGGAACAATGATGTCACGTGTACTTGTTGACACAGGGTCGTCTTTGAATGTGTTGCCAAAAAAGGCATTGATGAAGATCGATCATCAGGGTCTATATTGTACGCCCAGTGATTTGGTTGTGCGGGCTTTCGATGGAACCCGAAGATCTGTCTTTGGGGAGATAACTCTGCCTATCCAAGTAGGCCCAGAGGTGTTTGAAACAGTTTTCTACATCATGGATATCCAGCCTGCTTATAGCTGTCTTTTGGGTCGGCCTTGGATACACTTAGCAGGCACTGTAACATCGACTTTGCACCAGAAATTGAAATATATGGTGGATGGGAATATTGTGACCGTTTGCGGGGAAAAAGACATCATGGTGAGCCATCTGTCTTCATTCAAATATGTGGAAGTCGACGGTGAAATTCAAGAAACGCTGTGCCAGGCTTTTGAGACTGTCCAAATCAAGGAGAAGGCGCCGGTCAAGGTCAAGGCTCCAGAAGTTGCCATGTCGTCATACAAGGAAGCACGGGCCGTGGTGGAATCCGGATCAACACAAGGATGGGGACAGGTGGTGAGCGTCCCAAACAAGCAAGATAAGTTCGGATTGGGATATAGCCCACATGGATCATCTTCACAAAGCACTCCACGTTACAAAGGTCCTGTCCAATTTACTAGCAGTGGAGTCATTTTCGATCAAATTAATGCCATATCAGATGAGGAAGGAGACAGCGACTGTGATATGGAGGCGTGGATCCAGCCATGCATCCCCGGCCAGGGCTTGAAGAATTGGAGCATGGAGGAAGTTATCACAGTGACTTATGAAGAGTAATTGATTTGTCTTGATTAATGTATTTCCATATGCTCTGCCCAAGGCATAATGGACTTTGTTTGTAGGGCCCTATCTTTATGCATGTGAACAATCTTTTTATCATCAATTAAAAGGCGTCTTTTCATTCAGAATTTTGTGATCCTTGTTGTTCTTGTTTTTATCTTTAACAATAAAATGGCAATGTGGTTTGTGTTTTTTGTTTGCATATCATTTAAAAGCATAAAATCATCATCATCGCAGGTTACACATTTCAGATGCCACCGACTCAGACTCGTCTATGACTCAGTATGACTTTGACAATCCGATCTTTCAAGCTGAAGAAGAGATCGAAGAAGACGAAGACATGCCTGAGGAGCTTGCCAGATTGTTAAGGCAAGAGGAGAAGGTCATCCTGCCTCATCAGGAGGAAGTTGAAGTTATCAACCTGGGAACAGAAGAAGATAAGAAGGAGGTCAGAATAGGGGCTACGCTGCAAAATAATGTCAAGCAACGATTGGTTGAGTTACTCCAAAAGTACAAGGATGTTTTTGCTTGGTCATATGAGGATATGCCAGGACTCGACACGGACATCGTGGTTCATCGTCTGCATCTTCGTGAAGAATGTCCTCCTGTCAAACAGAAATTGAGAAGAACAAGGCCAGATATGGCAGTGAAGATCAAGGAAGAAGTTCAGAAACAGTTAGATGCCGGATTTCTTGCTGTGACCAACTACCCTCCTTGGGTCGCTAACATCGTGCCCGTGCCTAAAAAGGACGGCAAAGTTAGGATGTGTGTTGATTATAGGGACTTGAATAGAGCAAGCCCAAAGGATGATTTCCCGCTTCCCCATATTGACGTGCTTGTTGATAACACCGCGCAATTCTCAGTGTTTTCCTTCATGGACGGCTTTTCCGGATACAATCAAATTAAGATGGCGCCGGAGGATATGGAGAAAACGACTTTTATCACACCTTGGGGGACTTTTTGCTATAAAGTAATGCCTTTCGGGTTGAAGAACGTAGGGGCAACTTATCAACGAGCAATGGTCACACTCTTTCACGACATGATGCATCACGAAATCGAAGTTTATGTCGACGATATGATTGCAAAGTCCCAAACGGAGGAGGGGCACTTGGTAAATCTTCTAAAGTTGTTTGAAAGGTTGAGGAAGTTCAAATTGAGGTTGAATCCAAGCAAATGTACTTTCGGCGTACGGTCAGGAAAGCTGTTGGGGTTCATCGTTAGTGAGAAAGGTATTGAGGTTGATCCCGCGAAGATCAGGGCAATTCAAGAAATGCCAGCACCAAAGACCGAGAAGCAGGTTCGTGGTTTCTTAGGTAGATTGAACTATATTGCAAGGTTCATATCTCACCTCACCGCTACTTGTGAGCCATTGTTCAAACTTCTAAAGAAGGAACAGGCGGTCGTTTGGAACGAGAATTGTCAAAAGGCGTTTGAGAAAATAAAGGAATACCTACAAGAACCCCCAATACTGATGCCCCCGGTGGCTGGGAGACCGTTGATAATGTACTTAACAGTTCTTGAAAATTCTATGGGTTGTGTTCTCGGTCAGCACGACGAGACTGGAAGAAAGGAGCACGCAATTTATTACTTGAGTAAAAAGTTCACAGACTGTGAATCCAGATATTCAATGTTAGAAAAGACTTGTTGCGCACTTGCTTGGGCCGCCAAGCGCCTAAGGCAGTATATGCTAAACCACACAACCATGTTGATTTCAAAGATGGACCCAATTAAGTACGTGTTCGAAAAGCAGGCGCTATCAGGAAGGATCGCTAGGTGGCAGATGATTCTGACAGAATATGATATTCAATATGTATCTCAAAAAGCTATTAAAGGTAGTGTTCTGTCAGAATACCTTGCAGAGCAGCCAGTCGATGATTATCAGCCAATGAAGTTTGACTTTCCTGACGAAGACATTATGTACTTGAAAATGAAAGATTGCGACGAGCCGTTGCCGGGCGAGGGACCGGAATTGGGTTCCCATTGGAAGTTGATCTTTGACGGCGCTGTTAACTCATACGGTAGTGGGATTGGGGCAATCATTACAACTCCCCATGGGTCCCATATACCATTCACCGCAAGGTTAACATTCCCATGTGTTGCACCCCAAAATTTGCCCTCACAATACAAGACTTTGTGTTCCAAGAAGGTTCACAAGGTTCACAAAATTCACAATTGGTCAGAAGAGTTGACAATTCCCTCAGACAATGCACCTCCTAAGCAGTGCATCCAAAACTAGGGTTTTGACTTTAATCAGGCTAAATGGACTTCCAAGACTTCAAGTGAGCTTCATAACATCTTATATGTGTATAAGAACCCCCATGTCAAGTTTCAAGACTTTTCTCAAAAGTTTGCTCAGTCAGATGATCAGATAAGTCAAAAGCAGTCAATGCAGTTAAAAGGTCAAACTGAGGTCAACTGTGGTCAAACCAAAGTCAAACTTCATGATTTTTTTTTTTTTTTTGCCGACATCAAAGAGAGGTTGGGTGAGAAATATTATCATAATAACTGTAATACCCCAAATTTTGCCCTAAGATTTGTCGTCGCATTTCATTGCATTTAATCAATTACTAACAAATTTGTGTAGTCGTTTGACTTTTTGCAGGTAAATATCATATGGCATGCATTTTTTTCTAAAAAGTAAAAATGGCACAATTGGCAGGAGGACATGTGTAAGGAGTTATGAGTGTGAGAGGTTGAGAGTTCGAATCTCACCTTTGTCATTTTTTTGTTTTTTATTATTTTTACTCTAAATTTTTCTATCTTTCATTAAAAAAATAACAAAAATAGTTTTTTTATTATTATTCAATTATTATTTTCGTATTTTAATTAAATCATTTTTTAAAATATTATTTTTTTTCACTTTTTTCTAAATTATTCATAAAAATATCCAAAAAATCATAAAATAAAAAATATTGAAAAAATTTTGTTCTTTTTATAATATTTTTTATTTTAGGAATCAATAGGATTATTAGTTTTTATTTTAAGTTTATTTTAATTATTTTAAATTATTTAAATTTTATTTTTTCTTAACTAATTATTTAGTTTGGGCTTTAAAATGGGCTTTAGGGACATTATTGACAATTTGGTGTTAACCCTAATTTGTTCCCTATATATACATGTGTTGCCTTGTTGGAAAAAAAGGAGAGAAGGAAAAAACCTAAGAGGAGTGAGTGCCGTTTGCCGTTATTTAGTTTTCTTCTTCATCCATTACTATTGTTTCTTTTTCTTCATCGTTTACCGTTATTTCTTTTCCTTCATCTATTACTGTTGTTTCTTTTTCTTCATCTTTTACCGTTATTTCTTTTTCTTCATCTATTACCGTTATTTCTTTTTCTTTATCTATTACTGTTACGTTTATATATATATAATTTTTAAATTGTTAGAGTTTATATATATAAGATTTTTGATCGAATTATGTCGATACGATGTTTGCACATTTGTGTGCATGACGCGTGACATTTGTGTTAGTTCGATCTGGTTGCGATGATCGCATTTTTGTGTGAGCAATAATACTATTTTTTGCTTAATTTCTTTTTCTTTGCGATAAATTTTGTTTCGTCCGATTTAGATCTGGTTGCGATGAGCGCATTTCTGCGTTAGCAACATTGTTGGGTTATTTGGCACATTTAAAATTCATTATTGCTTTATTATTATTATTATTATTATTATTATTATTATTATTATTATTATTATTATTATTATTATTATTATTATTATTATTATTATCATTATTTATTATTATTATCATTATTATCATTATTATTACCATTATTATTATTATTGTTATCATTAATTTATTAAAATTTGTTATAATATAAAAATCTGTTTTTTAAAATAAATAACATTAACATCTTTTCCAAATTAATATGAAAACCTATTATTTTTAAGAAAAACTTTTTTTTAGATAAATTTAAAATAATAACTAAAATCTTTTTTTTAAAATAATAACTAGAACCGTTATTTATTTTATTTTATTATTGTTCAATTCAAATTTCATTATCATATTGTATCTGCTCCTCTCATGTAACCTCGCGAACTTAACAATCGCTCTTTAAATTCTGCCTTTAAATTTCTGCTTGCATGGTTTAAATTATGACATTATCTCTCTGTTTGCATGATTCAATTATCTCACGCGTTTACTATTATTTCTGTCACATTGCACACATCCGAAGGTTAGGTCTAACTGTTTGGCCGCCGCGCCAATAGTCCGTAAAACTTCACACATTCAATTTCAAATCCTCAAAACTACAAACTACAAACCCTAATTTTCACAAATGCCTCGCCGCAGGCAAAATTACAATTTTACCCTTAGCATTAGGTCAAAGAGCCGCCGCGCTCATTTTTAGGGTTTCCCGCCGTGGAATCCCTAATTTAACCCTAATTACAACTTAACAATTCAACATAGAGATTTGGAGTTTCTACACTCCACGTAAGCGTGTCCTTAAGATGCGTTTATTCCCCTTGAGACCTTGACCACAGTCAAGAAGTTTCTAACCTCCCTATTGAGGGGAACTACGATTACTCTGATTCCACTCCCGTAAGGATACGTAGGCACAAGATGCGATGTCTTGCCGAGTAAACTTAGAATTAACCCCCTTTATTATTTATTATTGCTTATTTATATTTTATTTATCTTTGCTATTTAATTATTTTGCTTATTATTTTGTAATTGTTTCTTGGATGTAAAGTTGTTTAATTATTTAATTATTATTATGGTTAGTAATTAGGGAGTGTAACAACATGTATGTAATATTAAAATAAATTTAGATCACTTTTAAATAAAGATAATTAAAATAAACACGTCACACACGTAAGTCGATTTTAATCGCCGTCTCACTTCCTAAGGATATCCCTCAAGTTGCCTACGAATAATGGTTAAGTGGGGTGTATAAAGCAAGTCCCTCAAATAAAAAAATCATCAAAGTCCCTTATGGTTGCCTTTACGAATCAAGTCCCTTTCGAAAAATGATGATGGTCCCTTATATGTGCTTATTACATCCCACAATGGCCTTCAAAGTCAAATTGTCCCTCACATGTCCCTTAACATCCAAAGTAAGGACTACCTACTCCATTATAGTAGGGATAGTCTTACTAAGGAAAGGATAAAGAATAAGAAAGACCTTAAAACATTAGGGTAGGCTACTCCTAGATACTTGCTCACTTCAAAACTTTTTCACACTTAAACAAATTTCCAACAAAATTTTCAAACAAGTTTTTTTCACATCCATACACGGATTATTATTAAACTATTCTGAAATTTTTTGCTACTCACACACTACACTTTCAAAACAATTCAAAAGTGAGCTTAAGTACCTAAGAGCCCATGGATAACCATGGATGAAAAGGGTGCTAACACCTTCCCTTTTCATAACCTACCCCCCGGACCCAAAATATTCTCTAAGGTCTTTCCTGTTCTTTTATAACCTTTCCTTATGGATAAAATAAAAGTCGGTGGCGACTCTTGCTATCCGCAACATTGTTTAAAGTCAGTTCACCGGGTTACAGAACTGGCGACTCTGCTGGGGATTTATTTAAGAGGGGTACCCTTAGGAATTAAGATCACTTTAAATTGTTTGCCTTGTTTGCTTTATTATTATATTGTTGGGGTGCTCTTATGTGTGAAAGGTCCTAACCCGGATCTAGTGTACCTTAGGTAAATGGCAATAGACCAAGGAAACTGTACGACGTATATCGATACGGTTGATCTGGTGGCCATAGTTAGTGCGACTTCTTGGTTGGTGCTTATATTCCTTAAGTCAAGTTGAGGATAATATTGAGGCTGCCGTATGTTGTCAATGCACTAACTGACTTTTAGAACCCTAGTTAACTCATCTTGGCCTTTAGAAAGTAGTGAGGTAACCGGCTTTGGTGCAGACTGAAGTTGGTTGACACTCGATACTACGCTCATTGAGATCTTAAACTTGGAGGGTTTTGGTTGGCAAGTAAGTTGCCTTCTGAACAACCACCCTTGTGAAGGATCAATGATATTGAGATCCCTTAGAACCTGGTTACTTTTGTAGGACAGGATGAACCATCTAACTTCAGGGGAGGGTACTTGCCTTTGAACCCCATGCAAGCCTTTAAACCTAGGGCTATGGTGTGACTTGTTTGTGTGTGCCACATGTTTGTGATTGAGTATGACATCATGACATCATCATGCATCATAAGCATATCATTTTCCCTAACCATTTCAAGGACCAAAGGATTTATCTTTGTTCTTTGTTGCAGGTCATGGCTTCTGCTCGTAGAAACACCATCAGGATCAACTTTGTAGGGATACCTGCTAAGCTCAAGGAGTTGGTTTCCCTAGTGCCTGATCATTCCCAGTTCAACAAGAGACATGGTCACTTATTGGATCTAGTTACTTCAGGGTTCAGTGAAGACATGATGAGTGTGCTGTTTCAGTTCTTTGACCCTAAGCACCATTGCTTTACATTTCCTGATTATCAGCTGGTTCCAACCATGGAGGAGTTCTCTAAACTTCTGGGTATACCTGTTCTTGATCAGAAGCCATTCACAGGCTTAGAGAAGGAGCTTAAACCAGAAGTTATTGCTGCAGCTCTACATCTGAAGAAGTCTGACATTGTTCTAGAGACGAGAAGTGGAGTTAAAGGTATTCTTGCCAAGGTATTAGTGGATAAAGCTCAAATGTTCTTGAAGGCTATGAGCTACGATGCTTTTGAGGAGATCTTAGCCTTATTGATTTATGGCTTAGTGTTGTTCCCCAATCCTGATCAGTTCATAGACGTTCATGCCATCAACATATTCCTGAGTCACAATCCAGTGCCTACCTTACTTGGAGACATCCTACATTCTCTTCACACCCGTACTACAAGGGCAAGAGGAACTTTGATGTGCTGCATACCTTTACTTTCTAGGTGGTTTATTTCTCACCTTCCTCGCTCAGTAATGAAGAATGAGCAAGGGTTCAGATGGTCCAAGAGGATCATGTCACTTTCTCACTCAGACATCCATTGGTGCTCCAGATCTATGGAAAATGTCACCATCATTGACCGTTGTGGGGAGTTTCCTAATGTGCCACTTCTAGGCATAAGAGGAGGCATCACCTACAACCCATCTCTAGCTTTACGACAATTTGGTTACGCCCGGAGCGATGGTCCACATGACATGTTGATTCAGGGCATTGTGTTTGATTACGACAACGATCTCCAGGGTTACCGTCAGAGATTCATACGAGCTTGGGGAAAGGTAAACAGGATTGACAGCAAGACACTGGAGCCTAAGTACACTATTCCTATGGAGGCTTATCTCAGATGGGTACGATCTCGTGCTCATACACTCATGATGCCATATGCTGCCATCCTACCAGTTACCATGGAACCTGTTGCTGAAGGAGACACAGCTTATACCATCCTTCACCCAGACATGCCTACTGATATGGAAGACTTGCAGAGATCATGGATCCAACTGAAAGAGCAAAGGGATACTTTCGAGGCTCATTACAAAGCAAGCCAAGCAAGGATCCTAGAGCTAACAAAGCTACTTCATGAGGAACGAAACCTCAACTCATACCTCAACACCAAGAGGAAACGTCCATGGGAGACTTAAAACCCCATCTTTTGTACTTATTTCGTTTTCATTTTTTGTAAGCCTAAGAGGCAAAACAAGTTATTACTAATAAAAAGTTACTTTCTTGTTTGTTTAAGCAAATTTAAATCCTGCGGTCCTTGAAAACATTGCATATGCATTCCCATATCATTGCATCACAGGTTTATAATTGTGCACAGGTTTCTCATCTTCTCGCTGTTTATTCCAGCAATGGCTCTTGAACAATCAGTTAAGGATCTCCAGGCACAGAATGCACAGTTCCAAGAGCTGATCCTGAACCTATCCAAGGGGCAGGATGAATTGAAGACACTGCTGGCCAAGAAGACTAAGAAGGCTAGAAGGTCTGCTGGGTTGCTCAACATGGGAAGAAGGTTCAAAGGTCCTGACAAGACCAAGGAACAGGTTGAAGACTATGAATCTGAAGAATCTGAGCAGGAGAGAGGCAGTCTCCACAACACTATGGGGGACTCTGATTCTGAGGCTAACTACTACCATGAGCCTAACGAAGACTAATTCAAGATGCTGGTGGATAGAATGGATGCTATGGAATTACAGAAATCATCTGGGCTGGATTTTGAGGATTTGAGCTTGATATCTGGGGTGGTCATACCCATTGGGTTCAAAGTTCCTACATTTGTTGTCTATGATGGGGTCTCTTGTCCCAAATTGCATCTGAGGTCTTATGTCAGAAGAATGCAACCCCACACTGCTGATAAAAAGTTGTGGATCCATTTCTTTCAAGAGAGTTTATCTGGAGCTCAGCTAGAGTGGTATTATCAGTTGGAGAGTGTCAACATCAGAGATTGGAATGACCTTGCTGAAGCTTTTTACAAGCAGTATCAATACAACGCTGACTTAGCCCCCACTCGCATGCAGCTTCAAAGCATGTCTATGGGTGCCAAATAAAGCTTTAAGGAGTATGCTCAGAAGTGGAGAGACTTAGCTGGAAGAGTTCAACCCCCTTTGACTGATAGGGAGTTGGTTGATATGTTCATGCGTACGCTGAATGGTCCGTTTTACAGTCATCTCATTGGAAGCTCATCATCTGGCTTCACTGAGTTGATCATGACAGGAGAGCGAGTAGAGAATGGTATCAAGAGTGGTAAGATCCAAGTGGGCACTTCTTCATCAGGTGCTGCAAAGAAGCCTCCCACTGGGAAGAAAGAATCTAATGCTGTGTATGGTCAGCCTGATCGTAACAGAAGGCATCAGTCTGTTAGTGCAGTTCATATTTCAAATCCAACTCCTGCAACAACAGAGCAGCCTCAAGGCAACCAACAGAGGGCTAGGAGACAGTTCACGAAGATCAACATGTCAATGGCTCAGGCATTGCAACACTTGTTGAAGGCTGAACTTATTACCCTGAGGGAGGCTCCTCAGAATCCCAATGTTACCTCTCCCAAGTACAATCCCAATGCACGATGTGCATATCATTCAAACTGTCCAGGACATGATACTAATAACTGCTGGGTCTTGAAGAACAAAATTCAGGATATGATTGATGCTGGAGAAATTGAGTTTGATCCACCAGGTACTCCAAATGTGATTACAGCTCCAATGCCAAATCACGAGAAGATTGTCAACGCCATTGATGAAGATATTGATGAAGATCGGCATGTCTATTCAGTTATGGAGTTGAGCACACCATTGTCTATTATTAAAAAGAGGTTAGTACAAGCTGGGATCTTTCCAGGTTGTCATGAAGATTGTCTATATTGTACCTATAAGCCGGATAGTTGCTTCATTTTGAGAGATGGGATTCAACGTCTCATGGATAAATATACTATAGTGTTTGAAAGAAGACCAGCATCTGTAGAAAGTATGGTGGATCATCTGACTCAGGGTAAGAAGATTGAAGAGGTTGACATGGTTGACAAAGTACCACTAAGAATCACTTCAAAGGGTCCCATTAAAATCACTCATCAGGGCCCAATCAAGATTACTGCTGAAGGTCCTGTGAAAGTTGTTGCTGAAGCCAGAGTAGCTCCTCTGATCATTACCACTCCTGGTCCTATTCCTTATACATCTGACAAAGCTGTGCCTTGGCACTATGGGTCTGATGTTTACATCCATGGTGTCAAGCAGGAGCCTTTACCTGATATGCCTGTTGACATTGATAATATTGCTGGATCTAGCAAGATCACTCGTAGTGGAAGAGTCTTCTCTCCTCCAGTTGCTTCTAAGAGTGCAGTTACTCCTGCTGCTACTTCCACCACTGATGCTCGGGGCAAGGGTCCTGTTATTGAGCCTGTATCTACTGATGTGCCAGCTGCTGATGACCTCTCTAAGCAGATGGAAGAAGTATTGAAAATCATTCGCAAGAGTGATTATGATATTGTTGATCAGCTGGGGCATACTCCCTCAAAGATTTCTATGCTCTCCCTGTTATTATGTTCTGAGGCTCATGCCAAGTCATTGATCAAGTTTCTAAAGATGGCTCATGTACCCAGTTCAATTTCTGTGGACCAGTTTGAGAATTGTGTTGCGCACCTGACCTATGACAACGGGTTAGGATTTTCTGATGCTGACTTGACCCCTGCCAAGAGGGATCATAACAGGGCCTTGCATATTTCAATTGAATGCAGGGGCACTACCCTGTCTCATGTGCTGATAGACAATGGTTCCTCTCTGAATGTGTTGCCTAAGGAAGTCCTGAACAAGCTGAGTCCTGAAGATACGGTATTGAAGCCCAGTAATATTGTGGTAAAGGCTTTTGATGGTTCTAGAAGAGTAGTGCATGGGGAAATTGATCTTCCAATCAAGGTTGGCTCTCAGGTGTTTACTGCTACATTCTATGTGATGGATATTCGTCCTTCGTACTCATGTCTGCTTGGTCGTCCCTGGATCCATGGGGCAGGTGCTGTGACCTCCACATTACATCAAAAGTTGAGATATCCGGTGAATGGAAAAGTTGTTACTGTCTTTGGAGAGGAAGAATACTTTGTCAGCCATGTAAACACTTTCAAGTATCTGGAAGTAGAAGGTGAATACATTGAAACTCCATGTCAGTCATTTGAAGTGGTTCCCTGGGCTGTTAAGGATTGTGTGACTCCTCCTGCTGTGAAGAAGGTTCCTGTGGTCATCAGAAACCCTCCAACAATGGCAATGGCCTCCCTCAATGATGCAAAAGCTGTGGTGGAAGAAGGTGGTTGTACTATTTGGGGTCAACTTCCTGATATTCCATACAAGTCTGACAAGTTTGGTTTGGGTTTCACTGCAGAGTCCCAGAAGGCTGTCCGTCGTGCCCGTGCTGTTCATATCACCAATCAAGGGGTTATCAATGCTGTGGGAGATCAAGATGAAGACTACAACTTGGAGGCATGGATTTTTCCTACTGTGGGTGCTGGACTCAATAATTGGACAGCTGAAGATGTTATCCCTATCTCCTTTAGTCAGGAGTAAATACTATTACTGTGTTATGTTTTTAAATTTATAATTTCTGGAACAATTAAAACTTTCAAGCCATGTTCCTTACCCGGGGCACAATGGTGTGCTTGTTACGGGTTGTCATTTCATTTGCATACTTCATTCAATAAAATCAGTGGACGTTTCGTTTTCGTAAATATTGTGTTCCTTGTCTTTCTTTTTCTTTTATTTTTGCTTTATCAGCTATGTGTTCTTACACACACCCACGTCACTAAAATGCAGATCCTCATCCACTCTGGATCCAGTTGATAACAGTTCTACTATTGCCAATTACAATTTCGAGAATCCGATCTATCAAACTGAAGACGGAAACGAGGACGATTGTGAAATACCTGTAGAGCTTGCTAGGTTGTTACAACAAGAAGAGAAAGTTATACAGCCACATGAAGAGCCAGTCGAAGTTGTGAATCTGGGAACTGAAGAAAACAGAAAAGAGGTCAAGATAGGGGCTGATTTAGAGGACAGTGTCAAGAGCAGGTTGATTCAGATGCTACGTGACTATGTGGAGATCTTTGCTTGGTCTTATGAAGATATGCCAGGGTTGGATACAGACATTGTGGTTCACCGTTTGCCAGTGAAAGAAGATTGTCGTCCAAAGAAGCAGAAGGTCCGTCGTATGCGTCCTGAAATGTCAGAAAAGATCAAAGCAGAGGTAATGAAACAGTTCAATGCAGGGTTCTTGGCCGTAACTTCTTATCCTCAGTGGGTTGCAAATGTGGTACCAGTTCCTAAGAAAGATGGTAAGGTACGTATGTGTGTAGACTACAGAGATCTGAACAAGGCTAGCCCTAAAGATGACTTTCCACTTCCTCATATTGATATTCTGGTAGACAACACTGCTCAGCATAAGGTATTCTCTTTTATGGATGGTTTCTCTGGTTACAATCAAATCAAGATGGCACCTGAAGATATGGAGAAGACTACATTTGTGACACAGTGGGGCACCTTTTGCTATAAGGTAATGCCATTTGGTTTGAAGAATGCAGGGGCAACATATCAGCGTGCTATGGTGGCTTTGTTTCATGATATGATTCATCATGAGATAGAGGTATATGTGGATGATATGATAGCCAGGTCTCAGAATGAACAACAACATCTTGATCATCTGCACAAGTTGTTTGAGAGGTTGAAGAAATACAGGTTGAGATTAAATCCAAACAAGTGTACTTTTGGAGTTCGATCTGGAAAGCTCCTGGGTTTCATTGTCAGTGGAAAAGGTATTGAAGTGGATCCTGCAAAAGTGAAAGCTATACGAGAGATGCCAGCTCCCCGTACTGAGAAGGAGGTTAGAGGTTTCTTGGGACGATTGAACTACATTGCAAGATTTATTTCCCAATTAACTACCATCTGTGAGCCAATCTTCAAGTTGTTGAAGAAAGATCAGATGATGGAATGGAATGATGAGTGTCAGACTGCCTTTGATGAAATCAAGAGATATTTGCTAGAACCTCCAATTTTAATGCCACCAGTTGATGGAAGACCCTTGATTATGTATTTAACAGTATTAGACAACTCAATGGGGTGTGTATTGGGGCAACATGACGAGTCTGGTCGAAAAGAGCAGGCAATATACTACCTTAGCAAAAAGTTTACCGACTATGAAACAAGATACTCACTGCTCGAGAAAACTTGCTGCGCTTTGGCATGGGCTGCTCGCCGACTAAGACAGTATATGTTGACCCATACTACCTTGTTGATTTCGAAGATGGATCCAATCAAGTACATATTTGAGAAACCTGCTCTCTCCGGAAGAATTGCAAGATGGCAAATGATCTTGACGGAATATGATATACAGTATACTACTCAGAAGGCCATTAAGGGGAGTGTTGTTGCTGATCATTTGGCTCATCAAGCAGTAGATGATTACCAGTCAATGAATTTTGAGTTCCCTGATGAAGACATTATGTCTGTTACCAAAGAACCTGGACAATATGACGGGCCTGAACAAGGATCCCGATGGACTATGGTTTTTGATGGTGCCTCCAATGCACATGGTAATGGTGTTGGTGTTGTGATTAGCTCCCCTGAAGGTTGTCATACCCCGATTACTGCCAGACTTTGTTTCTATTGTACCAATAACATGGCTGAGTACGAGGCATGTATCATGGGTATGCAAGTTGCTATTGATATGAAGATTCAGTTCCTTGAGGTGTATGGAGATTCAGCTCTGGTAGTAAGTCAGATTAAAGGAGATTGGGATACAAAGCATGATAATCTCATTCCTTACAGAGAACATGTGTTGTCTTTGATCCCACATTTCAAAGAGATTACTTTTGGACATATTCCACGAAGAGAGAATCAGTTGGCAGACGCATTGGCCACCATGGCATCTATGTTTGAGATCAGCTGGGATGATGAAGCTCCCAAGATTACCATTGATAGATTTGAGAAGCCTGCATACTGCAATGAGATTGACACTGAAGGGGCAGAGGAGAAGCCTTGGTTCTATGAAGTGAAAAACTATCTTGAAGCTCAGGAGTTCCCTGAAGGGGCATCTGTCAAAGATAGGAAGTTCCTGAGAAGGTTTTCTGCTAAGTTCTTTCTGAGTAATGGCATTCTGTATAAGCGTAATCATGATTCAACTATGCTTCGTTGTGTGGATAAGAAGGAAGCTACAGAAATTATGGAAGAGATGCATGATGGGACCTTTGGCACTCATTCTAGTGGTCATACCATGGCAAAGAAGATTTTGAGAGCAGGTTACTATTGGTCTACCATGGAAGCTGATTGCTATCAACACTCTAGAACATGTCACAAATGTCAAATCTATGCTGATAAAGTACATGTACCTCCATCTCCATTGAATGTGTTGACTGCTCCTTGGCCCTTTGCCATGTGGGGCATTGATATGATTGGTGAGATCAAGCCTACCGCTTCTAATGGGCATCGTTTCATCCTGGTTGCTATTGATTACTTCACGAAGTGGGTAGAGGCAGCTTCATTTGCATCTGTGACTAAGAATGTTGTGGCTCGGTTCATTAAGAATAATCTCATATGTAGGTATGGTATCCCTGAAAGGATTATCACTGACAATGGCTCTAATCTGAACAACACTATGATTACTGATCTCTGTACGCAGTTCAGGATTAAGCATCACAACTCTTCTCCGTATCGTCCAAAGATGAATGGGGCAGTTGAAGCTGCTAATAAGAACATTAAGAAGATTGTACAGAAGATGACTGTTACTTACAAGGATTGGCACGAGATGTTACCATTTGCTCTGCATGGTTATCGTACTACAATACGTACTTCAACAGGGGCAACCCCATTCTCCTTAGTCTATGGTATGGAAGCAGTTCTGCCTATTGAAGTTCAGATCCCCTCCTTGAGAATTATGAAGGATGCAGGCTTGGATGAAGATGAGTGGATTCAGACTCGACTTGACCAGATAAATTTGATTGATGAGAAAAGGTTAGCAGCAGTTTGTCATGGCCAGATGTACCAGAAACGGATGATCAAAGCTTTTAACAAGAAGGTTAAGCCAAAGGTATATCAGGCTGGTGACTTGGTAATCAAGCGTATCATATTACCACAGGGTGATCCTAGGGGCAAGTGGACTCCAACATATGAGGGACCATTTGTAGTCAAGACAGTGTTCTCAGGAGGTGCCATGATACTGACTACAATGGATGGTGAAGACTTCCCACAACCTGTAAACGCAGACATAGTTAAAAAATACTACGCATAAAAAGAGACCCGCTAGGTTGACAGGCCTAGGCAAAAATAAGGGCATCCCGGCAAACCAAAAGGGTTTGGGCAAAAATTAGGGATATATATATAAAAAGATGTACACCCGGCAAGTCGAAAACCTGAAAAGGCGGCTTGGGCAAAAAAGGGTATCCCGGTGGATTGAAAACCTGAAAGGGCAATCCAGGCAAAAGTTAGGGATTAAAGCGTATGACTATGTCTCGTTTGGATCACTCATGAAACTGCAACCAGTTGTACTACTTACTCAAGCTCAAACAGATAAAGCTCAATCCAATCGTTTCCGTCTCAACAGCAAGAAGATGAGATACTTGAGTGGCAATAGTAGAATTGAAACTCAATAAGATTATTTCCCACATAGCTGATTCTTTTTGTAAAACTTCATGACAAAATTCTCTTACTAGGGTTTATGTCTCCTTGTACAAACTTACCAGTGTATGGGTCACTTTTGATATAAATAAATTCCATCTTTTGAATCCAGATTCACTTTTACCCTATTTACATAAGCGAAACGTCCATTGGTTGTGTTTGAATGTATGTATGCCTTTGAATATGATTGATGTTTACCAGAAACGCATGTATGCTTTTAATATGATTGATGTTTACCAGAAATGCATGAAAATGCAGTAATAGTATTTACTAAGGACGAACGAGGGAAGGATTTCAACGAAGCTTCGCCGGTTCATCTTTACAAGACAGTTACAAACCATCAGTAGGACTAATCCATTTTCACAAAGTCTAATCTCCCCTGGAATTTATATCCATCTCTTTTATCCTCATACGGATATACGGGAAATTACTTTCCAATAAGGGCACGATGAACGAAGACGGGATGTTATACTTATCCTACTATCAAACGAAAACGAAGGTTATCTATACCCTACTATCCCCAACAACGGGAGGTTATCTATACCTTGTTATCCCCAACAACGGGAGGTTATCTATACCTTGTTATCCCCAGCAGACGGAGGGTTATATATTCTTCAACAACGAATCGGGATTTATTTTCCTTGGCCAGCAGTTGTTATACAAGGATATCCAGACACTTCCAGCAGTGTCATATCATACATACATCATTTACATCATACCATAACATATGTGTCTATAGTACATTACCTAAGTGCATCATGTCATACATGCATACATAAAGCATAAACTAATGTTGTTATACAGAATGCTACCTTGTTTTCAGGTTAATTATCCAACAAACAAGCTTATGATCTTTGGGACTGCTTTATTATAACCTCAGGGTTACTTTATCCTCCTGATGAGCTTCTTATTACTTTGGGACTGCTTTATTGTAACCTCAGGGTTATTTTATCCTCCTGATAGCCTCTCATGACTTCAAGACTGCTTTAGAGCTACTGATTGCTCTATCCTCCTGAAATCATCCTATTACTTCAAGACTGCTTTAGAGCTATTCATTGCTCTATCCTCATGAGGTCATATTACTACTTCAAGACTGCTTTAGAGCTATTCATTGCTCTATCCTCCTGAAGCCATCTAATTATTTCAAGACTGCTTTAGAGTTATCCATTGCTCTATCTTCCTGAAATTACATTATTATTTCAAGACTGCTTTAGAGCTATCCATTGCTCTATCCTCCTGAAATCATTACTTCAAGACTGCTTTAGAGCTATTGATTGCTCTATCCTCCTGAAGACATATCACATTATTATTTCAAGACTGCTTTAGAGCTGTTGATTGCTCTATCCTACTGAAGCCATTCTATTACTTCAAGACTGCTTTAGAGCTATTGATTGCTCTATCCTCCTGAAGCCATTATTACTTCAAGACTGCTTTAGAGTTGTTGATTGCTCTATCCTCCTGAGGTCAGATTTATCACTTCAAGACTGCTTTAGGGTTATCATTATTGATTGCTCTATCCTCATGAAGACATGTTGTTACATCAGTATTACTCCAGACTCCTGACAGTTCTCATTATACTACTGAAGAACTTTCCCCTAGTGGCATCTTTAAGCCCACTCAATCATGTTCAACCAACCATCAATATCACTCCATGCGCTGGTGAGTGCAAATTTTTGGGCTTTTGTGTTCAATCCCCTTCAACCTTCCAGGTTACGACTGGCAAATATACCAATCTAACCCCTCAGGTTTCAGAAAATTGAACAGGGGCAGCTGTTGCACCCCAAAATTTGCCCTCACAATACAAGACTTTGTGTTCCAAGAAGGTTCACAAGGTTCACAAAATTCACAATTGGTCAGAAGAGTTGACAATTCCCTCAGACAATGCACCTCCTAAGCAGTGCATCCAAAACTAGGGTTTTGACTTTAATCAGGCTAAATGGACTTCCAAGACTTCAAGTGAGCTTCATAACATCTTATATGTGTATAAGAACCCCCATGTCAAGTTTCAAGACTTTTCTCAAAAGTTTGCTCAGTCAGATGATCAGATAAGTCAAAAGCAGTCAATGCAGTTAAAAGGTCAAACTGAGGTCAACTGTGGTCAAACCAAAGTCAAACTTCATGATTTTTTTTTTTTTTTGCCGACATCAAAGAGAGGTTGGGTGAGAAATATTATCATAATAACTGTAATACCCCAAATTTTGCCCTAAGATTTGTCGTCGCATTTCATTGCATTTAATCAATTACTAACAAATTTGTGTAGTCGTTTGACTTTTTGCAGGTAAATATCATATGGCATGCATTTTTTTCTAAAAAGTAAAAATGACACAATTGGCAGGAGGACATGTGTAAGGAGTTATGAGTGTGAGAGGTTGAGAGTTCGAATCTCACCTTTGTCATTTTTTTGTTTTTTATTATTTTTACTCTAAATTTTTCTATCTTTCATTAAAAAAATAACAAAAATAGTTTTTTATTATTATTCAATTATTATTTTCGTATTTTAATTAAATCATTTTTTAAAATATTATTTTTTTTCACTTTTTTCTAAATTATTCATAAAAATATCCAAAAAATCATAAAATAAAAAATATTGAAAAAATTTTGTTCTTTTTATAATATTTTTTATTTTAGGAATCAATAGGATTATTAGTTTTTATTTTAAGTTTATTTTAATTATTTTAAATTATTTAAATTTTATTTTTTCTTAACTAATTATTTAGTTTGGGCTTTAAAATGGGCTTTAGGGACATTATTGACAATTTGGTGTTAACCCTAATTTGTTCCCTATATATACATGTGTTGCCTTGTTGGAAAAAAAGGAGAGAAGGAAAAAACCTAAGAGGAGTGAGTGCCGTTTGCCGTTATTTAGTTTTCTTCTTCATCCATTACTATTGTTTCTTTTTCTTCATCGTTTACCGTTATTTCTTTTCCTTCATCTATTACTGTTGTTTCTTTTTCTTCATCTTTTACCGTTATTTCTTTTTCTTCATCTATTACCGTTATTTCTTTTTCTTTATCTATTACTGTTACGTTTATATATATATAATTTTTAAATTGTTAGAGTTTATATATATGAGATTTTTGATCGAATTATGTCGATACGATGTTTGCACATTTGTGTGCATGACGCGTGACATTTGTGTTAGTTCGATCTGGTTGCGATGATCGCATTTTTGTGTGAGCAATAATACTATTTTTTGCTTAATTTCTTTTTCTTTGCGATAAATTTTGTTTCGTCCGATTTAGATCTGGTTGCGATGAGCGCATTTCTGCGTTAGCAACATTGTTGGGTTATTTGACATATTTAAAATTCATTATTGCTTTATTACTATTATTATTATCATTATTATTATTAGTATTATTATTATTATCATTATTTATTATTATTATCATTATTATTATTATTATTACTATTATTATTATTATTATTATTGTTATCATTAATTTATTAAAACTTGTTATAATATAAAAATTTGTTTTTTAAAATAAATAACATTAACATCTTTTCCAAATTAATATGAAAACCTATTAGTTTTAAGAAAAACTTTTTTTAGATAAATTTAAAATAATAACTAAAATCTTTTTTTTAAAATAATAACTAGAACCGTTATTTATTTTATTTTATTATTGTTCAATTCAAATTTCATTATCATATTGTATCTGCTCCTCTCATGTAACCTCGCGAACTTAACAATCGCTCTTTAAATTCTGCCTTTAAATTTCTGCTTGCATGGTTTAAATTATGACATTATCTCTCTGTTTGCATGATTCAATTATCTCACGCGTTTACTATTATTTCTGTCACATTGCACACATCCGAAGGTTAGGTCTAACTGTTTGGCCGCCGCGCCAATAGTCCGTAAAACTTCACACATTCAATTTCAAATCCTCAAAACTACAAACTACAAACCCTAATTTTCACAAATGCCTCGCCGCAGGCAAAATTACAATTTTACCCTTAGCATTAGGTCAAAGAGCCGCCACGCTCATTTTTAGGGTTTCCCGCCGTGGAATCCCTAATTTAACCCTAATTACAACTTAACAATTCAACATAGAGATTTGGAGTTTCTACACTCCACGTAAGCGTGTCCTTAAGATGCGTTTATTCCCCTTGAGACCTTGACCACAGTCAAGAAGTTTCTAACCTCCCTATTGAGGAGAACTACGATTACTCTGATTCCACTCCCGTAAGGATACGTAGGCACAAGATGCGATGTCTTGCCGAGTAAACTTAGAATTAACCCCCTTTATTATTTATTATTGCTTATTTATATTTTATTTATCTTTGCTATTTAATTATTTTGCTTATTATTTTGTAATTGTTTCTTGGATGTAAAGTTGTTTAATTATTTAATTATTATTATGGTTAGTAATTAGGGAGTGTAACAACATGTATGTAATATTAAAATAAATTTAGATCACTTTTAAATAAAGATAATTAAAATAAACACGTCACACACGTAAGTCGATTTTAATCGCCGTCTCACTTCCTAAGGATATCCCTCAAGTTGCCTACGAATAATGGTTAAGTGGGGTGTATAAAGCAAGTCCCTCAAATAAAAAAATCATCAAAGTCCCTTATGGTTGCCTTTACGAATCAAGTCCCTTTCGAAAAATGATGATGGTCCCTTATATGTGCTTATTACATCCCACAATGGCCTTCAAAGTCAAATTGTCCCTCACATGTCCCTTAACATCCAAAGTAAGGACTACCTACTCCATTATAGTAGGGATAGTCTTACTAAGGAAAGGATAAAGAATAAGAAAGACCTTAAAACATTAGGGTAGGCTACTCCTAGATACTTGCTCACTTCAAAACTTTTTCACACTTAAACAAATTTCCAACAAAATTTTCAAACAAGTTTTTTTCACATCCATACACGGATTATTATTAAACTATTCTGAAATTTTTTGCTACTCACACACTACACTTTCAAAACAATTCAAAAGTGAGCTTAAGTACCTAAGAGCCCATGGATAACCATGGATGAAAAGGGTGCTAACACCTTCCCTTTTCATAACCTACCCCCCGGACCCAAAATATTCTCTAAGGTCTTTCCTGTTCTTTTATAACCTTTCCTTATGGATAAAATAAAAGTCGGTGGCGACTCTTGCTATCCGCAACATTGTTTAAAGTCAGTTCACCGGGTTACACCATGCACCAATAACGAGGCCGAGTACGAAGCATGTATCATGGGTATTGAAGAAGCAATCGACTTGAGAATCAAGAACCTTGATATTTATGGAGATTCAGCCTTAGTGGTCAACCAAATCAAGGGGGAGTGGGAAACGCGCCAGCCAAATCTGATCCCATACATGAACTACGCAAGGAGGTTGCTACCTTTTTTCGATCGAGTAGAGCTTCACCATGTGCCAAGAGCAGAGAATCAGATGGCCGATGCTTTGGCTACTCTATCCTCGATGTACAAAGTTAACTTCTGGAACGATGCTCCAATAATTGTCATTTCGCGGCTCGATAGACCAGCATTTGTGTTCGCAATAGATGAAGCTCCTGACGGTAAACCATGGTTTTATGACATCCGGAACTTTCTTAAGAACCAAGAGTACCCGCCTGGGGCATCTACCCAAGATAAGAAGACTTTGAGAAGATTGTCTGGCAATTTCTATCTGAATCCGGACGGTGCGCTCTATCGGATAAACCACGACTTAGTGCTACTAAGATGCGTGGACGAAAAAGAGGCAAATTTGCTTATGGAAGAGGTCCACGAAGGTGCTTTCGGAACACATGCAGGCGGGCATGCCATGTCTCGGAAATTGTTGAGGGCAGGATATTATTGGTTAACTATGGAGTCAGATTGCTTCAAGTACGCCAAGAAATGCCACAAATGTCAAATTTATGCCGACAAGATTCATGTACCGCCGTGTCCTTTGAATGTCATGTCGTCGCCGTGGCCTTTTTCCATGTGGGGCATTGATATGATTGGAAAAATCGAGCCGACCGCGTCCAATGGACACCGTTTTATCTTAGTGGCTATTGATTATTTCACCAAATGGGTCGAAGCGGCCTCTTATGCCAATGTCACCAAGCAGGTAGTGGCCCGATTCATCAAAAGAGATATCATCTGTCGATATGGGATACCCGAGAGGATCATTACTGACAATGGTTCTAATTTGAATAATAAGATGATGAAGGAACTGTGCCAGAGTTTCAAAATCGAGCATCGCAATTCTTCTCCCTATCGCCCGAAAATGAATGGCGCCGTGGAAGCGGCCAACAAGAACATTAAGAAGATAGTACAGAAGATGGTGATAACTTATAAGGATTGGCACGAGATGTTGCCCTTTGCCTTACATGGATATCGCACTTCGGTGCGTACTTCAACTGGGGCAACTCCTTTCTCGTTGGTGTATGGCATGGAAGTTGTTCTGCCATTGGAGGTCGAGATACCTTCTCTAAGAGTACTGGCAGATGTCAAACTAGATGAAGCAGAATGGGTAAAGAACAGGTTGAATCAACTCAGTTTGATGGATGAGAAAAGATTGGCGTCTCTCGCGTACGGTCGTTTGTATCAGAAGAGGATGAAGAGCGCCTATGATAAAAAGATACGTCCTCGGAGCTTTCAGGCAGGCGACTTGGTGTTAAAGCAAATTCTCCCACCGCAGAATGATCACAGAGGCAAATGGACTCCTAACTATGAGGGTCCTTATGTGGTACGAAAGGTTTTCTCAGGAGGAGCCTTGCTACTTTCAACTATGGATGGTGAAGATTTTACATCCCCGGTGAACGCAGACGCGGTCAAAAAATATTTTGCTTAAGAAAGCTCGCTGGAAAGGAAAAGAGCATCCAGGCAAGAATGAGGCATCCCGGCGAACCATAAAAAGATAGGTTAGGGCAAAAATTAGGGATATAAGAAAAATGCGAACCCGCAAAGTTGAAAACCTGAAAGGGCAACTTTGGCAAAAATGGGTATCCTGGTGAATCGAAAACCCGCAAGGGCGATTCAGGCAAAAATTAGGGATTTTAAAGCAAATGACTGCGGCCTGCGCATTGATTATCACAAGCATAGTGGATTCTAGGGAGAACTCGAAGATCGACCATTCAAATCAATCTCTTCGGAAGTTAAAGTATCGGAAAGCGTCAAAGCCACGCGAGTCATGGATGAGTCATCACATGGTGTTTGTCTGTACCACATTGCCGACATTTTTGTATATTTTCCTTGCAATTGTCTGTTTGCGCAGCTTTCTCTTTTCAGGAGTTGCATCCGATGTAAAGTTGCCTATTTTCAGGCCTTTTATCAATAAAATATACTATTTAGAAAAAGCTTTGTTCTGGTTTTAACTTTTACCGTTTTGTTTGCAAGAAACGCCTGCTATTTTTGATGAAAAACCTTACATACATAAACTTGTGGGCTTTGCTAACTATTAATCAAGACATTTGTTTTAAATAAGGTCATAATTGATAAACTTGGTGCCAGCTGTATAACACATTTGTCTAGTTGTTGTCACTTTCCCCAAGCAAAGGTTGATGATGATTCCTTCCTTATCTAATCCACAGCCAAGTTAGCAGAATTAATTTTCTTCCCCAGAATGGAACTGACTGAGGGATCGTTCATCTCCATCCCCAGCAGAGAGAGTGTGGGATAATCCTCCCAGTAAATCTTATTCAACATCCCTAGCAGAATAGTGGATCCAATCTCAGACATAATGGAGCTATTCCTCAGCAATCTGTTATGTTTCCCCAGTAGAGTTATTCCGGCTAATCATTCACGGCTGATTTCCCCGGTAGAGTGGAGTTGTTGCTTCCGGCCAAGTTGCTTGATCCCCAAAAGAGTTGTAGGCTGATAGGCCATCCGAGATGTTTTCCGCAGCAGAGTTTGATTTGGATCCCTAGCGAAGTGGATTTATTCTCAGCAAAGCAGTTTTACCCAGAAGTTTTTCTCAGAGGCCATCCAGGGCTTGTATTCCTCAGCATGAGTTTGTTTGCGCTAGGCGTACCTAGCTCTGACCCAACAGAGTTGGCTCTTTCTCTTTAGCATTTATTTTGCTAAATTGGTTCATTTGCATCTACATACATGCATAGCATCTACCCGAACGCGAAACATTTCCATTGCACATGGAGCATTTCGTCATATTCAAACATGTGCATGTGAAACATAAGCCAGGTTGTTACCCCTTTTGTTTCAAGTAAACCTCGCAGACGATCAGCATCTTTGCCCGTTGTGTTGTTTATACCCCAGCTCGTGTTGTTTCCCCAACAGAATTCTTTTGTGGTCGTCACCAATGGATGGTCTTAAATTCGTTTGAATCTTGTTACTCATATATTCAGCGAAGCCTTGGCGGCGATGTCAAGTGATTTGATTCTTCAACGGCGATGTTAAGAAGTTAGTTCTGACGGCGATGTCAGATGATTTAGTTTTGACGGTGATGTCAAGTGATTTGATTCTCCAACGACAATGTTGGAAGATTTGTTTTGACGGCGATGTCAAGTAATTGTACTCTTCAGCGGCGATGTTGAAAGTTCGTTCCTGACAGGCGATGTTAGATGCTTTGTTTTCCCAGCGGCGATGTCAGATGCTTTGTTTTCCCAGCGGCGAGGTTGGATGTTTGTTTCTGGCGGCGATGTCAGAGTGATTTGTTTGTTCAGCGGCGAGGTTGAATGTTTGTTTCTGGCGGCAATGTCAGAGCGATTTGTTTGTTCAGCGGCGAGGTTGAATGTTTGTTTCTGGCGGCAATGTCAGAGCGATTTGTTTGTTCAGTGGCGAGGTTGAATGTTTGTTTCTGGCGGCGATGTCAGAGTGATTTGTTTGTTCAGCGGCGAGGTTGAATGTTTGTTTCTGGCGGCGATGTCAGAGTGATTTATTTGTTCAGCGGCGAGGTTGGATGTTTATTTTCGGCGGCGAGGTCGAGTGGTTTGATTCTTTAGCAGCGATGCTAGATGTTTGTTCTTGGCGGCGATGTCAGGTAGTTTGGTTCTTCCAACGGCGATGTTGGATTTTGTCTTGACGGCGGTGTCGGGGGATCGTATCTTCGGATTCAATATCTGTTTGTATTTAACAGAGGACTGACGGCGAGGTTAGATCTTTTTACCGACTTAATGTCGAGGCCTGACCGTGAGGTCAGATGCTTTTACCGATTATTTTAAGAATTGACGGCGAAGTCAAAACTGTTGGAAATGACGGCGAAGCCAGAAGATTATTTTAAGAATTGACGGCGAAGTCAAAACTGTTGGAAATGACGGCGAAGTCAAAAGATTATTTTAAGAATTGACGTCGAAGTCAAAACTGTTGGAAATGACGGCGAAGTCAGAAGATTGTTTTAAGAGATGACGGCGAAGTCAGGGGCTTTACCAAAGTTCTGTGAAAAATTGACGGCGAAGTCAGAAAATATTGTAAACCTGACGGCGATGTCAGAAGTTCTTTTTACGGTTGGCAAATTTCAGGTCTCTTTGGTATTCAACTGCCTTTTACCATGATCGTCTGAAAGCTGTTCGCTTTTCATCCATTCAGGTCTAAGTCGCTTGAATAGGGGCAGCTGTTGTATCCCAAAATTTGCCCTACCTTTTCTCCATTTGGTTTATGTTTCATTTCATTGCATTAGCATATCACATTGCATAAACTACCCCAAATTTGTCCTACTTGTATATATTTCTCATTTATGCATCCTTCCATTCCTCATAGTCAGAAAATTCAAAAGTTGCCAGGTGGAGTCAAGTTTCAGATAGGGGCATGCGTCCTATTCACTTGGTGCATAGTGAATATTTGGACTCATCGAGGTTCAGGATGATATTTGAGTTGGGTATGCCTTCAGTTATATTTCGGGGATTTATTCAAGAAGTTGGATTAAGGAAGAGTTATATGATCATGTGTTTTAATGTATAAACAATTTATGTGGAGACATGGTCTGCCTTCAAGACATAGTTTGATGATGGAAATACTGACAATGCTCATTTATGCTCGAGTCATGAGGATTAAACTAAAGCGCAAGATCCAAAACACTAAGCATGATGGAAAATAACAGTTAGTAATTTCCGGTTGGCAATTTACGGCTGTAAGTTTTTCTCAAGGCATATTGAGATTTAATGAGTTATGAGTTGAGTTTTGTTTTTCTCCAAGTCATTGTTTCTTAGGCCATATCGATTATTAAATTGTATTTGTTGGTCAAGGCATATTTTTCCAAGTTATTTAATTTGAAGAAACTTCAAGGTATCCCCAAGAAAAAACATTGCTGCATCTGTTACAAGTAGCACAGACAAAATAAAAACAAAAAAACTACCATTTTGATAGAAAAAGAGAGAGAGAGAAAAAGATGAATGCTCCGACGAAGAAAAAGATTCAGAAGAAGTGCAAAATCAGAGGCTACAATATCAAACCCGAAGCCCTCGACGAGATCCTCTCCTTCGTTACTCGATTCGAACTCACCGAACAAGACGAAGCCATCGAAGTCGTCCTCGAACAGCTTGAACACGAATCCATCAATTCTACAGTTATCGACGTGGAGCCAGTTCAACGAGTGATGAACTTGCTAGTGGAAGCCGACGCGAGGGAGGAAGAAGCTTTTGACGCCTTCGCTTCCTCTTCTTCCGCTATTGCCGTCATTGACGTGTTCGATGTTCCCAGATATAAATATGACGCTATCAGAAGGAATTTCTACCGGTGCCCCCCAGAAAGTTGACCTCTTAAGGGAGATGCAGCAGCCAAATCTGCTTTGTACAGGGATAGATTTCTGTTGTTGTCCCAGAGGCTCTCTCGTGACCCAAATTTTTCGAAACCTGCTTTTGAGTCTGAACGTTCCCAATTCAGGAATCGTGAGATATCTCCTATTCAATCTCTAGTTGGGCAAAAAGGTAGAAAATGGGTAATGGGAGTAATATCTCAGCTGGAGGATGGGCATTTTTATTTGGAAGACCTTACCGCTTCAGTTAAAATCAGTTTATCTGATGCTAAGATTACTACGGGATTCTTCTTAGAGAATACCATAGTCGTCGCTGAAGGCGAGATGGTATCTGCTGAGGGTATTTTTCAGATTTATTCATGTGGATTTCCTCCATTAGAGGATAGAGATAAATCTCTCCAAGTGCTAGCAGGCCATGACTTTTTTGGTGGTGGTACTTTTACAAAAGAAGAAGCTATCAGACAGGAAGAGATGGAGAAAAGAGCAGTCAATGACATGTTTGTCATACTGTCTGATATTTTTGTAGACCAAGAAGAGGCTATGGGAAAGCTGGAGATTGTTCTTGATGCATTTGAGAGTGAGGAGGTCGTTCCTTCCTTATTTGTTTTCATGGGAGACTTCTGTTCTGAGCCATATACCCAAGCACCAGGCCTTTTCACGATCCTGAGGTTGCAGTTTGGCAGGCTAGGAAAAATTATTGCAGCTCGTTCAAGGTTAAAAGAGAACAGTCGATTTCTTTTTATTCCAGGTCCTGGTGATATAGGTCCTTCAACAGTTCTTCCTAGGTGTAGATTACCTAAATGTTTAACTGAGGAGCTCGAAAAGTATATTCCCGATGCCATATTTTCAAGTAATCCATGCAGGGTAAAATTCTATACACAAGAAATCATATTTTTCCGCCAGGATCAGCTGTATAGCATGAGTCGTTCTTCTCTGGTGCCACCTTCTGTGACAGAAACTACTGATCCTTTTCAGCATTATGTTGCCACCATAACCCACCAGAGTCGTCTCTGTCTACTGCACTCAACACACCAGCCTGCTGCACCAAAGCAAACCAGGCAAGCTCTGCATAACCATACCGCCAGCCATCACCTGCAAAACAAGAGATAGATGCGCAAAATTAATTCAGCCAGGAAAAAAATCAAAAGAAAGCATCAAGTGTGAAGGCCAATCCAGTATAAAATATCTACAAATTCTTTATGCAATGACATACTCTAGTATACACTCGTGACTATATAGGCACTTGCAAATGATTTCAATGATACTAAACCAATAAGATGATTTAGCACTGAAAATTACCTTTACACCCATTACTAGATGTGCTCTAAATTGTCCATCTTGAGAATTGAATCAAGCAGCCTGCACATTTCCAGTGCTTGTGGATGAGACTGGTCACCAGCAAGAAACTCTTCAACTTCATTTCCCACATCTATAATGTTGCATCCAGGCTTCTTCTTCATCCCTGCTTCTGAAATCATACTCCTAACTCTGTTTGCCTCTGCATCCCGTCCAGCTTCTCTATATATGTTATATGTAAGAACATGAGTACCACAATCAGCTATTCCCATATCAGTCAGCTTTCTCCACACTCTGTTCCCAACATTAATATTCTTATGAATTCTACACGCATTCAGTATAGCACCCCACACATTAGCATCGCCAGCTGCAAATTCACCCATCTTCTCCTCAATAAACCTCTCGGCTTCCACTACCATGCCAGCCCTAGACAAAAGGTCCACAACACACGCATAATGCTCCGCACACGGCTCAACTCTGTATGTTCCACTCATCTCTTCAAATAATTGAAGACCTTCCTGAACCATCCTTGCGTGTGTACAAGCAGTAAGGATAACCACAAAGGTAGTCCCATTAGGGCGACTTCCACAAACAACCATTTGTTGAAACAACTTCAACGATTTCCCGGCATCACCATTCAAAGCCAGACCAGAAATCATCGCATTCCAAGCTCCAACATCCTCATCAGAAATACCATCAAAAACAGCTAAAGCCGATTCCAGACATCCACATTTCGAATACATGTCAATCAAAGTTGTTGCAAGGATGGGATTCGAGCTTATCCTCTCGAATTGCCTGGCCCCTTTGTCAAGGAGGTTTGCTGATGATGAGTCTGACCAACATTCTGAACCATCAAATGTTAATCGGTCTGATATTCCTTCAGTGAGTTGTGATGCTGACAAACCATGCCTGCGGTCTCCTCAAGAGTCGCGAAACAGACAAATAAGAAGCTGCACAAAGGTTCCCATGCAAGGTATGGCTGTTGAGAAGGACACCTTCTTCCGCAAACTTCCAGGATCATGATAAACCTGCAAAGAAATTAAATGTATCAGTAAAATTGTTGTGTTACCACAGTGAAAAGCATGAGTAAAAACAGACAAATTCAAAAGCTACAAACAGACAAAGATTATGCTGTTTTCAATCCCACAACTTCAACCCTTGCTCCCATTGCAAAAAGTATCTCACTTTCTTTCCCAAAGAGGAACAGACCCAAAGTTCCCACAATTTCTCTAAGTTAAACCCTAATCTCACATCATATATATTGGTTACTGCTCATTCAAAAAAAGACCTAACAGAAAAACGGCTGCTTTTCTCTCACAACTCACCTCCATCACAAAAGAACTGAAAAAAGAGGAGACTGAAGAAGGAGCTCACCTGTGCTCTGTATCAACAATCTGATGGTATTGCTCCTACTCTGTAAGTATTCTGTTACTCTTCCTGTCTTCATAGTCTTGGTCTGCATTGTTTGGACTGTCTTGTTTCCTGTCTTCATAGTCTTCATAATCTTGCCAGAAAATCCTCAAACACCTTCAATGTTCTTCTTAACTCACCTCATCTTTAACCCAAAGTCCCCATGCTCACGAAACTACCTCCATAACCGAACTTCACATAACCACTCAAACCTTCACTCCATCTCACCAACATCAACTATCATCACCCTCCATCGAACTTCGTCATCTTCAAACCACCAAACATCAGATACCACAAACCCAGTTCAAAACTACCCTTTCAAACATTTACGACCAGAACACCAAATCTTTCAAACACATCTTCTACCCCTCAGTCGCGAAATCCATAGCCAACACCATCTACCTCCTTCGTCGAACCAACTCAAAACCCATCCCAGAATCTTTCGCCGAAACCTTTCATTTTGTGGGTAGTCTTAAAAATCAACCCCTCAAACCTGTTTCGTTTTTCCGTCAACGCGCTCACCACTTCCCTCGAACCACTGCTCAAACCATCATTCCCTCAACAACAGCTAAGTCAAACACGAACCACTTCCAAACATCTCACAACACCCATTTTTAAAACACCAAAACCATTCATTCGACGAAACCATCAACCAGACACCAATCAAACCCTTACCCACTTTCAAAACCCATAACGGCGTAACCGAATCCGACCCAGAAATATAGAAACTGGAGAAGAGAAATAGCTTAAGCTCAGAATAAACGAAATTCAGAACCACAACAATACCCCATCCAAAAACCTCAACCATATCTTCATCCACCTTACCTTTAACCAACAACAAATTGCAGCAAACTCATTCGAAATCAAAACATAGAATGAGATGAAGAAGAAGTGGACCTAAAAAGGGGAGAGATTGGATTAAAGAATGGTGTTCTGATTTCTTTCCGCCGTTTTGCTCATTTTGTTCGGACCTGACATTATTGTTGGTGATCAAAGCTTCAGTTTATTGGCACTTTCGTTTGGTTCTTTGTTTGGTTTGTACCGTAGGGTTTTGGACTGGATCTTTTTTTATTACCACCATGTGTGTTCTTGGATATCATATTCCAACGGGGGTGAATGGGCTTAGGCCCATGAATATTTGATTCACACACCCGTGTGGATCCGCATCCCCTGTTTCATTATCTTTTTTTTCTTCTTGTTTCTTTTCATTTTCTTAATTAATAATGTATTTACTTCTGGTTATTATATATATTATATTTTGTTTTCTTTAACAGACTTTTATTTTGTAAAACATACTATATTTTAGGTTTTTTTTAATATTTCCTTTAAAAGCTTTTACATATTTTTCTTAGAAGTTTATGTTTTTTTCGAGGATAAATTTTATTTTTCATTGGACATTTTATTGCACTTCCTCTTTTTTGGTCGATGACGAGACCTCCGTAATTCATTACCAGTCAAATTATTGATAAAGAATGTTGGATCTGAGACCACTTCCTTTCTCTCTTCGTCACCTGTCCCGACTCGATTCAAAAACTTTGTCAAACAATTTTCAAAAATCAAATTATCTTTGTATTGAATTAAAAAGAGGGGATTAAGTGTAGACTTTCTTCCTCTCCGAGTGATGGGATGCCCACTGTAGTGAGGGTGGTTCTGACACTCGTCTTTCAATACGAAGACGCTTCCCGTCCATTTTTAAATCTCATCTCCTTAAAATCATTTCTTTGTGTTGAGCTAAAAAGAGGATTGGGTGTAGACCCCTTCTTCTTCGAGCGTAGGGATGCCTACTGTAGTGAGGGTGGTCTCGATGCTCGTCTGTCAATACAAAGACGCTTCCAACATTTCCTCATAAAACCTCGGTCTTGTACTGAGTATACTTTCAATAATAAATTAAATTCTCTTCGTATTGAATTAAAAAGAGCGGATTGGGTATAGACCTCTTCTTCTCCGAGTGATGGGATGCCCACTGTAGTGAGGGTGGTCTCGATACTCGTCTTTCAATACGAAGACGCGACTCCATCCACCACCTCTCCTTTCACAACCCTTTCCCGAGACCTTTTCACACCTAAAACCTCGGTCTTATACCGAGTGCATTTTCAAATCTTTTCATAACAATAAACTTGAATGGTCGTGGAGTGGTTAGGCGTAGGCCTTCTCCTATCCCGAGTGCTGACGTTTACCGTAGGGTTCTTTGTCGCAAAGCACTTACCATTCAAAACCAAAAACATCTTTAATAAGAGAACGAAGTTCTCTTTGCATTGAATTAAAGAGAGAGGATTGGGTGTAGACCTCTTCTTCTTCGAGTGTTGGGATGCCCACTGTAGTGAGGGTGGTTTCGACGCTCGTCTTTCAATACAAAGACGCCTAGTTCGCCACACCTTTTTATAACAAAAACTTTGAGATAACGAATTGGGTACTACCCGTAGGGGTTACTATCCAAGGACCTGTCTCGCCCCCTAAAAACAATCCAATCAATCAAACGTGACTTCTTGCCTCGCGTGGCGAAAACTAATCAATCTTTCAAAAAGGATATGTTACGTCCGTTCTACCGCAAACAGGTAACGCCTAAGTCTCCAACGAGCGAGCAGCGAAACACCTAAACTGCTAGAATGCGCATGATAGCATCATCCGTATAAACATCAACACACTGTTAGGCACGAACTACGTCCGCTCTGATTTCTCATACCAGTTGAGAATACGTAGGCACAAGACGGTGATGTCTTGGCGAGCTCCCTTTTTCACCTTTCACCCGTAGTTAGCCGAACTACGGTTGCTCTGATTTCTCATACCAGATGAGAATACGTAGGCACAAGACGACGATGTCTTGGCGAGCACAATCCCCCCTATCTGTAGTTTCCCGAACTACGTCGACTCCGATTTTCTCATATCTGTTGAGAATACGTAGGCCTAGGACCACGAAGTCCTACCGAGTCTGTTCTTTCTCTCTTTTCCCCCGTCACTTCTCTCTCTCCTATTTCTAACCTTTTTCTCCCTATCTTTTGGAACACTTTTTATATCATAATATTTAAGCAAATATAATCACACATCGACAAACAAAAGGTTCCCATCGAGTACGATGGATACGAGGGGTGCTAATACCTTCCCCTTGCATAACCGGCTTCCGAACCCGTTCTTGGTCGCGAGACCATCTTATCCATTTCTTTCTTAAGGTTTTCTCGATATTTTCCTTTCCCCTCATGGGATAAATAAAGTTCGGTGGCGACTCTTCTGTCTATCTTTTTCGCCTCCCCGTCGTTGCACGATGCATTTTTTCGAGTAGCGACACATGGCCCTGGATTGCTTTCAGCTAGCCTAAGCTCGCTTTCAATTCTCCTAGCGACCATGACAAAAAACTTAGCTCTTGTTTCGACCATAACTTGAGAACCGTAACTCCGATTTACACACGGTTGGAAGCGTTTGAATGCTTATTCAACGCTCTATAAGACACTGACTAAATATCATTGCTTGAATACCTACAAAAATGAGATAAAAAAATTAAACTCAATGATATTTACATGATAACACAATATATACACTATAACATAAACTATACAAAATATACACAAAAGTTGAGGTTTATTGGTATAAAATGAATGAATTAAGCCGAAGAGTGCTAATTATTCACATTCAACATTGCAACAATTTAACACTCATCAAACTCTCTCCAACTTAGAGTTGTTTGTCCTCAAACAAGAATCAATCAATCTAAATAAATAAAAACAATTGTCGAAAAATCATGTTCAACAAGTTTTTACAAATGGAAACAGATCTATGATACAAATATCAAAAGTACACGCAAAGCAATGCTTAGCACTATACTACAATGAAACAACGAATGTGAAACAAATTATAAGCACAAAACACATGTCAAACATTCTAAAGTAATACATATGTTCAAGAATGAATTACACCTATAACACAACTTCATCAAGGGATGAAAAATAAATATGAGGGGTTGAACTCACACCCAACAATCTTGCAAACATCAATTCAAATTATGAATTCATCTCCAAAAAAACTCATATTGAAAGTATAAAAGCAAGAATCACAAGGGCTTTCAAGGGTTATGATGTGGCTTGGCTAACAAGGAAGAGTCAATTTCTAAAGGTCAATGAAACAAAAACTTGCCTAATCAAATGAGAGTGATCATTTCTCACAACCTCAAGCATTCACAAATTTCTTTCACCTTAATCTGTTTACCTAATTGTTACACCATTTCACAAAACTTATTAGCACAATTTATTTTCTATTTTTTTCAATGTTTTTTCTCTTTCTTTTTTTTCCCACTTGTTTCTTTCTTTTTCAATCTTTTTCTTTCTCAACCGCATAACAACCAACCTTTTCTCCCCAACTTGAATACAACTATGCATGCAATATGAATGCTCCAAAACATATTAAGGCAAGAGTAAAAATACAAACCACAATTAATGGTTGACGGTTCAAGAAGAAAAAAATTAAGAATCCAAACAAAAATGAGCTCAACTCTAACATGGATTATAACAAAAGCTCAAAGGGGGTAAGCAAATTCTCATTCACTCACTCACAAGGTATATTGCCTATTTGGTCAAGTGGTTGTGCTTAAAATAAATAAAAAATGCCTCGACGACTTTCATGCTTTCATACAATTAACACAAATACAAGATTTAATATAAGTCAAACGAGTTAAATAAGAAAGTTAGTCTCTATGCAATTTAGTAAATAATGGAAAGCTTCTTTACATTCGTTATGAACTAAAGTGATTCAATAATGAAGAAGAATTGAAAAAGAATGGATTCCATGTTATTTGTGCAAAGTCTAAGGTTCATAAAAATGTTATGTTGTAGAAAGCAATAAATACATACCTTGACAATGCAACTTTTTTTCAAACTCTTATTACCACTGTAATACCCCAAATTTTGCCCTGAGATTTAGGTTCATTTCGCACGTCATCTCATTCTGCATGACCTTCTAACCGCTAACTAGTTTGTTCAGTCTGTTGGTTTTTGCAGAAAAATGGGTTCTCTGTTTATCTGTACATGGCCACATTCACCGGTAATGTCGGATACGGGTTGACTTGCAAGAGGGTTTGTTGGGACTCGGTAGTTATGTCAGGTTTGAATTGTACAAGAGGGCTTAATGGTCAAATTCAGAATTGGAACGTCACGGTTAATCAAATAAATCTCGTTAGAGGAATTTAATCAGTTTGATTTTGTTTGGATAAATTTAATCAGAAGATTTTAGGCATTTAAATTTAGCTGAGCAAGTTGGATTTATTCTAATGAGGTTATTCGTTTAAGTTACCGGATGAGTTATTCGGAGATTTTATCGGAGATGAGATTTAATCGGATGAATTAGATTGAGAAACTCAAATTAATAAGAAAAATAGAATTTTATTTATTCTGGTATTTCTTATTACAATACAAAAGGAATTACAATTACATTTTTTCCTAATTTCTAAATTCCTAAATTGTCCTAAATGACTTCAAGGCCGATTTCTTCGAGTTTTTGATTTTTTCCGAACCTGCAAAATCAACGACAAACAAGCATTTTTTTTAAATGGTTAGAAAAGTGGTTATGATACCCTCAGTTTAATTTCATCATTGGGTACGTCGGGAGGGCAACGACGAAGTCGAAACCAGCTCCCGACTCATTTTCCCGACTCGGCACGAGACCGGCAGATTCCTGTTCAAGGCAACCCGGAGAGAGAGAGAGAGAGAGAGAGAGAGAGAGAGAGAGAGAGAGAGAGAGAGAGAGAGAGAGAGAGAGAGAGAGAGAGAGAGAAAGTGACTTTTAAAAGTGATTTTCCAGAAAAGTGATTTTTAGAATAAGCACTTTTGGAAAAACATTTTTCAGAAAATTGGTTTTGCCAAACAACCCACTAACAATATTTCCCAAGGAAATCTGAGCCACAGTGATCAAACATCAACAATAACCAACTTAGCAGGAAAAAACGCCTAATTCGTATCCAGCAAGTTCCACAACCATAATCAGCGCAACCAACAAGGTTTCAGAAGTCAACAACTAAGCCAAAATTCCAGCCATGGGACAAACGAAAACCGTGAAATTCGCAACCCACCACAAATTCCTGAAAACCATCAAACGCATCAAACAATAAGGCCACCAAGAACGCCTGAAAAATCTCAAAAAAGCAAACTCAACAGACAAAGTCATATGAATCCAGGCCCACTAAAAATGAAGAAAAAGAACGTTATAAAAACATCACCAGAAAGGGGATTCAAGAGCTCAAGAAAGAAGAAGGGGATTCAGAAACCTTAGAGGCTTCATCATCATCATCAAGTAAAAAGAAAACCCAGCAAGTGCATGCGAAAGAGAGAAAGCCTCAGTTATTATCGAGATTAGAACGGATTGAACTCCGGAGGCGGCGACGGAAAGCTTGAAGTTTCAACGCCGGCCAAGCGCTACCAGCGAGCAAAAAGTTTCCCAACAGTGGAGGCTCAGTTGTCAACATCATCACCGTCCAACAACACAAACCACAACTCAAGGATCCGTTGCCGTTACTGTATGCTTTTTCTTCATTTGATTACGGTATTTCACGATTTTTTGCATGTTATTTTGTCTGCTGATTGTAGAGGTTCAGTGGAAGAAGACGAGAAATGGGACGAAAAAGAAGAAGAAATTTCAACAGAGCTCATCCATGCAACCATGGCCGCCGGCCTCAAAGAAGAGGAAGGGAACAACCTAGAAACTTCAGCAAATGGGAACACGCCTCCTCCTGTCTTGTTGTTTTCCTTTTTATATTTTTTTAATATTTTTTATTTTTAATTTCTATTAATTATTTGGTTTGTAAATAGTAATGAAAATTAATTTTTTATTTTAATAAAAATCTTAGAATTAAACATTAGAATTAGGTTTTCTAAAAAACTTAAGATTTTTTTTCACAATTAAAACAAATTTTTAAAATTAAAACCAAACTTTTTTAAAACTAATTACTAATTATGTTTTTAAAACTTTTTTTGAATCTAACTAGTTTTTTTTTGTAAAAATAAAAATCTTAAATTTTTTTAAAATTAAAAATCAACACTTTTTTAAATAACATTCCTTTTAATTAATATTAACTTTTTCTTTAAAAAATTACAAGTCTAAAATGAATTCTATTTTTTTTTTGTAAATAATTCTAACAATTCGCTTTTCTTAAAAAATTAAAATTCTAAATCATATTTTTAAATTAAAACTCTAAATATTTTCATTCTAACATTTATTTTAAGTTGAAATTCTACTTCTTCTTTTTTTTTCTCTTTTTTCAAAATTTCTAACTTCTCTTTTTTAAAAAAGTCCCAACACTTTCCTTTAATTTTAAATTTTAACATTTTCTCAATTTAAATTGCTAACATTTCTTAATCCAAGTTTCTAACTTTTTATTTTTTTTAATCCCTTTTTTTATTGTAATTCAAACTTTTTCTCAAAATCTCACAAAATCCTATCTCTTTAACTCTCTTATTTTATTCTATTAAATACTGATTAAATTTACAACTAATTTTTATTTTAAAATTCATAATTAACCTGTAATATTTTTTTATTCATTTATTTTAATTAATTCTTTTTAATGACTGTTTTTGTATAATTAGCCTCTCCTTTTTTAAAAAATCAAAATCTAACTTTTTCTTTCCATTAACATTAATTCCTTTTTTTTAATACTAATTAAAATTCTAATTCACTTTTTAAAACTCTAACATTTTAATTCAAAACTTTCTTACATTTTGTTTAAATTTAATCTCTAACATTTTAATCTAAACTATAATATTATTCCATTTAATAAATTTTTTTTTAACACTTTTGCCCCTTTATTTCTAATTTGTAATTTAACCTGATTCTTAACCTCGATCCCTTTAATTTTAGTCTAACTTTATGACGTTCCTAACATTTTTTTCTTTGTTGTATAGTTTATGGATCCTTTACTTTTCGCACTTTATTTTATTGTTGAAAATTACATGAGACTATCGTCGCTTTTATTCCGTCATTCTTTGCTTTTTTTTTTCATGGTTGTAACTTATGCGAGGCTATCGTCGCTTTATTCTGTTATTTTTTATGGTTGTAATTTACGCGAGTGATCTTCGTTTTGCATTTTTTACTGCTTTCATATTTTCCGATATTTCAATTTTGCCGTGTAATAATTTATCGTTTGCATCATTTACCATTAACGCCTTCAGAAGGATTAGGTATAGCCGTTTGACCGCCAATTCAATAACCATAACCTTTGACCATTTTAAAAACCCTAATTGCCTAGGCGTCCCGCCGTGGACAATTTTACCCTTTACCCTAGTATTAGGTTAGGGAGTCGTCGCACTCCGTTTTAGGGTTTTCCGCCGTGCAATACCTATTTTAACCCTAATTTCAATTCAACTATTTCAACATAGAAATAGAAGTCGCTGCACTCCACGTAAGCGCTTCCTTAAGAACGCTTATTCCCCACTGAAACCTTGACCACAGTCAAGAAGTTTCTAACCTCCCTTTTGAGAGGAACTACGATTACTCTGATTCTATCCCCTACCCAGGATATGTAGGTACAAGATGCGATTCTTGCCGAGTAAACTTAGGACTAACCCTTAGGTCTTTTTGTCACTCTTAACCCTTAGCAATATACCCTCAAGCAAATAATAAAGCAAAAATAGTAAATGTAAACAAAAGGTTCCTGTAGAGTACTACAGAAGTTTAGGGTGCTAATATCTTCCCTAAGCTTAACCAACCCCTTACCTAGATCTCTCCCCGCATTGTTTACGATACAAAAAATTAGGTTTTCCTTCTTTTAACCTTTTCCTTCGGATAAATCAAAGATCGGTTGTGAACTATAGATGTGATTCAAATTAATTAATAATTTGATATCCTATTCTCATCGCAACAACCACCACGTATTTTCTTGTTGAAACACTCAAACTTGAACAATCACAAATGCATCCTCAAGCTAATAAAAAATAAAACTTGACAACAAACACAAAAATTTCTAACAACCTAAAAAAAACCAAATTAAACTAACTAAACATAAAGCTATACAAACTCAAAAACTATTGGGTTATCTCCTAACAAGCACTTGTTTCACGCTGTTAGCTCGACGCCTTTATTGTGCTTGGCTAGTAACTTCCTCACAGATATCCTGATACTTTTCTTCAAAGCGCAAACCTAAAATAAATATCCTAACCAAACACTTGAACAAACGTTATGAGAAAAAATATATACAATACTTGAACAAACATAATGGAAAACAAAAGCAAAACAAGTATCTATACAAGCATATATACAATATAGACAATTATATACAAAACTTAAAAATATAGAAACTATCACAATTCTTCCAATATCAACACCAATCCCCGAAAACGATGTCATTTTGTTGAAGCTGTAAAGCGGCAAGCAAAATTTAAGTTTGGAAAAATTCTGGGATTTTTCGTCTTCACAGGGATCGGTGCGAAGGAAAGAATTATGTTCGACAGTCTCTATGTTTCTAAGCTTGGTTTGAATGGTTTTAAAGAATAAAAAGACGAAATTAAAACATATGAACAAGTAAATAAATTACGAGAAATAATTCTTCAGAAATTGTATTTCATTTTACCCATCAAGTACTTACAAATCTATCAATCAGTTATACGCAACCTAAATTACTCATCAATATCCTCACTTATCACCCACAACTGAGGTTATGTCTAACACAAAGTTGAGAGAATAAAATTATTGTCTCATTGGTGATGTCTCACGCAACTCAACAACACATATCATTAAAAACTGTTACCCACTGTGAATATTAGACCTAAATCTATGTTTAGAGTTTAGAATCTAACAAATGTTCATCTTAGATCGTGTTCGAACCGTATATGTCTATAACAATCCAAACCCATTAAAATAATATTGAAATCAAAGATAACATCGATCAAGATTTTTAAAATAGATCTAATACAATGATCAATAAATAAAGATACAATAAAGATAAACTTACATACAACACCCCCAACAAATAGAGGATATAAAGAGAAGAAAGAAGATGAACAAGAATGTCTCGGTTTGTCAATGCCGATTGAAGCAAATCCAACTCCAGATCATCAAGATATAAACTCTAATGTTGTTTCTGGCTTATTTTAACAAAGAATGTTGGTGATTAAGTTGGGAGCAAAAATCCCCAAAAACATAACCTAAAAAATGTTGAAAAAGTGACTTTATAGGCAAAAATGACTTCACGACATCGCTTTGCGAGCTCCAGCTCGCTAGGCAAGCATAGAAGACTTGTTTTTGCCCCTACAATTCTTTTTCCATGCCTCTGAGTCATTTTCAGCTCGCCTAAGCTCGAAATACGAGCTCGATTTCAGTTCGCCTAGCGACCATGATAGAAAACTCAGCTATTGTTTCGACCATAACTCTGATTTACGCATGGTCAGAAGTGTCAGAAATCTTATTCAAAGCTCTATAAGAAAATTACTAAATATGATTGCTTGAATATATAAAAAAAATGAGATAAAAATAAATAAGCTCAATGATATTTACACAATAACACAATATATACACTATAACATAAACTATACAAAATATACACAAAAGTTGAAGTTTATTGGTATAAAGCGAACGAATTAAGCCGATGAGTGCTAATTACTCACACTCAAAATCACAACAATTTAGCACTCATCAGATATCTTATGGTGTAATGGAAAATGCGCTACTTTTTTTTCCTCGGGTCTTTGGCCTATGTAAAAATTTGAAAGTGCACTACTTTTTTCTTGGTTGAAAATACTAACCAAGGAAAAAAATCTGTTTTTACTCTCAATTATTTTTAATAACTATGGCAATAGTTGAATATTTCTTTTAGGGGAAGTTCCAACCAAGGGAGAATCTCCTTTTTTTTTAAATATAAATTTATTTAATTGTATAGAATTTTCTTTTTAAAAATAACAATCTCATTACATATTAATTCTCATTATATATATATATATATATATATATATATATATATATATATATATATATATATATATATATATATATATATATATATATATATATATATATATATATATATATATATATATATATATATATATATATATATATATATATATATATATATATATATATATATATATATATATATATATATATATATATATATATATATATATATATATCCTCAGTTTAAAATACTAACCGAGGAAAAAAACTCTATTTTTACTCTCAGTTGGGAGTTTCAATCGAAGGAAAAACATATATATATATATATATATATATATATATATATATATATATATATATATATATATATATATATATATATATATTCAGTTTAAAATACTAACCGAGGAAAAAAACTCTATTTTTACTCTCAGTTGGGAGTTTCAATCGAAGGAAAAACACTTTTTTTATTTTTAAATATAAATTTATTTAATTGTACACAATTTTCTTTTTAAAAATAACATTTTCATTGTGTGTGTGTGCGCGCGCGCGTGTACGTGTGCGTGTGTGTGTGCGTGTGCATGCGCGTGCGCGTGCATGCGTGCGTGCGTGTGTGCGCGTGCGTGGGGGGGGGGGGTGTCAACTTACTCCAAGAGTAAGTTTTTTTAACTTATTCCACATCATTGCCTTTAAATAGAATCTAATCTAATAGGCGTGCGTGCGTGCGTGGGGGGGGATCAACTTACTCCAAGAGTAAGTTTTTTTTAACTTATTCCACATCATTGCCTTTAAATTGAATCTAATCTAATAGTTAAATTAACATTTTTACTTATAATCATTCGATTAAATCTAATTTGAAGGCTATAATTGTGGAATAAGTTATAATAACTTACTCCCTAAAGTAAGTAAATCCTCACTCTATATATATATATATATATATATATATATATATATATATATATATATATATATATATATATATATATATATATATATATATATATATATATATATATATATATAATATAACCTAAATTACACATTTATGAAACTGTATCAAATGAGACAATAGTAAAACAAAATTATATATAAATTATCTATTAAAATATATTGTTTATACCAAAATCAAAACGACACAAATTTTTTTACGACAAAATTAAAATACAGAAATAATTAACCAAAAAGACAACAACCAAGATAAATCAACGTGTTTGTGAATCTAGGAAACAAGTTTCCCAACGTGAATGAGTGTCATTTATGTCTTCTTTTTGTGAATGGTGTTAAAACGTTAAACGCATATAATTTAAATAAAATGTAAATTAGGTTAACACAACAACAACATTAAACCTTCAATCTTTGCAACAATAATAACATTAAACATTTACTAGTTAACAACAACAATACTAACTTTGCTTACAATTACCAAAACAACATTAAACATTTTACTTAACAACTAATGTAAATAAGTTACATGCATATGGATAAAGTGATAACCACATTTTAGGAATCAACAATTCCGGCAGAGATAATATTCAACATGTGTTTCATCACATAATATCCATACTCATATCCTTTTGGGTGTCACCACATTTGCAAATAAATTTGATATAGTGGATGTTGGACTTTAGATGCTTATAGCGGAATTTCAAGAATCTCACTGTTTACATCTAACCTCAAGATTATCATGCATATATTAGTATGAATCATATAACGTATAAGAATATATATCTTTGATGCGTGAATCTACAAGGTGCTAGCTTTCAATGTAGATCTTTGAGAACTTCAAGTGCCATTCCTTTAGTGTTGGTCCACGAGCAACAACTAGATCACCACATATGCTAGTACAGAAGAAGGAAATAAGTTTCTCTCCTTACTTTTGTGGCAAGGGATAACTGAAAATAGAATGATCAATATTTCCCATGTAACCTCTTTTTTATATGGGTTAAATGGAAGAGGTTTGATGAAGTCCATAATGTCATACATTATGTGACTTAATCATCCCTTTTAAGATCATTTCTTTTCTAATCCATAACCTTCCAATTTCTATTCCAATCCATAACCTCCCAATTTAATCCTTATGCTACTATTTATATGACGTCATATGATCCAATAATATTAGTATTTGGTCAAATATCTTTGTCCAATAAAACATAATTGATTTCTAGTAAAGCATTATGATCACCTAAGATTATTGAATATTTTATCTCCATAAATTGTCCAATTTATATTTAGATTAATATACTTTATTGAAAGACAAAATCCTTTAATCCCCCACTTGTCTAAGAACAAATGTGTAATCTTGAAATTCCTTAAGTCGCTCAATGTATAACTTGATAGTATGATGGCACCCAAGGTTACCAATATTAGTCTTTAAGTCATTTCTTAAAATCTGAGTTTGAACTGTCAAAACAAATGATTAACTCCTTAGTCCATTTGAGCACGACCATGCATTTTCCAGTTCTCGCTCTTCAAGAGGCCTGAGACACCAATCCTAACTTTTAGGAGGACTTATCTAATCTTGTACAATTAAGACTCCCACTTAATTCTTAGCAACTTCGATCGCTGCCATTATAGTCTTGTTTTATGGCACGATGTTTTGCAGTATCAAAAAATGTACCAATCCTCCAATGAGAATAATGTCATAGTCATGTCTAAGTGTTGACCGATTTCTGTGACCCCACCAATCCTGAGATTGTAAGATTCCCGTGAACCATGCTTGATGCCACTTTTGAATTTCTAATATTTATCCTATAATGCTTAAAAGGAAGGGGAAGAAATCTAAATTAACCCTACGTGCAAGTGTTATCCCTACAAATGCAAATAGATCTGGAATCAGGGGTTGGTTATACTAAGGGAAGCTATTAATATCCTAAGTATCTATAGTACTCTATAGGAACCTTTTGTACATATTTACTATTAGTTATTTTATCTACTTAAGTTGTTTACTATTGATTGGGAAAGTTTTAACTTATGGGTGAATATGAGATGTTTTTGGGAGTTTTTGTTTTATGAAAGGTACGGGGACCTATGGGGTTTTATTTAAAGGTGTGCTTGCTAAGATCTCGCAATCTTATGCCTATGTATCCTACAAAGAAAATTGAGAAATCAGAGTGTTCGTAGTTCCACCTAATTATGGGTGGAATTTGTATCTTGTTCAAATCCCAAGATGATGAAGCTAAAAGTTTTGTTGGTTTAAAAGAAAAAATAAATTGTCATTCTAAAGGAAGATATCCCACCTATTCATCACAAACATTTGAGAATAGTGACATAAGGGAAGAAGCTTTGAACTTGGATGTTAAATAATCCTAAGCAATGCCACATCTTTCTTTATGAGTCTTTGCATGCTAAGAGAATGACTTAACTTGGATGTAGTATCAATAAGTGTGCCACTTATATCACTTAGATGAAAGAAAAATCTTGGACCATGATAAAGAAGGACTCCAGCTTGGATTTTGAATCAACAAGTGTGCCACTTACATCACTTATATGGAAAAAGGTTTTTAATGTTTGATTTTGAATTATGGTGTATAGAAGAAATATCTTCCTACAGAGATGTCTTAATGTCTCATCTCTAGGGAGAAGTTGATTTATTTGAGTATCTTGTCCAAAGCCCAAGATGTGAAGCTGAAGGTTTATTTGTATCTTGTTCAAACCCCAAGATGTGAAGCTAAAATGTTTATTATAGCCTGAGAGGAGACTGACTTAACTGGGGGAAGTTTTGAATTGACGATCTTTGTATGAAGTCCAATATGGAGGCTATGATGCTTTTAAGAAGCATGAGCATCCTTGTATGAAGCCCAAAAGGAGGCTGAGGTGCTTGGATAAAGCCCAAGATGAGGCTATGGTGAAGTTGACTTCATCCAAAGGGAACTAGGGTTTGGACTAAGTTGTATTTGAGGGAACCCTATTGTTTGAACTAAGTCGAAACTAAGGATGAGGTTTTATAAATGTCAAGAGAAACTTAATATGAATAAGTATATGACAAGTATTTAATAAATATAGACATGAATTGAAAATGGAGGGTCTTACACTCTTATAGAGGCCCATGTCTAAGCATGGTTGACTTAAAAATGTGACGGGTCTTTATAGAGGCCCAAAAAGGTTGACTTTTGAATGCCACTAGGGCTTTTGTTTGATGAAAGTTGAATATTGAGTTTTCAAAGATTGAATGTTTTGAAAAATTGAAGAAAGTTTTGAGGAGTAGGGTAGGGTCTTAAACTCTAATAGAGGCCCAAAAGGTTTAAAAATGCAATGGGTCTTACACTCTAACAGAGGCCCAAAGGGTTTAAAAATTGTGATGGGTCTTACACTCTAACAGAGGCCTAAAGAGTTTTAAAAATTGTGATGGGTCGTACACTCTAATAGAGGCCCAAATTTTTTTTAAAACGGTTTGAAATAACATGTGAATTTGCATCAAACAAAGAAATATATTCGTCATGGTAAGAGTTTATGAAGGAAATACTTGAACATTGTGAGCAAAGATTTAAACCATGGGAGCAATTACAGAGAAGTTCAACCAAGTATGTTTTCAAAATGAATTGAGGATCCAATGAATATAGTAAGGGAAATAACCAAGCATACTTGAACAAAAAGGACATGTTTAAGACAACAACATGTGGATAAAGATGTAAACATGAAAATAACATCACATATTAGGGCAAAAAACTTCATGGTCAGACAAAGTTTAACATACCTTTTTATATGAACATATACTTGAAAAATGTATCAAGAACAAGTGAGAACAAGAATTTACAATATCACAACATCATACAAGGTTCATATAAGTTAAAACATGGCGCAAACAAGTCTTTTCAAGCAAGGGAAAGCAAGGAACCATTCACAAGAATCAAAGAATTCTTTAAGAAACCCTAAAAATACAACACACTTTGAACATTCATAAATGCATCAAAAATAAATATTTTTGGTATTTTCTTTTCACAAATAGAAAATAGACATTATCATGAACAATTTTAAAAAAGAATAGGTTTAAAATGATTTTAAAAAATGAGAAAGTTATGATTATTTAAGTTTACAAATAAAAAACGAAAAAATTAAGTGGTAAAAATAAAGAGATGGCCTCCTTAGGACTTAAACTCACGCCACTCAGATTGCAAGTTAAAACACTAACCAACTCAACTATGGCGCGCATGTGATATTATGGGGAGAGGAAAAATATATATTTAGAAAAAGCTTCACAAAAAATAACAAAAGGCGCAAAATGGCAAAAGGATGGTCAGCCAGACTCGAACCGAGGACAAGGAGGACAAGATAGTATTATAGCGCGCAGGTTAAACCACTGGGGTGGTGATACATCTATTGTATCATCCTCATCCATTAATTGATATGCCTAGACGTGACCTAGGCCTGGCTAGACAAGGCGCCCATGGTCATGTTCTTGCCCAAAGAATTCAGGTTTTGGACTTGATGCAAGAACACCTCTAACTTCCTCTACACTCAATGAAATCAAGTGAAATAAAGATGAAACCTACCTAGAATTTCATGAGGAATCTAATGGTGGTGTTAGATTTTTCTAAAAATTCCTACATTTTAAAACCCGATAGTGGTTCCTAAAATGACATATTTTTGAAAGTTCTATCCTAAGTTCATACACAGTCAAATAGAACACTTAAGTATGGTTCAAACATAACAAGTGTGATATATAAAACATGCTCATGATCAAGGAACATCAAAGCAATACATATTTTGTAAAGTTCAAGTTTTTATGCACTTACCTCTTAGAGCTCACTTTCTAACCTTCAAGAAACTTGTGACACAAGCAAAAAGAATCTTTGGACACCTCAAATGTACCTTAGAGAAACTTCTTGTAGCCTTAGAACAAGAGGAAAACTTCTAAGACAGAAACTAGCTCTTTCTTGCAAAATTTGCAAAAGTGAACAAAATGGAAACTCTACCAAATGATGTTACAGTTGAGAAACTAGTATTGGAACATTTTAAGGATGTTATTTAGAGTGCGTTTGAAGTGTTGTATGGTTTTGAAATAACCATAATCAAGACATGGATTTGAAAATGAAAAAAAGTCAAAATATGAGGTTTTGGTAGTTGACTTTTGGATTCTAGTGTTTGGAGAGGAAGATAAAGGTTTCGACATCTTCAAGGGATGATTTGTGATGTGTTTGGATGGTTGTTTGAGTGGTTTACACTCTGGTTTTAAAAATTCAAATCTCACTCTTTGGAAATTTGAAACTTTAAAGTGAAAGAGGAAGAATGAAAAAAAAATGTTGTGATTGTTTTATTGTGTTTTGAAACATCAAATGTGGTTTCTATTTATAAGGGAGAAAGTTTATTTTGGATTAATAGTGAGGGTTTGCAGGATGAGCTCAATGTTTAATGGTTTTGGAAATGCATCATTACTTCTCATTCAAGGTACCTTATCTCTTCCACTAGCCTAGTTCTTCTTTTGACCAATTTCACATTCTGCAGATGGTTTTATTGTTGATTAATAATGCATCTTGACTGGTGAGAGTGGTTTCTTTGACAATGCACTATTCCACATAAATGCACCTTGAATTCAAGGCTTTCTTCCACTTTTAAAGAGAATCTTCATGATCAAATGACTCTATATTGCAAGTTCATCATGACTAACAAAGATTTCTATTGAATTGAGTGCACATTAGTCTTGTGTAATCACTCCAAGTTGGACTCAAAATCTTGTGGTGCAAGAAAATGCCAAATCTTCCTTGCAAAAACAATTGCATCAAGGGCTATTGTGCAATTCATATCTCCTTGCTCAAATGGAATTAGATTGTGTTCTTGGACATTTTGGAAAGATGAGATGTTGTACTTCAACTTTGATGTTTGAGGTTTATCTTGAGTCATTTTGGATCATGGAGAAAAATTGCCTCAAAGTTGGTTAAAACACAAAACAGATCCTGTCCAAAAAATTTCTAAGTGTCAAGGTTCAAAAAGTCTTGAAACCCTAACTTCATGGCTTCATATCTCAAAATCTATGCATTTTTTTGGGAATCCATCCTAACTGAAAAAGTTGTAGTATGTAACAAGCTCTTCAATTTCGTCTTTGGATCAAAGAAAATGGTTGCTTAGTTTGGAAGTTATGCCTTTGCAAAGTTTGCACCAAATTAGGGTTTTTTTCGTAACTTAGAAAAATTTCATTTCTTCATGGTTGCCCTCTTTACAATTAACCTCTCTTTTTTTTTATTGATCAATCATGATTTAAATCACATACTAACATTTTTCTTGACTTTAAGAAACCATGGTTGACCAAAAACTTCAAAAGTCAAACTTGATTTTGGGCACAATTGACTTTTTATATCAGATGAACTTTGATTTTGTGATCTCTTATTGAAATCAAACCCATGGCCTATTTTAACATCATGGATGGCCTCCAAATGTATTTCTGAATGTCTTGAATCATTTATTAAGGTTTGAGATCATGCCTTGGTCAAAAGTCAAAGATACAATTGACTTTTCATAAAAAAAAACCTAGTTTGTGGTCCAAATGAATTTGAATCCTTGCCTTACTCATGAATCAATTTATTTGGATCAATCCAATCATATGAATGGACTAATTTGAGGAATTTTAGGTCTTTTAAACACATCTTGAGGTATTGGATCACAGCCAGATGAAAATTTTCACTTTGGGGGCCCAGATCAACCAAGCCCCTAATTGGTGCACCAGATGAACTTGAGGCTTGATTGACTGGAAATGATGTAGACTTGTGCTTGACTCTTGATGAATAAGGTCTCTTGATCTTAATTGGATAAATAAGGTACTTGGGTAATTTAAAGATCATGCTCATTCTTGATTGATCCTTTGCTTGGGTCCCTTTTGAGGCTTGAAACCCTAATTGGTAATCACATGAAACAAACAACAATCTTTTTATATCCAAATGGGTTAGTGATGTATAAAAGTATACACATGTATGATGCTAATGAAGTCTAAATGATGTGGGATCTTAGGATCAAAATTAGGGTATGACACTAAGGAATCCACTAAATATAGTAACGAATTCTCAAAATATTTTTGGTGAATTCTTAGTGGGTTTTTCTGATGTGTATTAATTGTACATGCCCAATTATTTAACTAGACATCTCCATGTCTCCATAGCCCATGAAACTGGGCTATTAATCAACTTACAATCTAGTCCATGAAATTGAATCATTTATGTTCAACTTAATGATTCGATCTAGAGACTAAAGTATGTTAAATCACGTATTTGACAATCCTATCAAACTTTATAGATACTTTGGACATATTATTTAATATTAAACCATGATTAAATAAGATCATAAGTTTATTGATAAACATATAAAAACATAATCAAGTGGTTGTGCAATTGTGAACTAATTAAAAGTAAATAGTGCATAATTAAATCCATTCACCAATATGCCTAAGCCTTATAGCCATAGTATGTCTCTTATGCTCGGGATGAGGCCATGGTTTAGTCACTAGATTAGCAACATTGTTACTCGTAGGGGTGTTCATGGGTATGGGTCAACCCGCGAATCCACTCACCCAACCCAACCCAACCCAACCCTTATTTTACGCAACCCAATCATGTACGTGTCCAACCCAAACCAACTCATTCAAACCCATTGGTATTTGGTGAGGGTAATGGGTTTGAAGTTTTAAATCCATGAACCCGAGAATCCAACCCATTGATATGTCACGCTATTTTTATTTTATTTTATTTATAAATTATTTATCATAATTCTTATAATGCATATATATTTTTAATATAATTATAGTTTTTATTAATTGTAAAAGCCTAAATCTAAATCAAATTTGAGAGATAAAATTTATTTATTCAAAGAGAGATATATCTTACCTTTTAAATTATACTTTACACAATTTGTATATTTTTCTAACTTTATATGAATCGTAAAAGAGTTTTTAGGTATTAACCAATAAATTTTATTCAAATTGAATACTAAAAATTTGTGATTTTTTAATGTTTTTATAATATAAATGTGTTAATTAAATTGATATATTTTATTTAGAATTTTAAAATTATATTTAGTGGATGACCCACGAACCCAACCAAACCCAACCCAGTAATGAGCGGATTGGTTTGGTTCAAATTTAGTCTTAAAAGTACGGGTTGAATACTCAACCAAACCCAAAGAATATTGATCGGATCGGGTATTAGATTTAATCAAATTAGACCCAACCCAACCCGCGAACACCCCTAGCTATTCGTATGAACTTTACTAACTATTATATCCTTTATCTCAATGATTTCTCGAATGAGATGTGAAATTCTGGCTAGCTCACGATGGATGTTATTGTGGATGTTGTGACATCCACTGTAACATAGGCTACTGCAGTTAATAACAAGCTGTGAGGAGAAGCAGTAAATAACACAGTAATTGTTCTCCCAGTTCAGTGTCAACAACACTTACATCTGGGGGCTACCAAGTCAGGGAGGAAATTCACTATTAGCAGAATTAATTCAGAGTCAAACAACCCAGTTTGCACTCCTCACTTAAAACCTACCCAATGACACTTCTGCCTAGAGACACTCTAGACCTGAGTATACCCACTTACTCCCCCTCAATCACCTCAGTGATACAAATACACAATTACAAAAGAGATATGAAGACTCACTTCAAACACAACTTGATCCATCTTCACAGCTTTGATCAAGTGACACACACTCTTGCTTAATAGCTTTGAGTGAATTCAATGAACACACCTGTTCAGACACAATAACCACATCAATTCTATAGCATAAAATTGCTTGGCACACAAGGAATCCTAAGACTCCTAGACTCACGTGAAGAACAAGGTTCTTCACTTACAAACACACTTTATGATATCTCACTAGATGTTCTCTCCTCTGTGTGTTCTTCTGTTGGAATGACCCTTCTGCTATTTATAATAGCATGCCTGCTTTGGGCCTTGGTGCAGAAATTAGGTTTACCCAAACCTCTCTTCAAAAAGCTGCACTTACCACTTTGGTCAGGTACATTTAATTTCTCCAGGGCGTCTAAAATGTTTCCTGAATTCCAGCTTGAGCTTCTATAAAGTTTCCTAAATTCTAGCCTGAGCTTCCTCATTCTGAATACCAGAAAAACAAACTTTGCGCGTCTGATGTCATACGATCAGTGTCATGACATTCAGTATGACATCCAACACAACTTACTACTTACCCTGCATATTATGTGTCACATCATTAGTTATAACATCCATACACACTCTAATGTTTTGCCATAAAATGCAGCCAATCAGAAGCACTTACAAGATGAGACTTTATAAGTATGTGTTTTCACCTTTGGTGTGATCTTGATTCTTTAGATTGTGCTATGGCACCATTATTATCATAGTACAAAAGAGTGCCATCAGAACACTAGGTACTACACCTAGCTCTGAAATGAATTTCTTCATCCAATAAACTTCCTTTGTTGAATCTGCTGCAGCAATGTACTTAGCCTCTGTTGTAGAATCTGCGACAATGTTTTGCTTTGAACTTTTCCAGTTCATTGCTCCTCTTTTTAGATAAAAGATGAAACTAGATTGAGATCATAAGTCATCTTTTTCAGTTTGGAAGCTCGCATATGGGTAACCCTCAACAACTAATTCATTTTCACCAGTCATTCTCAAGTACTTCAAGATATTTTTAATTGCACTCCAGTGTGTATCACCTGGATTTGATTGGAATCTTTACACATGCTCAAAGCATATGAAATATCTAGACAGGTACAAGTCATGGCATACATAATGAATCCTATTGCATATGCATAAGGAACATTTCTCATTCGCTTAGTCTTATTAACGTCGGAAGGATATTGAGTTTTACTTAGCGAGGTGCCATGCTTCATGGTAAGGAATCCTCTCTTGGATTTTTCCATCTTGAACTTAGTAACAATATTATCAATATAAGTTTGTTGGCTAAGTCCAATCATCCTCTCAGAACTATCTCTATAGATCTTGATGCCTAAAATGTACTCAACATCCCCAAGGTCTTCCATAGAGAAACATTTATTTAACCATCTCTTAACTGACTCAAGCATGGGAATGTTGTTTCCTGTGAGAAGTATGTCATCCACATATAAGACCAAAAACACTACATTGCTCCTACTTTATTTCTTGTAAACACACGACTCTTCTCCATTTTTTAGAAAACCAAATTATTTCATCACCTTTATCAAAATAGAGATTCTAACTCCGAGATGCTTGGTTCAGTCCATAAATGGACTTCTAAAGCTTACATACCCTTCTAGGATTTTCTTGATCAACAAAACCCTTCAGTTGTGTCATATACACTTCTTCTTTCAAGAACTCACCAAGAAAGCAGTTTTGACACGCATCTACGAAATCTCATAGTCATAGAAGGAAAAAATTGTTAGAAGTATCCTAATGGATTTAAGCATTGCCACTGAAGAAAATGTTTCATCATAGTCAATACCATGAACTTTCTTTAACCCTTTTGCAACCAGTCTTGCTTTATAAACTTGAATGTTTCCATCTCTGTTTTCACTTTGAAAACTCATTTTCAACCAATAGATGTAACCCCATCAAGCAAATCAACCAAGTCCCATACCTGATTTTCAAACATGGATTCCATTTCAGACCTAATGGCCTCAATAAATTTTTAGGAGTCTTCTCTCATGAAAGCTTGTTTGTAGATAGTAGGCTCCTCAAATTCTAAAATCATGATTTTAGAACTTTTCGATCAATAAGAAATCAACAAACTTCTTAGGTGGATTTCTTGATCTACTAGACCTACAGGGGGTAGCAACAAGAGAAATTTCATTCTCTATGAATTGAGAATTTTTGCACGAATTATATTTGGTTGGGACAATAGAAGGCTCATTCATTGAATTCACCTCCTAAAATACATGGTCAGACATGGGAGAAGATTCAAGCATTGGGTGCACTACTTTGGCCCCAACATCTGGCACTTGTGCAATTGCCTCTGACATTGACTGAACTACGCTCATTTTTTGCTCTTCTCGAACTTCTTCAAGAAAGATAGTACTCCCACTTTACTGTTTGGAAATGATATCTTTTTACAAAAAGACACCACAATGAGCAACCGACACTTTTCCCTCGGTGCAGTTATAGAGGTAATAACCAATGGTTTATTTGGGAAAACCCACAAAGAAACACTAACCAAATTTGGGAGAGAGTTTATTTGAGAGTAAACGTTTTACATAGGCCTCACAACCCCATATTCATAGGAAAGAAAAACTAGAAACCTTTCCACTCCATACCTCATATGGCGTTTTTTATATTGCCTTTAATGGAGTTCTATTGAGTGTAAAAGCAACAGTTTGGAGAGCATATCCCCAGAAGGATAACAGAAGGTCAACAAAACTCATCATTGATCAAACCATATCAAGTAGGGTTTTATTTCTTCTTTCAGACACACCATTCAACTGTGGTTTACCTGGTGGAGTTAGTTGTGAAATATTTCCACAAATCTTAAAGAAATCATAAAACTCCTGGCTCAAATATTTACCACCACGATCGGATCATATTACTTTAATTGTCTTTTCAATTTGATTTTAGACTTCATTATGAAATTCTTTGAACTTTTCAAAGGATTATGATTTATGCTTCATTAAGTAGACATATCCACATCTACTTAAATCCTCAGTAAAGGTAATGAAGTATCCAAACCCACCCCTAGGTTTTATGCTCATTAGTCCATGTACATCAGTATGGATGAGGCCCAAAAGATCACATGCTCTTTCACCTTTTTAAATTAAAAGGTTACTTTGTCATCTTGCCCATCAAATATGATTCACACACATCAAATGGCTCAAAGTCAAAAGATGTTAGAAGTCCATATTTATGTAACTTCTGAATATGTTTCGCGTTGATATGGCCTAAATGATAATGCCATGGATAGGTAGGATTACTATCACTCAATCTAAGTTTTTTGCTGTCTACGTTAAGGATATCTTTGTCTAAGTCTAGATAATATAGACCATTAGACTTTTTATCAATGTTATAAAAAATTGAATTCAAGTAAATGGAGAAATAATTTTTCTCAATGATAAATGAAAAACCTTCATTATCTAATACAGGAACAGAAATAATGTTTTTTCTAATAGCAGGAACATTATAACAGTTACTAATAACTAATATTAAACCAAAGGTTAAAGGCAGACTATAAGTCCCAACTACGAGAGCTGAAACTCTTGCACCATTTCCAATGCACAGTTTTACGTCTCCCTTAGCCAAGGTTATACTCATTCTTAGTCCTTATACATTTGGAACAATGTGAGAAATGCAATCAATATCAAATACCCAAGAAGTAGAAGTTTCTAAATTGGAATTAATTATAAATATACCTGAAGTAGAAGCCTCAGACTTCTTGTCCTTCAGATACTTGGAGAATTTTCGCTTCGAGTGACCTATCTCGTCACAATATAAGCATTTGGCTCTGGCCTCTACCTTTGGCATGCCAGCATTTCTAGAGGCAACTTTCTTTCCTTTATCTTGCTTCTTCTTGACAACTTCATCCTTCTTAAACCCTTTCCCTTTGCACATCATAGGAAAATACTTCTTATGTGATATAGGGATGTTTTACTCAGCAGTCATTAGCATCTCGTGTCAGCAAGAGTCTTTGATACCTCATTCATGTTGAAGTTCAACCTAAATTGGTTGAACCCTTCATGAAAGTAGTGGAGTATAATGTCAATAGATAACTCTTGGCTATAGAAAATGCCCAACCTCTCCACGACCTTGAAATATCCAATCATTTAAAATACATGAGTGGCGAACGACTTCCCTTCCTTTAACATACACTAAAAAATATCCTTATGAGTCTCATAGCTCTCAATTTGAGCTTGTTGCTGAAACATAGTTTTCATTTGTCGGATGCTATTGTAGGCATCCATGCTTGCAAAAGGATTTTTAAAGCTTGGCTCGACAGCCACGAGCATTAGGAAAGTAACAATTATTGACATATCCTCAACAGTCTCACGAGTGGCCTTTTCCTCATCAGTAGAGGTCGAGGTTACAATCGAGATTGGGTTTTCAAAAGCATCCTCTCGACCTTCAAATCTTATAACAATTATTAGATTCCTTTCTAAAAGTTATGCAGAAAAGGAAAAGGAAGGTTATGTGTGCAAGCTGAATAGGTCTTTGTATAGCCTGAAACAATCTCCTTAGCAATGGAATAAGAGATTCGACGAGTTCATGGAACACATAGGTTTCACTAGGAGCCAGTTTGACAATTATGTTTACTTCAGATTTTGACCTGGAAATTCACTTGTTATTTTGTTGCTTTACGTGTATGACATCCTCATAGCAAGAAACAGTGTCGAAGATATTATGAAGATGAAGGCTGAACTCGATAAGGTGTTCGACATGAAGGATTTGGGAGCTGCCTCTAAAATTCATGGGATTGACATCCGAAGAAATAGAAAGCAGTCGAGATTATACTTATCTCAAAAGACATACTTGAAGAAGATTCTCAACAATTTTTGTATGTCAAATTCAAAGCCTGTTCTAACACTGGCTAATCATCAGTATAAGTTAATTTCGACTCAAAATCCTAGTACTGAAGTCGAAAGAGCCTATTTGAATATCATTCCATATGCTAGTGTAGTAGGTTTTTTAATGTATGTTATGGTTTGCATGAGGCCAAACATAACGTACAGAGTGAGCCTTGTAAGCAGGTATATGGCCAATCCTGGGAAGGTGCACTGGCAAACATTAAAGTGGATTCAGAGGTACATCAATGGGTCTTTGAGCAGAGTCCTGATTTATGGTGGAGTTTGTGGTGATAATAACAAAGTCAAAATTGAAGTATTTCTCGACTCTGATTTTGCAGGTTGTATGGATTCTAAAGTATCACTTTTTGGATATGTATTCACTCTGTTTGGCACAATAATCAGTTGGAAAGCAATATTTCAGAAGGTTCTTGCCTTATCAACCATTGAAGCGGAATATATCATCGTCACTGAAGCCGTGAAAGAATCATTGTGGATTGAAGGTTTTGTTAAGGAGCTGAAACTTCAAAGTCGGGTTATCACTATTAAATGTGATACTCAAAGTACAATACACCTGTCAAATAATTCGGCCTATCATGAGCGAACCAAGCACATCAGTGTGAGGCTGCACTTCGTCAAAGAGATAATCGAGCATGGAGAAATTCAAGTGCTGAAGGTTTCGAATAATGGCAATGTTGCCGATATGATCACCAAGACATTGTTAAGTAGCAAGTTTTTCCACTGTATGTGATTGATAAGGCTGCATGATGAAAGCTACTTTGTTCCCTTGTTAGTATTGAATTTATTCCATTGTGAAGATTTTTGGTATTTGGATCGAACTCTAGTCCCGACAAGGTTAGCTTCATGGTTCGACATGAGTTATGCATGATGTAATCGAAGTCTGTTTAAGCATGATGTCGAAATATGTTAGCTTTGTATTTAAGATTAGCATGTCGAATTGGGCCTTGCTTGTAAGCCCAATTCTTAAGTTAGTTTATATCCTAAGTTATCTTAGTAGTCTATAAATAGACTAGTTCTCTCAGGTTGTTGAGAGAGGTTAATTGTTGGTATTTACTTGTAATCTTTGGAACCTTATTGAGTAAATGAATAGTAAAACAGTTTTAACCAATTCTTATTCTTCTTCCTTCTTATCTCCTTTGTAAAACCTAATAGGGTTTCTCATGTTTGTTCAAGAAACTAAATCTTTTTCTCATTTTTTGGCTTGTTCTTGATGACATTGATTTGCAACAAACCTCAATGCCTTGAATATTCAGTTTAGGCTTCTTAAGAGGTTTACAATAAACAAGTAAATATAAAGCTTCAAAAAATAAAACCCTAACACACTAGATCTTCAATGCTTGCATGTTCTCTTCTATAGGATTGAATCTTCTTATATAGAAAACCATCTGCTGGGCCTGAGCATTTGGTTTAAAGCAAACATATTTGATTTGATGCAGATTTAAAATAGATGAAAATTTGATTTGCTTATTCATTAATGTCCATCAAGAGATTTGACCTTATTCAATTTGATTTGATGTTGGGAAATATTTTTATCCAATCTTCTTTAATAACCAATTGCTAAAAGATACAAAACATGATTGACTAATCATATTGGAATCAGCTAAAAACGCACTCATATTTACTCACTAAATTTATCTTTCAGATTGAGGACAGATATTGCACACATGCTAGAACATCATGTCCCACATGATGCCTCATTACAAATTCAACTTGTTTTGCCCATGTTGTTTTACCTAAAGCAGCCAACCAAAAGAACAAGAAATGTGATTTGAGATTTTTTTTTAAAAGGCCAAAATATGCCACTTCAGCATAAAATGTACCCAAGATGATAAAACAATGAATCTGAAATTACAACACAAAATTCTAAATAAGAAACAACAGAAAGTTGACTACAAAATAGTTAATAAGCAAGATAAAAGATTTTTCCTCCAAACCAGGTAGTCAAAATCAATAGAAATATATATATCAACCTTAACCATCAAAAAGACTGAAGCTTTTCCCTTTTTGATAACACCTGCAAATGCTCCTGTTTATTCTGAAAAACATGAGTGTTTCGCTCTTTCCAAATAACCCAAATCATAGAGAGCCATATAGTATTAAAAAACACCCGAACATTTTTTGACAAACCGCCTAGCTCTCCAAACTGTAAATGATGATCCAATAACTTTCCTTGAAATGTCCTTGAGAAACCTAGCCAATTATAAATTGTAGGTCGCAGAGTACCAAAAAAAATCACATTTCACAAACAAATGATTTATGCCTTCATCCTCACAACAATTCACCATACATCTTTGATCTATTGTAGCAATAATCATCTGCATAGCCAAATTGTCCTTCGTTGAAATACGATTCAAAAACAACTTCCAGACAAAAATATACACATTAAGCGGCACTATCTTCAACCACAAAACTTGGGAATTATCCTGATTGTTATTGTCGTCAACATCCGACTTTTTTATAAGCAATACTAACCATGTAACAAGAAGAGGAATGTAAATTCCAAACCCAACAATCTTCTAAGTCTACTTGCAAAATAACTAAGGTTAATCGCTTGATACACTCTCCCACCAACTCCTCCTGCCATGCAAACAACCTTATACACCACTTCGACGCCTCACCATTCTCCCCACCTCAACTCATTCATCTCTACGACTGACACCAACTTATTCTCCGCTAAATCAAACAACCTACTAAATCTAACCTTCAAAGGAATACTATCAAGTCAATGGTCTTTTCAAAATAAAGTAGAAGCCACATTCCTATCTTCCAATCAATGTTATCGAGCAGCCACCCTCATCAACCAAACCAACACCCTTCTTTATTTTATTCAAATTTCTCTACCAAACAGATCCACCACCTTCCCCAAAACGTAAATGCCTTATTCCTCACCATACCAAGCACTCAATACCATATATCAAAGACTTCTCGTCTCATTTAGAATCTTCAAACATCATTTATTAAGTAAGGATAAGTTAAACTCCTTCAACCTCCTAACCCTTAAACCACCATTTTCTTTTTTTCAAAGTGAACCCCATAGAGAGAAAGTGACTCTTCCACCTCGACAACCTTCTTTTGATCCGCTCAATCAAAGGATACCAGAAATTGAGCTTCCTAGATTCACCATCAATGAACATCCCCAAATACAAAAAAGGTAGGCAACAGTGTTTACAGTTCATAACCAGCACTGCCTCATGCAACCAAGATTCAGAGACGTTGACCCAAAACAACATGCTTTTATGAAAGTTAACTTTTAAACTTGATATAGCTTCAAAAAGAATCAAAATCGCCTTCAAAGTTTGGACACTAGCTCAACTTTTAACCCCCACCAAAAGTGTATTGTCAACAAATTGTAAATGAGAAATGAAAGTTTCGCATTGTGCCCCCACTCCTATAACCTAAATACATACATTTTTCCACTACATCATTCATCAAGACATGTAACCCTTCAGCTACTAATTGAAATATAAAAAAGGAAAGAAGATTACCTTGTCGAAAACATCTTTATAACTTAAATTCATCAATTAGACTATCATTAACAATAACTAAAGCAGTTGCCAATAGAAATACATTCTAAATTTCACTTCCGTCACAGAGTTAAAAAAATTATTTTACACATAACATCATTCAAATACCGTCAATCCACCGAATATATACTTTTCAAAATTACCCTTAAATAATATTATATTTTTTTTCGAATTACTTGCATCGTCCACCAATTAATTAATTATAAGAATCGATTTAGAAATACATATGATTTAAGTTTAACTCAAACTTATAATTTAAAAATGGGGTTCATTTTAATATCATTATTAATCTGCAATCATAAATCAAATGTTATTTATGACCTCGTAACATGTCATTATCACATGGTTGATGAAGATGAGAAACCATGACCTTATTTTAAGACTCTTTGTTGTAGATAAATTAAATATATTTTATATTATTAATATTCGTGGGCCAGCTAGATGATCAATTTGTATAAAATAACCAAAAACTAACCTCAGGATGACTCTTTATAAAAATGAAATAATCAAAGTTTTACAAATTAATAAGCAACTTATTTTAGAGATGATGATGAGAGGACGATCAATTTAAAAATTAAATTTATAATTCATTATTTTAAAGACCCTAAGTTACTTCATCGTTTTCTTTTACAATAATTGAAGAAAATAGGAAGGTGGTGAGTCTTAATACAAAATCAGTTGGATAATCAAATAAGTGAGAGAACTTAAATTATGAATCTCAATAATTATAAAGCAATATTGAAAAATAATACATAAATCATGAACAAATTTAATATAATTAACTATAATAAACCATTTTTTTAAATTAATGTGAATTAGGTAAAGAGGGTCTTATTATATATGAGTGTGAGGGGAGGTAGTGTATAAGCCTCATTATGTCGGATTTAACATTTTATAGGGCTTTTATGTAAAAGCACTTTTAGAAAAACACAGAAAAGTAAATTGCAATGTTTAAATCTATTGATATTTAAATTAAAATAATTTTTTGTAAGTAATATTTTAAATTACAGCATTTTATAAAACCATGTAAAATTGTTAAAACAAAGAAATTAAAGATATTACAACCCAAAAAAAGTGTGTTAACAATTATAAAATTATTTTATACTGTTATTTAATAAGAATTTATTATTTAGTCATACCACACAACTAATTTAAAATATATGTGTGATTTAGTAGAATATATATTGGTGATTGATTAATAATGTAAAATTATTTTACATACATATTTTTATTAAATAAAATTTAATATAATTATTATTTTTAAAAATGCTTTTTTAGAAAAATATTTTTAAAAAAGAGAACGAGAAAGAATTGGATAAGTTGAAGAAAAAAATTCCATTGACTTAAGAAATGTATTTTTTTTATTATTGACCTGTTTGTTTTATCTTTAAAAAAATTGATTTTTTATTTATAATTTTAGATATGGATTTTATAAAATTGTTTTTAAAAAAAATTAAAAAAAATGTTTATTTATTTTTTCTATATTGAATGATTAATTTTGATATTTTATAATATAAATATTTATTATTGAATATTAAAATATAGTTAAAATTACAATTTTTTTTAAAAATTGTATCTCAAAAATAATTTTTATAAAAATTTATTTAAAATAACTTTAAAATTAAGTAATTTCTTTTTTAAATTTTGATATCTAAATTTTTTAAAAATAAAATAATGAAATAGTTTAAAATAATATTTTAAAAATAATTGTTTAAAATAACTAAATTTTTAAATTTTTTGTAAAATTTTTTTATACAAAATTATGTGCTTCTATAAAAAATCATTTTTAAAGGAAGCTAAAACAAACATGCTTTACTTACTAAAAAGTCATCTATGTATAATGAACAATAAAAGGAAAACAGTTAGAACAATAACAAACTAATTCTGATAACTAACAAACATAAAACTTAATTAACTGTAATTATGTATAAATAAACAAATAATATTTTATACAAAACACTATTCTTTACTTTTACACGTTGTTTTTGTTATTTTAAAAAGACACGTGAAATTCAACAATCTTTTTTTTTAAAAAGCGCTATATTTTTGAAAACATGATTCCAGTGTTTTAAAAACCGGACCGGTCATCGAACCGGTGAGGATATTGGGTCACTGGTTTATCGGTCGAACCACTGGGTCACTGGTCGAACCGCATGACTAAACCGGATTAAACCGGATAACTCGGTTGAATAGATCTGTCATTATATAGATATAAAACCGGTCGAACCAGATGATTCAGTTTCTAAAAAAATATAACTAGTACTTAAATTTTTTAAAAATATCATATCATAAATTCACAAGTTTATAATTTAAATTCAAATTTTAAAAAAATGTATCACACATAACAAAATAATACAAAATTACAAAATCTAATTGCAACATAATATAATTGAATAATTTATAACAAAATAACTCCAATGTCTACTTAAGTTTAGTTCCAATGAGGTAAAATTATTTTAATATTGGGATCTCCTTCTTCAATATCAAAATAATCGGCAGTAAAATCTATTATTTTGGTTGTTTTCTCCAGAATTAAGTTGTTCATCATCCTCGACATCAACCTCATCCAAATTTAATTGATTTGTATTAACAAATAAATTAGAGAGTTAAACAATTAACATATAGTAATAAATTAAAGTAACAAAATTGTTATCAGAATAACTAATATCATACTAATATCATTATAATAAAAAATTTATTTTTTTTAATTTTTATAATTAAATTTTAATTAAAAAATAAAAATATGCATTTGAACCGGCGGTTTCTGTAAACCGGCCGGTTTCCGGTTTTCTCCGGTCTAACCCGAGTTTTACCGGTTGGATGACACTGACGATCCGATTAGTAAATTAGACCGGTTACTAGGCCCGTTCCCGGTTCAACCGGTCCGACCGGCCGGTCCGGTCCGGTTTTTAAAACATTGGTTTATGGGCAGAAAGTTCTCTGCAGAAAATTGTTCATCTTCTTTTCCAATGTTTACTTTCTTTCCTTCTTTCTAAACTTTTCTTTCATTGTTATTATGTAGGTTGAAACGGTCTAAAGGTCAAGATTGATTGATTGAAATTCTCCATAGGTTGTAGTTGAATTTTCAACATCTGGTATTTAGAGCTTCGGTTACGATTCAAGGAAGAAAAATCGTGATGGCGATGGGTCATCCAAACAGGCACTTTCCGACAAACCTTCCAATTCTCAAGAAAGATAACTATGAGAATTGGTGCAAGTAGATTAAGGTGATTTTTTTTATCAAGATCTTTGGGATCTTGTGAAAGGAGGAGTAGCACCACTTGCAGAAAATGTGACAAATCAAAAAAAGGCTGCATTCAAATAATTGAAGAAGAAAGATTATAAAGCTCTCTTTATAATCCATAAATAAGTTGATCCAGATGATTTTGAAAAGGTTAGTGATGTAGAATCAGCGAAGGAAGCGTGAGAGATTCTTGAAAAGTCATTTGGAGGCGCAGGAAAGGAGAAAAATGTGAGGTTACAAATTCACAAGAGAACCTATGAATTGCTTCAGATGGAATAAAGTGAAAGTATAGCAATTTTATTCACTAGAGTTACAAAGTTGTTGAATCAAATCAAGGTATATGGAGAAGTGTTGACATGAAGATCAATTGTTGCAAAGATCTTGAGGTCGTTTGCTCCAAAGTTTGGCCATGTGGTAGTATCCATAGAAGAGTTGAAAGACTTGTCAACATTGACGAAGGAAGAGCTTCATGGGACGCTTGAGTCTCTTTAACAAAGGATGGCGAATAAAGCTGCAGGAAATTCAAAGAGAGATATGGCTTTGCAGGCGCAGTCGGAAAAGGAAAAGGAAGATGGAATGACAATAAAGGTAGAGAAGGCTACAACAATTCGACTGGTTAAATTCAACAAGAAGGAAACTGGTCGAATCAAAGGAAACCATGGAACCAAGGAAACCAAAGAGGTGGTGCTGCAGATAGAGGAAGAGGTGGTGGTCGAAAGTTTGACAAAAGTCATATTTAGTGTTTCAATTGTCAGAAGTATGGTCACTATTTTAGTGAATGTCGAGAAAAGAAGAAGAATAAAGAAACTGATGCAAAGATGGTGAAGCATGATGAAGAGGAGATGTTGCTAATGGTTACAATAAGAGATGAAGAGAGATTCTAGGACCAGTGGTACTTGGACTCAAGATGCTCATCACACATGGTTGGAAGGAAAGATTGGTTTGTCAACATGAAGCCCTCGTCGAAGAACATGGTGAAATTTGCAAATGACAATACTCTAGCAGGAGAAGGTATTGGTGATGTTTTAATTATGAGGAAAGATGGCAAGAGGTCAACAATTTCCAATGTATTTTACATACTAGGCATGAAGAGTAATTTGCTCAGTATAGGGCAACTAGTCGAAAAGAACTACAATGTGTTGATCAATGACAAGATGATGAGAGTTCTCGATGCAGGTGATAGGTTGATCTTAAAGTCTCCAATATCTCAGAATAGGACCTTCAAGATTGAACTCAATGTGATGGAGCACAAGTTCCAAGCAACTACAGCCAGCAGAGATGAATGGTCATGGCATTTTCGACTAGGCCATCTCAACTTCAATGACATCAGAGAGCTAAAGAGAAGAAATATGGTTTCATGATTACCTGAAATTGACATTCTAAATGAAGTCTATGAAGAGTGTGTTCAGTTGAAACAACACAAGAATAGCTTCAGCAAGGATGCAGGAAGGAAGTCGAAAGAAATTCTAAAAGTCATATACTTAGATGCATGTGGTCCAATCCAGGTGGATTCGATTGTAGGAAACAAATACTTTGTCATGTTCATAGATGATTACAGTCAAACGCTATGGACTTACCTCATCAAGAAGAAAAGTGATGTGATCGAGGTATTTTCTAGATTCAAATCTATGGTCGAAAGACAGAGTGATCGAAAGCTAAAAATTCTGAGGACTGGTGGTGGTGGAGAGCATGTGTCGGAACACTTTGATGCATTATGTGAAAAAGAAGGGATTGTGCATGAGATGGTGCCACTTTACACTCTACAGAAAATGGAATTGTAGAAAGGAAGAACAGAACCATCATGAAAATGGTGAGAAGTATGTTGAATGGAAAGCATCTACCCAAAGAATTACGATAGGGAAGCAGTTTCGACAGCAACATATATATTAAACATATTTCCAACGAAGAAGCTTGAAGGAATCACACCATAAGAATGTCGGTATGGTGTCAAGCCTAGCCTTAGTCACTTGAAAGTGTTTAAATCTATAGCACATAGACATGTGCCAGATCAGTTAAGAAGGAAGCTTGATGATAAGTCGAATCAGATGATCTTGATAGGATATCATTCGAATGGAGGTTACAAGTTGTTTAACCTAGTAAATAAGTAGGTAGTGATCATCAGGGATGTGATCATATATGAGCTTAAAGAATGGGATTGAACTGAGAATGTCAAGAAGGATTCGGTGAGAATCTCTTGTGAAGAACCAGCCACTGAAGTTGAAAGAGAAGTTTGACATGAACAAGTCAGAGATGAAGTAGGCCCAAGCAGACCTCGACGAACAAGACGCATTCCTGCAAGGTTGCAAGAATGTGTGATTACATCAGATGATGTGGTCGATGAAAAGGGTGAGATGGTACATTATGCTTTCTACGCAAATGTCGAACCAATCAATACATCTAAGGCATTGAAAGATTCAAAGTGGGTAAAACAATGAATGAGGAGTTAGACTTCATTGAAGTCAACAACACCCGGTCACTTATCAAATTTCCTCAAGGTAAATAGGCAATTGATGTGAAGTGGGTTTACAAGGTGAAAGAGAATTTTGAATGAGAAGTAACTCGATACAAGGTGAGACTTATGGTGAAGGATTTCTACAAAAGGAAGGAATCTACTTTGATGAAGTGTTTGCACTTGTTGCTATGATCGAAACAATCAGGTTGGTTTTGGTCTAGCAAATATGAACAATTGGCACACATGTCAGATGGACGTGAAATGTGCATTTCTTAATAACCCCTTAGAAGAAGAAATTTATGTCGCACAGCCAGCTGGATATGTGAACAAGGTGAAGAAAAAAGGTGTACATACTGCACAAAGCCCTATATGGACTTAAGCAAGCTCCAAGAGCTTGGAATAAGAAAATTGATAGCTTCTTAAGGGAGAAGGAATTTATGAAGTGCACGACTGAGCATGGAGTATATGTAAGGAGAAGCAATAGTGATTTGCTTATACTATGTCTCTATGTCGATGACTTGCTGATAACAGGAAATTACAAGAAAGAGATCGAAGATTTCAAACATGACCTAAGTGAGGAGTTTGAAATGTCAGACTTGGGAAATCTCTCATATTTCCTTGGCATCGAATTCTACAAGAGTAATAGAGGTTTGATGATGCACCAAAGAAGACATGCAGGCGAAATACTCAAGAGATTTGAGATGCAAGATTGTAACCCAACTTCAAATCTAGCTGAGACCAGATTGCAACTATCGAAGGATTCAGATGAAAATGATGTCGATCAAACCCAATATAGAAGACTTATTGGGTCACTTTGATACCTTTGTCACACAAGGCCTAACTTAGCATACAATGTGGGTATGATAGGTAGATTCATGCAGAAGTCAAAGGTATCACACCTAGCAAAAACGAAGAGGATACTGAGGTATCTGAAAGGGACTCTCAACTATGTATTTTGTTTCCTGCAGCTGATGAAGGAAGAGAATGCAAGCTAGTGGAATACACTGACTCAAGTTGGTGTAGTGGTGCTGAAGATAGAAAATCTACAACTTGATATGTGTTTATGTTAGATGGTGTACCAGTTGCTTGAAGTTCAAGAAAGGAGCCATTAGCGACATTATCATCATGCGAAATAGATTATATAGTTGCTTCTCTTTGTGCATGTCAAGAAACCTAGATGGTGAACCTGGTCAAAGAGATCATAGCGAAGAGTCATGGAGTAATTACCACGAGTACTGACAACATGTCAGCTATCAACTTGGCGAAGAATCCAATAACACATGTTCGAAGCAAGCACATCGAAATGAGGTTCCATTATCTTTGAGAGTAGATAGCAGAAGAAAAAATGAATTTGGAACACTGTAGAACTGAGAATCAGATTGCAGACATCATGACGAAAGGTGTGTCAGTTGAAGTGTTTAGAAGGCTAAGATTTATGATGAATGTAGATAGCTTAGACACAATGAATTAGATGGTGCGTTGAGTTTGTAATTTCTTGTGTCGAAGCAGTGTAGCTCGACAGAAATAAGGATTGGTCAAATCATCCTAATGTATTAGTGTGTCAAGTTTCTTAGTGTGTCAAAGTGTCGAGGCAGGTTGCTTCACACAGGATTTCAATTTAGGCTTATTTTAGTTATGTTAGCGAGTTTGGGCTTTGACTTGGGGTGCAAGCTAACCTAAATCTATAAATGGGAAGAAACCCTTATTTTGTACATAACTCATTATTTTGTAATTCACAGTTTGCAGTTGTAAGTGAAATAACAAAATTTCCACAGTTTGTGGGCAGAGAGTTCTCTGCAGAAAATTGTTCATCTTCTTCTCCAATGTTTACTTTCTTTCCTTCTTTCTAAAATTTTCTTTCATTGTCATTACGTGGGTTGAAACAGTCTTGAGATCAAGATTGATTGAGTGAAATTCTCCATAGGTTATGGTTGAATTTCCAACAAAGCCCTCCCAATCAACTTAAAAAATGTGGAAAAAAACCTCTGAGAATCTTCCCTATCCAAATATAGGTATACTGATTAGAAAGCTTGGATAAAGGAGTCTAGATCAGATAATAAAGAATTTCCTCCTCAAAGGTGGTAAATGAAAGGAAGAAGGCCGTCTCTCAAAAGACTACGTAAAACATAGGAAAGAAAGGATGAGAGAAAATATGACATATCATATACGTAAAATCTAGGATACTAATTTTCCATGCATCAGATAGCCTCCTATTTTACTTATAAGTTATAGTTATTTGATTCCACTGAATCAAAGTACACTGAAGAAGTCCCCAAGTAATTATCATTTACCCAAATATAAGAAATGTGTTTTTTCCCATTAATAATAGGTTTAGATGTGGATATGATAACATGAATTATTGTACCTAAAAACACATAAAAAAAAGAATATGATGCGAGGAAAGTTATCATGTGTTCTCACTACTCTCCCTCGCAAGAAATATAGGAAAATAGATAGAACACATAAAACTAAACTACCATAACCCTCACACTACTACCACCAAACTTTTGAATAGATAGATAAAGGATGACGACAACTTACCAATGTAGAAGAAGAAAAATACTTCAAGAAAAAACAAGAAAACTTCTAGGAGAAACAGGAAATGATAAGGGAGAAGTAGATAAAAAGTCTCACTGAGTGATTGTGATTGATAGTAAGGTCAAGAACAAATATTATGATCTAAGGAGAAATAGTCATAAGGTCTCAAGAACATACTAAATTTTTCATTGAAAATGCATTTGATAAGACCGTTAGAGGACATAACAAATAATGTGACGGGACTGCTCTCGAGACGAAGATTCTAGATTTCAGAAACCATAAATTGCAACTTATAAAAAGGAAAGAGTGTCATATTTTAGATAAATCTTAAACATTTTTCGTTGTCTTATTTATTCACTAACATGGGCCCGAATGTTTGCAAGTACCACTTCTCCTTTTTACTCAATGAGAAGGAACCTCGCTCTAATGGATAAGTGTTGCTAAAAATTATCATCTTTTCGATGTTAAAATTTCCACCAAAACATTTCAGCTCTGATCAAATGACTAGATTATCAGCATTTGAGTGGATTATACATGTTTATATTTAGAAACATATTAAAAATTTGTTCTTAACATAATTAATGTACACAATAGTTAGGCAAAAAGATGAAACAACGATCCAAAAATAGAATAAAGTCTTAACAAGTTGCATTGATCTTTACGCTTAGCAGCATCCAAACAAGTTGGTCTAATTTTGAAAAAATGGCCTAAAATATTGAATTGGACTCTTTGCATATATGGTAGGTGACGACCGAATAGCTTTTTACTAAGAATGAATGGAATGGCCCCTCCGAGTCTCTCAATTGGACAGAATTCAAATGTGATTACATAAGAGAAGAAACCCATAGGCAACCCAAAAAGTCTCGAATGTAATACAGCTGGAGTTGTCTATTCTAAACTGCATGCATGATATGTTTCAATATTGTTTCTTTGTCAAATTGATGTTGGTGCGCTCATTTTTATTCACACCCTATCAATGATTGGCATGTACAAATACTATCATATTGCACGTATTGTAGGCCCCGTTCATCAATGCAAGGCACAACGCTCTATGAAAGTAATACGGCAATATTATAACTCTCGTAGTGGTTACAGAAAAGAGCCTGGCTAATAGTTAATTCATAAGAGATTTATTCATATATATAGTACTTAGTTTTAGCTTCTTACATACATTTGAGATGTGAGAGTTCAATCATGTATATTAGATTGAAATTTTAAGAAATTAGGTTGTTGAACTGGTGAAAGTTTACTTGAGATTTGATATACAGTTTTAGTGTCATTCTTTTTCTTAAAAACTAATTATCCAATTCTAATGTATTTTTAAAAAGTATAAAGTCTTGATGATTACTAGAATTGAAGAAGATGAACATAGAGATTCATTATAGTGTAATAGAATTTTGTTACCGATGCAGAAAAGCAAGAGAGAAAAGGAAGAAAGAGTTAAAAGAAGTTATGTTATTGATATTCAATGTATACAAGAGAGTATTGTATATACATACTTAGTCTACAAGAGTAAAGTGACTAAGCTCTTTATTTGTCATCTCTAATACCCCCCCCCCCCCCCCCCCCCCCTAAAACTCATGGTGAGGTTTTTGAGGTTTTCCAAACTTGTAACCTTGAATTTGTGCCGTAAGTGTTGAAATGCTCCAATCCCAAGCAGTTTTGTAAGCGTGTCAGCTAGTTGAGCGGATGCAGGGACATGATGGACATGTAGTTGTTCAGCTACAACACGTTCACGCACAAAATGAATATCAAGCTCAATGTGTTTGGTGCGGGCATGAAGAACGGGATTATGAGAAAGCAGAACTGCACTCAAGTTATCACACATCAGGATAGGAGTATGATATGTGACTTTGAGTTCAGACAATAATGACTCCAGCCACAATAATTAAGAAGTGGTGTGAGCGAGAGCACGATATTCTGCCTCCGTGCTGGAACGAGCAACCAACGCTTGCTTCTTAGAGCTCCATGAAACAAGATTGGGACCAAAGAAAATGCATGAACCAGAGGTGGACCTTCTGTCGTTGGGGTCGTTGGCCCAGTCAGAATCGCTATAGGCATGCAGTGGTAATCTGGAATTGGAATTCGACGGTGAGAGATGTAATCCATATGAGACAGTTCCACTTAAATACCTGAGGATTTGTCTCACTGCAGACCAATGTGTGTCTAATGGATCAGACATGAAATGGCAGGCTTTATTCACACTATAGGCAATGTCTGGCCTAGTTAAAGTCACATACTGCAGTGCACCCACAATGGACCTATAGAACGAGGGATCTGTTAATTTGGAGGCTCCATGTCTACTGAGCTTGCAGTTTGTCATCATGGGATTTGGAACCCCATTAGCATTAACCATGTTGGCTCGAGACAAGAGATCTTTGATGTACTTGGATTGAGTTAACAGCATTGAACCGTCTGTTTGAAAGTTCACTTCAATACCAAGAAAATACTTTGGTCAGCCTAGCTTCTTTAAAGCAAATGCAGTGTGAAGTTGATGAATCAGAGTATGAATCAGTGTTTGATCAGAGCCTGTAATGAGTATGTCATCTACATACACAAGAGCATACATAACAGTGCCCTGAGAGTGGTAGAGAAAAAAGAATTATCACACTTAGAAGTGATAAATCCAAACTGGATAAGAGCCTGTGCCAGTTTTTCATACCAGGCCCGTGGAGCCTGCTTGAGGCTATAAATAGCTTTGTGAAGCTTGCATACAAGTGTCTTGTCAGCTGTGGAAAACCCTGGAGGTTGAGTCATGTAAACTTCATCAGTCAAAGTTCCATTGAGAAAGGCATTGTTGACATCAATTTGTTGAATGTCCCATTTGTGTGTGAGAGTTAAAGTGAGAATTACTCTGATAGTGGTTGGCTTAACAACAGGGGAAAAAGTTTCAGTATAGTCAAAACCATGTTCTTGATGATATCCTTTGGCTACAAGTCTAGCTTTGTACTTGTTGATGGATCCATCAGCATTCTCCTTGATTTCGAACACCCATCGACAGCCCACAACTTTCTTATCAGGTGGTAGAGGTTTGAGGGGTCCATGTGTGGTTTGCATGTAAAGCATCAAACTCAGCTTGCATAGCAGTGTGCGAGGCAAGGTGAGATAAGGCTTGTTTAACAGTAGCAGGTTCAGACTCAGTATGTGCTAATAGTGCCTTAGGTTTGGATTTCCCTGTCTTGGCTCTAGTCAACATTGGATGATCATTAACTAAGAGTGAATTGGAAGGTGTGTGGCTGTGAATAGAAGGGGATTGATAGGACTCAGATATGGGATTAGAAAATGTTGAATGTGAGGTAGTTTCAAGAGAGGTGGAGTTGTGAACATTTTCAGAAAGAAATAGGTTGGAGGTAGTACCTTATGGATATGCACATGCCTCATGCTCTGAGCTGGACAGACTGATATCAGTACCTATGGTCTTGTGAGTAGGGCTAGCAGGACATGTGAAGGGGCCTGCTTCAGATGTATGATGGATAATAGTTGTTAAGGGAGACACAACTTTGGGACTATTAGACAAGGCACCTTGAGTAGCTTGTGAGGTAGTAGGTGTCATAGTAGTTGTAGGTGTACCAAGAGAGGATGAATTGATGTTGATAGGTTCAGGACGCAGACTAGGTTGGTTAGGCTGCTCAGACATAGGTACTGCCAAGGAGTCTAAGTGCGTTGATGTATGGTCAGTAGTGACTGTAACACCCCGTTTCCCAAAATAAAATAAAACGATTAAAATAAGCACCTGTCAGAGTTTCTCCCACTTACAGGATGTCATAATTTTTCCACAAGATTCCACATAACATTTCTCAAAAATCATTTTAAATAATATTGCAGCGGAAAAATAAAATTAGTCTGCCATAAACCACATAACATGTATATATACATCATCATATATACAAAATCGGCCATCTGCCCAATATATATATATATATATATATATATATATATATATATCCATCAAACATCATCACACATCCCACAAAAGAACAGATACGCCACAGGGGCACACATAAACAACAAATGACAACAACTCCCAAAAGCCCCGGTTTTACGTATCAGAGCATGTCCTACAACGACGCCACAATCCAAGCTAGCTAAACACCTGGATTGTCTGTACTTCCGAAGAAGCACAGACCACAACAACAACAACAAAGGGGTGAGATTCACGATCAAATATTAATGGTATAAACATACATGAAATAAAAGGCAGAAAACAATAAATCAATTATTTCATATTTCTCACACCCGGACCTACTGTCCCAATCATCAACAACCAGAACACACAATAACAATGCAACACATGCACTAGACTCAACAAAATGCGGTACCGACTCAACTCAGGATAGATCGCATACACTCCCTCTGAGCAACGATTTATCCCTACCACGCTCCCCCTGAGCTCATATAATCAAATATCAACGTCCCCCACTTGGGACACAGGTGGTCGCATACACTCCATCCAAGCAACGATCCAAATTCCCGTCCCCGCTCCCCCACTGGAGCACGTGACCCACACAGGTCTCACGTCCACACACTCCCCATTTGGAGCACGTGAGCCACACAGGCCTCACGTCCACACGCTCCCCATTTGGAGCACGTGAGTGAATCGCATACGCTCCACCGAGCAACGATTCACCACGTCCATATACCATGCAAGACGCTATGCATAACCACACGGCACACACAGTGCACACAATCCTACGGATCCATTCATCATAATATACATACATACACAAGCACACAAAGTGCGTCGATCCTACCGATCAACTCACCACACAACATATCACACACTATGTACATAAGGCATACCGATCCTACCGATCCAATCATATATCACATACATATTAAGCACACAAGTGCATCCGATCCTACCGATCCAATCGTCACATAACAGCACATAATCACAACGCATATAAAGCGTATCGGTCCTACGGACCCACTTACCACAACACATCACTACAACATACTCAATGTGTAACGATCCTACTGATCCGCATATTTCGCACACTATGCATACATCTCACGTACGCATCCACACATATTCATTCCTAGTCGAAGGATACATAGCCACTTTAGGCATCACATCGTACTTCAGTTCAATCGTTCGTATCTACGAGTATTCAAGCACACGCCCTCAACATCACCTTCATGCTCTCAACCGATCCACAATAACCATATACTCGCTCACGACCAACAAGGGTCCAACCACGCGAGAACGGAACAGCACAGCAGAAAAATCACAAAATGCTGTCATGTTCGCTGCCATTCGCCCGACGAAACCCCTAGCGAAGCCAAACAGAAGCAAAAGGCAGCATTCGCTGCCCAGTTCGCCTGGCGAAGGCTCTCACCCATTCGCCCATCGAATGCACGCGAATTCTGCAGAAAACAGCTCTCAGCTCAGAGTCGGCAACGCACTCCGAGCCCAGCCGATTCTATTCTAAGCCAAACCCCAACATACCAGAAAATTGTTCCACTACCCGACTATAACATCCAACTCAGTTCTGCTTGGTAACGCTTACATCTACGCAATTACCAACTTTCGGTATAACTCCGAATTTACCCGGAAACCCCAAATGCTCTGAAACCAATTCCCACAGCCACATGCAACGAAATCAAACACCATAAACACAACCATCACAGAATTATAAACACTAAATCAACATCATATTAACATCAATCTATGGGGATTAGAGATTTTCCCCTTTTCTACCAATTTCATGCATAAACCAATTCAACCGATCAATCCCCCTACCTCAATTGTGATTCTGATGATGATGAACCTCTACAAAATCACAACCTTGATGATCCTTTCCTTTACTCAAGCTTCAGACCTTGCTCTTCCTCTTCAACCATGTTTTCTCCTTCTTCAATCGTGTTTTTCCCTTTCTTTCTCCAATTTCCTTTTCACAAATTGCCAAACATGCCCTTAGTTCCAAATAATCCTTATTATTCCAATTTTATTAATATTCTCTTTTTCTTTTATTCCAAAATAATATTAATAATCTCATAATATTAATATTATTAATAATAATAATAATACTAATATCGACATTAATATTAATTATTAATTATTATCATTATCGATTATCAAATATTAATATTATGCCTCTAATTCTTCTTCAATTCCCACACCAAACACGCTGACGAATAAAAATAACACCGGAACTAAAAGTAATTAAAATGGGCGTTACAACTCTCCCCCACTTTAATTATTTTCGTCCCTGAAAATACCTGATGGAAACAGCTCTGGATACGCTTCCCGCATCCTGCTCTCTAGTTCCCAGGTCACACTGCCCCCTGCAGCACATCCCTAAGCTACTCTCACCAATGGTATCTCTTTCCCTCTGAGTCGCTTCATCTTGCGATCCTCGATACTCAACGGCAACGTCTCCATATTTAGATTCTCTCTAACTTGGACTTCATCCCTCTGAATCACATGAAACGGATCGCGCACATACTTCCGAAGTTGCGACACATGGAACACGTCATGCAAGTTAGAAAGCTCCGGCGGAAACGCCACCCTATAAGCCATAGCACCAATCCTTTGCAAAATCTGATATGGCCCGATAAACTTCGGATCCAACTTCTTGGAATTCAATGCACACCCGTCACTGGGTTAACCCTCAAAAATACATGGTCACCCTCACTGAATTCTAACTCTTTTCTGCGGTTATCATAATAACTCTTCTGCCGATCCTGAGATGCTTTCATCTTTTCACGGATCATCTGCACTGTCTCAGTAGTCTGTTGTACCAACTCTGGTCCCAGCACTACATTTTCCCCTGACTCATACCAACATAAAGGAGTTCTGCACCTCCTACCATAAAGAGCTTCAAACAGTGCCATCCCGATACTGGAATGGTAACTGTTGTTGTACGTGAACTCTACCAAAGGCAAATGAGTATCCCGCGTACCACCTTTCTCCAACAGACAAGCCCGCAACAAATCCTCTAGAGTCTGAATAGTCCTCTCCGACTGTCCATCCGTCTGCGGATGATAAACTGAACTCAGTTTCAACTCAGTACCCAATGCCTCTTGCAAACTCTTCCAAAATACAGAGGTGAACCTCAGATCTCTATCCGACACAATTCTCAACGGCACACCATGCAATTTTACAATCACCCGCACATAGATCTTTGCTAGCTTCTCTAACGGAAAACTGATACTAATCGGCACAAAGTGTGTAGACTTAGTAAGTCGATCCACAATCACCCAAATCGCATCAAGTCCTCTCGCCGTATTCGGCAAACCGGTAACAAAATCCATGGCAATACAATCCCACTTCCAAACCGGAATCTCTAACGGTTGCATCATCCCAGAAGGTCTCTGATGCTCCACCTTCGATTTCTGATATACCAAACAAGCATACACATAACGAGCAATGTCCTTCTTCATGCCCGACCACCAAAACAACTTTTTCAAATCCTGATACATCTTCGTAGCTCCTGGATGAACACTCAGGCTACTACGATGCCCTTCGTCCAAAATCGACTTCCTCAGCTCATCATTATCCGGCACACAAATTATGCCCCGAAACCTCAACACACCCGTATTATCCAACTTGAAATCGCTACCGGAGTCGCTTTCGGCCTCACGCATCAAATCCACAAGTTTCACATCCAACTTCTGATGTTCTCTTATCATATCCAAGAAATCATTCTTTACTTGCAATTTACCCAACATTACACCACCTGCAGTAAACTCACAAACCATGCTCAAATCTCGAAACTGCTCAATAAGCTCCATCTCTTTTACCATCAAAGCCGACATATGAATCGTCTTCCTGCTCAACGCATCGGCAACAACATTCGCTTTCCCTGGGTGATAACTCAAATTGAAATCATAGTCTTTCAAAAATTCCAACCATCTTCTCTGCCTCATATTCAACTCTTTCTGATCAAACAGGTACTTTAAACTTTTGTGATCACTGAACACCTCGAATCTTGAACCATACAAATAATGTCTCCAGATTTTCAAAACAAAAACCACTGCAGCCAATTCAAGGTCATGAGTAGGATAATTTCGCTCATGCACCCTCAATTGTCGCGACGCATAAGCTACCACTTTTCCATTCTGCATAAGAACTCCGCCCAATCCCATCTTGGACGCATCACAATATACCACAAAAGGCTCACACGGGTTCGGTAACACCAACACCGGCGCTGAAGTCAATCTCTTTTCCAGCTCCTCAAAACTCTCTTTGCACGCAGCATCCCACACAAACACTTGATCTTTCCTCGTCAACTGAGTTAACGGCAAAGCCAATTTGGAAAAGCCCTCAATAAATATTCGGTAATAACCGGCTAAACCCAAGAAGCTTCTAACCTCTGTTACCGTCTTCGGTGGTTCCCACTGTAACACCGCACTAACTTTCGAAGGGTCTACTGAAACACCATCACCCGAAATAACATGCCCCAGAAAACTCACAGTCTTCAACCAGAACTCACACTTCGATAACTTAGCAAACAACTTGTTATCTTTCAACACTTGCAAGGCAATCCTCAAATGCTCCGCATGCTCTTCCTTAGACTTAGAATAAATCAGTATGTCATCAATGAACACGACAATGAACTAATCCAAATAAGAATGGAAGATACGGTTCATATATTCCATAAACACACTCGGCGCATTAGACACTCCGAAAGGCATTACCGCATACTCGTAATGTCCATATCGAGTTCTAAACGCCGTCTTCTGAATATCACCTTCCTTAACTCTTATCTGATGATAACCCGACCTCAAGTCGATCTTACTGAACACATGAGCCCCCACCAATTGATCCATCAAATCCTCAATCCTTGGAAGAGGATACTTGTTCTTGATGGTCACCTTGTTCAACTGACAGTAATCGATACACAATCGCATGCTACCGTCTTTCTTCTTCACTAACAACACTGGAGCTCCCCACGACGACACACTCGGTCTGATAAACTTTCTATCCAGCAACTCTCCAATCTGAGTCTTCAACTCGGCCAACTCCACTGCCGACATCCTATACGGCGCCATAGAAATAGGCCTCGTACCTGGTACCAGATCAATTCTAAACTCAACTTCTCTCTTCGGAGGCAACTCTATAATATCATCCGGGAACACCTCCGGAAACTCATTCACCACCGCTAACTCATCTAACAATGCCTTATTGTCAACATACAGTGATGCAAATAAAGAAAACACCTGAGCTTCGTATTCCAACATGGTTCTCAGTTCCTTACTAGACAAGGAATCTGCCAAAGCTTCCTCTTCTGAAGTCAAAAACAATAACACCTTCCGGAAACAATCAATGTACACTCGGTTGAACTCCAACCAGTTCATACCAAGTATAACATCCAAACTACCAAGTGGCAAACAAATTAAATCCACGCCAAAATCTTGGCCAAAGATAGTCAGTGGACACTTCAAACACACAAGCGAAGTAGTCACTGAACCAATCGAGGGAGTTTCAATAGTCATACGTCGCTCAAGAGTAGTCGGCACCAAACCTAACCTCTTCACACAATCAACAGAGATAAATGAGTGGGTTGCACCCGTGTCAATCATAGCAGTCAAAGGAATGTTATTGATAAAACATGTACCTTTGATCGAACGCTCCTCGTCCGCCGACTGAGTACCCACCACAGCAAACACTTTACCGCTAACCTGATGCGCTTGCGCCCTCCTTGGCTTCTCACAATGAGTGCTAATATGGCCTTTCTCACCGCAGTTATAGCAAGTAGGCATATTAGTCCTACAATCCGCCATCACATGGCCCGGCTTCCCACATTTAAAGCACTTCTTAGTCTCCTGAGGACAATCACTAGCACGATGCCCCACGACACCGCACCGATAACATTTCAAATCTGCCGATGTCTTCCTATCTCGGAATCTCTTATCAGACACAACCTTCTGCTTTCCCTTACCGGTCGGCACACTGTAAGGTGTACCACCGAACCTTTGCTTACCCTTGCGGTCACTCGCTGCCTTGTAATGTGCAATCCTCGCACAGTTGTCATTATCATAAATGCGACTTCTACTCACCAACTCAGGATAACTCCGGATTTTATGACACGCAATTCCCATCTTGATCTCCGGCCTCAACCCATTCTCAAATTTCAGGAACTTAGAAGTCATAGCTTCCTCAGTATTGTAATGAGGACAATACTGAGCTAGCTCCTCAAACTTAGCCGCATACTCGGCTACCGATATGTTGCCCTGTTTCAACTCCAGAAATTCCACCTCTTTAGCACTTCTGATATCTTCTGGAAAATACTTTTCCAGAAATCCAGATCGAACCACCTCCCAAGTAATCTGATTCCCCGAAGTCTCCATCCTCTAACGACAATTGTCCCACCAAGCCTCGGCCTCCCCCTCAAGCATGTGAGTACCGAATCTCACCTTCTGCTCGTCACTGCACCCCATGGTCCTGAATATCTTCTCTATCGCCTTCAGCCATTTCTGTGCAGCTACCGGATCTAAAATCCCACCTTCAAACTTCGGTGGCTTGTTGCTCTAGAATTGCATCAAGTCTCTGAACTGAGCACCCGCACCCAGATTCTGATTGGCCACCACTTGTGCCATAGCCTGCATAGTCGCAACCAACGTCGCGTCATTCCTCCCAGCCATACTGCTCAACAACAACAACAACAACAACAACAGGTTAACAGAAAACAACCAACTCTATCCTACAGACAGACTCAAAACACTACACTGGCCGGACGGACCGACCTGCTCTGATACCAACTTGTAACACCCCGTTTCCCAAAATAAAATAAAACGATTAAAATAAGCACATATCAGAGTTTTTCCCACTTACGGGATGTCACAATTTTTCCACAAGATTCCACATAACATTTCTCAAAAATCATTTTCAATAATATTGCAGTGGAAAAATAAAATTAGTCTGCCATAAACCACATAACATGTATATATACATCATCATATATACAAAAATCGGTCATCTGCCCAATATATATATATATATATATATATATATATATATATATATATATATATATATATATATATATATATATATATATATATATATATATATATATATATATATATATATATATATATATATATATATATATATATATATATATATATATATATCCATCACACATCCAACAAAAGAACAGATACGCCACAGGGGCACACATAAACAACAAATGACAACAACTCCCAAAAGCCCTGGTGTTACGTATCAGAGCATGTCCTACAACGATGCCATAATCCAAGCTAGCTAAACACCTGGATTGTCTGTACTTCTGAAGAAGCATAGACCACAACAACAACAAAGGGGTGAGATTCACGATCAAATATTAATGGTATAAACATACATGAAATAAAAGGCAAAAAACAATAAATCAATTATTTCATATTTCTCACACCCGGACCTATTGTCCCAATCATTAACAACCACAACACACAATAAAAATGCAACACATGCACTAGACTCAACAAAATGTGGTACCGACTCAACTCAGGATAGATCGCATACACTCCCTCTGAGCAACGATCTATCCCTACCACGCTCCCCCTGAGCTCATATAATCAAATATCAACGTCCCCCACTTGGGACACGGGTGGTCGCATACACTCCATCCGAGCAACGATCCAAATTCCCGTCCCCGCTCCCCCACTGGAGCACGTGAGCCACACAGGCCTCACGTCCACACGCTCCCCATTTGGAGCACGTGAGTGAATCGCATACGCTCCACCGAGCAACGATTCACCACGTCCATATACCATGCAAGACGCTATGCATAACCACACGGCACACACAGTGCACATGATCCTACAGATCCATTCATCATAATATGCATACGTACACAAGCACACAAAGTGCGTCGATCCTACCGATCAACTCACCACACAACATATCACACACTATGCACATAAGGCATACTGATCCTACCGATCCAAGCATATATCACATACATATTAAGCACACAAGTGCATCCGATCCTACCGATCCAATCGTCACACAACAGCACATAATCACAACGCATATAAAGTGTATCGGTCCTACGGACCCACTTACCACAACACATCACTACAACATACTCAATGCGTAACGATCCTACTAATCCGCATATTTCGCACACTGTGCATACATCTCACGTACGCATCCACACATATTCATTCCTAGTCGAAGGATACATAGCCACTTTAGGCATCACAGCATACTTCAGTTCAATCATTCGTATCTACGAGTATTCAAGCACACGCCCTCTACATCACCTTCATGCTCTTAACCGATCCACAATAACCACATACTCGCTCACGACCAACAAGGGTCCAACCACGCGAGAACGGAATAACACAGCAGAAAAATCACAAAATGTTGTCATGTTCGCTGCCATTCGCCTGGCGAAGCCCTGCAACGAACACTCGCTGGGACTCGCCCGGCGAAACCCCTAGTGAAGCCAAACAGAAGCAAAAGGCAGCATTCACTGCCCAGTTCGCCTGGCGAAGCCTGGCGAAGGCTCGCCCCTATTCGCCCAGCGAATGCACGCGAATTCTGCAGAAAACAGCTCTCAGCTCAGAGTCGGCAACGCACTCCGAGCCCAGCCAATTCTATTCTAAGCCAAACCCCAACATACCAGAAAATCGTTCCACTACCCGACTATAACATCCAACTCAGTTCTGCTCGGTAACGCTTACATCTACACAATTACCAACTTTCGGTATAACTCCGAATTTACCCGGAAACCCCAAATGCTCTCAAACCAATTCCCACAGCCACATGCAACGAAATCAAACACCATAAACACAACCATCACAGAATTATAAACAGTAAATCAACATCATATTAACATCAATCTATGGGGATTAGGGATTTTCCCCTTTTCTACCAATTTCATGCATAAACCAATTCAACCGATCAATCCCCCCCCCTTACCTCAATTGCGATTCTGATGATGATGAACCTCTACAAAATCACAGCCTTGATGATCCTTTCCCTTGCTCAAGCTTCAGACCTTGCTATTCCTCTTCAACCGTGTTTTCTCCTTCTTCAATCGTGTTCTTCCCTTTCTTTCTCCAATTCCCTTTTCACAAATTGTCAAACATGCCCTTAGTTCCAAATAATCCTTATTATTCCAATTTTATTAATATTCTCTTTTTCTTTTATTCCAAAATAATATTAATAATCTCATAATATTAATATTATTATTAATAATAATAATCGACATTAATATTAATTATTAATTATTAGCATTATCGATTATCAAATATTAATATTATGCCTCTAATTCTTCTTCAATTCCCACACCAAACACGCTGACGAATAAAAATAACACCGGAACTAAAAATAATTAAAATGGGCGTTACAGTGACAAGTTCCAAGTGTTGGTTTGTGGAGACATTGTTCACAGGTGTGACAGTTGGAGTCTGAGATGCTGCATTTGGTGTTTTTGATGACAGGCTAGATGGACAAGCTAGAGGTTTGGTTATAGATGCAGGACCTGCTGTGGTACTGGACTGAAACAGCTAAGGAAAGGGAAACAGTTCTTCATTGAAGTTTACATCCTTTGAGATGTAAATCTTTCCAGACTTGCTTAGACACTTGAAACCTTTGTGTTGAGGAGAGACTCCAAGATAGACACACTCTTGGCTTCTGAGCTGCAACTTGTGCTGATTGTATGCCCTGAGTAAAGGATAACAGGCACAACCAAATACACAAATGGTTTTGTAATCTGGCTGCTTGTCATAGAGAGCATGAAAAGGTGAATGATATGCAGTCAGAGGAGTAGTTGGCAACCTGTTCATTAGATACGCAGCAGTAGCATAACTATGATCCCAATATGTTAGAGGAATATATGAATGAGCTAAGAGAGTGAGACCCATCTCAATAATGGTTTTATGTTTTCTCTCAACTGAACCATTTTGATGTGAGGTATGAGGGCAAGTTAACCTATGTGTTATACCAAGCTCCTGCAGAAACCTAGTGGATGGTCTGAATTCACCACCAAAATCAGACTGAACAAACTTGATTATAAGACCAAATTGAGTTTAAACAAACTTATGGAACAGTTTAAAAGCACCTAGAGCCTCAGAATTTTGTTTAAGGAAATAGAGCCATGTAATTCTTGTGTGAGCATCAACAAAAGCAATATAATACCTAAAACCAGAACTGGATGGTAAAGGGGAAGGACCCCAAAGATCAGTGTATATCACATCAAAAGCCTTACTATATACATGATTTGTAAGAGGGGCATGAATCCTATGAGCCTTACCAAGATTACATGATTTGCAAAAACTGTTTTGTTTATTTGAATAAGGAATATTACACAACTTTAGTATATGAGCTATAGATGTAGAATTAGCATGTCCTAGCCTATGATGCCAAAGCATACTATTATTACATGTATTATCTATAGAGCAATCCTGCTGACAGCTAGGTGTGGAATGCACAGCTGTATAACTCTGAACCTGACAAGACTTATTCAATGAAGGATGCAAATTGTGAGACCTTGAGGACTCCAAAGGTAGAAGAGGAAAGCAGTAAAGACCACTGGCATCTAGAACTCCTTCAACCAAAATTTGTGTAGAAGCCTGAGATTTAATATAGCATTTGTTAGACAAAAATTCAAAGATGACATGATTATCATGAGAGAATTTGGAGACAGACAGAAGATTTCTAGTAATAGCTTGTACATGAAGAATATCAGTCATTGTCAACTTGCATTTAGGTATGAGAGGTGAGCAAAAAGATGTGTACCCTATAGAGTTAATAGTGTGTGTGTGACCATTACCAACATAGACTTTGTCATGGCCTGTATAAACTCTAGAATTTTGTAAATAAGAGGCATATGGAGTCAGGTGATGAGATGCACTTGAGTCCACAAACCATGCTTGGGAGTCCAATTCTACAGGAAGGTGATATTGTTGAGTTGTGCCAATGGACTTGGTTGTGGCAGCCATCATTGCTACAGCTTGTGAATTTTGAGCCTTGTCTGCAGACTGTTCTTGTCTTGTTTCCATGTTATTTCTAGGCTTCTCTTGAGTTTCATTAGGATTTGGAGGCATGAAATTTTCATCAAACCTGTGCCAGCAAGAGGATACAACATGCCCATATTTACCACATAATTGGCATGTAGGTCTGTTGCCATTGGGAGGCCTTGTTCTTCCTCTGCCCCTACCTCTGGAGGACCTAGAATTCTTGTCATGGTTGGATGTATACTCCCTCTGGGAGTTTGAGTTTTCATGACCTGTGTGAGCAAGATTCACTGCAACACTGGATGCAGCTTGCTCTTGACGAAATTTTTCCAGATGAGCTTCTTGAACATATAGCAGAGCTTCAACATCACAGAGAGATGGTGGAACTGGAGTCCTATACATCTGCATAACAAACGGATTGTATTCCTCAGGAAGACCATCCAGAATAGCATCAACTTGATTTTGCTCAGTGATGGAATCTCCAACAGCTAGGAGTGAATTTTCTATGGCTTTAACCCTGAGCACAAACTCAGTGATTGTGCTGGCTCCTTTCTTGGTATATTTCAGTTCCACTCTCAACTGTCTAACCCTAGCCTTCATCTCTGTTGTGAAATACTGGTGGATTTTGTCCCAAACTTCATATGCGTGTTTGCACGCAAGAATGCGAGGAAGAATTGATTCTGATATTGTTGAGAGTAACCAAATAAACACAGCTTGATATTGAACTAACCACGCTTCATACTCATCAGAAATCGTACCTGTGATACGATCTTGCGTGGTTGCATACTTAGGTGGAATCTGCGGATTGACCACAACACGATGCATCTTCAGAGTCAAGATTACTCCTTCAACCTGTTGATTCCATAGCAGGTAGTTGTTTTCTTGCAACTGAATAGAGAGTTTTGGACCAAACCGATTGTTTGATTTCATTGTGCCCATCCCAGAAATGCCTTGTTGCGATGTGTCTTTGACACCAGATTCTTGATTATCACCGGATTCCATTGTTGCCGTTGAACAGAGCTAGAGCAGAAGAAAGCTTGCTTATGCGAACACAGAGTGGAACAGCTCCAAGAATGAAGAACACATAACTGGGAAAGTAGAAAGAAATGACAGAAGCGTTAGATCGTGGCGGCGAATGATACCATACTAGAATTGAAGAAGATGAACATGGAGGTTCATCATAGTGTAACAGAATTCTGTTACAGATGTAGAAAAGCAAGAGAGAAAAGGAAGAAAGAGTGAAAAAAAGTTATGTTATTGATATTCAATGTATACAAGAGGGTACTATATATACATACTTAGTCTACAAGAGTAAAGTGACTAAACTCTTTATTTGTTATCTCTAATAATGATTATGATAGACTTCAATAAATTTGATAAAGATTTATTTGGCATGTGTTCGAATGTATTTATGCTCTGTTAACTTTACTCAGTTAACTCCAAAATTGTTTGTCTATCAATTTCATATAACATTTTAATTTTTTAAAGTGTAATCGAATTCTCCAATGCGTTGTTTCATCGATTAACACTGAGATGTGGAATAATGTGGCATAACCATTAATATGTTGCGGGTGAACATTTATCATTAGTATGTGACTCTCATGCCTAGTTATGAAAAATCTTCAGTTGAGCCTAGTATCTTTCTTCTCTTCTCATACTCCCTAAATCAATTGTTCTATATTTATTTTCAAGAAAACATGATTCCTTCTTCCCAAGACAAAAACCTCTATGGTACTTTTTTCCTTATGCAAGTGACCTTACTCTTCGTCCTTGCAATGATGGCGTGGCCTCTGAAATATTCTTCTATGCATTTGTTGACTTGTGACTTTCTTTTGCATGTGATTGGTTTACTATAGAGGGCAGTTTAGTGATTTTAGAGCACATCCTTGTCATATTCGGAAGAGATGGAGTATTTACGAGATGATCATTCTTTCAAGAGAAAACATGAAACATCTTTTAAGAAATTTCTCTATCATGACATTATAATTTTATCTGTATTTTGATATTATGTCATATTTTAGACATTTTCGATTTATCATGTTACTGTAATTTCAATTTGAGTTTTGTCCGAATTTCAATTTAAGTTGTCCTAATTTCAATTTTACTATGTAGTTGATATAGGTGAGCGTGATACTTGTCTTAGTTTAAAATTTGAAATTAAAAAGTTAAAATGACAATTAAAATAACTCCACATCTCGCCTAATATGTATTATGAGTTTAAGTGGTAAAATACAAGATTTTTTTTTAAAAGAAATTCCCCTATCACTAGAAAGAATAGAAATAGTCATTCTCCTAAAGTGACTTATCATTATTGTTGTGAAAAAAATATCATATAAGGTGTCAATATCACATTATGAATGTAAATGTTTTAAATGGTTTGATGATATGGGTTTTTAGGGTATGTTTGGATTGATGGTATGTGATGGAATGGAATGGTAATTAATGTGATTATATTATTTGGATTTACAAATAATAGATGGAATGGAATGGAACATGATGGAACTCATTCCATCCCATTCCATCTAAATCCTCATTTTTTGTTCCATCTTGTTTGGGGTGTATGTGATGGAATAAGATATTTTTAATAAAATAACCAAACAATAGAGTGAGATCTATATTCTATTCCGCTCCACTCCATCCTGCTCTGCTATATTCTGCTCCGCCCCGCTCCGTTATGTTCCATCAATCCAAACATAGCCTTAGAGATCTTAGTATTAACTCTCAAGGATCCAATATTTATTAGATACTTATGTTACTTCAATGATATCTAGTAGTGCATGAGTGTATGAGAATCTTAAACAAGTCAAGTGTCTCTTTTTAGTAGATTCTCAAGACAAGTAAAGGATGTTGTATTCAATCATATTTAATCGTATTGTTTTGTTGTTATATGAGTTATGTTGTTTACAAACTTTACATGTTCAACAAGTTTTATTCTAAACTATCGTTGTCGCGACACAAAAAATACTCTAGCGCACTGCACTGCACTGCATGCACAATAAGTTTTATTCTAAATTATCGTTGTTGTTGTACCCCAAAATTTGACCAACCTCTTTCTTTACTTGGCTTGTGTTTCTTTTCATTTTAGCATTTGCATTTGCAAAGCATTATCCTTTACAGGGGATCAAGAGAGGTGTGCCATTCAAGAGGAGAGTTTCAAAGGGTTTCAAGCTCAAGCAAGAGTGCTTATTCAAGTCATCAAGTATTTACAATCATCAGGAAGTGGTCAAAGGTCTTTGAAAGAAAAGGTTGGTATGTATTATTTATCTCCTATCTTGGGGATCAACAGAGGATCATCAGGGGTTCATGAGTTCATGGTTATGGATAAGAGATGTTTGAGAGTACCTTGGAAGTCATTATGGAGCTTGTCTAAGTTTTTATTCCACTTGCAAGAGACCACAGTCAAGGGTTGTGCACTTAGGGTTTCATCTGGTTAATTCAAGGTCAGTTGTGGGCTTGAGGGAGTTTGAGACTTAGTTTTAAGCCATTGGAGTCATGGGAAGTCATGTGGAGACATCTAGGATGTCATGCTAAGTTCAAATCTAGAAGAATCAAGAGTTCAAGAAGTTACTAAATTAGGGTTTCAGAGGATCTCAATGTAAAATCCCCTTCTTTAGTGCTCAACTTCCAGGACAATTTACATCATGATACAGGTTCAATCTAACTTTCTTGTGAACATGAAAATTGTAGGGCATGTTCTTAGCTTTCTTTTGAGTACTAAAACTCATCCATTGGGTTTGTGGAACTCAATTTATGATGCCATCAAGTTATAGGTCTCAGATGAACTTATTTTTTGGTCAACAAAGGTCAACTCACTTCCAAGGCACTTTTGACCTAGAATCATGTTTCTCCTCAACTTTAGGTGAAGATGAAAGTTTTTCCTCATGATCTTAGCTTTCCAAAAAGTCCTATAAGTCCTTGATATCATTTGTGTAACTCAAGTTATGGACCTTTCAAGACAAGGGTATTTTGGGAAAGTTGGATTACAGGTCATTTGTTACATAATCCATTTTCATGCACTTGTGTACTTCAAATGAACTTTCAACCAACATGAAAGTTGTTCCTAGAGACTTCTTTTACATCATGAAACTCAAGGATAGTGTGAATTATGGATGGTTGTGAACATTGGGTGGAAATTTCAAGTGAAAAATGAACTTTAAAATGTGATTTCAATTGAATACATTATAGGTCATTTACATGTCCTATTTTGATTCATTTCTCTTCAAGGTACATTAATAAGTAAAATGCACAAATTGGTTTAGCACATGGGTGAGCAAAACACGTGAAATTCCAACTTAGTTCACAGAGAAGTTTCACTTTGAAACTTACTAATTGGATCACATACAAAGCCCAAGTCTATTCCAAAGTGAAATTCAACTCACCAGCTGCAAAACCAAATGATTTTCATGAGTGTATGCAAGTGTTTTCACGTGTGCATGAGTGGCTTCCATTTTGGGCATTTTTTAAATGTATATTTTTATACAAATAGAAACCAATCTAGAAGAAGTTCTCATCATTCATCCCTAATCAACACTTGAGAAAACGTGAAAGGAAATAAGTATGTATACAATATAAACAATCGTATAAAGCTTAAAAATATAGAAACTATTGCAATGCGATTCAATATCTAAATACCAATCACCGACAACGATGCCATTTTATTACTGTGGTAAAGTGACAAGCAAAAGTAAGTTTGAGAGTATTCTAGGTTTAATCGTATCCACAGGGATCGGTGCAAGGGATCAAATATCGTTCAACGGTCTCTATATTTCTAAGCTTGTTGTGAAAATTTATTGATAGATCAAAGGTACCATAAATTAAAGCAGAAAATATAAAGACGGAAAACATAAAGTAAATACTTTATAATAAATGGAGCCCTGTTGGGATTGGATCTCATCAATTGATGACACAAGCATTCTTCTGACCAGTTAAACACAAATCAAAAAATCGTTTAATACCCTCACGTATCACCTACAATCGAGGTTATGTCTAAGGAAAAGTTGAGAGAATAATTGTATTGTCTTATTGATGATGTCTCACACAACTTACAACACGGGGCATTAAGAACTGATACTCATGCGAATGTTAAATCTAAATATATGTCTAGAGTCTAGATCCTAACAAGTAATCATCCTAGATCTAGACCTGAAGAGTATATGTCTATAGCGGTTCAACTCAAAGATAAATAGGTAAACAAAGATGACACCCATATCCGATAAATGATTGCTTCATATAAAACGCCATGATCAAAATACGTACATACGATTAACCTTTTTTACATGTATTCAACTAATTTATGAATGTGAACATAGTTCTTCATCTCTATTATCACACATCCTCACAATACCATTTATATCTAAATTTTTATCGTGGGCTTTACCGTATTAACCACTAGATGATGTCTCATCCTAACAATCAACACATTAATATAAAATCATGATACTAGTGAATATCAACTCATAAATATATGTCTAGAGTTTGCTCATTGATAAATGAATATCTTAGATCTAGGATTTGAAAGAGATTTCTCAACACACACTCAAACCCATAAATATGAAATCAAAGACAACATAAATATTGAATCAAAACTAGTTCACAATACAAAGATTAGAAGAAATACATAAGGTATCGATTGATTACATCCAACTCCAACAAGAGATTGAAGCTACTTACTCGAAGATCTAGCTCCGATTTCCTTTGATTTTGGCTTTTTCCACTTAGGTTTTAGTTTTTCTCTCTAAAATATGTTTTGAATGACGAGAGATAAAGTTGGATACCAAAATTATCTAACAAGTTCTCTTATATATAAGTTACAAAAAGTGTCTATAAGTGGCACCTTGCTAAGCGCCAACAGAGCGCGCTTAGCGCGATCCATTCAAAGGCGGAAAAAAACATAAAGAACACGCTAAGCACGGTCTGAAACCCTCAGCTACTGCCTCTGGTCTATAAAGGCGCCGAACCCGCGCTAAAAAGCGGGCTAAGCGCAGTTTTCCTACAAATTTTCGCAAAAGTGATCTTGTTGTTGTTCGCACTGCGAACTTGCTGATTATTCTTCATTTCTTTGGCTTACTTGTCCAATAAATTGTGTCTTAATCATTGATGTTTTATGCCTATATCCTGCACAATCACATACATATCAAGGAATCTAAAGGTATTTGCAATATGTTGAAGAATCACACAAGAACAAGAAATAAATCCGTTAAAACATGAGAAATAAGTTTAGAAAATGACAAGAAAGATAGTTCAATTTAGGTCATATTTTGCACTTAACAATGACTAAGAATATAGGGAATACTAGGAGGCAAAATCAACGGCTCAGGACTAACCTTGAGACCATAACAACACTTGAGTACAATCGAATGCTCTAGTGGCACCAAGACTCTTGGTCCTATGGGAAAATTAAAGGGAAATGTTTCAGATACAAGACAGACATTTAATGTGCATATTTATGAGACCACCCATAACAACTCAGCACGTCTCCAACCCTGACTCCAAAAAGGAGGTAAGTCCGGGCATGTCATATTTTATAAGAAGATCGGTCTAAGTGACGATATTATAATTCTTATTCTAATTCTAGCTTCACCGATGATTGAAAGGACTTTGGGGGAAATTGAAATTTTTGTTCTAGATAGGATAGATGTTGAACTAGATGCCTGAGACAACATAATATACTGGTTTATGAGAGAAGATGTCAAACACAATGTTTGGGGCATTGTAAACCAGAAACAGAATTAATTTGCAAACAATATATGATAGATTAACTTTTACAAGATGATGAAGAATAAAAGCAATAAGGAACGCAAGAGATTGGTAACCTAGTTCGATGAAACCACACATACGTCTAGGGGGCACTCTACCCAAGAAAGGAAATCCACTACTTCAAATTAGTACACTTAGTCTTATAATAACCAACAAACCTTATGTTGTTCAAAGCCTCTTTCTAATCCTAATGTCTTTCTATTTAAGGACTCCCCCTAAATATGAGAGTTCACTCACTTTCTTCTTAATCATACAACTCGTGATTGGTGTTTACAACTCAATGAACAATATTGAATATTATAACTCAACTAAGACAAACCAACTATGCAAAGTTAGTGAAACATAAGGGTGTACAACAGTTAGATTCCACTTTAATCTAGTTTTAGTATTAGCTTGGAATACAAGAAACACTATGTTCTCAAACTTATAGACTTAACATCTTGGAACAAGATTTACAACTTGATACCAAACTATATGCCTTATGACATGAAAGGAGGCGCTAGAGTGGTGCACATACAAAAACTCAAAAGATAAACCCTGACACTAGGTATCTTCAAAACTTGCACACCTCAAAAGTGATGTTAGAGTCTCCTTAAATAGCAATACAATTTTGGATTTTTCTTCTTGGAATTCTGATCTAATTTCATCGAAAATAATAGTGGAATCTTGTGAAATTTGATTTGCTCCATAAAGTTATCCAACAAAATATATAATTTGTTATTAATTCAAATTCAAATTTAAATCTCCATTTAAATTGATTTGATCTTCAACAACTGTCAAACAAATTATGCAAATGCATTGTACAAATACAACAACAAATCTAATTGAATCTAAACCAAATTTCCGCTCCAAAAATTCAACAATATTGGCCTGCTAAATCAGGGTCAGATTGTGCACTGTACATGTTGGAACATCGTGTTTCACATATTGCAATAGTACATCCAAATTCATTCATTTCCATAACTTGTAGATCGTTTGATGTAGAGTCAATTTTTGATTAGAAAAATATTGAACCACAACTGCAATAGTTGTTAGATGTTGCATCATACAATAACATTTGTCTTGTTGATGGAGACCAGATGTTGTAACAAACATGTTAGAACATTGTGTTCCACATGTTATACCAGAGTATCCAAAACGACTCTTCTTCATATAAGTCTTCTTTTTAGAGTAGTTTTTCGACCAAACCTTTCTTGAATGTGCATCCAATCGAATCATCTTTGACTGAGACAAATCTTTTCCAATTATCTTTGGATTTTCAACACAAACTTCTTTCCAAAAGCAAAACTATGGATCGTCTAAATAAGCCAACACCTCAACACTTCTGAAGGACGTCAAAACACAGTCAGAACCCAAACTAGTTATGTTGAGAACTTGAGGCAAATAGCTCTTGCAACTAGTCTTGTCAAGCACTTTAGCCAAACAACTTTATTTAACTAGTTCTATCAAGCACTTTAACTAACAACTCTTCTGGGAAACAACCTCATATGTTGGAACATCTTGTTCCACATGTTGTTTAAAATATATTTTGTTCATATGTTATTTTGTCTAACGTAGTCAATCCAAAATGAACAGCACAAATATTCTAGGCCAGCCTAATGGTCTAATATGACTGACCCATTCAAGTAGACCAATCATGAAATCTTCTAGACGGAATGCGAACAAGTAGACTCACGCCAGAAGGCCACACATCGGATCCAATCTACTTATTCATCCCCAACTATCAGATCTAATCAGACAATCTCCTGCACCTCACTTCGGGTCAAGCGGGAGCAATTTTAACCGCCTATTGTACATAAGTTTCGCTATGTTCCATAACACATATTATTATTCTCTCTTGCAAAATTACATTTCTTAAATCTCACTGACTTTGACATTTGAATGTTAACCCTGCAAATACTTATTTGTAGAGTGATCTCTAAGAACGTACAAGACAGACTACCGCACATAACCAAATTTTAATAATATAGAATCTTATTTACTTTTTCATGATTAAAATACTGCTCATTTACACAAAAACTCTAAAACCTTATTACAATACTATCGCATGTTCCAAGAAATTTTTTATCTTACATCATCGGTCTCATATTCCACACTTGAAAAACTATCCAAATTAACGTTAATATAATCTTATAATATCCATACACATTAATGCCCTTGTTTTTTATGGCTCGAAACGATCCACACATAGCATTGGCCGGTTCTAGTACTATAAGTTGACTATTCTTCACAATGTGCCAATTCCCATGAATGGTCTCCCTGACCTACTTTGAAACTTCGCATTTTTCTAAATGGTAGCTATGTGATCAATTTTCTCCTATCCTAATTAACATTATTCAAATCATCTAACAGCAAAATTATTGTACTATTAAAATTAGCTAGCTGCCTAAGTTCTATTAATGATGTACACGCCAAAGCTTAAACAGGACATAGACATGGTAACCGCACCATACATGTACCACATATGATCAATGTCAAATGAATTGAAGATGAACCTGTCTAGTTGGAGCAGACATTTTGTATGTGTGTACTCGTACGAGTATATACTAATTTCATGAGTACTCACGTCACGACGAGTTGATCAATGTTGGAATTTATTTGAATTATTCCTCAATAATTAATTAGTGGTGTGCTGATAAATGGGTCCCTTAGTGCCTAATTGGTTCATTGGTAAACAAGTTGTTGTGTTTTCAACTTTGAAACCGACCTAAACCTTTGTCTTCGTGCGTTGCCGACGACGACGACACAACACTAATCTTCTTAGTCTATAACACACGTGACCCTTGCCTTCTACTTCACTCTACACTTGCTCTTCTTTTTATCCACGCCATATTATTTCTTCTTTTTTTTACCCATGTTCGTCTATCTTTTCTTTTTTTATTTACAATCACAGCATAAATGTGTAGATTTTACTATAGTTTTTTCGAGATAGATAGTTGTTAATAATAGGAATAACAATTTGATTCATATTTATTTGATCTCAGAAAAAAAAATATTTATAATAAATAGAATAAAAATTCGTAAAACAGATTTGATATTAAGGATAAATTAAATATTCACTAAAATAAACAGATATGAATGTAAGTATAAATATTTTAATATTTAATCTATTATATACCTGCACAATATATATTTATATATTATTATTTATATTATTATATAAAAATATATGTTTATCAATTTTTTTAAAACAATAGTACTACTAAGTACTATACATTTTGATATAAATATTTATTTATTTTATTTTAACAATAAAATTTTGAGTTTTCTAAAATATTGTTAAAAAAATTTTAATATTTTATAATTGATTTATTTATTTTTACTAAAAAATGCGGATGACAAGTACTAATATAAATATTTAAATATCTAAAATAAGAGTACGAGTACAAATATTAAAATTCACGCGATATGAAAACGGATATAAAAAAATTTTTAAACTCAAATATAAAAACGAATATTATAATATCTTATTCAAGCCCTATTTATTATTGTTTATATTTTTCAAAGTTGCTTTAAATAAATTAGTTAAATATGAGAAAGTTTGTTTCGCAAATGAATACGTTTTCAAGTCATTTTACTTTTGAGTTACAATTTAAGTATAAAAAAACTATAAATTATTCACAAACTTTTACTAATGACAATTAGTTCAAAAAAATAATAAAGAATGTGTTGGAATTAACTTTGATAGAACAATATCCAATCATTTATTTATTGATGCAAAATTCTCATTTTTTATTTTTCACTTGAGTAATTCAATACACATTGATTACAAGATAATTCTTTCACACAATGATTTGAAAAAGAAAAGAAATTTTGATTTTTTTTAGAGAGAAGATTGAATTGAGAGAGTATCGGTTATAGAGGTGAAAGGAAGAAGTGTGATTTTCTCTTGATCTCTTTTTTTTTACAAATACAAAGTGTCTTTCTATTTATAATGAGACTACTTGTACATCAAGCAATCTTAAACTAATTAACTAATTTTGACATGATGTATTCGATTCTGTCGAATACAAACAACTTAGAATACTGCTTCGACCTTGTCGAATACATACAAATTCAACTATTACAAATTATATTTGACTCAATCTAATACATGCAACTTCAACTTTATCGAATCTTGCACTTATTTACATGCTTAACACAAAGAATTACATATTTAACACACTGTTTAATTCATCACGTTAAGCTATCTACATTCATTATAGGTCTCAATCTCTAAAGCAATTTCACTTGCATAACATTTGTTATGATGTCTGCAATTTGATTCTCCATTATGCAGTTTTCCAAGTTCAGTTTCCCATTTTTTTACTTGCCCTCTAAGATAATTGAATCTCTTCTCAATGTATTTGCTTCTTCCATGTGTTATCAAATTCTTAGAAAAATTGATAGAAGATATGTTATCAATCTTCATGATCATTTCTCCATGATTCTTACCTACAATCTCCTCAATCAGATTCACCACTCATGTTGCTTGACATGCAAAAAGAAAGGCAACTATGTACTCATTCTCACATGATAACAGAGCTACAAGTGGTTCTTTTCTTGAGCTTTAATCAACCAGTGCATCACCAAGCATAAACCCATAACCAACTATGGATTTTCTATCCTTAGCATCATCACGTCAACTTGAGTAATTGTATCCCACTATTTTGCATTCCTTTCATTCATCTTCTACATGAAACAAAATGCCATAATCTAGTGTTCCTTTGAGGTATCTTAGTATCCTCTTGGTTGCTACAAGATGAGATGCCTTTGCCTTATGCATGAACCTATCTACCATGCTTACAATATATGTTAGATTAGGCCTTGTGTGATAGAGGTATCTCGATGATCCAATGAGTCTTTTCTATTGTGTTGGATCAACATCATCTTCATTTGAATCATTGATTAGTTACAGTCTTGGTTCAGCTGGTGCCAAAGTTGCATTGCAATCCTCCATCATAATTTTCTTTTGTATTTCACCTGCATATCTCCTTTTGTGCATCATCAAGTCTCTACTACTCTTGTAGAATTCAATACCAAGGAAATATGAGATGTTGCACAGGTCAAACATTTCAAACTTCTTGCCCATGTCACTTTTGAAATCTTCAATCTCTTTCTTGCAACTTCTCGTTATCAACGTGCCATCTACATAGAGGCAAAGTATGAATAGTTCACTTCTCCTTATTCTAACATATACACCGTGTTCAGTTGTGCATTTTACAAACCCTTTCTCCCTTAGAAAACCATGTATCTTATTATTCCAAGCTCTTGAAACTTGTTTAAGTCCATACATAGCTTTATGCAACTTATATACCTTTTTTTCTTGACCTTTTTTTCACAAAACCAATTGGTTGTTAAACATAAACTTCTTCATCTAATGGGATATTCATAAATTTATATCTCACATCCATTTGACACATATACCAGTTGTTTGTGTGTGCTAGGCCAACAACCAACATGATTGTTTCAATCCTAGCAACTGGTGCAAAAACTTCATCAAATCAATTTCTTCTCTCTGAAGGAATTCTTTGCTACACGTCTTACTTTTTGTCTGGTCACTTTTCCTCTTTGATTCAACGTTACTTTGTACACCCACTTCACATTAATTTCCTTCTTACCTTGTGGAAATTCGACTAGTGACCAGGTTTTGTTTACCTCTATGGATTTTAGTTCATTTATCATGGCTTGCATCCACTTTGAATCCTTCAATGCCTCAGCCACATTAACTGACCCAATATTTGCATAGAAAACATAGTGTACCAACTCACATTCATCATTAACCACATCATTTACTGTGATCAACATTCTTGAAACCTTGTTGGCATGTTTCTTTTCATTTGAGGTCTGCTTGTGCTTAATTGAACCCTTCCTCCTTCTAGTCGAATTTCCTTACCAATTTCACTAGTTGGTTCATCACATAAAACTCTTACTTAATCCTTCTTGACATTGTCATTCCAATCTCACTCATTTATCTCATATATGATTGCATCTATGTTGATCACAACTTGCTTGTTTACAAGGTCAAACAACATGTATATATCAATTGAGTGATATCCTATCAGAATCATCTGGCTTTACTTGTCATCATGTTTTATTCTTAATTGATTGGATACATTTTTATGCGTTATAGATCCAAACACCTTTAGATGACTTAAGCTAGGATTGACACCAGACCAACATTCTTTTGGTGTGATTGCTTCTAGCTTCTTTGTTGGACATCTATTCATTATCTATATTGCAGTCAAGATAGCCTCACCCCCATTACTTCTTTGATAGATGTTTTCCCTTTAACATACTCCTCTCTGTATTCATGATGGTCTTTTATCTTTCTTTCAGCAATTCCATTTTGTTTAGAAGTGTATGGTGGTACCACCTCATGCACAATCCATTCTCTTTAACATAGTGCATCAAAATATTTTGACATATATTCTCCACCACCATCAGTCCTCGAGATCTTGATCTTGTGGCGAAGTTGCATCTCCGCCATAACTTTGAACTTGGTGAATACCTCAATAACATCACTCTTCTTTTTTATCATTTAAGTCCACAATTTTCTATTATAGTCATCTACGAAAGTAACAAAGCATTTGTTACCTCCAATTGAATCTACATGAAGACGACCACATATATCTAAGTATATGAACTCAAGGGTGGATTTAGAATTAATTCTTGCATCTTTGTTGAAGTTTTTCTTGTGTCGTTTTTCATGGACACATTCATCACACAATTCACTTGGAATGTGGACTTCTGGTAGACCATAAACTATGTTTTTTCTCTTCAGGTTGCTAATGTCTTTGAAGTTTAGACAGTCAAGTATGTAGTGCCATAGCCATTCATACCTGCTAGTTGTAGTTGTTAGGCACTTGTGCTCCATCACTTCGAGCTCAATCTTGAAAGTTCTATTTTTAGACATAGTTTCCTTCAAGATTACATTGCCACTTGAGTAAAGTACCCTCATCATCTTGTCTTATATTAACACTTTATAATTCTTCTCAATCAGTTGCCCTATGATGAGCAAGTTTTTTTTTCATGCTTGGTATATACAACACATTGGAAATCACTGATTGTTTGCCATCTTTCCTCATGATCAGAACATCAGCAATACCTTTATCATCTAAGGTATTGTCATTTGCAAATTTCACCTTGTTCTTTGTGGAGGGATTGATGTTGAGAAACCAATCTCTCCTTCTAGTCATGTGTGATGAGCACCATGAATCTACTACCATTAATCTTCATATTTTTCTTCCTCCTTTGTCGAACCATCAACGAGATTTCTTCTTCTTCTTCTTCTTCTTCTCTTCTTCTTGTTTTGCAAGCCTTGAATCATTATCTTGGTTATTTCTTTTTGTTTTTAGATAAATCACTAGCATAGTGATCATACTTCTGACAATTGTAGTACTGAATATGACTCTTATCAGGTTTTATTCCACTACCTTTTCCTCTACCTTCACCATCACCACTATGATTGATTTGGTTTGTGGATTGTCTATGATTCGGGGAATCCCTTTCTTGTTGGTGGCTCCTACCATTTGAATTATTGTAACCTCTTCTACCTTTGTTATCGTTCCATATTACTTTGCCTTTCTTTTCTTTTATTGATTGTGCCTAAAGAGTTATATCACCTATCATCTTGCTTGTAGATATTTTAGTTATTATTTGGTTATGATATTCAAACGTCCCTTGGAGCTCTTCTTTTGTCATCTTTAACAGGTCCTTCGATTCTTCTATGGCTACAACCACTCGATCGAATTTTGGAAGAAATGACCTAAAGACCTTTGCAACTATCGATCTTGATATTAATACTTTTCCATACATCTTGATTTGATTCACCAGTCTTGGTTGCAAGATGATTCCCTCACTCAATGATTTGAAAAAGAAAATAAAATTTGACGTTTTTTTTAGAGAGAAGGTAGAATTGAGATAGTATTAGTTATAGAGGTGAAATGAAGAAGTGTGAACTTCTCTAGATCTCACTTGACTACTTTTTTTGCAAATACAAAGTGTCTTCCTATTTATAACGAGACTACTAGCACATCAAACAATCTCAAACTAACTAACTAATTTTGACAAACTGTATTCTACTTTATCGAATACATGCATCTTATATTATTACATGTACTATTTGACCCTATCAAATACATGCAGATTCGACTATTAAAAATTGCACTCAACTCTATCGAATACATGCAAATTCGACTTTGTTGAATCTGGCATTTACAAACATGCTTAAGACAAAAAATTATATATTTAACATAATTAGCTTTTTTGGATAGGTTTCGTACAACTAAATATCTATAACATTATTCGCTTTCGTACTTGTCAATGCATTCATTTTGTTCACGAAATATATGCCTAATCTGAATCTCCCAGATTAATCAATTTTTTGATATTTTGAATTAAGTATCAACCATCTCACAAGTTCGTGAGTGGAGGTGATCACCTTCTATATGTCCATATTCCTCATATATATGTCCACATTACTCATATGAAGCTCAACTCTCGTATACCCTTTGCCATGTATATATTTCAGTCCTTCGTATACTACCAAAGCTCAACAACACCAACTTGACATATACCAATATAATTTATGAATCCACCTCTCCAAGTTCCACCATTGTTTCTAAGAAGTCCTCCACAAACTGATATGCCATGCTTCTTGACTCCTCCATATGTATTTAGTCTGATCCAACCTCCTTCTAAAAGAGTTCAATTGATTTTTTGAACTTTACTTTGTCTCTTCATTGCTTTATTTTTTAGCTCTATGCTTATATGATAGTTTATGGCCTTCAACTTGATGTTTGAGCTTAGATTACTAGGCAACACATAATCTTCAACATGTTTCTGTTGATTTCTCCAATACTAGAATGTATGATAAGTCGTTGCTCATACTAATGTACAATCATGATCTCTATGTCATAGGTCTTGTTCTAAATTGAGGTTGATCATATGCAGGTTAAAATTAAAGAATAAGTTCCAATAATTTTTCTTAATTATATTGGATGGTATATATATATATATATATATATATATATATATATATATATATATATATATATATATATATATATATATATATATATATATATATATATATATATATATATATATATATATATATATATATATATATATATATATATATATATATATATATATATATATATATATATATATATATATATATATATATATATATATATATATATATATATATATATATAAACCATCCAATATAATTTAAACTTATAATAAGATGAAAGTGAAAGAGACTAGCTTAAGAATAAAGTGGAAACTTAACTTCGTGTTAAATCAATTCAAATCACTTTCTTCTCTCATTTTTTTTCAATGAAATGACTTTTTGGGAGTGCTACATCAATTATTATTTTCAACTAATGTGATATGTCCATACCGTATTGACCTCCTAAACTTTTGTGTTTTTCTGCTTTTAATAAATTTCAATCTTTCTTTTCTAAAAATCATGCCAATCAAACAAACCGACTTAACCTTTCTGGACTTCAATTATTCACGTAAAGGTACTCAATTCTGTACTGCACAATCAAGTCTATTTAAAATATGTTTCAAATAAAACTTATTGAGTCAAATAATAAAACATAATACAAAAATCGTTATCATTTTTTTTAAAAAAATTGTTTAGAAAAAGTCATTCTCTAAAATTAACTTCATAAAATTGTAATATCTTGTAACAAAATTATTATATATTTTAAAAACTTTAAACAAAAATCATTTTAAGAATATTTTAATAACAAAATATATTTAAAATTTTATGGAAGTCTTCCAAAATTCTCTTTCGAATTTTTAGTTCCACAAATTTTTCTAAAAAATAAATAATTGGTGTTAAGAATAAAAATAAGTTTTCCAAAAACTTTCTAACTAAAATCTTTCTATTTTTTCCGCTCAATCTTTCTCTTTCTTTTAAAAGTTCACCCCTATCTTCTTCAAACATTAAATCAAATTTTTTAAAGGCTATTCACGTCTTCTCCTATATATAAACAGTGGGTGCTAATTTAATTGGTATTATGTATTTTTTTAATTTTATTTATGCTACTAGTAAATATTTCTGCAAATTTAATATTACTTACACACACAAAATGCAAAGCAGAAAAATCTGCAAAGAAATTCGTAATAACGTCAAACCTGCCCAAAAAAAAATCTGCATATCATTTATGTATATAAAATTTTAAAAAAAAATTACGGAGTGTCAATTTTTAAATATAAAAAGTGGTGTCAATAGTCTCTAAATGATTTTTTTTAGAAAAATAAATATATTAAAAATATAATAAAAAGTTGGTTATTTTGAAAAATAATTATAAAAGATAGGTATTAAGGTAAAGGGATTCTTAAATTTTCATCCTCCATTGTAAACACACAGAATTTGTATTTGTATTTTTTTTTTCTTTTTGTTTGTTTATTTGAATTCTACAAAGAAGCCACCACAACACTTTTTCTTTTCAGAATACATCGACAGTCGACGACCACGACGCTTTTGAAATTCCATGTGAAATGCGTGAGTAAACCATTTGAGCATGCACCTTCCCACCAGGTTCTTCGATATTTCACAACGCTGCAATAAAGAAAAAGGATAGCTGAAAAAAGAAAAAAAATTTTACACTAAAATCAATTACACATAAAATATTAATTTGGCATTAAAAAAAAGTAAAGAACTAATTTATTGCAAATATAAAACTTAAACTGATTGGAGGGTGAGTTTAATCTTTAAAAATGAAAATATGAGCCAAATTCTACTCTATTTAATAATATCATTTTTTATTTCATTTTGATTTTGTTTTAATAATTTCATTTTTTTTCTTATTTAAACCCTATTTGGTAAAATTTAATGCATAACAAACAATTTAGCAGATTGAAGATAAACTTACGGTTATTATTATATGATGATTGCGGGTGAGAATGCTCTCCGATATAGTCGATCAGATAGAATTAAAAAGGTTAGAATTCCAATAAATTTAAGTAATGGAATAAGTTATAGTTAAAAGGTATTTGCAAATTTGTTATTGGATATATTGTATATGAAAGACGGTTAAAACTGCCCCTCGTTTTTTGGCGTAGAAGAATGGAGTCCATTAAATCATATCTAACAATGGGTAGCCGCCTATGGAATAGATTGGTTATGGGTTCAATAGTTGTAGGTGCACTAAACCCTTAACCCTTTGTGGATTTGCTTTAGACAGATAATGTGTTTAGTCCTCCGATGCATCACTGGGTTCTTAGAGAGCTTGATTGATGAACAGTTGTCACAAAGAATATCAATACATCCACAATTTTCATCTATAATTTGTTCAAGAACCCCTATCATCCAAACACAGTGACAAGCACATGAGGTTGCTGCCACATATTCAGCTTCAGTAGAGGATAAGGTAACAATGGCTTGCTTCTTCAAGCTCCAACAAACCGCTGCCTCACTTAATAGAAACACATACCCTGAAGTACTCTTTCTATCATCGACATCTCTTGTATAATCACTGTCAGTATATGCCAAAAGCTTTGAGGCAGTCTTTTTTCTAAAAAATAATCCAAAATCCAAAGTACCTCTTAAGTACCTCAATGCTCTTTTAACAATATGCTTGTGTTCCTCCTTTGGATTAGCCATGTAACGTGAAATCAAACACACTACATACATCATATATGGGCGTGTAGTTGTAAGATACATTAGACTACCTACTAATTGCTTATACAAAGTTGAATCAACAACTTTTCCACCTTCTCTTGACAACACAGTTTCAGGAACTATTGGATTTTTGACAGTTACAATTCCACATATTGAATCTTTCCAAAACTTCTGTTGCATATTTCTTTTGGCATAAGTGAATTCCATCTTCATTTTGACTTACTTCAACTCCAAGGAAGAACCTCATTTTACCAAGGTCCGTCATTTCAAACTCTTTCATCATGGTCTGCTTAAATATTGCACATAGTTCTTCATCATTCCCAGTATATATCAAGTTATCAACATAAATACTTACCATGATTACTTTTTCTTCTCTTCTATTAATGAATAAAGTAAGATCATGTTTACTCTTTGTAAATCCTTCTCGTTGGAAGTAACTATCAATTCTGCTAAACCATGTTATTGGCGCCTGCTTTAGGCCATACAAGGCTTTGTTCAGCCTATATACCTTTTCTTCCTCTCCGTGTTTAATTAAGCCCTCAGGTTGATCCACATATACCTCTTCCTTCAATTCTCCATATAAGAAGACACTTTTCACATCCAGCTGATACACATTCCATCATTTATCTGCTGCCACGACCAATAAAATTTGAATTATGTCCCATCATGTAACAGGAGCATATACTTCATTATAGTCCACCCCTTCTGTTTGTGTATACCCTTTTGCAACAAGTCTTGCTTTGTACTTATCAACCTTGCCTTCTTCATTCAATTTGGTTTTGTAAATCCATTTCACTACAATTTTCTTAGCTTGTGTTGGTAGATTCACTAACTCCCATGTTTTATTCTTCTCGATGGGATCTATTTCACGTTTCATGGCTTCTATCCATTTTACATCATTAATAGCTTCTTTATAATTTGTGGGATCATCATTTGACATGAATAAAACCATTTCAGCCTATTGTTCTTCTTCAGATAGCCCCTCACCACTTTCGTAATCTTGCAGTCTACTAGGTGTTCTTATCTCTCTTATTGGTCGTTCCTTATGTTGCTGCTCTTTATGTTGTCGTTCCATATTTTGTAATGTATGCTCATGGTTTTCGGCATTACTCACCTTTGTTTCTATATTCGATTCTTCATCAGAATCCTCTATGTCACTACCATCGTTACCTCAATCAAGAGTAATTTCTTTTTCTTCTTCTGAATTTACGTTCCAATTCCATTTTTCTGCTTCTTCAAATATGACATCCCTGCTTACTGTTGTTTTCTTTAATATTGGATCATACAATCGATAAGCTTTTGATTCGTCACTCACTCCAATTAAGATACATTTAAGACTTATATCGTCAAGTTTAGTTCTCTTCTGCTCAGGTATATGCACATGCGCAATGGATCTGAACACCCTAAAATAGTCAACTCTAGGTTTCAGTCCACTCCATCTTTCTTCTGGTACCATTTCCTTTACTGCTTTGGTAAGACTTCTATTAATCACATGATTTGTCCATTTTGTAGCTTCTGCCCATAAGGTCTTTGATATCTCTTTCTCCGTAAGTAAGCAGCGCACCATATTCATAATTGTTCGATTTCTTCGTTCTACTACCCCATTTTGTTTTGGTGTGAAAGCAGCTGTTAATTTCCGTTTAATTCCATTCTCAAGAAAGAACTGATTGAACTTGTTTGAGGTGAATTCTCCTCCCCTGTCTGTCCGTAAACAACATATATGTTTCTGAGCTTCTTTCTCAACCAGATTCTTGAAGCATTTGTATATCTCAAATGTTTCACCTTTTTCCACAAGAAAATAAATCCAAGTTTTGCGAGAGTAGTCATCTACAAAAACAAGCAAATATTTCTTACCACTATGAGATATTGGAGTAATTGGACCACACAGATCTGCATGCACCTATTCAAGTTTTTCTGATGCTTTCCAATTACTTTTCTTTGGTATTTTGTCTCGGTGTTGCTTGCCAATATTACACACTTCACAAACCCCTGCAGTTTCCTTGAACTTTGGTATACCCTTTACCATTTGTTTCTTTTACATAGCAACAATAAAATTATGGTTTACATGCCCGTACCCAAGTTATCCTCCTTTGAAGGTGAGAAAATACTTAGAAGGGGGGGTTGAATAAGTATGAAGATAAAACTTAGAAGTAAAAACTCAAGTATTTTTTATCCTGGTTCGTTGAACTCAACTACTCCAGTCCACCCTACCTAGAGTGATTTGTCTTTCTCAAACAAGGACTTAATCCACTATTTAATCAACTGATTACAATAGTAAGCACTAAGAACAACTATTCAAAGTCTTCTCAAGAACTACTGATCCCAACTGGATCTTCTTAAGGAACTATTACAATGAAATGTAAGATTAATACAAGTGTTTGAATGCTTCTAACAAACTTTATCACAACAGTGATTTTTCACTTAATGCTAAGAACAAAAGAATAAACTCAGCAATAAGAATATTTTATGAGAGCTTGTAAGAGTTTCTATCACAGATTCGTTGGTTGTTGATCACTACTGAAGAAGATGATGAAGACTTGCTTTTATATGCACAGCAGTCCACAAAGTCTTGACGTTGGAGGTTGTGTACTGAAAAGGCCTGAACCTTTTTGTCTTTACATCACATGACCTTTCCTGGAAGTAGAATGCACAGAGAAATGCTTTTGGTCTGTGTTCTAGTGTCAAGCATGAAAGAGGAAAGAGTCGTTGAGCCAAATCAAAGGATATTACTTTGAATTCTTCTTCAACAAGTATTTCTTTTCAGCAAAGTTAACCATCAGATTTTGCATGATCAGAGTCTTGGATGCCCATCAGATTTTGCTGAATCAGAGTAATGCAGCAAGTGTGCTTTAGCGTGTAGTTCTATCAGAGTAGAGTTTTATGAATCAGATCCTCAGTACATGCAGCATGCAGTACTCTCAGAGTCTTCTGAAAAACTGTGCTTCTTAACTCTCATACAAAGTTATTCAATGCTTCAGAGTCTTCAGATCTTATTAGAGTCTTCTGCTTCAGATTCTTCTGCAGGCAGCGCTCAGATTCTTCTACAAGATGATTCTGACTCTTCAAAGCCTTCCATAGTTCCATGTTCAGATTAATTTGCTCTTGGATGTATATATACTTTAATCATCTGCAGCAAATATTCATGAACCAATTTTAGAATATATAATTCTTTAATACAAAATTTCATAAGAGTTATCATCAAAACATAGAGATATTACTAAGAAACAATTTGTGTTCTTACAATCTCCCCCTTTTTGATGATGACAAAACATGAGAAATTTTGTTCAATAAAAAAGAAATATTTATAACTCCCCCTGAGATTAAGAATCTCCCCCTGAAGCGAATACTCTAAGGAAAAGAATACTTCCCTTTTTACTTGAGTGTATTTCAGAATCAGAGTCTGATGACTTCTTTCAAACACAGAGTCTGGTTAATCAGAGTCTGATGACTTCTTTCAAACACAGAGTCTGGTTTTGCGTTTAGACTCAGAGTACAATTTGCTTCAAGAATCAGAGTCTGGTTGGGTAATTCTCAGGATAACTTCAATGAATTTATTTTGTCAGATGAAACAATAGAATCTGAAAGACTTAAATTCAAAGATAGTTAATAATATGTCTGAATTTTGTTTTAGTATTTGCTTATGGATTGAACAATCAGATTCTTTTTCTCCCCCTTTTTGTCATAATCAAAAAGATGTGTAAAGACAGAAAAGATAATAGAAAAAAAGCAAAGCAAACAATTTCATTCATTCAGATGGTTCACATAACAGATGATAAAAAACAAGCAATAGAAAACAGATGCAAAACAACAGTGCAAAAACATGAAAAGAAACTAAGGTTGACGAGATGCAATCAGGGTCAGAAGATTTATGATCTTTGTAGTAGACTCTTCTTGCTTGGCCATCCAAGTATTAATCTCTTCAGTGGTTTGTTCTTGTTTGATCATCCAGGACTTGCTTTTCTTAACCTCTTTCACAAGTTCTGAATTGTCAGCCTTTACTTCAGATGCAGACGCATCAATGTCCATATCAGATGCAACATCTTCAGATGGAGAGTCTTCAGCAGGAGCAGCTTCCAAAAGCAGCACTGGTGGTTTGGGAATGCTCATCAGAGTCTGTCTTACCAACTCAACAAACTTTGCCTTAGCATCTTCAGCACAGACTTTCTTGAGATGAGAGGCCACCACGTTGAACTTAGAGATAAATTTATCCTAAGCAGCTTCAGACTTAACAGGATCTATACTGAACAGACACTCTTCTTACACACGTGCAATCCCCATACGAACTTCCTTTTTGAAATTTTCAAACAGTTTATCAACATCTGATCTAGGATTGGGGTAAAGAAATTCCTCAAGAGTCACTTTCTCAGCAGATTCAGAGTTTGGCTGAGGTTGTTCACAAGTGGTGTTAGGAGGTGTTGGATCAGATGGTGGTTGTTCAGATGATTGAGGTGCAGATTGTTGAGGTTCAGATGGTTAAGGTTCAGATGGTTGTGGTATGGTGAGTTGAGGTGTAGGGGTTGGTGAAATTTCAGCTTCAGATGATGAATGTTGAAAATCTGAGAGGTTGAATTTTGAACGAAGTGAAAGTCTACGATTTATTTGGTCAGGTGCTGATAGATCAGAAAATGTAGGTTTGAATGGATCAGGAATGTGTAAACAAGAGGGTGAGTGAACTTCTGATTCAGAATCAGATGATTCAGTGGAGTGGCATGAGGTGGATAACAAGACAACCATGGTTGCAAGTGGTTCCAAATCAAGAATGTCATTTGAGGGTTCTGGAACAGGTAACGGTTGTTCTAGTATTGAGGGATGTTCAGATGGAGTTGGTTGGAGAGGTTCAGATGAAATGGGTTGAGATTGATGTTCTGGCAGTTGTTGTTGTTGTTCTGGTTGTAGTTTTTGTTGTTGTTGTTGTTCTGGTTGTTGTTGTTGTTGAGGTTGTGGTTGTTGTTGTTGTTGTTCTGGTTGTTGTTGTTGTTGAGGTTCTGGATGAGGTGGTTCTTGTTGTTGATGTTATGGTTGTGTTTCTGTTTGAGGTGGTTCAAATGGAGTTTGTACAGAAGATGGTTGAGAATGTGTAGTTTGAGATGGAGGGGGTTCAGATGTTTGAACTCCAGATGATGGTGGTACAGATGATTGTGGTCTAGAAGGTGATGGAGGAGGTGAAGGTAATGAAGAGTGAATGGTTGGAGTTGGATCAGATGTTAATACCTGTTTGATAGTTTCTCTTATGTCTTCCAGACTTGCCTCTGGAGGAGTGGGTTTCACTTTCTTTACCTTCTGAGGCTTAACAGCAGCTTCAGAGGCTTTTCTCTTTGGCTGAGCCTCAGATCCTTCTTCAGCAATCTTCTTTGAATGCCTTTCTCTAACAAGATTAGGCAGAACTTCTCCTTCCTTCTGGACAATGTTCACAGGCATAGGAACACCATTTAACAGACAATCAGTTATGTAAGATAAGATGATCTCCCTTGGTTCGTCAGCACTGAACATTGGAAAATCTTCAACAGGAATCCTTTTGTTGCTGACATCCTTAATAGCAATTTTCTTAGGTTTGCTGGCAAGCTCTGTGATGACTTTCATCCTCTTCAGAGTATTGCAATTGATGACAAAACCTATGACATATGACAAATCCTCTGTCAATCTAGTATCATATAGATATTTCACAAGACCATTCTCTGTTAGAATGTCTGATATCAGTCTACCCATAGGAATCCAATTCCTAACTTTTCCAGTTTTGACTCTTACATCTTCTCTTGTTTCCTTTATATGATTCAGAAGGTGAATGAACAGAAGATAAGGCAAGTCCACCTTCTTTCCCTTGCTCATACAGAACATAAAGTATAGTTGTTCAGCACTGACATAATCTGGGGAATTTGATGATTTTCTGTGAAAGATGGAACTCATGAAAATCTTGGCCCAGATCCTGTAGACTGGCTTCAGTTTCCTTACTTTGCTAGTTGGTTCCCCAGAAATAGTAACTTCTTGAAACACATCAGCAAGATCCACACGAGTAGATTGTAGATTGGTTTCACCATCAGTTTCAAAGTACCCAATGAGTTGTCTGATTAGCTTCTCAGTAATCACAATCTCCTTTCCAAGGACAGAAGAATGGATGAATTTAGGGCACACCTGAGCATGTATCCAGAATTCTTTCACCAAAGTTGGATAAACAGGACCCATAAGCCTATCAAAATACTTTGTCCAACTCTGAGTTTGGATGGTTGAAGAAAGATTAAATCCATTTTCTTCAACGGACTCAAAATCTATGAAGCATTCACTCAGAACTTCCAGTTCTATAGTTGGAGTGAGAAGAGTTCTCACAGGTTCCTTGTAAGCTTCAGCATTAGGAGCAGAAACAGCAGTGGTTGATTGCATCTGAGCAGATGTTGATGAAGAAGATGCCATTGATGTTCTTGAGAGAGAGGTTTTAGGTTTAGGGTTTAGGTGAAGAGCAAAGAGACGACAGAAATGCATAAAAGGTTCGTGAAGTGAAAAGTGTGAAATGGTGTGATTTGTGGTATTTATAGATAAAATCAGGCACACAAACAATCACATAAGCACGCTTCACATAACATTAAATGAAAAAGTAAAAACATCATTGCACATCAATTATGATTCTGACAGATGGGGGGAAAATCAAGAAAAGTCAGATTTTCAAAGCAGTACTTCAAACGTTAATTCAGTAAAGTGCACTCTACCTTTTCAGTTTCTGAGCTACACGTGTTTGCTTGCTTGTGCTTCTGAAATCTCTTGAGAAATGAAACGTTAGACAACGTTCAGATCCTCTGAGCATTGTTAGTTCAGATTTACACAAGTAAAATAATTCAAGAAAATGAATAAATTAACAAATGAAATACTTCAGAGCATTAAACATTTTGCATCTGAGAAGTTTTCCTCTGATAAATATTATTCTGGACAAAAATCCATACCAATATTTTTCAGAATAAACTTGAACCTATCTTCAGCAAGGGGTTTTGTAAAAATATCAGCCCATTGATGATCTGAATCAACAAAATCTAAGTTTATAATACCCTTCTGAACATAGTCTCTGATGAAATGATGTTTAATTTCTATTACTCTCAAAGATCTGATAGTCCTCTAATTGACTCTTCATCCAGAGCATCTGCGTGCTACATCCAGCAGCAGCAATGTATTCTGCCTCTGTTGTAGAGAGTGCAATTGTGGGTTTCTTCTTGCTGTACCATGAGATCAGATGACTTCCAAGGAACTGATAGCTTCCAGAAGTACTTTTACGCTCTACTCTGTCTCCAGCATAATCAGCATCACAGAATCCAACTAATGTATATTTATCAGATCTTCTGTAACACAGACCCACGTTAGTAGTACCTTTCAGATACCTTAGAATCCTCTTAACAGCAGTTAAGTGAGATTCTCTAGGATCTGATTGGAATGTTGCACATAAGCATACAATGAACAGAATGTCGGGTCTAGAAGTAGTTAAGTAGAGAAGAGATCCTATCATACCTCTGTAGAGTTTCTGATCCACTTTCTTACTTACCTCTTCCTTGCCTAGTGTACTAGTTGGATGCATGGGAGTCTTTGCCATCTTACTATCAGTCATGTTAAATTTCTTTAGAAGTTCTTTAACATATTTTGTCTGATGAATGTAAGTGCACTCTGGAGTTTGGTTGACTTGAATTCCCAGAAAGAATTTCAATTCTCCCATCATGCTCATTTCAAATTCTTCCTGCATACATTGAGCAAACTCCTTTCCCAGCATAGTATTGGTGGATCCAAATATAATATCATCCACATATATTTGACATATTAGAAGATCTTTCAATGTTTTACAAAAGAGTGTTGTGTCCACTTTGCCTCTGATGAAGTTTTTCTCCAGAAGAAAATTACTTAATCTCTCATACCAAGCTCTGGGAGCTTGTTTTAAACCATACAGAGATTTCTTTAGTTTAAAAACATGTTCTGGAAATTTTTCACTTTCAAAACCAGGAGGCTGGTGAACATAAACTTCTTCTTCTATAATACCATTTAGAAAGGCACTTTTAACATCCATCTGATATAGAGTGATGTTATATTGTGCAGCAAATGAAATAAGAAGGCGTATAGATTCTAACCTTGCCACTGGAACATAAGTTTCAGTGTAATCAATACCTTCTTGTTGACTGTACCGTTGAGCAACAAGCCTTGCCTTATTTCTTTCAACTTCTCCTTCCTCATTAAGCTTGTTTCTGAAGACCCATTTAGTTCCAATTATGTTGAATCCTTTTGGTCTTGGAACTAAGTCTCACACATCATTTCTAGTGAACTGATTTAGCTCTTCTTGCATGGCAATAATCCAGTCATTGTCTTGCAGAGCTTCATCCACAGTGGTTGGTTCAATTACTGACACCAGTCCAAATAATGATGCTTCAGAGGATCTGAGGAAGGATCTTGTTCTGATAGGGTCATCCTTCTTTCCAATGATCACATTCTCTGGATGAGAAGCTTTGATTCTGGAAGATGATCCTCTAAGAGTTGATTCTTCAGAAATGTTTAAGTTGTTCATCTGAGAAGTCAAAGGAATTGCATCTGGCGTTGCTTCTGGTTCCTTCACTTGAGCTTTGTCTGCCTCTGAGCCTTCAGAGTCTGTGAAGACTACTTCTCTATCTGCAGAACTTTCAAACTGCTTTGGCTTTTTAATGCCAAGCTTATCATCAAATCTAACATGTATAGATTCTTCCACAATCTGTGTTTCAGTATTGTATACTCTGTAGCCCTTAGAGCGTTCATAATATTCAAGCATGAAACACTTTTGTGCTTTAGAATCAAACTTGCTAAGATTCTCTTTAGTGTTCAACATATAACATATACATCCAAAAGGATGAAAATAAGCAATGTTGGGCTTTCTGTTCCTCCACAATTCATAGGGAGTCTTTTCCAGAAGAGGTCTTACAGACACTCTGTTCTGAATGTAACATGTTGTGTTGATTGCTTCTGCCCAAAAGTGCTTTGCCAGATTAGTCTCATTGATCATGGTTCTGGCCATTTCTTGCAGAGTTCTATTTTTCCTCTCTACAACTCCATTCTGTTGTGGAGTTCTAGGACAGGAAAAATCATGAGCAATGTCATTTTTATTAAAATATTTTTCAAAATATTTGTTTTCAAACTCACCACCATGATCACTTCTGACTTTTATAATTTTGAAATCTTTTTCATTCTAGACTTGTTTGCAGAAGTCAAAGAACACAGAATGTGACTCATCCTTGTGTTTTAAAAACTTTACCCATGTCCATCTACTATAGTCATCAACAATGACTAATCCATACTTCTTGCCTCTGATGGATGCAGTTTTCACTGGTCCAAACAGATCAATATGAAGTAATTCTAATGGTCTGGAAGTAGAAACAACATTTTTTGATTTAAAAGAGGATTTTGAAAACTTTCCTTTTTGACATGCTTCACAAAGAGCATCTGAGGTGAACTTCAACTTAGGAAGTCCTCTGACAAGATTAAGTTTATTAATCTGAGATATACGTCTCATATTAATATGCCCTAATCTTCTGTGCCAGACCCATTGCTCCTCATTAACAGATAAGAGGCATTTAATATTCTGAACCTTAAGTTCTGAAAGATTTATTTTATAAATGTTGTTTTTCCTCTTTCCACTAAATAGGATTGAGCCATTCTTTTGACTAATAGCTTTACAACATTTTTTATTAAAGACCATGTCATAACCATTGTCACTTAATTGACTTATGGACAATAGATTATGCTTTAATCCTTCTACAAGTAAAACATTAGTAATAGAGGGAAGGTTACCATTTTCAATAGTGTCAGATCCAATGATCTTGCCCTTCTGATTCCCTCCAAATTTTACGTCACCTCCAGATCTAAGCTCCAGACTTTGGAACATAGACCATTCTCCCATCATATGTCGCGAGCATCCAGAGTCCAGGTACCATGACTGGCGTCCTGACCTTGCTGCTAAGAACATCTGCAACAGGAATTATTTTACTCTTAGGTACCCAGATCTTCTTGGGTCCTTTTGGGTTAGTTGTTCTGAAGGTTCGTCTAAACTTCTATTTTTCAACATAAGGTTTATTCTGACTAGCCTTAGATTTAAACACATGAATGTTCTTTTCAGAACGAGTGTGTTTGATATCATTCAAGTGACCAAATTTAAAGTGGGAATATAAAGGAGTCTTCTTGATGATAATTTTATCAACAGGTTTTGGATTTAAATCAGAGGAAGATTTGTATCCAATTCCTTTTCTGTTATTTCTGCTAACTCCATAGATCATAGAAGCCATTTTGCTTTTGTCTATGCTTTTAGCAAGAAACTTCTGAAAGCTGTAGTCATATTTTTCCAAAATATTTTTGCATTCAGACTCAATTTCAGAGTCAGAGTCTTGTTGAGCTAATTCAAAATCATTTTTCATTTTTAAGTTCTTTTCATTTAGCTTAGCCACTTCTGATTTGAGAATATTATTCTCAGATACAAGATTGCTTTGACGCTCCTTGTATTTGAGCTTAATATTATTATAGCTCTTCAGAACCTCTGATAACACTTTGATAAGTTCATCTTTAGTGAGTTTAGCCATTACCTCTTCAGCGTCAGATTCAGATCCTGAAATTCCTTCCTCCTGATCTTCTATGTCTGCCATCAATGCTACGTTGGCACATTCTTCTTCTGCCTCAGATTCAGATTCAGATGTATCTGAATCATCCGAGGTTGTCATTAGAACCTTCTTCTTCTTATCAAATTTTCTTTTAGACTTTTCTTTCAGAAGCTTTGTACATTCATTTTTGTAATGCCCAGGTTCTTTACATTCGTAGCAGACAACCTCCTTTTTGCCAGATCTTCTGTGTCCAGAAGATTCCTTTCTTTGGTCAGACTTCCTGGAGTTTTTAAACTTCTTTCCTTTATGCTTCCAGAGTCTGTTTATTCTTCTGGACAGCATGGATAATTCATATTCATCTTCAGATGAGGATTCTTCAGAGCTTTCCTCTATTACATGCAACGCTTTAGCAGATTTATTAGATTTTAAGGCAATTGACTTACCTTTCTTTTGAGGCTCATCTTCCTCAAGTTCAATTTCATGGCTCCTTAGTGAGCTTATTAGTTCCTCCAAGGAAATCTGGTTCAGATCTTTAGCCATTTTCAGCGCAGTCACCATAGGTCTCCATCTGGAAGGTAAGCTTCTGATGATCTTCTTCACGTGATCAGCAGTAGAGTAACCTTTATCCAGAACCTTTAGTCCAGCTGTAAGTATTTGAAATCTGGAGAACATGGCTTCAACAGATTCAGCTTCTTCCATCTTGAAAGCTTCATACTTCTGAATTAGAGCCAGAGCCTTTGTTTCCTTTACTTGAGAGTTTCCCTCATGAGTCATTTTCAAGGACTCAAACATGTTAAATGCAGTTTCTCTATTTGTGATCTTTTCATACTCAGTGTGAGATATTGCATTTAACAATATTGTTTTAGCCTTGTGGTGATTTCTAAATTCCTTCTTTTGGGCTTCTGTCATAGATTTTCTATCTACTTTCTTGCCATTCCCATCAATGGGATGAACATATCCATCTATGACCAAATCCCATAAATCAGTATCATAACCAAGGAAAAAACTTTCAATCCTGTCTTTCCAATAATCAAATTTCTCTCCATCAAACATAGGGGGTTTAGTACTGATTATGTCTCTTTCTTCATACTTGTTAGATGTTGAAACATCAGCCATTATAAACAACCAAATATAAGTATCAAAGTTTTTCTCACTGGATCTTTTCTGTCACTGTAAAGTGGTAGCACACACAGAACCGGAGCTCTGATGCCAACTGAAGGTGAGAAAATACTTAGAAGGGGGGGTTGAATAAGTATGAAGATAAAACTTAGAAGTAAAAACTCAAGTATTTTTATCCTGGTTCGTTGAACTCAACTACTCCAGTCCACCATATCTAGAGTGATTTGCCTTTCTCAAACAAGGACTTAATCCACTATTTAATCAACTGATTACAATAGTAAGCACTAAGAACAACTGTTCAAAGTCTTCTCAAGAACTACTGATTCCAACTGGATCTTCTTAAGGAACTATTACAATGAAATGTAAGATTAATACAAGTGTTTGAATGCTTCTAACAAGCTTTATAACAACAGTGATTTTTCACTTAATGTTAAGAACAAAAGAATAAACTCAGCAATAAGAATATTTTACGAGAGCTTGTAAGAGTTTCTATCACAGATTCGTTGGTTGTTGATCACTACTGAAGAAGATGATGAAGACTTGCTTTTATATGCACAGTAGTCCACAAAGTCTTGACGTTGGAGGCTGTGTATTGAAAAGGCCTGAACCTTTCTGTCTTTACATCACATGACCTTTCCTGGAAGTAGAATGCACAGAGAAATGCTTTTGGTCAGTGTTCTAGTGTCAAGCATGAAAGAGGAAAGAGTCGTTGAGCCAAATCAAAGGATATTACTTTGAATTCTTCTTCAACAAGTATTTCTTTTCAGCAAAGTTAACCATCAGATTTTGCATGATCAGAGTCTTGGATGCCCATCAGATTTTGCTGAATCAGAGTAATGCAGCAAGTGTGCTTTAGCATGTAGTTTTATCAGAGCAGAGTTTTATAAATCAGATCCTCAGTACATGCAGCGTGCAGTACTCTCAGAGTCTTTTGAAAAACTGTGCTTCTTAACTCTCATACAAAGTTCTTCAATGCTTCAGAGTCTTCAGATCTTATTAGAGTCTTCTGCTTCAGATTCTTCTGTAGCTTCTGCTTCAGATTCTTCTGCAGCTAGCGCTCAGATTCTTCTATAAGATGATTTTGACTCTTCAGAGCCTTCCATAGTTCCATGTTCAGATTAATTTGCTCTTGGATTTATATATACTTTAATCATCTGCAACAAATATTCATGAACCAATTTTAGAGTATATAATTCTTTAATACAAAATTTCATAAGAGTTATCATCAAAACATAGAGATATTACTAAGAAACAATCTGTGTTCTTACATCCTTAACCTTTAAGCATTTTCGTGGAAGTGGTTTTAATGTAGCATGAATTACAAACATTCGATTCAGAGTCATGTTGCTGTCAATAATTTTCCCTCTTTGAGGATGATAGATTTTGCATGCACTTTCTTTTATTATTATTTCCAGGTGTCTTTCTTGAAGTTGTCATATACTTAACAAATTGTTTGTTAAGTCAAGTACAAAGTAAACACCACTCATAGTTAGAATGATTCCATCCATTTCAAACCTGACACTTCCTTTTCCCATTACAGACATTCTTGAATTATTTCCCAATCTAACCGTACAACTAAAATTTTCATCTAGTTCTACAAACCACTTTTTATTTCCTGCCATGTGATTTGAGCAATCAGAATCAAGAAACCATACCCTTTTGTCTTTAATATCTTGAATTTCGGATGAGCCATTAGAAGTAACTCTTCTTCCTCGTCAAGCTCAACATAGTTTGCTTCTTTTTCTAAACTTGCACATTCAAATTGGTAGTGTCCTTGTTTTTGACATTGATAACATACAATAACACTCCTATTTACAAATGGTTTTGCTCTTCCCCGTCCCCTAACATAGTTGCTACCTCCTCTTTGAAAATTGCTTCTTCCTCTCCCGCATCCATAACGTGTGCCATACTCAACTTGCAGAACTTGTTCTTCACTATGTTTCTCTCTTTCCTTTTGCTCATGAACAAGTAGTGAACTTTGCAGCTCATCCACAGTTAGCATATCAATGTCCTTAGACTCTTCAATTGAGCATACAACAAAGTTGAAGTTTTCTGTCAAAGATCTAAGTATCTTCTCAACTATTTTCACATCGTTCATATTCTCTCCGCAATTACTCATGTTATTTTCTATTTCCATCACTCTTCCAAAATAATCATTCACTGATTCACCTGTCTTCATCTCTAAGGTTTTGAATGTCCGTTGAAACCTCTGCAATTGCGACGTTTTACCCTAGTGCTTCCCTTGTACTTGACTTTCATGGATTCCCATAGTTGTTTAGCTGTTTCTTTCTGGGTAATAGTTTTAAAGATGGATTTGTCAATGGCCTGAAATAAATAGTTCTTTGCTTTCAAATCTTTGAGTTTTTCTTCATCCAATGTCTTTTGTTGTGCTGCAGTTATCTCTTCATTCTCCTTTGGTTCCTTTATTCCAGATTCAGTAACACTCCAATGCTCCTTTGATCAAAGTAGATTCTCCATGATCAAACTCTAATTATCATAGTCTCCATCAAACTTAGGCACACTTGGTGCGGTGAAATTGCTCGTTTAAGCCATTTTGCGTCTTTTAGTCACTATTGTGTTTTTCCTCTCAAACACTCTTGTTTACACACTATATCAGGCCCCGTGATGGAGCTCTGATACCAAATGAAGAAGTAGTAATAAATTTTAGTAATACGAATCAAGTGTGTTAACTTGTTGTCTTTACAAAATGAAATATAATGGCTTTATATAAGCCTTACAGTTTCAATATAAACTTCACATTATAATAAGGTAAAACTATAATAACCAATAGAAACTTATTCAACTTATTCTATTATTAAACATAGCTAATATGTCATTTCTATTTATAATAAATATTAATTTTAGTAAATATGCCAACATGTTCATCATTGGGCCAACGACTGGCCTAGAACAATTGCCCATAAAGCTTTCCAGAGCGTATAAATGGGAAAATTTTAAAACATTAGGTTATTGTTTCCTTAGACTATTATCTTTGCGCCAAGTTCCACACTTGCGAGAGTGGAAAAGATTTGACGAGATGGAGTGGATGACCTTGAGATTTGAGTATATTAAATGCCAATCTTGTCATTGAAACATCTTTGCAGGGTTGATCTTACGTATGGCTCTAAGTCCATAAGATAGGGTGAGACATTCCCCTTTAGGGTGCTCAAGTGCACTAGAATACTGATATGATCTTAAGGTGAATCAAATTGTTGATTTTCTTCTACCTATCTTCCTTCATTCTAGGTCATCGATTTATCTACATTGCTTTATTATATAAAGGTAATTTATTTTTTCAAGTTGTGTTTCATCTCTTTGCACAAACTTTTTCTATCTTATTTTCTCTTGCCAACTACAACTATTTCTCTCAGGGTCCTAGTGAGGTACCCCAGGCGATCGTCACCAACAATGAGACATAGTTCACCGACAAAAGCCTCCAGGACTTCGTCACCAAGCTTGACACAAATCAACATTTCACGTTCGATGAACACCCGTAGACAAATGGGCTGGATGAAGCCACAAACAGAGTGATCCTGCGAGGCCTAAAACGAAGACTGGGCGAAGCCAAAAAGAGGTGGGTCAAGGAGCTGCACAACATGCTCTGAGCCTACAGGATGACGCCGCACTCTACCACCGCGGAGATGCCATTTTGACTAACATACAAAACCAAGGCATTCATTCTTGTAGAAATAAGAGATCCCTCTAGGAGGACCGAATCTCTTCTCAACAAGGAGATGAACGACGAGGTGCTAAGAGAGGAGCGCAACCTAGTCGAAGAAATTAGGTCGAAAGTATCCCTTCGCGAAGCATCGCTCAAACAAAAAATAACTTTGCGACATGACAACAAAGTCATTAAGCGTGAATTCTAAACAAGAAGCCTAGTCCAGCAAAGGAACCATAAAGACTCGCGCGAAGGCAAGCTTGCTGTGAATTGGGAAGGCTCCTACTGTGTCCGTGTGAAAACGGGCAACATGGCCTACTACCTCGAAAACTTGCGCATGGAAGAACTTGCTCGACCATGAAACTCTGAAAATATTAAGCAATATTACAGTTAAACATTGTTAACGACGTGCTTGGTTTGACAGTGACAAAATGCGTCCCGGCCACAGGAGCGCATTGAGGTACGAGCGCGACTCTTAAACTTGAAACAAAAAGACAAGGGCGTTGCTCTTGTGTGCGCGAGCGAGCCCTTGATACGACAGGAACACATCAATTGAGATCCACCATTGTCATACCAATTAGGCAAAAAACCCAGCTCACGATGGGAAGTTCAAGCCACAGAGCAAAGACCTCGATCGAGCTCTTAGTTTCGTCATCGGGCAGAACCTAACTCCGACCACTCGACCAGTTCCCTACATATTTGAGGATCAACTCTATCGAGCAAAATCCCTAAACACTTGATAAAAACAGGTAAGCACAATATTGTATAGTCACGAGGAAAATAAGTACTCAACATATAATGGCACACATAAAATACAAAAAAGACTGGCGGTAAAAGAAACAATGCATTACAGGGGGAGGGCAAAGCCCATTATTCAAACATTACAAGCCATGGCACGTAGGCCAAGTCAAACTAAATTACATACTACGACATGCAGGCTGGGCAAAATCAATGATAAAAAGGTGGCACACAGGCCGAACAAAAGAAAAACTTAGACGCATACCTCCTCCTCCAGCTAGGTCTCCCCCGATCAACCATTTAGTGGCAGGGACCGATCTCCTTGGTGACAAGGTGGACCCTAGGGTTCACAATATGCAGCTGGTTCAAAGAATTTCTAAAACCCGCCTCGTGGGCCCCTAAACAGTCTTGCTCGAGCTCTCGGATCCGAGCGACCAAGTCGTCGTGAGTCGCGAGGGCCTTCTCCTTGCTGGTTTCATCCTCGGCAGGGCGTGCAACACCCTCAAAAGAAGGAACCTTGGTTCGAAGTTGGTCCCTCTCTGCCAAAGCCTCCTTTAGCGTCTATCGCATCTCATTCATATCCTTGAGAAATAGCACATGTGCCTCATACTTTGTTTGGTAATTGAGGAGGTCATTCTCAGCTTTGTTCTTATTGTCAATAGGAGCATGTTCTCATCCTTCATCGCCTTCAGCTCGGAGTTGGGGCTAGTCTCAACATTGAGGACCAAAGTCGTCGCTAAGACCCTTATCATAGCGGCCATATCCTCAGATAAAGCCCTCCTCCGGTTCGCTGTGTCGACCCTCATGATCGCCTTAGACTACATAGCGGGCACGACCAGGCAGTTGTCCCCAAAAAAGAGCCCCTGGTGAAGATGATAGAAAGGCAAGATGAAACCTTCCCCGACAGCTCCCTCCAGAAGAGAAGCAGAATCGGCTTCCCCGAGGCGTTGTTTCTTGGTCGGGGGATCCTGAGAGGAAAGAGATTGGCTCCCCCGGGGAGAGGAAGAACCCTCGGCCTGTTGGTCAGCTCTGGCCATTTGTTGGAGTTGGGCGACACGACCCTTGGTGGCCTTCTTGGCACCCTTAATGGCCGCGAGCTTCATTATGCGTTCTTGTATGCTTGACATCTGGGCTGCAACAAAGAGAAAATAAACAACTCAATATAGCGATAATAATGTAGAGGATGTGCGGGCAAAGAAAACATCCACTATCTAAAATCCTCAACGCTTCCCCATATGAGGTGCACTCGAGGAATGCCCTAGTGTTAATTAACCGAGTCTCGCGGAGGACCTCCTCGCACTCGTCGCAAATAAAACCCCCGTCCTTGTTGACGCACTTGGCGGGATTAAAGCTGGTGACGAACTCGACTATCTTCTCGTAAGCGAGCTGGTCCTCGGGGTCTAGATCGTCGGGCTTGGTGATGTAGTTCTTCGTGCCCTTCTTGAAGTGGCCCTCCTGCCACTCAAGAGAGAACTTCGCCTCCGAAGTTTCCACCGGGTGCCTATTCTTAAGTTTGGACAAGCGGTCGAACAGGGAATCGATAGCCACGCGCGAAACCGGTTTTACGACATAGTATCTGTCCTTGAAGGTGCGGACAGAATCCTGGTACACCCTAAACAGCTTCCTCGGTAGCTTCAGAGATACCCAGCTGTATTGACCCTAGAAGGACTGGCGCTGGAGATGAAAGGTGCCGAAGAACAAGGGGAGTGTGACGCCAACGCAAAGATACTCGCACACGAGCTCGAACGCCCGCATAAATGCGATCACGTTGGGGTGAAGTTGCAAGGGAGCCAAAGGTAACCATTAGAACATCCCTTTCTGGAAGTCACTAAGGGTGATGAGCTCATGCATAAGGAACCACATCCCTTTAAACGACGAGCATATCTGATGATTTCCTTGGGTTTGTAAACCATTCAATTCGTTGTGCCCCCATCGTCAAGATCCTTAACGGTCGCGAAGGTGTCCAAATCATTGATGGAAAAGCGTGAGGCAATGCTAAGAGGCTCATGCCCGACCCAATCAGACGGCGGGTGGAACTGCGCGACCTCGGCCTCTTCGTTAACTATATCACGTTCGACTTCCTCGTCGATCATGATGGTGCCTTCAGGCTTTGTGGCTATTTTACCTGAAAAGCAGAGGAAATTGGTGAATTCGACATCTAAGATCAAATCCATCCTTCCTTGCAAGTTAAGTGAAAAGGCAAAGAGAGAGGACGGGGAAACTTCCTCGACCGAAGGCATGACGCTGAAAAGTGCACACCCGAGAGAGGACTCTCCTTAATGCAGAACACGCAACCTCCCTCCGTGGGAGAAATGGTCCTCTGCGTTTAAGTTCCCCCAAGTTAAACAGGGAAGTCTCCTCGACTAGAGACTTCCTCGAGATACTCACACGTCCTCGGAGAGAAAATTTTCCCCAACGTCATGCCCGACGGGGACGCTAAAAGCCTCAGCTATCCCCGAGGCCTTCATCAAAAACTTCATACGGTTTTCCAGAACCCTCATGAACTCCTCGACGTCTTCATCGAAAACTTCATAGTTCCGCTGAAAACTTCATGAGCTCGCTGGAAACTTCATGAAATCTACTGGAAACTTCATTAACTTCTCCAGAAACTTCATGAGTTCGCCGAGAACTTCATGGACTCCCTGGAGAAATCACTGGAAATGCATGACTCACCGAAAAGAAACATAAACTCGGAAAAGATGGAGGACTTATGTGTGTAAGGAGTCTAGAGTTGAACGGTGGAGCAAGAAGCTAGCTACGATGGAGGCGAATCGGTGAGAGAAGAGCATAAAGGATCTTGAGAAGTTCTTTAGTTGCATGGGAAGCGTGCAAATGAACTGACTTTCCCCTCTGTTTAAAAATCCTATCATGGAAAGCGAGGTGTTTCGTAGGCCCTCAAGTACTGTACTCATAGCCTTAATAGGCATTGATTGCTTCTGACACGTGGCGCTCAGAGACATCACACACGTCCCTTCGTGTCCCCTTACACGGCTAGAGGAAATGACGTGTCAACCCTTTCCACTTCCGTCATACCACTCAACATGTCGAGGGCAAGGCCCCGACTCTTTGCGCTGCTGCGAACACTTCATCGAAAAGAGGATGAAAGCAAGCCATGAGTGCGTGGAACGAGTGCCTGCCTGCACGGTGACCGACCCTGTTGTCGGCCAAGGGCGTAGCTCACTGTCGAACACAGTCAATGGCTTCTGCATCTGGTCCCAGACAGCACGACAAGCCCAACGCCTTAAGCATGAGTGATGTGTGATATATCCCCTCCTCAACACATGAATTGACTTATGTCATTACTCTAACGCTTCAGAGCAACGATTTGGAAAACTCCTGTTCTGGACTAGGCCACAGGCTGGCCCACCTTCGGGCAACCTCCAACCCAACTCCACGTCGAAGAGGGCCTAATGAAGGCCCCATCCAACTCACACGGGGAACCCTCGCACGTCTTCCCCACGATCTTCACGTGCTCCCCACGCGAGGACACGTCATCAGTAACTACCCGTGTCTGAAAGAACAGGTCACCCACCTTTCGGAGATCACAAGGTAGTTGGACTAAGATGAAGACCACGTGTCGGTCTTCCCCGACGCCACGTAAACCTTGACAGTTATTCGTATTGGGCCTGGTGATCCAACTCATGCAAAATAAACGTTGGCCTAGCGTTGAGGACACATTATAAATACTTTCTTTCACTAGAGGGTCTGATATTCTAATTCACAATCTAGCTTTCTATACTTGCCTTTCCCTTACTTCGTTTCTTACTTTATCATCGGAGTACCTTGCAGGTACTCCCTCCTCCTCTTCCCTACCACCAATGAACTGGAAGCTCACGATGCAATGTTGGTTGTCGATCTTATTTTGATCTGATAAGATCAACGTTCGACCCAACTAACCTTCTTAAATGTTTCTATATGTCTGCATTAATAAGTATTGCATGCTATGCTATTAAAAATAGTCATTCTCATCACACAATACTAAGACTCATTCTAAAATTTACATAATATTTTAATATTATTAATATAAATCATAGATTTATTATACGTAATTAGAGATTAATCCATAAAAAATTAGATAGAATCACGATATACAAAAAAATTGTTTTTAAATTTTGTTTTCCATTACAACGTATCCAAAATTTGTTAAAATCATAAAAATAATTTTAACAAAAATGCAATCAATGCTACTTAAAATTTTAAGGACCCTTAAAAAAGAATAGAGATGGAGTAGTATTTATAAGGATGACTCAATAAAATTTGCCATAATTTTTCGTATCAAAGATATTTTCTTAGAGATGTAAGATGATGAATTCAACATCATCTTTACTGAAACACTCTTCCTGGAAACTCTGCATAATACGTCAAGATCATAAACTTAGGCCCCAGACGCAAATCCATTCCAATTATACACGTCCCATCTCACCCTTCATTTCCAATCCTAAGGCCAATATTCCCATCCAAATTCCTCAAATGGACCCACTCAGTCAGATTCAAACCTGTGCCACTGAAACGCTCGCTAAAGCAAGCAACCATTATATTCCTCGGGATCATGAACTCAAAATCGAACTAAGGTTAAATCAGTAATCTCACCTCCTCTACGTCTTAGTCATCCGTAGTACTTGTAGACTGCCACGTCACGCGGGTTCAAACTCTCACAGGCTGGCAAACAAGTCACCAAATTAAAAACTCCCACGCGGAAATTTCATCATCCTTTTTTCTCACAGCTGTTTCCTCGTTCCGGGTATATAAATACCCCTCCCGTTTTCCATTTGTAATCGTGTCTCACATTCAAATTCTTCTTTCTCACTCTTTCTTTCTCTTGTTCTAATCCTCAAAATCTTTAAACAAACTTATTCGACCTTCAACATGGGTTCTAATTACAAAATTGCCATCACTTTCTCTCTAGTGTTAACCTTCCTTGTACTGTTACCCATACTCACAGTGGGAGAGCTTGTACAAGAACAACCTCTAGTTCTCAAATACCATAACGGCCAACTCCTTAAAGGACGCATCACCGTTAATCTCATTTGGTACGGTACATTCACCCCCATCCAACGATCAATAATCGTTGATTTCATTAACTCAGTTAGCACCACCGGTGCTCCTCTACCTTCAGCTGCAGCGTGGTGGAAGACCACCGAGAAATACAAGGTTGGATCGTCTACGCTAATCGTAGGGAAACAGTTCCTGCACCCTTCTTACACCCTCGGTAAGAATCTAAAGGGAAAAGATCTTCTCGCTTTAGCTACAAAATTTAACGAACTCTCTTCCATAACCGTTGTGCTTACCGCGAAAGATGTTAACGTTGACGGTTTCTGTATGAGTCGTTGTGGGACCCACGGTTCCGTCCAACGTGGCAACGGTGGTGCGAGAACTCCTTACATATGGGTTGGAAACGCTGAGACACTGTGTCCTGGACAATGCGCGTGGCCTTTCCACCAGCCTATTTACGGACCACAGACGTCACCGCTAGTGGCGCCTAACGGTGACGTAGGTGTTGACGGAATGATCATCAACTTAGCCACGCTTTTGGCTGGTACTGTCACGAATCCCTTTAACAACGGGTACTTCCAGGGACCGGCGACGGCGCCGCTTGAAGCTGTTACGGCTTGTACGGGGGTTTTCGGTAGTGGGGCCTACCCGGGTTATGCTGGACGTGTTCTTGTTGATCAAACTACTGGTTCGAGCTACAATGCACACGGTGCTAACGGGAGAAGGTACCTTCTTCCCGCGATGTGGGACCCGCAGACGTCGGCATGCAGGACTCTTGTCTGAGAAGGGGACCGTGAACGGACACGTGGCATGATGTGGTGTAGATATATATGGTGGGTTGATAAATATGGGGCAGGTGAATGATGCTCTGGCTGGTGGGAGGAGTGTATTTTTAAGCAGCTTTTGTCGTTTAGTGTGACGTGTAAATTCTGTTTCTAAAAACTAAAGTGGAACGAATGTTTATTCCTATATCAACTTGTTATAAATCTGAAAAACGACGAAAAAAGAAGAGGCATATCATTAATATAATATGTAATATATTTTCAAAGTGACATTTCTTTTCATTCCTCATAGTGAGTGGTTTTTCTTTTTTCTTTTTCATGTGTTTTTATAGAGTAAAGTAAGGTTGTTGAGGAATGAATGAGAAAGGATATACATGAATAATAACCTTGATGGCCGTAGGGTGAAAAAAAAGGTAAAATACTGCTTGGGGCCTGGGAGACCATTATGGCGATGTGGCAGTGATGATGACATTGGTGAGGTGAGTGAATCTGATTCGGCATAAAAGGACACATCATGTCCTTCTTTTTTTTCTTTAAGTGGGTCCACTTCCTGTGCAATCATGCTTCGGATAAACTCTACTACTACATACAGTGTAGGTGTACACTGTTAATAGTATATGTGAGGAATGGGTGAGGTAGCTTTCCCATTATTTTTTCTATTCAACCAAAGTTGAAAATGTAGTACAATTCCCGTGAAATAAGTAAAAATTGATAGTACCTTACCTAGTTTTCAAAGAATAGACCATAACATTTTATGAGTGAAGCTATATGCCACGTCTCTTTCTGCTTCTAATAGTCTGAAATTTTGGATTCCAACTTGCATGTATTTTGATAATAAGCAAGTTTTGGATCAAATTATTGAGTGCGGAATCGTCGTAGTTGAATATTTCAGGATACACTCATAAGTTACACCATGTACTTGATTGCATCGATAAGACAGAACAAACGTCATAGAGATGGACAAACAGTCCTATTTCGAAACGAAAGCAACCGGTATCCCTATGATGAGTGTTTACCAAATTTGTCACAAGACATATTTGATTGCTTGATAAAAGGAAAAAACCCATATATTAAGCCATTTTTAGGATGGATAATTTTACAAAGAACATTTGAATATATAAATATAAACACTAAAGCAAAAGCTGAAGAAAACACCACAAGTTTACAAGGTTTACTCTTAAATATGTTCAATCCTCTGGGAACAAACAACCTGTCTAGGTTACCAGGAAAGATAATACTCTCATTATACGCCAAAACATCAGCCAAGATAACATGTCAGGGTGAAGGAGTAGAGTATTATGTCGGTCCATCCAATAATCAATAAATCCATTTAAGTAGAATTGGGCATTCAATAGTATGGGCTGTAGCGCATGCCCATTCTGAACCTTGGAACCTTTCTACAGTCAACCAAAAAATGATCTTAGTCTACACTGTTGCAGAAAAAATATAATATATTGGAAAGGAATGATTAAGCTACAACGTACCCATATCCATAAGGAGCCGGGGCATAGGCAAAAGGAGGTGCATATGGAGTTCTGCCTCGAAATCCCATGTAAGGATTACTAGGCCGGCGAGGACGAAATTGTTTCATCCCAGGTACATTGGTCCTCTTAGCAGTAACCTGCAAAAAAGTCCAAATAAGTATAGATAGCTGCAGAGAGAGAAACAGACATTTTTTTTTTAAAAGCAGAAGCCTCTTGCTGTAATAACCTTCAATTGCCGTCCATGCAGTTCAGATTCATTCAGGGAAAGAGCCTCTTGAACAGCTTCTACTTCAACAAATTCTACATAAGCATATCCCTTGGGTTGGCCAAACTTATCAGTGCGAATGGTGACTCGGTTTACTGTGCCACATGACTGAAAATGCTGTTGCACTTCTTCGGGAGTACATGCATAGTCCACCTGTAGGAAACATCAAGGTCAAGAGATCAAATGACTGCAAAGCCAAACTTGATTGACAATCTGCTAAAGCCTTGACAAAAGTAAACAATTTAAGGGGAAACAATGTTAATTTCAGCTGGAGAACGAAAAGGGTTTATCATGTTAGAGACTTCACCGATCAAATAATTTAATATTGCCTATAATTTCAGACTAGGGAGAACAACTTTCATTAGCTGCTTAACAAAATAATGATTTGAAACAAGGGCGTGATATAGCATGAAAAACTGTAAAAGAAATTCAAATCAAGCTACAAATAATCAAAGGGCTAATAAAAAAGGGCATATGTAAAATCAAGGAAGTGGAATTTCATAATTATTATTTAGAGGATTGTACTCTGTTAATAAAAAATATATCACTATTTTCTCCGTTAACAGCAATCCACCACGAAATTTACTTTCTTAAGTGCACTTTGCACTTAAGAAAGAAATTCAAATCAAGCTACAAATAATCAAAGGGCTAATAAAAAAGGGCATATGTAAAATCAAGGAAGTGGAATTTCATAATTATTATTTAGAGGATTGTACTCTGTTAATAAAAAATATATCACTATTTTCTCCGTTAACAGCAATCCACCACGAAATTTACTTTCTTAAGTGCACTTTGCACTTAGTCTTTCAAAGAATATTTCGCCCAAGTACATAAATTCCGAACTGCTTTTCCTTGAAAACAGTTGATATATTGGTGAATTATAAAAGGCAATAAGAAAGAAAAATGATTTGAAATTTCCTCTTGATCCCATGGATAAAAAGGAAGGAATGTCAAAGACCCACCGTGAGAAAATAATGCCTATAAATTTCGTGAGCACTAAGCATCACCAAAAGTGTCCTTGGCCTTTGCAATCAAAACTGCAGATACCAATGCACAGTCCCTTACCTATATAAGGTGTCCTCTTTTCACCAGTAGAATTCCAGATTCTCGATCAGCAATATTATCCCTTCCTGTCCATACATCCGGCCACAATCACAAAGTATAGTAGATAAAACTCTCCATCCTAAATTCCTCTCTTTACTGTCCTAAATAATAGATTACACTATTTTGCTCTTTCCCCACCTTATTGTTTTCGGTATCGAAATCCATACAACTCAATATCTAACAGTTAAACTTTCTTATCCCCTTTTGTATCCCTCTAAATATTTTTGTTAGTGTTACATCTTTTGTTTTTCCGCTCTTTTCTTTAATTTCATAATTTTGATACTTCTATTTTTTTTTCCAGTTATATGTTTTATATTTATATCATATACTTCCAACTGCAGCATGACTAGAGCAGAAACTTATAGATGGAAGCATGACCTGCAATTGTAGGCAAACATTATGTCAAAGCACAATGCCAAAGTAGAAAGCACAATCATATTTCTATATATTCAACATCAAACAAATAAATTCTTGCTACCTACATATCCATAATCTTTACAGATTTCAAACTTTCCAGGATAGAGTAGTGAACTGAAGACGGATTTGACATCTTTATAGTGAACTTATAAACCTTAGAGGGTAGAATAAGAAAAATCACCATTGATGAAAAATAAAAAATTGATATTCCATACACAAATAGCAAGTCGTAAGTGTTTTCAAACACTATCATTGATTTTTGCTATCAATAGTTGAGATATCTTACTTTACCCGCAAAGTTAGAGCTCAATTAATAGAAGCTAAATAAATCCAATGAAGGCTAAATGACTAATGCATTTACCATTCAATTAATGGTCTGAGTAATGAAAATACACTGCAACAAATATGGAGAACTATGGCTTAGGTATTCTAGATAAATGTCTGTTACCTGAATTTAGTCAGGCATATAAAAAGGCCGTGAACAACAATTTGATGACAAACAGGGCGGAAAAACACTAGGAAGAAATCAAAATAAAAACAGACTGAATTTAGAAGTTCATGAGGAAACATGGGAAGGACCAAGTGAATAACTATGAATGGCCTCAAGAAAGCTATCATCATCATCACCATCTTGATAATCATGAGTTTTAACACAAGAGACAGAGAACATACCAAATACGGGGAAAAACAGAGAAAGCAACATGATTCAGAAAACAAAAACAAAGTAAGATCAAAGAGGAAGACAATCCTTTTGCATGCGACTGAGTCAGGGCAAAAAACAAAAGCACCACCAGCTGTCGCATGTCTCTGAAGAGAAAGAGAAGGTCGCAAGTGGCCGCAAGAAGCAGAGTTGATTGTGAGGGAGGGAGACGACTTGAACAGATGAGAAAATATTTAAAAATAGGACCTTTTACGTTTTGATAGAACCACCAGGATTGCTACCCCCGCAGGTCTGATATGATCCAAGCAAATATGGCCAGGATCACACATAAACGTGCGATTTAAGGATCTGATTACGATTTTGCAGCGATCTATCTTCTATGCATGATTCTGAAAACGATTCAGGTGATTGGGAGTGAGATTGCAGAATCGTATGATTTACGATCTTGATTGGGATCTTGACAACCTATGAAAGAATGTAAGAAAATATAGAAAAAGTCTTTCACAGAATATTTTGGAAAGGAAGAGACATTGACACAACACAAGCAACATAGTGACATGTAAGACTTCCTGAAAAAACATTACCAAGGTTGAATACACAATTGAGGGAGGTTAAGGTTCATTCGTCCAACACAGCTGGTAAAATTGAAGGAGTTTTGTAGAGGGGTGGACCAGAGGCGAGAAAATTGGGGTTTCAGGTAGCCGAGCCTCAGAAATAGGAAGATAATGAACACTTGGAGAAGCTTAGGCGTCTCCAGTGGGAGTGGCTTTGAGTAGGAGATCAAACAATGAAAACTCCTAACAAAACCAGGTAAAACATAAAACCTATATACTGATACAAGTCGGTGCTGTCGATGGCGGTCCATGGCAGAGAGCCAAAATCTTACCATACCGGCCGCATTGCGGTGCCGTTATAGCAGATTATGGCGGAAAAACCCGCAATATCGGCCAATATTTACCACTGCATCAAGCCCAAAAACCGCCATGTATATCCACCATAGCAGTCATGGCGCGCTATTTGATAACATTGATACAACTTGAACATGCATGTATGACTTGGCCTTGAGGAAGAGTTCATTTGCTCTATCTCATGCCATATTCAACTCCAATCATACATTTCTATGTATGATTTTTTAGTCATGAAAAATCTACTCATCCTACACAAACTTGGCGCCCTGTGTTCTGCAATCTGGTATTTAAGCTATTAAACTAATATAAATATAAATTATTGTTTAATTTAAATGGAAAATGTTTGCAACAAAGTGTTCCTTAAAATTCTACTTGTGTTACTTAATTACAAATATTAACATCTAAGATTCTTTTTTGGGGTGATATATGTTATATACAGAGAACAACAATCTTCTTCGTTTCACATTATCTCATCTACAAGTAATTCCCCTGCAATCTACTCTATGCTATACTCTGTATTGTGCTACACTGTCAATTCTGCATATTATGAAGCCCTCAATATCAGAATGTAATATTTACACAAATAAAAAATGCTACACATGAACAACAGAGGCGCTCACCATATTTTATAACAAACCTACTAAACAACAGGGAAACTGTATAAAACAGTATAAAACAGCATGTAACAAAAATATATATAGCAGTGTCCCCTTGCTATTATATTAAATCTGAGTTAAGTTGCAGATTTTCCTGATCTTGCTATTGAAAATTTATGGTAAGAAAAATTGTGACTAGTTAATGATTTGGGAGTCCTACCATATTCTAACAACAGCATTTCCACAGACATGCAAACACAGGTAACCATGTGCATGATTTCAAAAGCACAAATGTTTTACACAAAATTGTGGTTTTAATGATCTCCAAATTATGTACAATGTGGTGCTAGAGACAATCAAGATTAAACCCAAACCTACTCTGCAATTAATGTAAACAAAATATAGAGGCATAAGCTTTGGGCTTAACAAAATCTTCAATTTCTTCCCAAAAGCAGCATATACATAATTGACTCGTATAATTGAACCAATCACTTGGGACTAAATATATAAGCTAATTGCATCCATATACACAGCCCATATTATAAAACATGACAATAAGACAACTTAATAAGCAGAATAGAAAGTTTTAACATAAACAGGGGAATAGACAGCTCACATTGCCAACAAAGATTGATCGAGAATCAACTTCCTCCCTATTAACCTGACTTGCAGAACCATTAGCGGGATCTGTTTGGAGATAACAATCATTAACAGAGACTCAAGAGTATAAAAAAATGAAATATCTTGCAAGGTAAGAAAGAACAGTGACCACACCATGTGCAAATGCAAGAGGAGAATGAGACAGAAAAACTAGAAGTAAAAAAGACAGATTAAAGAAACAAAATGCACTACTTGTTCTGTGGTTTTTCCTAAAGAAAAAAATTTATATGTCTAATAAAAGGAATGTGCTAGGGAATGCTCAAGAATGCTAGGAGGCTCTGATCACCCTGGAACTCAAGTATCAATCAGTGTTATCAAATAGCAGCACCATGGCTGCTATGGTGCTGCTATTGCAGGTTTTTCCGCCATAATCCCTATAACTTTGTGGCCGTTATGGCGGGACTTTGGCTCTCCGCCATGGACCGCCATCCACCATCGACAACATTGGTATCAACCAAGAACTAAGAAAAAGGTTGGCCAATTTTTGGCAATTCATCATTACACTACACAAAAATCTAAATGAAGTGCAATGAAATATCTTATCTTAGATTGATAGCCAAATTAGTCCACAAACAATCAATGGTACAATGCAAAAGCATTACCAAAGCAGGAAACAAACTTAAATCTTGATTTACTAGGTTAAAAAACTAAATACAAGCATAGCCAATTTAATCCTACAGCTTCCTTCACATGAAGACCAAAATTCAGTAAATAAAATCTTCAAAATTTTCATCAACAAATTTTGACAAAAACATTAACAAAAAATCTTCAAAATTTTCATTTTTATGTTGTAGAATAGAAATGAAGCACACAAAAAAAAGCATAGAACTAAGCAGCCTCAACCAAAATGGGGACAAACAGAAGTCACCTTGCACGGATCCCATCTCTTTCGCGACCTTGGCCTGCATCTCTCGCAAAGCAGCAGCTTCGTCTTCCATTTCCTTCAACCGTTTCTTCATGTCATCCAAATCCTGATGTCATCATAATCAACATTGATGCATAAATCATAATTAGGGTTTTTGGGACTGAAAAACAACGCCAAAAATGAAAGGGAAATTGTGTTAACGACAATGAGATGAACGGAAAATATTACATACGGCTTCGTTGTTGTCGGCGCCGACCATATCAACGTCATCGTTTTCCATGTATCCGTCACAGAAGGGTACGCCGTCGTCACCTGCGGTTTCAATCCCTTCAGTTCTCTAATTCTCCTTTTGACGGACACTCTTTTTAAGGTTGTTTTATCATTAAACTAAAATGTAAAATAACCCATAAATAAATAAATCATAATTACTTATTTACTTTAGTCCAAAAAAAGTATAATTAAAAAATAATAATTTGTAAAAAAATACTAAAAAGTAATTATTTACATTATTTTTTTCTTATAATAGAGGCCCAAATTATATTTACTCAAAGATCGAGAGTTGGGAGATTTTTACCCAAATAACCAACCTTACCCCCCTTAATATCCAAACTACCCAACTTTTCCTCATATTCTCCAATCTACCCAACTTTTGTATTTATTTTTTTTTTACAAGGGGACGCCATGGGGTATGGCTCCTCCCTTATAATTTATATGGGGGTGCCATCTAGGATGGAGGCACCCTATAAATTATAAAGGGGGCGCCATCCCCTTTGCCTCCTCCCTTAAATGACTTAAAGGGGGGCGTCATCCCCTTTGGCTCCTCCCTTAAATGACTTAAAGGGGGGCGTCATCCCCTATGGAGCTCCCTTTATACGAAAATAATTTTTCAAATATATTATAATTAATATAATTAAAATTTTATATTATGTTATTCCAAATTTTTTTTTATAAATAGGTAGACTTGTTGTTAACATTGTTTCATCCAAATTTAGAAGAGTGAGTCATGTACCTTAGAAGATATGGGCATGTAACTTTTTCACCGACGAAGCCTCCGATAAGGATGTTGTTTTGGAACATCCAGAGTTTAGAACAACTACGAAGAAATTTGAATCGGTGGCTAGAAGGAGACATTCCAAATGGTGAAAGAATTAGGAGTATTAAAAGACTTGTCTCGTACTTCTCTGTTGAAGACGAAAACATATGGCGGGACTGGGTGCGAATTAGAGATGACAACGAAGTTAGGTCTATGATGTTCGGAACTGATGATATTACTTTGATTGTTGTTATATCTTAGGTTGTGTTGTAATAATCGTTGTATTTTAATGATTTGCGTTGTTGTTGTAGAAGTAATTCAATTCGTTTTTGTGGTAATGAAAAGTTGATATAAATATTAAATTCCACGATTACACAAATTTTAAAGACCAAATTAAATCTACCTAGAACTTGTTCCAACATTTGGATAGTTTTTCCTCGTATGCCCGGGAAGACGACATATTCCGCACAATCTTTCCATTTTCTCAGCTGTATTCATTTCAGTTGTAATTCGGGTGCTTTTGGGGCGGCCCTTTTTGTTTCTTCTCATATTTTCATTGTGGTAGATTGTGTTTCCATGATAGGTTGGCCAGTAGTCCTCACTAGCTACCACTGGAAAACTGCTACTGTAGATACCGAATAAGTTCGCGACCTTGTAAACTTCTGATAGCTGCAAGAATGGATCCTGACGAGCAGTTGAACATGCGGCAATGACATGTGAACAAGGCATGCGGAAGGTTTGAAACTTTCCGCAGTCGCACCAATTTTTATGAAGTTCCACCCTGTAGTGTCCCATTGGCCGACCCTCGTTGTGATCCATTGTCTCATCAACAATGAAGTTGTAATCGTGACGATCAAATGGTCTAACTCGATGTGAGGCCACCTTAGAAGTTTCATCCCTCATATACTTCATGCTTGATTCGCTGAATATTTGCCCTAATTGCAGTACAGCGCTCCATTTTTTGCCTCTTGCCGCAAAAAGTGACCCCAATCTGTAATACGTTGCCCTTACCAACGCAGTGATGGGGAGGTTCCTAGTTCCCTTAAATACGCCGTTTAGGGATTCTACAAGATTTGTGGTCATGTGACCCCATCTACACCCTCCATCAAATGACCTAGTCCATTTCTCGACTGGAATATTATCCACCCACCTTAATGCTTCCGCGCTTGACAACCTTATTTCTTCTCGGTAATACATGAACGATGGTTGGTTTAAGGCATACCCAGCGTTCACAACTTTTTTACGGAGATTTCTGTCTTTAATTTCCCGCATAAAATTCTGAGCAATGTGTCTTATGCAGAAGACATGTACAGAAGGAGGGTTGTGCCAACCATTAGCAGGATTGTTGTAGGCGCTCACAATAGAAGCATGTCTGTCAGAAATCAGACATAAGTTGGGTTGAGGTGCGACATGTGTTCTGAGATTTCTGAGGAAGAAACTCCAAGCTTCGCCTGTCTCACCCTCGACCAGGGCAAAGGCAATCGGAAATATATTATTATTTCCGTCTTGTGCTACCGCCATCAACAATGTTCCTTTGTATTTTCCATACAACCATGTTCCATCGACTTGTATAACTGGTTTGCAAAACGCAAAACCTTTGATACATGGTTGAAAAGCCCAAAAGAGACGAGAAAATATCCTACTTCCAGCAACACATGTTCCTTCAGGAGTGTATGCTGGTAGTGACTCCAATATTACAACCGTACCAGGAACATATTTTTGAAGTGCTAGTAGATACTGTGGAAGTTGATGGTAAGAATGCTCCCAATTCCCATATACATGTTCCACCGCTTTTATTTTACCTATCCAAGCTTTCCTATACGATGGGGTATAGTTGAACCGTGCAACAACATGAGAGATAATTGTGCTCACCTTCACAGATGGATCCGCGCCCACAAGATGCAAAATCTCTTGGGATATCAATTGAGAGCTTAGTTTTCCATGATCTTGCCGATTGATGTTGGTTGTGCAACTATGAGGTGGATCCATCGAACCTATCTCCCAACAATCACTTCTTTTCCGATAGGACGCTGCTAACCGAAACTTGCAACTTGCATTATGACAAACTACGACATAGCGTTTTGAGTCGTTCCGATTGATGTAAAAATCAATAAAGTTATCCATATGAAACTTTCTTATGGCTTTCATGCACTCCTCTTTTGTGCGGTACTGGTTTCCGACTTTCAAGACACCTTCAATTTGTTGAGAAGGATTGTAGAAATAATCTGAGGAAGTATCGTCTCCACTGAATTGCAAGTTCGTCATGTGTTGGGGAGGACAATACACTTGATTTAATGGTAGGGCCTCTTCATCTATGTCTTGCAGGGGAGTCATTGCAATGTAGTCCCCAGTCCCGAACAAATTAACCATTTGATCAACCATGGCATCTGGATCTTCTTCCTCCTCGTCCACAACATCAATTTCATCTATATCCGTTGTTTCGCCAACCTCATGTTCAGTTTGGCAGAGTAACAGATAAACCTCGATATAGTCGAACCCAGAGTGTTCATGACTATCGAACATTTGATCAACATCGCTGTTGTCTTGTATTTTCTCTTGAAAATATTTGACCTGATTGTTGTCAAAAAAAAACAGGACTTCTGTAAATGATCTGGGAGATTTGACCAGACAAAATCTTCGACTGTATGCGCTCTTTGAAATGCACAAAATTTGCTTTTCTACTCATGGTTAATCGGGTAAGATCTGTATTTTGAAACCCCGAAACCCGAATTCTCAGAGATGAAAGTCTCTCCATTATAATGGGCATGAATAATATAATTGGATGTTCTAGACATAGTTGAATGATAGTTTAAGGGATGTGTTAGGATACAATGAGATGAAATGGCCACGAAATGGGGTATACATATAGATGACATGTGTACAAATTTAATATTATTAAAAACATAAGGGAGGCGCAGTGGGGTATGGCTCCCCTTCATTAATACATAAGGGGGGCGCCATGGGGTATGGCTTCCCTTCATTAAGATATAAGGGGGGCGCCGTGGGGTATGGCTCCCCTGTGACATGTGTAAGAAAATTCACTTTTTGCATGCATGCAAAATGACATGTGTACGAAATTTTCTACACATCAATCTCTTTTCTACACAAATTCATCTATCTCATTAACTTCTCTACACATCAATCAATATTTCAACTACACAAATTTAATTTTTACCTCTACAACCATAAATTCAAATTTCAAATTTCAAATTCAAAATTTTTACTATAAATACTACTCCTCCTCATTCCAAAAAACACATCAAATATATCCAACAATTCAAATTCTCCCAATATTTTCCTCATATATCCACACTATAGAAGTCATGTCTCTGTTAACATTGGGTGAAACGCATAGAGGAACACTAAGCAACATCGCGTCTTATGTAAGTAGTTGTACTTGATAATTCACAATGTTCTAATTTCTTGTTTTTACAAATACAATGTTCTAATTTCTTGTTTGTTTTTATGTAGAATACTCATGAGTTTCGTACTCGTGGGCATAAACATTTCCCACATGACCCGTTAATTCAACCTTTTTTGGAGCGCGCGGGATTTAGAGAAGTAATTAACATTACAAATTATCTCCTTGATACCAAGTTTATCTTGGCTCTGCAAGAAAGGTGGCGTCCCGAGACGCACACATTTCATCTTCCAATAGGTGAATGTGCAGTTACACTCAAGGACACATACATGTTATTGGGTTTACCCATAGATGGTAAGGCGGTAAACGGTATAACCAATCCTAGCGGTAGTGTCATAGGAGAACTCTTAGGGGTTGAACCAACCCCACGAGATATGAGGGGTCAAAAGTTTTTAATGTCATGGCTCAAAACAATTTATAGAGACTTGAGATTAACTCCAGAGTCTCCGGAAATATTTAAAATTAGAAAAACTCGAATTTATATTATGTTATTAATAGGGTTATTTTTATGTCTGAATACAAGTGGAAACGTTGTTCACTCTATGTACTTACCTTTATTAGAAGATGTAAATAAAATAAAAGCATATAGTTGGGGGTCCGCAACACTAGCGCACCTATATAGGTCTTTATGTAACAACTCAATAGCAAATTCGGGAAACTGGACCGGATGTGGTGTTCTTCTTCAAGCATGGGGTTGGTCAAGAATGACCAATCTAGCACCTATCCAACAAAATAATGTTGAATTTCCATTCGCTAAAAGGTAATTATTTTTCTCATTTCTCACTTATCTATCATAGTATTTCAATTAATTAATCATATTATTAATAAATGTTTTCTTTTCGATTTGTAGGTGGTCTTCGCTTGGAATGAATTATGACAACTGTCCACACTACAGTATCACGCAGTACATAAATCTTATTGATCACTTGGGTCAAGATGATGTATACTCACAAACCTTACTACTTATGTTATTCTCTACTTTAATATTATTAGAAAATACTTAATATTAATTTTTTCCTCCTACAGTTCATTTGGCGGCCGTATCTTGGTCTAGAAGCCTTTCATGAAGTTGAACGACAAGACTCTGCGGTGTGGAGTGCAAAGATGCCGATTATCAACTTCACCACCGTGGAAATGCACAACAGTGATCGTGTGAAACTTCAATTTGGAATGCTTCAAGATATTCCATGTCCGCCAAAGTGCATCCCCGACAAATATCACACCGGTAAAGTCTCCGACCAATGGGAGTATAATCCGTGGACCAAGTATGCAAAACACGAGTGTCGTGAATGGAGGCATCGCAACAACTATGTTTTGTCTGACACTGTGTTTCCATACGAGATGAAACAATCATTACAATACATGACTTGGTATAGGTCTGTATCAATTGGTTTCATTTCACATCCAAGGTATCTAGTTGACCCACGCCAACAAGATTCATCATCAAGGCCCCAACAACCAACCCAGCCCTATTTCCAACCGCCAACACAACCCTATTTCCAACCGCCAACCCAACCTCATTGCCAACCATCAACCTAATACCATTTCCAACCGCCAACCCAACCTCATTGCCAACCATCAACCCAATACCATCTCCAACCGCCAACTCAACCCCATTTCCAACCATCAACCCAACCCCATTTCCAACCACCATCCCAACCCCATTTTCAACCGCCAACCCAACCCTATTTTCAACCCCCACTCACACAATCACAACAATATGAACATACCCCTAACCAATTCACTCCATTCACACAAACTCATTCACAATCCACACAATACCACACATACTCCATGGATACTACAAACCAAATAAACACCCAGTTTCAAACACCCAATCAACCCATACCCACCCAATCATTTACACCCATCCCACCCTACGATCAGGCAGGCTATCGTCCTGACATTGCCTCATCTAGCCAACCACCCCAAAATAACTATGAAGGCATGGGCAACCCTTTTGATTTGGATGACTTTACGGATATGGACCCGTCTTCCTGGGCCGAAGTGATGCAATTGCTTGAAGACGACACAATGAACCCGACTCCACAACAAAGACCACAAAGAAACGTACGTGATCGGGGATGCGGTACGGACGGACATTTAAACCGACCACGGCGTAGAAACTAGTTTACAATATCTTTCATATTTGTGATTCAATAATTATTGTAATTATTATTTAATATTAAATTTATTAAATACAATTTGATTTTTTTTTTTATTATTTGAAATTTTTTAATGTTATTACTAATTATTATTTATTTATTATTTGTAAAATAAATAAAAATTATTCAGAAATTATTATTATATAATTATTTTTTAAAAAATATTTTTTAATTATTAAATATTATTTATTAAATATTTTTAAACTAATTATACATTTAAAATTATAAAAAAAAAAAATCAAACTTAAGGGAGGAGTCAAAGGGGATGGCGCCCCCTTTATAATTTATAGGGTGCCTCCATCTTGGATGGCGCCCCCATATAAATTATAAGAGAGGAGCCATACCCCATGGCGCCCCCTTGTAATAAAAAAAACAAAAATTAGGTAGATTGGAGAATATGAGAGAAAGTTGGGTAGTTTGGATATTAAAGAGGGTAATGTTGGTTATTTGAGTGAAATTTTTGAGAGTTGGAGTATTTTCGTCAGAATGAATATTTTCAAAAATAATAATGTGCTTAACACACATTCTTTCACAAAATAATCATTGTGATCTCTAAAAACACATTTGCATGTCGAGCCATTAGCAAAAGAGTGAGCACCATCAACGTTCATTTTAAATATCTCATTAAAAGGTCTAGTCCAATTAACATTAGTAATGTTGCTATCTCTAATATTTTGATATTCAACTATAGAACTATGAATTTCCTCACCATAATTTAAGATTAAAGACCAAAGAATATGACTCCTATTCAAATTCACCATTTATTTCGTTGACTCATATCCAATTTCAACACTTATAGTGTGTTAGGATCAAACATTATAATGAGGAAATATAATATATAAAAAATAATTGAAATGATTTGAACAAAATTTAATGTTTGTATACAAAAAATTAAGAATGGTTAAAATAATGGGAATATATGAAGTATTTTGTCCAAATTAAATTTTATGGTTTTGAATAATATATTAAACTAATGAATTTCAAATTCCTCTCTCATTATCCATAGAAGTTTAATATTAAATTGTTTAATATTATATTTGTAAGTTGGTCTTCATATTTTTTAAAAAATTTAAAATTAATTCTTAAAATTTTCAAAAAAATATAAATTAGTCCTAAATAATTTTAAATTTTAACAATTCGGTCTTTCTAAATTTTAAAAATTGTAAATTAATCTCTACTTTTTAAATTAATTTTTTTTTCCTAAAGCTTTAAAATTTATAAAAATGACTTCAAAAAATTTAACAATAATTTATCTTAATACTCTATCTAAATAAAAGAATTTTAAAATAAATGAATTTCAATTGATTCATTTGAATGGTTTATAATTTTAAATTCTTTAAAAATTTACAATTGCCTCATCTGGAAAACACTCTTAAAGTTTTAAGGCATATTTCACCAATCTCCACCTTGATTTGAAACTGTAGTTATTCTAATTTATTCATCAATCACATTGTCGTTCTCTGTCACTTCAACATCTATTGAACATTTTTTATCAAGTTCAAGTCTCTCTTGAACCTTGTTCTTACCACTTGCTCTCAATCACCTTTTTTTTTTTTGCTTTAGTAGTCTAATAAGCCCACAAGTATGGTTCTTCAACCATCTTTGACTCCACCTGCTTATGAATGTCTCCCTGAAGGTTCCTGTTTTTTAGTTTTGTAACTCTTTGGACACATTCAAAGCATAACACTCTAGGCCTACATAATCGTCTCTTTTAGATGGTGCAATCTCTCTTATCTTATCATGAGTCAAATGATAATTATAGGCCTATGTAAGCGTTCCTTCATTGCTACTAGTATCCATAGTAGGAACATCCACCTTAAATTAAGTCTTCTCCGACATTGTTTCTAAAAGTTTTATTCTCATGTCTTTATTCTTATTCCGGGGACAAACATCCGTGAAAGTAATACATTTGCAATTGATGAACTTCAATTCTCCAGGATCCATTCCTAATAAATTGTAACCTTTCTACCTCTTAGATAGTCATTGAAGACACAATCTAAAACTTTACCATCAATTTAAATTAGCTTTATTTGATCAATATGCGATGTTTTAACAACCTTTAAAATATAGTAGGTAACAGTATCCCTACTCGAAACCTCCATAGTATTTGAAAGTTTTTATTGTAAATGAACACTAATCAATAGGGTAAGATGCTTTGGCACTAGCCTTACCCCATAAACTCAATGAGAATTCAACAGTCACATACATTTATATCATTTGTCTTCTGCCAAAAAAATATTAAAGTGATCTAAAACAACCTTCAGGCATCCATCATGCCTTGACCTTAAAACCTACATCTACTAGCTGATGATGAATGAACAACAACATTAAAACCTTCTAAAATATATACACAAAATATTTTAAACCCTTTAGTTTGTTGGATGTGAATATGGAAGTAGAAAAACGGTTTAGTGAGGGGGTTGAATATACCCAAATTTAAAAATGCAATTGTCGTTTTCTAAAGTCACAGTGTTTTCAAAAAATGAGTTGCGACCAGAAGGTTTGAAGCACAAATGAAAATTATACAATCGATTATGATCAAGCAAACATACATTTCATTTCACAAATATCCAAGATTATTAGCAACGAAACACTTGGTATGAATTGGCTCAAGTTGCGTAGTCACAAGAACTATACATAATTGATTTAATGTGGATTACTAAATTCAATTCATTTTCAGATTTATCAATCATAATACTAGCTTGACTAGTTGTCCGATTCCAATAAAACCTAAGCTTTATGTAATTAATCGCTATCAACAACAAAATGATATAATACAATGAAATAGAAAAACCTAGCACGTAATCACTATGAAATGTAAATGCAAGAGTAGAGTTAGAGAGATGACACTGAGGTTTATAGTGCTTCAGAGTTCATCCTAACTTGGCCTATGTGCACTCTTCAATGGTTTCCCATTGGAACCAACATAGTTCTTTATTATTTGACAAATATTTCCAAGAGTTCATACAATCACCAATCCACAATTACATCTGAGAAAATAAATCTCCTAGTTTGGATCTTGGCTTGTATATATCAATATTGTCAAACTTTTCTACGTAATTTTTACTTGAATACGTTTCTTAAACCTTCCAATAACACCAAATCTACTTCAAGCCTTCGGTAGCTATCAACCCCTCGACCCTACCGATTCCTTGAGCAGTGATATTGTCTGAAGATCCGAGAAGAACTCCGTCTATCTGTAGTCTTCCACTCAGTTACTACTAAGACAATTCTAGAGAGAAGAACCTACTTCTTTTTAGTGGACTTAGTCACCATAATTGGCAATCCCTATTTCTTGCTAACAACCTGAAAATTCAACAAGATCTTATGAATGGTTAATTTTAAGTACACGTTTGTTCATTGGTGTTTTTAGTAAACAATCACGAGTTTGAAAGTCTATGAGATTAACTCAAAAAATCTACAAAGCAATTTATGCAAATAATTTATGTGAACACACGTGTGTGTGAATTGAATACAACGTAGCCAAAGACTTTAAATGAAGTCAATTTGTGATAAATGATAAGGTAAAATGCAGTAAATAACATTAAACCAAGCAAAGAAAAAAGTACATGTTCTGTTTAAGGAAACAAAAAAACTAAGAAAAAAGGGTGGACGCAGGCGCATACAGGTTTCTCGTCAACTGTTTCGCTCTTTGACTCGGGTGCTTCAGTGGTATGGAGAGTATGTATGAAAATTTGCAGCCCCTGATCCCATGTATGAGTCTACTCTTTATTCATGTCAATCTTTATACGTGACAACCATCTTCTAGATGATCTTCTTTATATTCTTATTAGCGGCTTCAACGACCTCATTCATCTTTGCTCTGTAAGGAGAAGAGTTATGACGTTCGATCTTGAATTCTTCGCACAGTTCCTTCATCATTCTATTGTTCAAATTGGACCCATTATCTGTAATGATTTTGCTTGGCACACCATATTTGCAGATGAGTTGATTCTTGATGAACTTAACAACCACATGTCTGGTAACATTAGCATAGGAAGCGACTTTTACCCATTTGGTGAAGTATTCGTTGCTATCAAGACGAAACGATATCCATTAGACGCTTTCGGTTCTATCATACCAATCATATCGATGGCCCACATGGAAAACATCCAGGGAGACGATATAACATTAAGTAGAGTCGGAGGCACGTGAATTTTATCCGCATAGATCTGACATTTGTGACATTTCTTAGCAAATTGGTAACAATCTGATCCCATTGTAATCCAGTAGTATCCTGCTCTTAAAAGTTTCTTAGCCATAGCATGCCTATTGGCGTGAGTACCAAAAGATCCTTCATGAACTTACGTCATTAACATGTCTGCTTCCTGTTTGTCAACACATCTCATCAAGACCATGTCAAAATTTTGTTTATATAATACGTCGTTGCTCAGGAGAAAGTTATCAACCAATCTCCTCAATGTCTTCTTATCCTTGTTTGATGCCCCATACGGGTACTCTTGTTTTCGAAGAAACAATTCAATGTCATGATACCAAGGTTTATCATCTTCTATGACAAATATGTAAACAGGTCTATCTAGGCAGTTTACGTTAATCCTGGGGCAATCGTTCCACCAGTTCACCACGATCATGGAGGCCAGCGTTGCCAGAGCATCTGCCATCATGTTCTCGTCATGAGGAATATGATGGAATTCAACTCTATTGAAGAAAGGTAACAGTCTTCTTGCATAGTCTCTATACAGAATCAGGTTCTTGACGAGTCTCTCATTCTCCTTTGATTTGGTAGACTACCACAACAGAATCACCATATACATCCAAATTCTTGATTCTTAAGTCTATTGCCTCTTCAAGGCGCATTATGCATGCTTTATATTCAACTTCATTGTTGGTACACTTGAATGTTAGTCTGGAAGTAAACATGCTGTGAGATCCATGAGAAGTCACAATGATTGCTCCTATTCCTTTCCCGTGAGCGTTGACAGCTCCATCAAAAATTAAACCCCACTGAGAAGCAGGTTCATGTCCTTTATCTGGTAAAGGTTCTTCGCAATCCTTCATTTTCAAGTACATCACGTCCTCGTTAGGGAAATAATCATTAGTGGACTGTTAATCTTCAATATATTGATATGCTAAGTGATCAGCTAAGCTACTTCCTTTAATAGCCTTATGAGTATGGTACTCGATATCGTATTCTGATAATAGCATTTGCCACCTAGCAATTCTTCCAGTTAAAGCAGGTGTTTCGAAGATATATTTGATCGGATCCATCTTGAAGACTAACCAAGTAGTGTGACTTAACATATATTGTTGTAAACGTCTGGCGGCCCATGCTAAAGCACAATAAGTCTTCTCAAGCATGGTGTATCTGGATTCGCAGTCGGTGAACTTCTTACTCAGATAGTAAGTAACATGTTCTTGTTTCCCTATTTCATCTCGTTGACTTAGTACATAGCCCATAGAGTCCTCCAAAACGGTCAAATACATGATTAAAGGTCATCATTCAACTGGAGGGATTAAAATAGGAGGTTCAAGCAAATATTCCTTGATGCTATCGAAAGCCTTCTGACAGTCTTCAGTCCAAACATAACCTTGTTCTTTCCTTAAAAGCTTGAAGATATGTCCCCAAGTAGCAGTCATGTTAGATATAAACCAGGAAATATAGTTTCAGCATCCCAAGAATCCTCTGACATGTTTCTCTATAGTAGGAGCCGGTATTTCTTGAATGGCTTTAACCTTGTCGGGATCTACTTTGATACCTTTCTGGCTAACAATAAAACCCAAAAGTTTTTCTGACCGCACGTCGAATGTACATTTGTTAGGATTCAGACGTAGTTTGTATTCTCTTAGCCGACGAAACAACTTCAGCAAGTGTTCAACATGATTATTCTCAGTTTTATACTTGACTTTCATATCGTCCATATACACTTCGATCTCCTGATGCATCATGTCATGGAAGAGAGTGGCCATTCCTCTTTGATATGTTTCCCCGGCATTCTTCAAACCAAATGGCATGACTCTGTAGCAAAAGGTGCCCTAAGGCGTGATGAAGGATGTCTTTTCTCTATCTTCGGGAGCCATCCTGATTTGATTATAACTTGAAAATCCATCCATAAAAGAGAAAATCTCGTACCTTGCAATACTGTCTACCAGTATGTCAATGTGAGGTAGTGGGAAATCGTCCTTTGGGCTGGCTTTATTTAGATCTCTATAATCAACGTACATACGGACTTTTCCTTCTTTCTTCGGAACATATACAATATTAGCTAACCAAGGTGGGTATTCAGCAGTGACGAGAAAACCTCGTCGATCTGTTTCTGTACTTCCTCTTTTATTTTCAAAGCCATGTCGGGCCGAGTTCTTCTAAGTTTTTGTTTGACCGGTGTGTCATACACATACCCCAAATTTGTCCTACCTGTTTTAAGTTTTCACTCGCCCGACTTTATTTTTGATTTGCATCGCTTGTACAACGTAACGTATTTTTCAGCAAAAATAAACTAATTTTTCAAGCACCTTTGTCGCTCGATTTTTGTTCATTTTCATCCGAGTTATTTTTATATTTTCGTCAAAATGTCGAGAATGATTAATCTTTATTATTTAGCATATTTATTTGACAAATGGTGAATTTTCAAATTTCTTTTCATTTTAGCCCAATAAGAGCGTGACACGTGGCATTTTTTATATTTATCATTATTTTTTGTTTTATAATTTTATTTTTTATAATTTGTTAATATAATATAATAGTAAGGTTGTAATATTAATTAATTAGAAATTAGATTAAAATTTTAATTGGAAATTAGGTTAAAAATTTAATTTAGAAAATAGAATTAGAATTAGATTTAGATTAATTAATTAGAATTTAAATTAGAATAGAATTAGAATTTAATTAAAAGAGAAAATAGAATTAGAATTAGATTTAGATTTTAACTTAGATTAATTAATTAGAATAGAATTTGAAATTAGAAATTAGAATTAGAATTAAAATTATTAATTAGAATAGAATTTGAAATTAGAATTTAGAATTAGAATTATTAATTAATTAGAATTTAGAATTAGAATTAGAATTATTAATTAATTAGAATTTAGAAATAGAATTAGAATATAAAATTTAGGTTGGAATTTAAATTAGAATTTTAATTAGAATTTAAATTAGAGTTTTATTTAAAATTAGAAAATTTTAATTATAATTAATTAATTAAAATAGAGTTAGAAAATAAGATTAGAATAGAAACAGAAATAATTAATAAAAAAAAAGAAAATACAAAAAAAATTGAAGGACACGGGCAATAGGGGGATAAAAGGGAAGGATGTTAGGGTTTGGGTGTTGTAGATCTTGTTCCCTTCCCCAAATCCGCCACTGCCAAAAACCCAAAGTCTTGTTCTTCTCACTACCACCTCAAAACAACTCACCGCCGCCGGATAATCATCATCACCAAAATCCCTATGTATCCACACAAAACCAAGCCTCCTCTTTGCTTTGCTCTTCACTGGATTCAACCTTTTAATGCCAAAATTGTAAGACAAATAAGTAGAGTTTTCTTTTGATTGGTGCTAATTCTCGGTAGAGAATAGTAATGGTGTGATGGATGGTGTTGGTGGTTTAGAGAATACCGGAGAGCTAGCTGTAACAGGAAAGATGGATAAATTAATGTTATCAGATGCTACGGTCCATTTCGATCCGGACTTCTTGATGGAAATGAGAGCTAAAACAGGTTTACAAGTGGCAATGTTAGAGAAAGTGTTCTTTTCTTGATTTAGTACAGAAGGATACTGACCACCACCACTTGGGAGAGCTATTGAATTATCCTTGTTAGTAGATTTCATTGAAAAGTTTTGAAAACTACCAAAGTTTTGTGCAGTCCTTGCATCTTTGGTGAGTATGAGGGTGTTGCCGTGAACATTCAGGTCAGGTGCCAAAACTCTTCCTTTTGTGATGTCAATTTATTATTATTATTATTATATCATGCACTTTCATTTTTTGACTAGCGTTCAACAATTTTGTTTTTAGTTCTAAACTTATGATAATGTAGTTGTATTAGCAATTGACTTAATGTTTTTTACTGTACATGCTAACTTGATCACATGGAAGGATATTGTCACGTTATTGATTAAATATATCATCTTATTTACATGTAAATAACTTAATTAGTATACATAATTTAGAAACAATGAATATAATTCTTGTATTAAGACTACTTGATTCTTGTTGCATTTAAAGTCACATTGTATTGTTCTTTTTCATATTATTTTTAGAATAAGGTGTGGATTGATATCATGAGTTTAATTGCAACATGTGAATTTTGACCCATTATTTACTTTCATCTCCCATTTGCTATAAAAGTACTATAAATAATACTTGTTTTTCTTTAGTGTTTATTTCTATTGAGTTAAATCGATTTTTTTTTCGAGGTTTTCTTATGTCGTTATATCGCCAAAATTCTTTACATATCAATTTGAATAATTTCTCCGTGTTATGACCCATACATGCGACATTTTCGATTATGTGGTTGTTATGAAAAAATCAGCATTTGAGCACATTGTGAAAAATTCGACTCGATTTTTTTTATGCTCACTTTTATGTTCACCTCTCATTAATTAAATAATTTTTTTATTTTAATCTTGTTAATTAATTTTAATTAACTTAATTATTTGATTTAATCGAATAATTTTGATGATTAATTTTAATTAACTTAATTTATTTATTTATTTTATCGAATAATTTTGATAATTATTTTTAATTAGTCTAATTAATCGATTAACTAATTTCCAATCATTTCATTTTATTAATCAATCTTAATTAACTTAATTATTTAACTTAATCGAATAATTTTGATAATTAATTTGGATTAATCTAATTAAGTGATTTAATAAACTTTGACTATTTGACTTTGTTAATCGGGCTAAGATCGAGGGACTCCAAAACTCAAATCGCTCTGGTTAATACACACTTGCTTTTGTATTATTTCATCCCCGTTCGACAAAATGTACCCTCATTCCCGTAAAATGTAATAATTTTTATCACTTTTGTCTTATTTATGGTTTACTGCTTTAAACCCTTTTCAAAATAAATTCTCGATTAGTCGAGCCATTTTCCACCCTTGTAAGTCGACTGCTTCCTAAGCATCGCCATCAACCTTTTGGTCACAATACACAACATTCAAAGCTTACTCCTGGGCTTCCTTACAGTGAGACCTATTTGATCAATAATTTCTAGTTGGTCATTTAGAAAACTAGCCCACTTTGCTAGTATACACGATTAAAACTCAATTTAATTGTTTGTTCATTTATCGAAACTCTAAATTCAAACCTCGACTCACCTCGAGTATTTTTTCTCAAAGCAAACTAAAATACTTAATAATACTTAAACACAATTTCGATAAAGATGAAAAGGGATTTGGAATCGAGTCTTTGGTTTCTCTCCTCAACTGTTTAGGCCCGAGAAGTCTTTCTTAAACTCGAATAATTCTCTTCTAAAATGACAAACGAATTGAAATCTATTTTCCTAAACACGTAGATGAAAATGAGAGAGATCCAAGTCTTTGGTTCACTCTCCCGATTACTTGGGTCCGAGAAGTCTTTCTTAAGCTTTGAGTAATCGTCATCCGATTAAAACACTCTAATTATATCCAAGATCTTTCATAATATTATATGAGAAAAGAAAGAGTCAAGCCTTTGGCTCATTCCGATTACTTAAAGTCTGAGAAGTCTTTCTTAAGCTTTGAGTAATCCTCATTCTCTAAAATACTTTAACCATCTCCCGTTCGTTCAAAACACTTTCCGAGCGCAACCTCTTTTCTAGATGAAAAAGAGAAAGAGTCAAGTCTTTGACTCGCTCTTCCGATTACTTGGGTCCGAGAAGTCTTTCTTAAGCTTCGAGTAATCGTCATCCAATTAATACACTCTAATTATATCAAAGATATTTCATAATATTAGATGAGAAAGAGAGGGAGTCAAGTCTTTAACTCATTCTCGATTACTTGGGGCCGAGAAGTCTTTCTTAAGCTTTGAGTAATCCTCATCCGCTAAAATACTTTAATCATGTCTCGTTCGTTCAAAACACCTTCCAAACACAACCATTATTTGGGATGAAAAAGAGAGAGATTCAAGTCTTTAATTCACTCTCCCGATTACTTGGGCCCGAGAAGTCTTTCTTAAGCTTCGAGTAATCGTCATCCGATCCACTTACTTGAACCGTATCCATTTCCTTCAACACTTAGATGAAAAAGAGAGAGATTCAAGTCTTTGACTCACTCTCCCGATTACTTGGGCCCGAGAAGTCTTTCTTAAGCTTCGAGTAATCGTCATCCGATTAACCTACTCGAACCACATCCTATCCTTTCGCAATCGAGGTTGAAAAAGAGAGGGAGTCAAGTCTTTGGCTCACTTTCCTGATTACTTGGGTCCGAGAAGTCTTTCTTAAGCTTCAGGTAATCGTCACCTCTAGCTAAAGTATCTGATACATATTAAACCTCGTTTCCTCGCCCCTGTGCGACCAAAACCTTAAAACCTATTCAAATCTACCCTATTTTCCAAACCAAAATACTTAACACATCAAACTCTCTTTCCTCGCCCCCATGCGATTGAAACTTCACCAAACACTAATTCCTCGCCCCCGTGCGATCTACAACTCAAATACACCTTTTCTCGAAGAACATTATTTAGTCTTTTCTCCCGCGCATATGAACTCGTGCTTCAGCCTCCCCTAGCGACCAGACAAGCCAACATTTAGCAGTTAGAATGCGACTTAAACACTCGTTCCATTCAAATACAACCTTCTTTTCACGATGAAAAAGAGAGAGAGTCAAGTCTTTGACTCACTTTCCCGATTACTTGGGTCCGAGAAGTCTTTCTTAAGCTTCGAGTAATCGTCATCTGTACCATCTTCAAACAAATCCAATCGTAGTAGGCCGAACTACGACTGCTCTAATTCCTCATTCCCTAATGAGGATACGTAGGCACGAGGATCTCTATCCTTGACGAGCACACTAACAACTAACTTCCCCTTTCTCTTGCCCCAGTGCAATCGAGACCAACATGTTATTCAAAACCTTTTCTCTCACCTCAGTGCGATCGAGACCTTTTCCCATAGTTGTCTGAACTACGGATGCTCTGATTTCTCATTTGTCAATGAGAATACGTATGTATAGGATTGCGAGATCCTAGCGAGCTACCTTTTTCTTTTTTACCCCAAACCTTCACCCATAGTCCCATGAACTACGACGCTTTGACTTTCCCATTGCACAAGGGAGTACGTAGGCACAAGGGCCCCAATCCTTGGCTAGCACCCTATCTTAAAACCACCTTTTCCCCCTAGTAAGTAATATTTAGAAGAAAACAAACAAGTGTAGTTAACTTTCTCTCACGAATCGAATCAAGAGGTTCCCTTTGAGTACAACGGACGTAAAGGGTGCTAATACCTTCCCTTTGCGTAATCGACTCCCGAACCTAGAATTTGGTTGCAATGACTATGTTCTTATCTCTTTAAAGGTTTTATCGATATTTTCATATTCCTTCCTTGGAATGAATAAAGTTCGGTGGCGACTCTGTTCGAACGTTTTTTCCGCGTCCATCGCGAGGATCGTATTTTTCGAGGTACGACAGATAGCGACTCTGTTGGGGACTTAGATAGCCCTATGCTAGAGAGAGTCAAGCCTAACTTGACTCAATTCGTGAGAGTTAAATTCGTTTGTCTATTTATCTTCTTTGATTGTTTAGTTGCTTACTTACTATTGTATACTCTATGTTTGTTTCTTATGATGTTGTGGGGGTTCTCTGATTGTTGGAACTTTGTGAGATGACTTTACACCTGAGTCTGAGAAAAAACATAGGATTAGAATGGTGGTTGTGTAGTGGAATCCCTCGAGGATTCTTTCTCGTTGAGAGGATACGAAAGCCCCGCTTAGAGTTGATTCCCTTAAGGATGTTATTGTTGTGGTGAGCCTTTGTCATGTCAATAATGTTTTTGAGCTTGAATCTATAACTCTAAGGACCTTTTAAACATTTCCCATGGTGGTTGGTTGGTAGTATTAACTCATGAGGGTCACTCCTTATTGGATTGATGAGAACGCCCCAATCAGATGAGATCGCTTGAACGTATCGTTATTCTGACAATGATATTTTCAACCTCAATCTATGACTCTGAGGTACCTTTAAGAAACCTTGGACTCGATGGTTATGTAGTAGAGACTCGCGAAGAGTCTTCCTCATCAGATGATGCGAAAACCTCACCTAGAAGAGATCCTTTGAGGATATTATTATCGGATGAATCTTTGTCACGTTAATAATTTGAAAAAATCTACGACTCTAGGCACCTACCTGTTTAGAGCCTACCTATGAGGTTCCTTTAATCAGAGATATTTGTTATTTACCCGTTGTTCTATCTGACCTCAGAAAGTTATTGAACCTCTGATCCTGTTTGTGCCTGCATTTCATTTGCATGTCATTGCATTTGCATTGCATATCACTCTCTCAACTAGAAATCTTATTCGTCCTTTGTCCTTAACCCGCAGTTGATTTCCCGACACACATATTTGACTTGAGATAGCTATGGAAGATCATGGAGTGCTTGAAGCATAATCAATTTGAGCTGAGAAAAGACATGAACAACAGGAAAGGCAAGATGAAGCAGCTGCCAGAAGTTATAACAACTGTGGAGATAAGAAAGGAAAAGCTTCAAGAAGGCGCCACAACTAGGAGTTTTACTCTCATAGTTCCTTCCACTCTGCAATCTGCAATGAATAGCCCGTTGTGTGTTGTTCCTCTTGGGTTTTATCCCCAACCAATTCTTTCAAAGCCTCAGAATCGGCGGTCATCACCTATTCTAAATTGGAAAGGCATTAAGAAGTCTCAGTCACACCCTACTCTCTACCCTATTCATATTCCGTGTGGATAACTACTATCATACATGGTTCAGAGTTCATTAGTGGTACCCATATCCCTTGGGCCAGCTTGTACTCCTCCTCCACTTGGATATGATCCTAAGGCGCAGTGTGAATACCATAAAAGGGCTAGAGGGCACTTTATTGAAGGATGTTGGTCATTCAAGAATAAGGTTTGAGAGATAATTAACAACAAACGCTTAGTCTTAGAGGAAGACAACCCAGGGGTAGAATATGGGTATCACACTGGAACCATAGGGCATGCAGTTGAAGAGTGTGAAAGCTTTTGAAACAAGTTGCAAAGATTAAAGATTGTCATAGTCATTAATGTCAGATTGTGCGATAGTGTTTGTCCTATCATCCTTTAGGTGGTAGTGATCGGTGTGAGTTTCGCTCCGTCATTCTTTTGGTGGGGGTATGTCATAGTCATTAATGTCAGATTGTGTGATAGTATTTGTCTTATCATCTTTTTGGTGGTAGTGGCTGGTGTGAGTTTCGCTTTGTCATCCTTTTGGTGGGGGGGTCTGCCATAGTCATTAATGTCAGATTGTGCGGTTGTGTTTGTCCTATCATCCTTTTGGTGGTAGTGGCTGGTGTGAGTTTCGCTTCGTCATCCTTTTGGTGGAGGGTCTGTCATAGTCATTAATGTCAGATTGTGCGATAGTGTTTGTCCTATCATCCTTTTGGTGGTAGTGGCCGGTGTGAGTTTCGCTCCGTCATCCTTTTGGTGGGGGGTCTGTCATCTCTTCTGATACCAGTTTGTGCGATAGGGTTTTGCTCTACCATCCTTTTGGTGGTAGTAGTCTGTGTGTTTTGCTCTATCATCCTTTTGGTGGTAGTAGCCTGTGTGTTTTACTTTACCATCCTTTTGGTGGTAGTAGCCATGTGTTTTTCATCTGCTCTATCATCCTTTTGGTGGTAGTAGCCTGTGTGTTTTACTTTACCATCCTTTTGATGGTAGTAGCCGTGTGTGTTTCATCTCATCATCCTTTTAGTGATGACGACCTTTTGCTAGTTATCTACAGTTTACTCAGAGGTTTACATTTATCCAGTATTTCAATTCCCAAGCATTTCTTTTCTTTTTGGACAAATTCAGGGTCTTCTTAATATCTAATTGACTTTTACCTCTCGAGAATGAACGCTGCAGCAATTTATTTCCCTAGGTCTAAGCCGATTAGATAGGGGCATCTGTCATACCCTAAATTTGTCTTACTTCTTTTCAAATATTTTTGTATTTTTTTAATTCTATTTTTGATTTTGCATTGTATGCTTAATTTCTCGTCATTTAGATACGTGTCCACTCACAATTGGGCTTTTTCCAATGTTTCTCATTTCTGACCAATGAGAGCGTGACACGTGGCCTAAAGCTGTTTTTGTGATTTTTAATTCTGTCATGTTTTTCTATTTCTTTATGCATATTTTGTTTGTTAGTAGTTTATTAGATTTTTAAATTTAGAATTTTAATTATTTAGAAACTAGAAATAGAATTTAGTTTTTTTAGTTAATTATTTTTTTAGAAATAAAATTAATTAGAGGTTAGTTTAAAAATAGGAATTTTTTTTAAACTAGCCATCTATTGCAAACAAATTACCATATAAATGCAGTGTTCAAATAAATTACCAAATCAACTATCATCCAGCAAACAGTCGCCAGATGAATTGGCGAAAGTGGCAAAAAATGAAAATGGCATGGAACTAATTCGCCAGACAGATTGGCGAACAGGCAAAACGAATTGGGTCGTAAAATGAATTCGCCAGACCGATTGGCAACATAGGTCAATTCCAATTAGAGTTTTGCTTTTTCCGTTATTTATTAATTGTAATTATTCTTTTAGTTTAATTTTAATTGTAACTTTTAATAAATATTTTCTAAGTTTATTCTTTTTAAATAAATATTAATAAACATTAAGTTTATTATTAAATTTATAAATATTTTAATTACCTATTAAATACATTAAGTTTATTATTAAATTTATAAATATTTTAATTATTTATTAATAAATATTTGTCAGTAAATTTTGTTGTTTGTTTTTGCATAATGAATTGAAATTTAAATAACCTTAGAATAAAATAGAATTGTAAACAAATATTAAAATATATTAATTTACAATATAATGAAAATTACAACGACAAAAAAAAACTAATGGTCGGCTCTATCCAAGCGACCACCGGTGCCACACTGTGGAGGATGCGGGTTGCGACAAGGTCTACGACGAGGTTGTTGTGGTGTGTCGGGTCGTTGTGTGTTGAGTTGTAGAGGAGGATGTTGTTGGGACGGCCCCAGCGTATCAGATAGATTTTGCATCATTTGACCCCAATAGCCGGGAGGTTCACTGTCAATGGCGTTGCCGTAGTCAAGCCCAATGCCCATGTTTTCGAAGGATTGCTGGGGAGGTTGGGTGGAGTATGTACGGTATGGTTGTTTGAATGTGTACATGGAATTGGGTTGGTCTAGGTGTGTTGGTTGTTGTGGGGTGTGGTAGTCAAATAATGGATAGTTGGAGGGGTAGTTGGATGGGTAGTTGGCGGGGTAGTTAGAGGGGGTAGGGTCAAAAGACGTATCAGGGCTATAGGTGGAGGGGATAGGCTCAAAAGACGTATCAGGGCTATAATGGTATGATGGTTGAGTCTATGTATCATAACGAAGGAAGGCCTAGGGGATGTTACCGTGCTGAATTGGATAAGAGCTGGTGTGATTGTGGAAAGTTTCAAGCATTTCGTATGCCGTGCTCTCATGTCATAGCAACATGTTCCAAGTTGCGCCAGGACCCAACCAACCTTCTTTCTGGAGTTCACCAAGTCATTAGTCTATGCAATGTCTACACATGTAGCTTTCAAGTGGTGGCAAAGGAGGATTATTGGCCTCAATACGAAGGCGAAATTGTTTGGCATAATGACTTGATACGCAGACAGAAGAAGGGTCGGCCTAACAGCACGCGCATTCGAACTGAGATGGATACCGCAGACAAGCTGGTGAGATTGTGTAGTTCGTGTCGGCAACCAAGACATAATCGAACAAAATGTCCTAACGTAGGATCAAGCAGCAGATCATAGTTTCATATGTAATCTTGTCCCGTTAAATCAATATCAAATTTCATTCGATTAATAGCAACTTTTATAAGATTAATAGCAAATTTCATTCAAATAATATCAAGTTTCAATCAATTAAAAGCATAATTAACTGACATAACAACAACATAAAAACAGAACATTGCACGAAGGCAACATAAATTAAACAAACATAACAATAACGTAAAGACATAAAATAGAACACTACACCAAGACGTCTATGATATCACGACCATTAGGGCTGGCAATGAACCAAACCAACTCGAAGATAGTTCGGAATTCGACTCGACAATTAAATCGTTGAACTAGGTTCATGAACCAAATGAGTTGAGTATGAGCGAAAAATTAAGTTCGTTAACTAAATGAGCTGAACTTGAACTATACATAGTTCGACTCGTTAGGTTCATGAGTCAACTCGATTACATATGAAAAGAATTATACTGTCTTTAAGATTAGGTTTAAATATTTACTTCAAATCTTAGACAAATTTAATCTTCAATTTAGTAGTTTTTGAATTAGACTCTCAAATGTATCTCTTGAAAGTTGTGTAGGTTTTGAATTAGTAGATTTCGAAGATAAAGTTAAATTTCAATATGATAACTTTTATTGTATTTTAATATTTTATTTAAAAATATATATATTTATTTAAAATGTTAAATATACTAAAAAATATATATATTTAAAAAAATAGTTTTTAAGTTCGTGAACCATGTGAGCTGAACCTAATGAGATGAACCTAACGAGTCGAACCGAACTGTTCGTGAACTTATAACGAGTCGAGTTTGAGCTTAAAAAAAAGTTCGTGTCGAACTCGAACTCGAACTCGAATTCGAACAATTCTTAACGAGTCGAGCCGAGCTGAGGTGAGTTCGACTCGACTCGGCTCATTTCCAGCCCTAACGACCATCAACTTTATCTTCTTTGGTGTCAACATCATCACAAGGACACTGACATCATTTTCCACTTTTCTCCATTCACGAGTAACTCCGTTTCTCCCGGTCTCCTCGACCAACCTCTCAATTTTCCTAATCTTTTCTCCTGGACCAATATCTCCTTCTAGCTAGCGGTTCAGTTCCTTGTGCAAGTGCTCCAACGTCTGCGTATTCCAAAGGAGAACCTTCATCAGAGGCTTTGTTGCTGAAAACACAACTAAGGCATTTCTTTTCATTAGATCGAACGTTGGAAAGGGTTCCTCCGATGCTGATGACGACGAGGACGACAAACGTTGATTTAGAAATGCAGACATTCTAGGCTCCACTCAACTCAAAATGCACTAAAGCTTCAGTCTTTTGGGATACAATGTTGTGAAAACATACATGTGTTTGCAGTCGTATTTATAGTTAAAAAAAATGGTACGTACCCCATATGATATGACTTAAACACCCTTACAAAGTTTACATTATTTAAACTTCAATGAACACTCAATTTTTATGTTTTAAAATTATAAATTAATTTGAGATCAACATAAATTTATTTAATTAGGTTTAAAATCTAAACTTCAATGAACACTCAACTTTTAGATCAACATAAATTTATTTAATTAATTTGAGATTATTTTTATTTAAACCTAATTATTTTAAATTTATTAATTAAAAATTAATTTTAACATTAAACCTAATTATTTAAAGTTTATTAATTAAGAAATTAATTTTAACGTTAAACCTAATTATTTTAAATTTATTATTAATAATTATATTTAAAAAATATTACTAATTTAAAATATAAAAAACTTAATTTTAACATTAATTGAAATTAAAAACATAATCAAAGAATAAAGGAAAAATCAAAACCCTAGAAATTGCATATGTCGCCAAATGGATTGGCGACTTTGTTACGGCCCAAATCCCATTTTGCATGTTTCGCCAATCGGTCTAGCGAATTGGATACAAGCCCAATTCAATGTTTTGCCTCTTTCGCCAATTCATTTGGCGACTGTTTGTTGAAGAAGTTGTTACTTTGGTAAATTTTTTGAAAATCTCATTTAATTGGTATTATTTTTGGAATACATGGCTAGTTTAAAAAAAAATCTTAAAAATAGAACTAGAATTAGGAGTAGATTTTAATTAGGTTTAAAATAGGATTAATTTGGATAGATGTTAGAATTAGATTTTTAGAAAATTGAAATAGAATTATTTAGAGCTAGAATTTAGATTTTAAATTAAGTAAGTGTAGATTTTAGAATTAGAATTATTTAGAATTTTATTGAAAATAGACTGTTTTAATTAAAATAGAAATAGTTTTAATAGAATTGAATTAAAATTTTATTTTTAGTCTAGAATTATAATATAGGTTTATTAGTTTAGAAAATAGAAATTAGATTTTTTAATTTATAATATAGAATTAATTAGATTTAGAAAATTTTAATTAATTGTTTATATTTGGTTTTTTTATTTTGGTTTTTTTTATAAATTTTAAATTGTTTTCATATATAGTTAACATTCATTTGATTAGTATTGTTAAATATTTGTTAATCAATTAGTATTGTATATTAGTTATCTTAATTGTTTTGGTTTTAATTAATTATTAAAAGAAATAAAAAAAAAAGAGAAACTGAGAGAGTCAGATTAGTAGGCCCATTCCTTGCAGCCCGTTAAGGATTTAAGGGAGAAATGTAGGGTTTTGACACGCTAAAAGGGATGGAATTTCAGTGTGAAGAAAGGAAAAACCTACTGTTCATGATCATCCCTAAACGGCGCCGTGATTTCTCACCACCATCTTCATCAGACCTCAAACTGCCGCCTTCAATCTTCTTCCCCTAAAAAACGCACGTTCGCTACCATCGTTCCCTACATCACCATCACCATCTCTCCTCCGTTTTTTCTCTTCACCCTCACCGGTACTCGGAACCGCCACTGCTCTCTTTATCTTCTCTTTCTCACTTCCAAAATAACCCACACCAAGCTCATCAACGAAGCTCAAACCCTTTTCTTCCTCTTCCCATCACCAAAATCCCCTTTCGTCGTGAAACCGCCATCTCAGATTCATCAAGTATCTGCTACAACACAAGCGTAATGATCAGTTCTTATTGAGATAACTTCAAGCAACCCAACATTTCGACGTCGTCCGTGCTCGCAATGCGTGACAACCACGATGACAACAGTTGGAACTCACGCGAGGTGTTGAGGTTTTGACGTCATCGATTTCTCCTTCGACTCTGGTTCGTTGGTAACGAAAGCATAACAGTCCCGTCTCCAGGATTGCACAAAAGCTTCGTCGCTACTTTCGATATAGACTGTTCTCCCTGATGCTCAACTCTCCCGTAGCAGCTCATCTGCAGTACATGAGTTCGTTCTTGTTTCGGTTTCAGTAATATTTTGAAGTGGCGGTTTTCTTACTTTCCATTTTTGTTTCCTTTATGGTTTACATTTCGGAGCACCTGGTATTGTTTCTGTTCCACCTGTGCTTAAAAGTTGGTTTTAAACTTTATCAGTTTTAAATATTTTGGTGGCTATTGAAGTGTTTTACTAAGACGTGTTCAATTAGCATTGTATGCATAAACTGAGGAATTGCTGCATTGCCATGGCCTGCATTTTTTCATTATCAAAATATTAGGTTGGCATTGATTTTATTTTGCAAGCCTCATGTTAATTCAAAGTAATTGAGGACTTGATTGTAGAATTGTTGTGGAGATCAATTCTTGGTTTTAGATTTTGCGGTAGTGACGTGCGAGGGTCATACGGATATCACTATGAAACCAACTTTTACCATTATGGCTTCTGCATTGTGCTTACTGTTTTGGCTTACCTTGTTAAAACTAATTCTTGGTCATGAATGTTCCGGCGATTATGTTCGGGCCTCATGTTAATTTTTGTGTTAGAATGTTGCTCCCATAGCTATGTTTCAATTTTGTAGGATTCTTATTCCTGTAAACATGCTTACGTGATTGAAAACTAGACGTCGGCAAATGGAGTTGGTTATTAATTTTGCTTGCGAGTCATTACTGAATTCATAAAGTTTGAATGCTTTTAAGTTCCTTTATCCATCAAACTGTCATCATTTGCTGATGAGTATTATTGGCGTATAAGTTGGGCAGCCGACGCTTTTACGTGTTGTTTTTTTTTTATGGCAGTTTCACTTCAGTTTGTTTATTGTGGGCAGGCGGACAGCAGGCCGTTGGCCCATGAGGCCCATTTTAGTGGTTTTATTAATTAATTTCGCTAATTATTTTTTAATTAACATTAATTATTCAGTTTAGTTGGATAATTTTGATAATTAAGTTTAATTAGCCCAATTAATTGATTATTTAACTTTATTAATCATTTTTAATTAATTTAATTATTTGATTCATTTGAATAATTTTAATAATTAATTCAGATTAATATAATTAAATGATTTAATAAACTTTGATCCATATTTTTGGAAAAGTTTGGGTTAGGGCCAAAAGACTCTAAAATTCGATTCGCTCTATTTCATTCCCATTCGATAACAATGTACCCCTCTCCCTCCAAATGTAATAGTTATTTTCTTACTTATGCTTTAATGTTTCAAAATCATTCTTAAAATTAAATTCTCGATTTATCGAGCCCTTTCCACCCATGTAAGTCGAGTGCTTTCAAAGTCTCGCCATCGACCTTTGATCATCATACACAACATTTTAAAGCTTAATCATGGGCTTCCTTACAGTGACACCTATTTGATCAATTACTTCTAGTTGGTCACTTAGAAGACTAACCCATTTTTCTAGTGCACACGCTTAAAATTCAAATTCAAACCTCGACTCACCTCGAGTACTTTTTCAAAGCAAATTAAATCCTCGAAGTCTAGCACTTCTTGGGTTTTTGGACAATTGTTATTAAGGCGTACGCCTTAAGTAATGTATTGTTCGACGTTTTAGTACACTCATTTGGACAAAGAAATATCATAGGAATCTAGCATTCCGTGTGACATTTCCATTGTTCATCCCAAACATTTTCCTAATGAAAAAGGTATCGTCGAGATCTAGCATCTCGATAATACCCCGATTAATTGGTTATGAGGTTGATGTCTCATTTACTAAATAATCGTCATTTCTCCTCTACTTTTCAAATCCAATCTCGTATCCTCTCATACCACAAACTGTTTTCGTATCCTTCATTTGATTCAAATTATTTTCAAAACATCTCCTCGATTCAAACTTCGAAAGAAATAGGTTCTTGGAATCTAGCATTCCTAGAATCTTCGAGTAAATAATTCTCGAGGCACGCCCTTGAATTATTATTTATTCAATCTTTTTACTTTTTCAAACTAAACCATTTTTCAAATGATCTCCTAAGTCGAGTGCTCGTCCGCATTCGCAACCATGGACATTTAGCACACACTTCAAAATTCATCGTAGTTTCGATATTGAGGGCACCCTTAGGGACTAATATCATTTCTCACAATCTAACCCTTAACACGTCGTCAAGCCGATTCCGTTTTCATCAAATCCTCGATACGTTGTCGAGACATTTTCAAACCAACCTCCTTTTGCCTCGCATTCCGTTTTCAATTCAATATTTCCACAAACGTTTTTCTTAAACTTACGAAAGAGGGATATTCTTAGAATCTAGCATTTTTTGAATATTTGAATGAGTAACTCTCGAGGCGCGCCCTTGAGTTGTTATTAGTTTATTCTTTCAATTTCAAAACATCCAACTCTTTTTCTTCAACATATTCAACCCAATTTCTGAAAGAATTGAGTTCTAGGAATCTTGCATTTCTTGAATTCTTGAGTGGTAAGCTCTTCAGGCACGCCCTTAGGTTGCTCGTCAATCACTCTTTCGTCTCTCAACTCAACTTCAAACTCATTCAAACCTCATCTTTTCGTGGTTGTTACCACGAACTACGACTGCTTTGATTCTTCATTCTCGTCCGAATGTAAGATACGTAGGCACAAGATTGCGATGATCTTGGCGAGCAACCTTCTACCCATCCTCTTGTTTCCCGTTTATTTTCGTGGTTGTTGCCACAAACTACGAACACTCTGATTCTTCATTCATTCTTGAATGTAAGATACGTAGGCACAAGATTGTGATGATCTTGGCGAGCACACTTCTATCTTCCTCCATTATTCCGTCCACACTTCTACCTTTCTCCACACTTCTATCCATCTTCCGTCCATAATTCCCATCCTTTCCCGTAGTCGAACTATGACACTCTGATTTCTCATTCTCGTCCGAATGAGCATACGTAGGCACAAGGACCTCAATCCTTGGCGAGCACCCTATCCTTCTAACCACCCATTTTCCCTTTAGCGTCTTTAACCTTTTATCCTACCAATTCGCCTTTAACATCGAGAAGAAAACAATCAAACCTAGACAACGCTCGTCATAAAATACCCTAAGAGGTTCCCGTTGAGTACAACGGACGTGAGGGGTGCTAATACCTTCCCCTTGCGTAACCGATCCCAAACCCGGAACTTGGTTGCGACAATCCTGTTCTTGTCCTTTCGTTTCAAGAGGTTTTCTCGATATTTTCCTCTCCCGTTTATTCGGGATAAATAAAGTTCAGTGGCAACCCTGTCGAACCGCATTTTCGCGCCTTTCGCGCGAGGGTCATTTCTCCGAAATGTCTACGTAATTTTTTGAGGTGCGACCACCTAGCAGCATTATTATTCCACAACCGCGCCACAACTTCTTCGCATCTAGGATCCTTGCTCCAAACTTATTTGAACCTAAAGATATGCCTTTTTTCCTCCCCCTACCAACTACATTAGCTTCCAATTTAATCTGTATCGCAACATGGTCTGAGCCGTAATGTGGAAGGTGATTTATCCTTATGGGTGAGAATATGTTGATAAAACTTTCTGTAGCAAGACTCCCATCCAATCTACATTGGACATTTTCATCTCCACCTTTACCATTTGTCCACGTGAACTTGTAACCTGCAAAACCAAGATCAGTTAGCTCACAAAAATCCAAAGCTTGTCTTCCCTAAGACATTTGCCTAGTGGTTCTGGTATTTCCTCCAATTTTCTCATAGTCATATAACACATCATTTAGGTTTCCAAAGCAAATAAACCTCTCTCCACCATTTCTAGCTAACTCTTGGATCATTCATCAAGTTTTCCTCTTGTTGTGCTCCTTCGGGAATCCGTAAAAACCACTTCTGATTTTCATTCTCGTTAAGCACAGAACCCCCAATATGGTTAAGAGTGAAAAACTCAACATTAATATGCATTTTTTCTCCTTATAAAATAGGATGAAGCCCCCAACTCTATCTCTACCATTACCACTGCAATCTACCACAAATCAATTATCGAAACCACTCTTAGTTTTTATGGGTTGAACTTCCTTACTCTTCAGTCGTGTCTCCATAAGAAATGAAACATCTGAATTTTCAATATGGCGGAGCCTTAGCAAGGCTCGAACTGCATGGGGACTCCCTAACCCCAACACCACCTCTGTTATGTTTTGTAACTCCTTCATAATGACTTATCCCCTCCTCTTCTTTCCACCACTTCCCTGAACCTCAACAGTTCTTTCTAAAATCATGACATCCACTAGTTGACGCTTCCCAAATTCCAGATCCAACTTCTTTTCTTGATTTAGGCTCACTTTCCTAGGTGTATGTTTCCTCATCCATTTCTTCTTCCTGGCGCTTAGAGTTTTTGAATTGGACCCCTTTTCTTTCCCACATTTGACATATTCACTGCTCCAAGTGATTCTGTAACGACTTTAATTTCTAGACTATTTTGTTTAGGAGGTAGCACTTTAATTGCTGAGAATTCTCCTTGCTTCCTTTTATTTGTCACCATCCTATTTTGTTCGACTTCCCCACCATATTCCTTTTCTTTTTCCTTGTTTTCACACTTGCTGTTTCCTGAGGATATGTTGAAAAGACTCTTACTGCAAGAGTTAGAGTAAGAATCCTTCATTTGTTCATTTGGGGTTCTAGGTATAGGAGACACTCATAACCATGAACCGTACGATAAATCTTTTTCCTCAAGCTCCTTAAACCCTTATTCACTAAGGTCTCTAATCGCATTACAATCCTTGAGTTGATGTCCAAGCCTCTCACATACAAAGCACGAAGTTCGTAGCTTTTCGTACTTGAAGAAAACTCAAATATTTTTGTCTTTGAAGTGCACCACCATAGCCCTCTTCAAAGGTTGTCTCAGATCAAGAGTGACCTTGATACGAAGAAATCTACCATTCAGGTGAGCATTTTTCTTGTCCACTTCCTCGAAGACACCTAAGATTTCCTCGAGCTTCCTTGCCATCACCTCAGTTCTTAGCATAAGAGGTAGTTCGTAGAATCTGACTCAGAAGACACCATAATGCATGTTCAGAGCCAACAGTTACTCTTCTCCAGAGACACGAGCTAGAACCAACAGGTTTCTGTCAATACTCCAAGGACCATTTCGAAGCACACATTCCAGATCCCTCTTGGTAGGAAAATGGAAGAGAAAAAGGTTCTTGCTGAGTTCTTGGGTTTCCACTGGGTTCTTAGTTTATAAGCATTTATCATTGTCATTGTGAAGGCTTGAGAGTTGAAACTATTATCCGACCAAAGCTTTGCCGCCAGAGTCCGTTGAAAGATCTCTTCACCGCCTACTTCATTCGCTTCCGTCGTGATACCTTCTTCTTCTTCCTTTGATAACATAATATCCTTCCATCTATCCATGTCGTGAGAGGTAAAATACTCGTAGAACATAATAGCCAGAGAAACACTCGCTCCTATCACAAGAAGGAGAGAAGACCAAAATGGGATTGAGAAAGGGAAACACAATAATTTTTTTAATAAAGGTTAGACATTCTCTCTCTAAACACGTGGAAATTTAACTTCGAATCAATTTATATGTGTTTATAAGTGTTAAATTTTTTCATAAACACATTATATTTACGGAAAGGGAAAATCAAACCGTAATCAGAGTTATCCAAAATTGAATTATATAAGAACAACTGCATGCATAACAAATCTTGCAATCTTAATACTAAATTGATTTGTTAGAAATTGTAGGAAGGGAAAACTCGAATCGTAATCGGAGAAATCCAAAATTCATTATAATCGTAATCAGAATTGATTTGTCAAAAACCATAGGAAGGGAAAAATCAAACTGTAATTAAGGAAACCCAAAATTCATTCTAATCATAATTGGAGAACAACCACACTTCATGAGATATTTGCAACATGAGAAAAAAATTTGTCACTTGTAACGTGGTATTGAACAATTAGGGAAGGTGAAAAAGGGGTTTTGGTAGGGAAATAGTCAAAGAATGGGTGTTGGCATATAGTGGTATTTTGATTGGTGGTTAGTGGAAGGTGTAGGATGATGTGGATTATTTGTGAAGAAATCAGTGTTAATTGTCACAAAATAGTTTGATGCATTGGATTTAATATATATAAATAGATTGGTGATGAAAGAGTTAAATAATGTGATATTTGCTAAAGCTTCATCTATGTTAGTGGTGAGAATTTTCATTGTTATTAGCTCATTGGATTTATTATGGAGCTGGTTCTATTTTTTGAAAATGTTGGTGAGGTCAACGTGAAGGTTTATGGGATGAATTAGACAAGCTCATTTGCATAGTAGAATTAGGTACTGCTGATTTTATGTTACTGATACCATCAACTAACATCGCTTGTGTATGTGCACCTATTGGAGATACATTTATGGTGATTGTTTTCTTCATAGATAAACATGTGTCAGAGAATGATGTTTGAGCATAGACTGAACAAAGAGAGTGAAATGGTTATTTTTTCGTGAATAATATTTTGTGTGAGGTAATGAGTATGAAGAAACTATTATGCTGAGAAACTGTTTCAGAAATGGAACAAATGTATAATTTTGCCTTAATTGGTTTTGATGATATGAGCTGAAGGTTTATAGTTCAATATGTTTGTAACTCAAGTAATCCTATACTACTTCTGTTAGGTATGTGAATGGAGTTAAATTCACATATTGGATATGGAAAGAGTATTCAAATATTGGTTTAGCTATTTGGAAATACTTTTTTGCTCCACCTAGTGATTGAATTTTTGGTTTATCTACGATTGTGAAGATTGAAGATGACTTTGAGTTCTTCCATCTACTCTTTGTTGTCATGTTTTGTACAGGTTGCATTTGGTTATTTTCTGATTGATTAGTTGGTTTTTTGATGTAGTATCTTATCTAGAGCATATATAACATTGATATTGTTGCTTTAATCTCTAGCCATCAACCATGCTACTTGATCATTTTTTAGTTGAGTTGTTGGTCTTTTAATGTGCTAAGTCACCGTTAGCACAACTTCATTTTTGTTACTTTACTTTGTAGCCATTAGACCTTCTGACACTCACTTATTGTGCTTCTATCTTGAGTGCTTTTCACTCTTGATGGTTAAGCTTTGTGCCATTTGTTGGCATTGTTGTTGTGCTACCCCTTTATGGTAGGTAGAGGAGGCAATTTGATCCATTAAGGCAAAGTTCATCCAATTCATCCATAAAAAAATTCATCCACCACATAAAAAGTAAATTAATGGTTGGATTAAATCCATCCATTTATATGCATGAATTAATTCAATTCATCCAACATATTTTAAGTATCCAATGAATTATTTTTATTTTCGTTAGATTTATTTTATAAAAAAAAAATGGATTGTTTTAAAGAAAAGAATTGATTTATTTCCAACAGAAAAACTCGGAATTTTTCCAAAAAGTAAAACGATTTTTTTTTGAAAAAAATATTGATTTTTCCCCCAAAAAAACGCTTTTTTTAAAGAAAAAAACCGATTTTTTTTTAAAATTAAAATATCAATTTTTTGAAAAATACAAAAAAATTTGAATTTTTCAAAAATAAACTGACTTTTTTGTGTGGAGAAAACCGATTTTTTTTCGAAAATTAAAATATCAATTTTTTTTTAAAATACAAAATATGGTTTTTTTAAAACAAAAAATTCAATTTTTTCATAAATATATTAAAGAACAATTTTTTTAAAATACAAAAAATAAATTATTCGAAAAAAAAAAATACACTTGCTTTTTCGAAATTAGAAAAAAAATTGGATGTATGAATATCTATCGATTAGAAATATGTTAATGGATGAGTTTGATGGATTTTATTCTTAACAGATGGATTTGATTTGATAATTTTAAGAAAATTTTAGTGAATTGTTAATGAACTAATATATTATTTTGATTCATCCATTAACAATTCAATCTATCCATTTTGCCACCCCTTATTGTTTGTGTTAACTGGTTAAGTCTTGATTATGACTTTTACTTAATGTTAAGCTTTGGCTTTATGGTATTGATTTTTTAGTCTATGTTTTTTCGGCACCTCTCATTGTATCCTTCTTTGATTTGATATGTCCTTTTGTATTGCTCATTTCAAGTTAGAAGTGTTATGAACACCTTTTAACTCGTGGGGGACTAATGAGACATAAGAAGTTAGTTAGGTTAGTTACTAGTTAATGTTAATTACTAGTAGCGCCTATAAATAGGCTTAAAATTGTCAATTTTGTAATCACTTTTTCACTTGTAATATTTGGATTGCTATAAAAAACAAGAGTTTCTATCTTTTCTCTCTACTTCTTCCATGGATGCTATGTTTCATAATATTTTATTCAAACGTATTATTCGATTTAGTCATGCGATTCAACAATAATCTAGTATTTCGACCAATAAACCAATAGTACAATATCCTTACCGATTCGATCCCCAGTACATTTTTAAAACTTTACTGAAAACCCATCAATAAAAAAAACATCACAGAATAAGAGAATAATAACTTTCAAATTATAGCATCTCAATTTAAATAGTTCCTTTGACTTTGAAAAAAAAAGTATTTACAAAGTCCACATGTAAAAAATCCATTTTGTCCAGCACAACGTGTTAAACACATTTAAGTATCTCCCAAGTCTAAAAACGAGGAAGGTCCTCCAAACTAAGTCTGCGGAATTAAGTCCCCCGCCCCCTTTTTTTTCTGCTCGTCGCCTTTGAAATTAAACATAAACAAATGGACTAACAATTTACCTTCAAGTCTTAAATATTATACTAACAAAGACAAATACTTAAAATTAAACCACACATAAAAACAAAATTCCGAAAGAATCCTCACACCAAACATGCAATATAAATACATGCAACTTGTCTTGTCTTAAACAAACTCTTTTGTTTACTTACAATTTACAATGGCTTCTCTTGTTTCAGCTGTTCCTAATATCCAAGAGATGAAAGGGTCAAGTAATATTATTGGTTCAAAGAGGATGAATAATGGAGAAGAAAATAAGGGTATTTGTTTGAGTTGGAAGGATCTATGGGTAACTGTTTCTGGTTCAAAAAATGAAAGTAAATCCATTCTTGAAGGTTTAACTGGTTATGCAAAACCAGGTCAGGTTTTGGCTATAATGGGTCCTTCTGGTTCTGGAAAATCTACACTTCTTGATGCTTTAGCAGGTAATTAACAATTTAACATCTCTTCTTTTGCATTATTTAGTCACTTTTTATTTTTGTATTTATGATAATGAGAATTGATAAATTTCATTTGGTAAAATTGATAATGAGAATTGTTTCTTTTATTTTTGACTTATTATTGATTTGTGTTGAATCATAGTTATGTAACATAGGAAAGAAAATAGATAGTCAAATTAGAAAACCAAAAATTTAAACTACCTCCATGTTCCATGAGTTTTTAATTCTTATACAGAGACGTGTCTTCTTCATCTTGACGTGTTCCATATTTTGTAGTATATGTTTAAATTGGCGGTGATCTTTCAAAATCTAGGTGGTATCTTAATTTTGGTGAAACTATAAAATTTAGTGGTAATTGTGTCAATTTTATCTTCAAATTTTTTATAATAATTAAAAATTTATCTTTTAAAAATAAAAAAGTAAAATATTGTGGATTTGATTATCTATTAATACAATTAAATATGCTATCAATTGAATTGACGAAATATTTCATTGTAATGATAATAATATGAGTCTATATATTTCATCTTACTATAAAATTATACACTGTTCAACTATTAATAATTCTTACTTCAAGTCAACTCTTTACAGCTTCAATATTAGTTGATATACAATATCTAAAACTATTTAGAATTTGTTTGGCTTAGTTTTTATTTTAACTTTTAAATAATAAAAATTGTTTAATAATTTAATTTAATTAAATTACTTTTGAAAACGATTTTTTATTTATAATTTTTTGAAATAAAAAACTAAAATAAATTTTAAAGATTTTTATTTTTTGTTTGGAAATTGAGAAATAGAAGACAAAAACAACAAAAAATGGTATGATTTTTACTAATGAAAATTTTGTAATATTCTACAATTTTAAAATAGTATTTTTATACATAAATATATTGTTTTATGAAAGTAAATATTTCAAAAATATTTAAAAATTTTGCAAAAATATATAATAATTTTTACATTTAAATATATTATAAATATTTAAAACTATATTTAAACAAAAATAGAATATATTAAAATAAATTTATTATAAACAAATGAAATATTTGTAAAACAAATTTTCTCTTTTTTCTTTTAAATATTTTAAAATATATTTAAAACAATCAGCAAACAAATATATTTTATATTATCATCTCTAACACACAAAAAATACGATTACCAAATCTATTATATTTGATTTTTTCTTCAAAATAGATTTTAAAGTTGATTTACAAAATAACTTTTAAAATTTTAATATCAAAATTCCTTAATTTTTAATATATTTGTGTACAAAATGAGTTTACAATAAGAACATATCAATCCATTATGTCATATAAATAATTTAAAAATTTTAGGATACATAACATTTAAAATTAGAGCATCATCCCTTTTCCTTCTAGTATAAAACACTCCCAAGATCTTTATTATAAAATACTTTACATTTTGAATTTGTTGACAAAGCAATATGTTTAAACTAAATATATTAAAAAGTAAACTTGTATTGATCTTGGGTGGGAACAGAAACGCCAACTTGATGCAATTATATGGAGTTTTTATTTAAAATAAATTCATTATTTCATTAGATTCTAATTCATGTTATCATTGAAAAAAATAAAATAATTTCATATATATGTATTTCAGGGAGATTAGGTTCAAACACAAGACAATCAGGGGAGATTCTGATCAATGGCAACAAACAAGCATTGGCTTATGGAACCTCGGTACATATATAAACAAATCTATAATTCTCTAAATCCATACATTTTTTCAATTAATTAACATTTATAGATGTGTTCATTCTCATTCTCATTCTCATACACAGGCATATGTCACACAAGATGATACATTATTAACAACCTTAACTGTCAAAGAAGCAGTATACTATTCAGCTCAACTTCAATTACCTGACACAATGTCCAAACAAGAGAAGAAACAAAGAGCTGATTCTACAATCAGAGAAATGGGCCTTCAAGATGCAACTAACACAAGAATTGGAGGGTGGGGTGTTAAAGGCATAAGTGGGGGTCAAAAAAGAAGAGTCAGCATTTGCATTGAGATTCTAACACATCCTAGTCTTCTTTTTCTTGATGAACCAACTAGTGGACTTGATAGTGCTGCTTCTTACTATGTCATGAAAAGAATTGCTTCCTTAGGGAAAAAAGATGGAGTTCAAAGGACTATTGTTGCGTCGATCCATCAACCTAGTACCGAAGTTTTTCAACTTTTTCATAATCTTTGTCTTTTGTCTTCTGGTAAAACGGTTTACTTTGGACCTGCTTCGGCCGCATGTGAGGTTAGTACTAGTATTATGTTTTATGTTATTAGTTTTGTATAATTGATGATCACTTGGTGATTGATTTCGGTTTTGTTTCAATGTAGTTTTTCGGTTTGAATGGATTTCCTTGTCCTCCTCTCCAAAATCCGTCCGATCATTTACTTAAAACTATAAATAAGGATTTTGATCAGGTAACTTGTTCATCAAGCATCAATAACACATTTGTGTTTTTTTCTACTTTAGAATATTCGAACACGCATAACTAGTGAAAATCATTTTGAAATGTTTCTATGTTAGGATATTGAGATCGATTTAGCGGAGATGAGTAGAACAATTTCCACAGAACAAGCAATTGGTATCCTTGTGACTTCATATACATCGTCCGAAATAAACCAAGAAGTTATAAATGAAGTAGCAGTACTATCGAAAAAGGTATCGTCTAATTTCTTATTAATCGAAAGTTAACTATCCCAATACAAAATATTGACATGCTACTTTGATGACTATTTCAGGACAATAATTCAACATACAAGAGGAAAAAACATGCTGGCTTTCTTAATCAATGCTTAGTTCTTACCAGAAGATCTTTTGTGAACATGTTTCGTGATCTAGGCTATTACTGGTTACGCCTCGGCATATATATTGCTCTGGCTATAAGTTTGGCCACTGTCTTTAATGATTTGGATAAAAGTTATGGCTCGATTCAGGATAGGGGTTCATTTCTTATGTTTGTGTTTTCATTCCTAACGTTCATGACCATTGGTGGATTTCCTTCTTATGTAGAGGACATGAAGGTATGTTTATCTATTTACTCAATATGCATTGTAGTCACCAAATAGATAACTCTGTAGCAGCGAAACCTCTGAAAAATGGTGTATGTGTTTATGTCAGTGTTCATAGATTCTATTAATTTGTGTAGGTATTTGAACGTGAAAGACTAAATGGACATTATAGTGTTACCGCATATGTAATTGGGAACACAATTTCATCTCTTCCATACTTGTTAATGGTTTCACTGATTCCTGGAGCTATAGCATATTACCCTGCTGGTCTTCAAAAAGGATATCAACATTTTCTCTATTTCATCTGTGCTCTATTTTCTTGTCTAATGTTAGTAGAGAGTCTCATGATGATAGTTGCAAGCATCGTTCCTCATTTTCTAATGGGAATCATAACCGGTGCTGGAATTCAAGGAATCATGATGTTGGCCGGTGGATTCTTCAGATTGCCAAATGATCTTCCAAACCCATTTTGGAGATATCCTATGTTCTACATTGCATTCCATAGGTATGCTTTTCAAGGATCATATAAAAACGAGTTTGAAGGACTAGAGTTTAATAGAGATGGCGGAATTGGTGGATCACTCAATTACATTAGTGGCGAAGAGATTCTAAGAAATAAATGGCATGTGGATATGAGTTACTCAAAGTGGGTTGATCTTGGAGTGTTGTTGGGTATGATTGTTCTATATAGAGTTTTGTTTTTGATTATTATCAAAACTACTGAGAAGGCTAAACCTTTTCTTCTATCACTCATGGCTGTGTCTCCAAGGAAAACTATACAAGTTTTGGAGAATCCTAATGCTACTCCTTTGCATGTAGAAATTGTTTGATTAAATGCATTCAATGATGTTTAGTGGATATGCTTTGTGTTGCTTTGAAAATTTGAAAATGATGAATCTATAGACAATTTCTTATATATTACTTTTTTCAGTCATTTAAACTAGACTTATAAATATTAGATATTAAAAAAATATATATCAAAATTCGTTAAAGTAACAAAATAAGTTTTTATCTATAATTAATTTTAGGGTTAAATTTTTTTTTGTCAGGTATCTTTGAGAATTTTTTTTTATAAGTAGAGAGAATATATTGAAGGGGACACAAAGGGTATCCCAAACCAGCAAGATTACAAGTCAATAAACAAAGATAGTCCATAACTATACACAAAGCCTTATAAGACATCGTTGAACATCACCTGGTTTCTACTCCACCATAAGTACCAACATGTTACCAACCAAATAAAACAAGCCGTCGTTTTTGATAATTTCCCAACCGTAGTTGCAAACCATGCTAGCAATTTCCCAACCGTAGTTGCAAACCATGCTAGCATATGTTCATTGCAAGTTGATACAATTGGTATAGAAACTCCCATCCAAGACTCAACCTCTTTCCAAACCAACTTTGTACGTGGACAATTCCAAAAAAAGTGGTCCAAATCCTCAACAACATGAAAACAGAAACAACAAACCTTGTCGTGGCAGTTTGTTAACACACCTCTAGCTGCTAGATTGCCGCGTGTAGGAAGCCTGTTCAACAAAAGACGCCAACCGAAGACTTTGACTTTCAGCGGAACTTGAGTTTGCCAACGAATCTCCAAAGCTAACTTCACATTTTGGTCCAATTCAAGGCAACCTGAAGCAGTAATAATAGTATCATAACAGGATTTTACGCTAAACGAATTAAAATCACCCCTTGGCCATCCTACAGTGTCATGTAAACCATTAATAGGCATGACCTAGGCCAAAAGTTGCTTAAAATCACTAAGCTACTCCTCATTACAGCCCCCCTGATCCGTGAAAATGCGACCAAAACCCCACAGCCAATGATCAAATTCCCACCTGCCACAATCTACGATGACAGCCTGTTGAAGACGAGAATAAAGATATAGCTCAGGGAATAAGTTCTTCAAGTTCGAAGCTCCCACCCAAGGCGAATTCCAGAACGAAAATGTACGTCCATTACCCAGCTTCCATGACAATTGATTCACAACCCCATCGTCTTTACTATAATCTGCAATACCCATAATATCCTTCCACCAAAGAGATTCAAGTTTAGCAACTGATTGAACATTTTTCGCAAGAATTCTACTCTTCACATTGCTGTATTTTGCTTGGAGTATTCCCGACCAAATTGCGTTGGATTCTTGAGTAAACCTCCACAACCATTTTGATAACAAAGCACAATTGAAAACACCTAGTCTTTAATTCCCAAACCTCAAACTTCCTTGGGCTTACAAACCAAGGACCACCTAACCCAAGCCATACTCTCCTTTTCACTAACCCCATCCCACAGGAATTTCCTATCGCTTTGATAACCTTAGTTGGAGCTTTGAAGAACGAAATATGGTGGATTGGCAAATTTGTTAGCACAGAATTTATTAAGGTCACTCTCCCACCAATGGATAATAATCTAATTTTCCACAAGGACAGTCGTGAATTAATGCAAGACATGATTGGATTCCAAAATGCCACCCTTCTATGGTTGGCCCCAATAGACAATCCAAGAAATTTGAACGGAAGTTGCCCGAAATTGCATGCTAGAAAAAGAGAAGCAGCCCTCAAAAATTCAACAGCAACACCAACACCATACAAGCAACTTTTCCAAAAGTTTATTTGCAAACCAGAAATAAGCTCAAACCCTCTAAGAATGGCCTTTAGACACCATAAGCTTAACCAAGACATTTCGCACGCAATTATAGTGTCATATGCAAATTAAAGTAAGATTATGGAAACTTAGTCATTTAAGTGTACCCTTCTCAGCATGTTTATATTGAGAGCCCTCCGAACCAAAAGAGCCAATCATTCCGCCACTAGCGAGAACAAAAAAGGCGACAAAGGATCGCCTTGTCTAAGGTCCCTAGACGTTTTGAAGTCCTTGGTCGTACTCCCATTGACTAGCACCGAATGAAAGTTGTTAAAAACTGCACCTAGCATCCACTTCTGCCATTTCTCGCCAAAATTCACCTCCTCCAACTCCTTTTCTAAAAAGCTCCATTCAACACAATCATAAGTTTGCGCGAAATCTACCTTGAATAGAAGACAACTTCTCTTTGATCTCTTAATAAAATCAATTAATTCATTTGCCACAACAACTTCGTCAAAAATTTGTCTCCCCGGGATGAACGTCATCTGTGAAGCGGAAACTAACTTGCCAATAACCAAACTCAACCTTGCAGCGAGAAATTTAGACAAGACCTTGTAAATTCAACCTATGAAGCTGATGGGCCTAAACTCATCAATACTGAGGGTTTGCCTTTTTTGGTATCAATGCAATGAAAGAGGAGCAAAACGCTTTGGGCAACTTTACAGTATGGTGAAATTCCTGTATGCAATTCACCACATCGCTTCCAATGACACCCCAACATTTCTCGAGGAAAGCCAAGTTAAAACCGTCAGGACCCAGGCTTTTATTCCCGTCGCAGCCATCAATAGTCACAAGAATTTCATCTACGTTAAAAGGTTCTTGTAATGTTGCATTTTCTTCATCACTTAATTTAGGTGGTTCAGACAAATTCAAAGCATGTCTAATGCCGCCAGCACTTTAGAATCTAGCATCAAAATGCTCTTTAATTTCTTGTTTAATCGAGCCAACATCATCCATGAGATCAATCCCCAAGTTTAACAAGGAGATGAAATTAAGTCTTAATCTCGAATTAACTAAGGAATGGAAGTATCTGGTGTTTAGATCACCATTAGTCATTCATTTCGTACGGGATTTTTGATTGATTATACTTATTTTCCTCAGAGAGAACCCCATCACAATTCACCTTGTCTGCTTCTATCTCATTAAGCGTATCCACACTATCATCTATCTTCAAGTCTATCCATCCAAAGACATGTTTGCTCCACCACCTTAATTTTTCTTTGAGGCCCTGCAATTTGGTCATAAGAATGTTGCTAGCACTCCCATTTGCATGAATAGAATTCCAAGCATCCTTACAAAAGTAATGAATTCTGGATGATCGAACCAACAGTTCAAACACTTAAACGGTTAGGTCCCTAGTCAACGTTGTTTGAGTAGAGCCAAATAGGCCTATGATCAGAAACGTCCCTATTCTCGACATGTTACGCCATCACCTTCCACTTACTAATCAAAAGCAGAAATCCGCCTTACCCTTAGCAAGCAATTTGCATACTCCTTTTCTCTTTATGGAAGAGCTACACCCATGGATATTGAATGTCATGAGATTCATGGCACCTTAATTTCATCCCCCTCTTATCATCGAAGATTTTCCTATCTCTTGATTCCAAATCTCTAATGATTATTTCAAAAGCCTCGTCATCTTCATTCCCCTCGATCCCCAAATCTTTAATCTTTTGCCAAACTTTCGCCGGGATTATTTTATCCTGAGGCAATTGAGCGGTGCGGAACTGAACGAAATAGTATTTTGCCAAATTTTCGCCCGGATTATTTTATCCTAAGGCAACTGAGCGGTGCGGAACTGAACAAAATAGGATAAAGTGGAATGGAAGGCAATATAAATTTTATTCCATTTGTTTGGATATTTTACAACGGAGAAGCGGAGGCAGAAAACATTATAACTTTTTTATTTTATTTTTACTCTTTGTACAATATTGATAGATCAAACATTCTCAAACTAAAATAATATATAAGTAATCATAAAAAAATATCAACTTAACACTTGAAAGAAATTAAAACATACAATAATAAATTAAAATGTTCATAAATGAAACAGGATTATTATAACTTGAAATTACAAAGACCAAGTGCACAAGTTTTGATCAACAGTATTCTGAGTATTAATAGTAATTCACAAACAAAATTAAATTGTGCTAAAATTAAATGATAAATATGTCTATAGTAGATAATGATATCAAGTCTTGTTAATAAAAAAGACAAATATTGATCCGTAATAGATTAAGACTCTCTTCTTTAAGCATTCTACAAAACCTGCAAAAATAAAATAAAATAAATTACGCAAATATTTTATTCGTTAAAGATAAAAAAAAAATACTTAAAATTGATAAATAAATATGTTACCATTATCAAAAAGGATAGTCTGGAACAATGAGATGTAACATTTCCTTCCGCTATAAAGCAACATAAATCATAACTTTAGATTTTGTTTTTAGTAACTATACCTAATTTCTGAAAAATGAAAAAGATATGAACATGAAGATAAATCAAGATATTTAATTTAATAGAGCACACATATAAATACAGATAAAAAAAATGAAAAGAAATATGATGTACCTTGTTAGGGTAGAAGAAAGATAGACTCTTTACAAGCAAGAAGAAGGCCTGTGAAGGAGAAAAGTTGCAGTGATTGAATAGAAAAATATCACGTCGATTAAAATAAGGAATAAGAACGGTTAATAATAAAAGTGAAATTTTGGAGGATAAGATTGTAATTGTTTTATTAATTGACTCTATTCCATTGGATACACCCCAAATTTGGGAAATAAAAAATGGGCCAAAATAGTGGTATTGGATGGAATGTGTTCCATCATACTCCATTCAATTTTTGTAAATCCAAACAATGGAACATAACTGCACTCCATTCCATTTCATCCATTTCCATCAATCCAAACAGACCCTGAATTTCCTTTATCCACGTCTTTATCACTAATGAACTCACAACACAAAACAGATCCTCTTGAATACCTAGAGGAAACTTCCTCCACCATATTCGTACTACTTCTACAACCATCAGATACATCAACCGTAGATTTCACAAAGTTTGAAGAATGAATCAAATTTGAAAAATAAGGAGAGAAAGGTATCTTGATATTATCATAGATATCATTCAAAAAAAAATTCTTCCTGTTTCTAGGCCCAAAGTGAGGCCCAACTGGCCTACACGGTAAGCAAGAGATTGGATTAGAAAGATCTAAGTCCAAGCCTAATAAGTTGAAAGAATTGTTGTCCAACACAACTGTCCACTACCACCAAAGCATTCCCATACTTTTCAGACACATGTCCCATCCGAGCACCCTCCTCCCCTCCACATTAATTGTTGCTTGGACTTCCAAATCATCATTAAATGTTTCATGAACTTCCAAGGAATGATCATTGTTGCTGCCACCTATACTACTGCCAAAAACCGCCTTTTCACCAACCTTTAACTCTATGTCACAATCGGAGAATTTTTTCCTTAATGCCATATTATTAAATATTAAATACTCTTTTGCCACACATTTCAACTATATACACCATATTGCTATAGTTTTAAAAAAAAGGACACGTAAGCACTGACGCCCATTAAAAAGGCGACACACTTTAAAAATGTACTCTGCCACCCATTTAAAAGGAGGCAATGTCCAAATTTATATACACTGCCGCCCATTGAAAGGGCGGCAGCCTTGTATCAAAACTACAATTTTTTAAAAACATGACATTATGGTATATTTATTGAAAATGATGGCATTATGGAAAAAAAATTGTAATAACGTGGCAGAGCAGAAAAAAAATTCACAATCGGCTTCCTTAGTATTCCCGCATGTCCCCATAAAGTCGGGTGATTTGACCTTATCTGCCAAACTTTCGTTTGTCAAACCTTTGGAACTCTCTAAATCTGAGACACCACCCATACCACCTTGGATATGGTGTTTCATGTTATCTCCCTTGCCGGAGCTATCAGAGTCTCCATCTCCACTATCTCCCTCATCGGAATCCTCATCTCCCGACTCACTGTTTGAAACATCCGAACTTGACACTATAATCCTCTTGGGGCCATGATTATCTTCTATCATCTTGATGCCATAAACTCTTCCATTGATCTCTACATTGAAATATTCATTAAATATGATTGCAAATTTCGTCTTTACTAGGAACCTCGCAACATCCATTTGTTTATGCTTCATTGTGTCCTCATCACGCATAACATAAGAACCAACACAACCTGCAACCAATTTGAAAAACGTGGGACACCAAGCATGGAAAGGAAAATCGAAACATTTAATCCATGTAAGCCTTTCTTTATCAATATCATCAGGTGACCAAGGATGAACATACCAAAACCAATGTGACACCCACGATTCCTCTTCTTGAATAAGCAATCTCAATGCACCCTCATCATGTTCTTCAAGCAAGCATATATTAGCTCCAAGAGGAGTGACTTTGATATGAAAGAAGCCTTCAATATTAAAAGCATCTTGTATATTGTACGTTGACCCCTCCTTCTTTACAACACCAACAAACGCTTTTTCAAATATGATTAAGTCGTCTTTCCCTACGTTCAACATTAAGTGAGCAAACTTTGGTTTTTCCAACATAGCTTTTTTCCCCTTCCTTACGTACCTAGCATCACCAGAACCCTCATTGCCAGGTTGAACGTTACTCACCACCTAAGAAAATGATTTTCCATGTGGGTTCACATTCTTACTGCAATATGTTGGCCTACCAATACTTTGGGACCTACTTACCAAAACATCATTGCTTGTGCCCTTCACCTCTCCTCCTCCACGTTTGAATCTAGGCACATTGGAAAACATATTTTTGCCCTGAATTTGAATACTGTCTAACTTTGCCTCCATAGTCGTTTCCTCCTTCACGTTTCTAAAGCGCACAACTCATAATCTAGGACGTGACAATACTCCTATAACATCAACTGTCTTCTAAATTTTGGAAAAACTCAAATCGAACCTACATTTTATTTTTATAGTCTAGATATTTATATAGTTAAGTGATAGAAAGTATTTATTAATTATTGATTAAATATTAGTATTTTAATATATTTTAAAAGTTTCTTAATCATTAGGATTGTGCTATAGGGATGACTATGATTTATTTAGAATTTTATATATTGAGTGCAATATGTTATTTTAAAAATCAAATATTATTTTTTAGTTTTATTTAATTTTTATTTTATATTTCTAATCATTTAAGCTTAGCTCTCTATCAATTGGTCCTTTCATTCATAAATTCAAATTCTCCTATAGATTATCTTATCATACAAACTCCATTGTTACACCTTCATTTCCATTTTATCCCTCATACACTCCTCCATTTTATTCCACCATCATTCTTCTAACCACATCACTAAATTTATATTTTAACCATGGCCACACACCACCTCTACTCAACCTATATTCTAAATGCAACTATCACCAACAACATGCAAATTTATCTCCATATTTGCAACCATACAATAGTTTCACAACATCAACAACACCCATTCTAAATGCATATCTGCTGAAACCATTTTCTACAATGTTAGAAGGTTTAAGAAATTTTGAAAATGATATGAAAAAATCATTTCAAAAAATTTCTAAATCACATAAGAATTTTAAAGAGATTTGAAAGAATGTGAAATTATTTTAAAAGTCATCAGAAAAGATTTTGGATTTACAAAAAATTTCTCCAACGAATTTTCCGACTCCGGCAGTATTTCTGGCATCTTCTTTGACTACTTCTTCGACTACATTTTTGGTGTCGCCGTGTTGCACCCTAAAATTTGCCCAACCTTATTCACTTGGGTTATGTTTCAATGTCATTAGCATTTGCATATAGAGTCATGTACATAGACTAACCATCTGCATAGCATAAGCATAACAAATCATTCAACAGGGGACCAATCATTATTCTCATCTCTAGAAGCCTATCAAGAGGTTATTATCCCAATTCAATCTTATTCAAGTCATCAGGAAATAATTTGAAAGCAAAGAGCTCAGCAGATCAAGCCTTGAGTCCATCTCCTAGCTGAGGGTATCTGAGGGTCAACAAGGGGGTTGTGAGCTGTGAGTTGAAGGCATGGAGAGTATCTAGACATTATGAGAGACTTAGAAAGTCATTTAAAGAAGGAGACAAGTCATTGATGAGAGCACAAGAGCTATAGCTGAAGGCAGTCAACTAGGGTTTCATCTGGGTCAACCCTAGGTCAACCCTAGGTCAATTGACTGATTTAAGGGGCATTCAAGTCTAGTGGAGAGATGTGGGGTTCATCATTGAACATATGAAGAAGGATATGGAGATATGCCAAGGAGAATTCAAGAGAAATCAAGGAGAAGAGGAGTTTCTAAATTAGGGTTTCTGTGTAAAATCCCCTAGTTTAGGTCAAATTTCCAAGCAAGATAAGTCAAAATGCTAGCTTCAAATGGCTTCTTGGCCAACATGAAACTTGTAGAGGATCTCAAGACCTTTAATTTGAGTGGTGGAAGACATCAAGGAGATTTATAGAACTCAAGTTATGGTCCTTGCAAGTTACAGGTCATCTGAGGTATCTGAAATTTTGTCTGTGAAAGTGACTTGACTTCCAAGCAATTTTTACCCCTCAAGGAGATTTCAAATGAATTCTTGGTCAACATAAGAATTGTTCCTCATTGTCTTAGCTTTCTAGAATGGTATAGCATGCCCTCATATGATGTGTGGAACTCAACTTATGGCCTTGGCAAGCAAAGGGTATTTTGGGCATTTGTGAATTACAGGTCATTTTAACCTATGTCCAAAACTCATACAAGGAGGCCTCAAATGGAAAAACTTACAACATCAAACTTGCTCCAAATGTGATTTTAAGTCTAGAAAGAAGGTCACAAATTGTTGGAAAAGCTCATAACATGAAGTTGCATGATTGGTCCAAATTTGAACTAAAATGGCTTATAATTTGAATAAAGTCAAAATGAAAAATGGTTTGGGAGATTTATAAGTCCAAATGGAGACTTCCAATATATGATTTTGAATGGAAAAGACATTCTAAGAACAATGGTTCAAGCACTTTTTTGAGTTTAGTGGAAGATTTCAAAGTTATCCTTGGTTACTTGCATTTTAAGAAACATAGCCAAAATGAATCAAAGTTGGAAGGCAAGGGAAGTTGTAAGAGGGATATAGAAGTTACCATTGAACACTATATATTCATGAAATCAGAATTGAGCAAGGGTTGGATTCATTTTTCACCAAAAATCTCCCAAAGTTTTCTCATTCTTTCTCATTGCAATTCTCTCCAAATTTCCCAAAATCTTCATCAATTCTCATAATCCTTGATTCTACTCCACTCCATAATCATCAAAGATCAAAGATCACTCAATATCTGGCTGGTTTTGATCCATTCTCATGTGCTGTTATCATCCTCTTCAAAAGTGAGGAATCAATCGGTTAGCAAGATCCAAGGCCAAGAAACAAGAGGTGTTGCATACAGAAGCAAGAGCTTCACTCACTGATCAAGATCTGAGCATTGGTGTTGGTGGATTCACGAGTTTCCATAGCTGTTTTCAAGCTTTTGCATCAGGTGCGTTTTCATTCAAATTGATTAATTCAGTTAGTTTAGCATAGTTTTGTTAGTTTAGATATGATGTAGGTTGTTAGTAGAGCAATTAGGATGAATTTGGAGTAGTTTGGTGATGATTGTTAGCAGGTTGTTAAAACTGTTAGGATGAAGAACTCGTGGCATAGTGCATTATAATATTAGGTTGTTAGCGCAGGATGATCACCATTAGTCATAGATTAGATTAGTGTAAGTTTGATTGAGAATTGTGCTGATGAGTTGCAGAGTATTTTCATGGAGCCAGAACTTGTATCGATCGGGTTTATTGATTGGCTGAGTTTTAATGCAAACAAAGACCATAGACGTGTAGAGGGAGAGATTCTGAATATTTTTCATGTTTATATCGTGGCGTTTCATGGCCTGGAGAGAGAGAACCGAGAGCTTGAACTTGGACGTTCATGGCATGCGCGTGAGGGTTTCAGAAACCCTAGATGAATCAAGGTAGGAGACGAAATCGTGGCGGTCCATTTCATGCAAGACCTTTGACTCAGAAGCCCATCGTGTGGCTCTAGTTTAATTCAGAATTTGGAGGGAAGAGTGGTGCCCTAAACGCACCGTTTCATTAATTGAAACGGGCGGGCCTGAGTGAGTTTTGATATCCCCACCCCCCAATTTTAAGCCCAATCAGTTTTGAACGTGATAACTCCTGCTGAATGCACCCCTGCTTGTTTTTTTTAGTTTTATTAATTCTGACTTGTTTTGGGCTTAAGCCAAATTTGCTACGCGCACCCCCGTCTGCTTGGCCCATCCTGATTTCAACTAAGCGTGTTTTCTATTAGTACCCCCCCTATCATTTTATTTGGTTTAATTGTTTTTAATTCCACTTTAATTTTTACTAACTTTAAAAATTCATAATAAATAGGTAAAAAATCATTTTTAATCCATTCTTTTTACATCATTTTCATTAGAATGTGTAGAAAATTGTCATTAAATAAAATTGCATTTTTATTTTTATTTGATACTTTTTCCATATTTTCTAAATAAATGTCATTTTAAATAGCTTCATTTCATGCATGATTTTAGTAATTTTTGTTCTACTAAATGCTTTAATATTTTTTGTTCATTCTTTTTATGTTGCTTAGATGAGATATTGAACTTGTAGAAACAATTTAGTTCCCTTTTTTAGAAATTAATTTTAGGTGCTTAGTGTAGGTGTGAACAACATGAATAAAACTAGGGTTTTAGGTGATGATTTAGGAAGTTTGATTCTTTCCCTTAGGACTTAGGATTTAACTAGATTAGTTATGGGACTATAGGGGCTATGGGTAGTTATTAGATCCCCTTAGAAAAAGTCAGGATTCCCCTACTGCTATTAATACTCTGTATATATCTGATTGTCTGGTGTGGTGTGCCCTCTGGGGATTATTGCTTGCTTGCTTGGGTATTGGGATTGTCTGGGGCCTTGGGAGAGCTGAAGACTTGAGGAGATGAAGACCATTGGAGATCCAAAGATTGAAGATCAACTGCCAGAGTTGGAGAAGAGATTCTTGCTAGCAGATGCTGAGGAGACTAGGGTTTAGGAGCTAGGCAGAGCTCTAGGTTAGAAAGCTTGTTTCTCAAACATGGATTGCCTTGTCTGCATCCATTCTTCTCTGTGATTCAGAGTCTCTCTAAGACACTCACCCCCTTCCTTTGGAAGGCTTGGTGATAGTGTCTATGAGATAGAACTCTTGAGAGAAAATGTCTCTTGTGTTAGAAGCAGTCTGTTCACCACCTTTGGTAGTCAACTGATTGCTTAACACCCAATCCACTCTTGTGACTGATCCCTCATCCTGGAAGTTTGAGCTTGAAGAAAAGCCATTGCAGATAGAAGACTGAGGATCAAAGCCCTTATCTGAAGGTCATGAAGATGGAGATTGATGCTTGTTGAAGCCTGTAGCTGATTGGAGATTACTTGAAGCCAGATGTGGATTCAGAGCTGCTGATGCTGTTTCTTTTGCTGTTGTATTTCATTTGCTGATGTATTGATTGGTTTTCTGGACTGTATTGTTTGCTGTTTACCCTGCTGGGTTGAAAGTGAAGCCTGTTCACTTTTGCCTATTGTTTTCCAGGTTCGAGGTTGAGTGGGACTCCCTTGCCTCGCCTGTACTGTTGCATCCATGCATTTTACTGCTTCATTATATCTGTTATTGTTTCTGTTTCTGCCTATCCCGTAGGATCTCTGTTTCTCTCTGTGCAAGAGAGGAGCATGATAGACACTAGGTCTTAACCCATGCATGATAACATTAGGTTAGTTCGTTTCCCTTCGCAACCGTATGTTAGAGTTCTGTCTCTTCTTTCTCAAAACAAACAGAAAAACACATAAAGATTTCAAACACAATAAAAGACACTTCTTCCGTAAAAGAATGTGAACTCATCAAGACGTCATTTTTGTCCTCTTGGACTGTTAATCAGAAAACCTTTTTCAGAAGGAATAAAATCAACCAGGACAAGCTTGTGTCGTACGTGGCCCGAACTACGTTTGCTCTGATCTTCCATGCTGTGTGGAAGTACGTAGGCATAGGATGCGATATCCTAGCGAGCAACCTTCCCCTCCTTTCCCGTAGGTAGGCGAACTACGTTGACTCTGATTTCTCGTTCCAGGCGAGAATACGTAGGCATAAAGTGCGATACTTTGCCGAGTCATTTTATTTTCATTCTCTTTTCTTTTTAACCCCTGACCTTTAGAGTAGATAGAATAACAATCCATACCCGAAAACAAGCGTGGATCCCGTCGAGTACGACGGACGTGAGGGGTGCTAATACCTTCCCCTTGCGTAACCGACTCCCGAATCCAGGTTTTGGTTGCGACGACCATACCTTTCCCGTGTTGTGCGAGGTTTACTCTGAGCGTTTCCTTTCCCTCCCGTGGGATAAATAACGCACGGTGGCGACTCTTCTGTTCAGCCGGTGCCGATTTTCGCAGTAGCGACAGCTGGCGACTCTGCTGGGGATAGCCAGGTGCTACAGAATTTTCCGACTCCGACAGTATTTCTGGCATCTTCTTTGACTACTTCTTCGACTACATTTTTGGTGTCGCCGCCCTTGTTAGATCGGCATCTCAGCAACCCACTTCCATATCCAAACAATTTTCCAGCGAAACGTCCGACGTCATTTCTGTTTATAAGTTCGACACCATTTTCAGAAACATACCAACATGGTCTCCGAAGTTAATATCAAAAGTAAAGAAACAAACATTTTTGGCTTTCATTTGATCACCATTCACAAACACATTTTCGCAGCCGCTGGAGAAACCACTAAATCTATGTTTTGCCACCATACTTTCACTCCAAAGCTGTCTTCATCGCAAAAACCTCTCAAATAAATTGTCGACAATACCCCGAGCACTGTTGCCACTGAAACCGAAACCATCAAATTTGTGTTTAACTGCCATACTTTTACGACCACAAAGACTCTCATTCACATCATACCAACACTGAAAACCCTACCAGAACCACTTTCATTTCATACTACCTTCATCATTTTAGTTTTTTCTTTAGTATTGTTTAAAAGAAAAGAGAAAAAAAGAAGAAGAAAATAGATAAAAAGAAAGAAAGAAAAATAGAAATAGAAAAAAAAAGAAGTAGGAGAGACAAAGAGGGATGTTAGGAAAAACAAAGCAAAGAGAAAAAAGAGGAACACAATAACAACACAAGAGATTATTGTGAAAATTCCAAAACTAGAGAAAAAATCACGACCGTTGTCAAATGACAACCAGAGAATAATACTATGTGAAACAAATATTTAACTACTTCTCAGAATACTCTAATACAAGAGTATAAGATAATAAACAAAGTCGAATACAAGCTTAAAGTGCTTTTGACTGGTGCATATTGAAATAATGAACTTGAATCCTATATATAGCCTTGGACTCTCTCTTCCTTCATAAAACTATGTTATGTGGGACTTCAAAGAACTTGTATCCTATATATAGCCTTGGACTCTCTTTTCATTCACAAAACTAAGCGATGTGGGACTCTTCAATATGTATATTTTCAACCAACCCCAATAATTTTTCCCTTGATTAAAAATGATACATAAGTTTTCATTGTCTTCATCGACAATCATACTCTGCCAAAAAGAGTATAGCCACTTAAAGCTACACCACTCCAAGAATTTTCACATTGTCTTCAGTGATAATCATCGTTTTGAAAATTATCATACACCTCCTAAATAAGAGTATACTTTACTTGAAGTTAAACCACTTCAAGAATTTTCACATGTCAAAAACTAAGCTTATGGTACAACTTCCTTGTTGGCAGGATACTCTTCAACCACCGACATAATCTTGCACCTTGTGTAATCTTGATTGTATCAACACATATTTGAATTAAATTTTTCACAAGTTAAAAAAATTCTTCCATCAATTTTCTTTAGCTGAAACTGCATAGTAGAATTTATGACTGCAACTCTACAACTCTTTCACAAACTACCCTTCTTTTCTAATGTCGAAGATCAGACAAAACTGCAACCATAGAGCATACTAAGGAAAATTTTCCCTAGATCGAATCAAAAGCTTTGATACCACTATTGGGGAATCCGGGAGAGTCTGGAGCACCAATGAGACTAATGCTCCAGAACCACAAGAGAGAGAGAGAGACACTACATCTCAACCTAAAACCTTAAGGTGTTAGGTAAATGAGTCACCTCTCTTATAAAACAAGTTTTTACCTATAGATTAATCTTAGAAAAATAGTAATTTCAATTATAATTAATGATATATTATGGGGATTTGTTTGAAAACTTGCAAAATGAACTTACTTAAAATTGATGATAAAGAAACAGGTAAGATTTTAGTTTTTTCTTTGTCACTGTTTGATAATAGAGATCCAAGTTATAAAAATTGTTTCAGAAGTCGCAAAAACATGGTCTAACTAAGGAAAATTGATTCAGAAGTCCCACAAACACAGACTAACTACTGAATCAGAAACTCTTTTTGGGACTTTATTACATGCTATAAACATGGTTAAGTTGAAAGATGTGTGTAAAGTTTGAGTTGTGAAAAAAAAAGAACCATCTTTATTGGTGTTTATGTGATGGTAGCTAACTTTCCCACAATCACTTTGGATGAAAGTGACTTTACGCCCATAGAACCTTAAGTGACTACTCAAGAAACAACAACCACTACTGCTGCAACACTTGCTACCTCCATTGCTCCAATTACTATTACTTCAATCGTTGCACCTATTTTCGCCACTACAACTAGTGCTCCCGCTATTGCCATCATGTTTTTTCCAAAAATTAAAACAAAATTCATTTTTTTGTGAAACCACAGAGCATCTCAAAGTATTCATTCCAACTTTGTTCAGACACAATCTTCCATAAGTTAAAATCTAACTTAAGATACTTATCATAATCGACAAACTTTTCATTGATGGCAAACAATTAATTCAAAGAAGAATTGCCTAGAGAACCCATCTCAAGTTTGGCTTGATCAGAACACAGCCAAAGAGAAAATAAAAAGAAAAGAAAAGAACTAAACAAGATTCTAAAGAAGTAAGAATATTGTCAGAAAAAGGACACAAAATGATGTTTCACAAAATAAGGGATACATATAATAACATTACATAAAAAGAAAGACATCATTATCCAAAGTTTCTTATCCAACAGATTTCCTGAATTCACTGGATGATTTTCACCTTTATGAATATTTAAGTAATATAATTTTTTTTGCAAAACCTTATACTTGAACTATTTTATCAGAAGTAAAGAATCATCTTCTGAATCTAAAAGTTTGATAATTTTCAGAAGTTATCATCCATAAGAGTCTAGTAGATCTAGACTTAGAGAGAGAGACATCTTCTATCAGTCATCAGTCTTCAAGATTATATTCAGACCCAAACATTTCCTCTTGAAGAAAGAGTCATGAGTGATTAAATAATATTGAATTGGTTTCTTTGACAGCTAACAAACAACAATCTCGTCACAATAAGTGAGGAAACCGTTTCCATAAATATGATCATCATCCAGTTAATGAAATACTTAGTATAGATAGATACAACTTAGTTTCCTCTTAAAGATTTTTGAAGATTCTTTTATCAAAGAAAGCTTCTCTAGAAATCTAATAGAGACTTTGTATCTACATATACATAAATATCTCATTCAATCAAGAGATAAACCAGAAAGAAACATACATACCCTTTTTTTGGTTAGACTCGTATCAGTATTCAGACTTGACCATATAGTCTGAATACCATTTTGAGTGGATTTTGATTCAATGGGTGTTAAAACAAATCCACAAAACTCAGTACCTCTAGTACTTGAGTGTGGGATGTAGGCTCTTCTTCCATAAAATGCTATAAACAAACTTTGATAAGTACCATGGAAGATGCCTCTGCTCCTTTCTTCGATATATATAGAAAATACATTTGAATGATGATACTCATATTCCTATGAGACCATACATGTAAGTCCAGACAAGCTTTCCTTTGCCTTATGCCACGTTCTGATAGGAGTACCATGACTCATTCCAGAGTATCAGTGTAGAATAAGTCATTATATGAACACGATCTTGTTCTTAGCAGAATCATTGATTTCATTGTCTTGGATTAAGACTTTGAAATCTTTGATAAGTAAAGAACCATATGATGTTAGCTATCAGAGAATGGCATAAAAAAAATTAAATCACTATCATGTAATTGCTTGCAGAACATGAAGAAGAATTGAAGGTTTCTCATAGATTTGTCCTTTAATACATATTCCATGATGACCTTCAATCAAGGAGCAATGAAATATTTTAAGATATCACCTTAAAGAACAGACTCCTTATTATCAAATATTGAAGTAAAATAGATTTATCATAATCTCTTTCTCTTAAATACTTGATTTTTATTTCAGCAGATGCTTCTTCATAAGCAGTAATGACTGGCAGAGCCATATTACTCTTTCATCTGAATCTTGCACTAATGTCAACTTCAAATGAATATGCAGTGAAGACTTTCTGACATTAGGTTCTGGTAGTGTTTCTCCTTGCTTTCAGATTTGGGAAATTAGTTGAAATACTAATATTTCAGAAGCTTTTGAAGTTATTCTTCTATCGTCAGATGTCACATTTCATTTAGCCAGTTAAAAAAGTCTTCTGATTAGGAAGGTTAATTCCTCATCATCAGACATTCCATAGGAAGTATCCTTCAACATGCTTTACGAAAGATAATCTGTTAGATAGCTTTTCATCATCCAATTCCATTTATTTTCTTTGAAGATTGTAAGACAAACCAACAAAACACAGTAAATTCAAGTTGTTTAACTTCTTGAATAACTGTGACCTCAGGTTTGAATCCAGAACAATCTTCTCAAAATTTGCTTGGAAATATTAGATGAAGTGTAACTGGACAAGCTTCAAAACTAATTCCCAAAAATTTGAACACAAGTATTCAAGGATATTTCGAGCATCAGACATATCAATGATGTTGACATACTCAGAAGTGAGATAGAGCACCTACCAGAATGCAACTACCTCTGAAGATATTCAATAAGCTTCTTCTGAGCTGTTGATCGAGATTTTTAAACCTTGATTGTCTCTACACCATCAACTTCTATAGCAATACCTTTCTCAAGGATATTCTACAGACCTTCATCAAAACCCTTTATCAGGAGCAATGAGTTAAAAGTATATGTTTCTTTTCCATCATTTAACTTCAGTGGAATCACTTTTTGAATATGGTAGGAAAATAATATAATATTTTTATATGGCACTTGATTCCTTCTTGAAGGAAAGTCTTTAATATACATACTTTTCTTATTGGACCATTATCTGCGCCACTATTAAATGTTAAGCACAGACCAGGCTTTGATACCAGTTAAAGGTGAGAAAAGTACACAAGAAGTGGAAGGTTGAATTGTGTTTTTCGTTTTCTTAATTTGCGTATAATCAAAGTTTAGAATTTGAACTGGTGTTCAGATTATGACTATACTTAGTAGCGGATATTAACAGAAGAAAATAAATAATAGTAGAAGACACAAATATTTACACTGGTTCCTCCCAACTGAGAGTAGTCCAGTCCTCTTGCTTCACAAGAGATTTTCACTATAACAAAACCATGATTACAATCTCTTATACATTCTGCATAAGTCTTTTACACTACTCAAATCCTAGGTCCAAGACTTCTTACTCAAGTCCTATAGACTCAAGACTTCCTTGCTCAGACCGCAACCCAAGACTTCTGCTCCAAGTTCTACCAACCGAGCCTTTATGCTCAAGCCACACTGGCCAAGACTTCTGCTTCAGGTTCCTCTAACCGGGCCATCCTGCTCAAGGCACACTCGCCCAAGACTTTTGCTTCAAGTTTCACGAACTGAGCCATCCTGATAAACCAATTTACTTGATTAAGACTTTCATTTCTCAAGCACATAGCATGAGACTTACATGGCTCAAGCATTTTGGCGAGATATTTCCTGGCTTGAATCCCAATGATACAAGACTTCTGCTCAATCAATTCACTTGATTAAGACTTTCATTGCTTAAGAACATAGCATGAGACTTACATGGCTCAAGCATCTTGGCGAGAGACTTCTTTGATTGAATCCCAATAATACAAGACTTCTGATCAATCAATCCACTTGATTAAGATTTTCATTGCTTAAACACATAGCATGAGACTTACATGGCTTAAGCACCTTGGCGAGATACTTAATCTAAATTGCTAAACAAATTCAACATAATAGATAACAAGGTGTACTTGATACTAATATCAGAGGTACAGGAAATCGCCATAACAAAGACCTAACTCTTAATATTTTTAAGATATTAAATGTTTAAGAAATCTTAAGGCTCTTACAATACAACCTACACAGAAAATCTGCATACACGACAAAGTTGATAATTGCTTATCTTGTTACTATTTCATCTGGTTAATCCTTGTTAAAAATTCAGTTTGAACCTTTAGCCACTTATATAGTAGTTGCAGCAGACTAGACGTTGGAAGAGATAACTTGATCAAGTGTCTTTGCTTTACTCCATAGCACACAAGTTGTTGAAGATAGATACACCAAAATATCTTGATCCATTGTGTAACATGTTTAACTATTAAGTCTTCAAAAAGATCATGTACTATAGATTCGTTGGTAGTAGATATCCGTAAAGCATGTCAAACTTTCTTGAGCCTTGTGAACTCAGACTCCAGCTGACAAACTGATTTGACAATGCAACTTGCTTTATGCAGTACAGACAACTTCAGCTTTATCACCAACTCTGAATGATACCAGAAGCTAATTTACATTCACCAAGTGTATAGAAAATTATGTTGCTTCTTATGATGCAGAGGCATTTAGCTTTAGAGTCTACATCAAACATCACTTAACAAGTGTTCTTCAAATTCTGCACCACCAGAAACTAGCAATTCAGCTTTTCTCAAGTGTGCCTTTGTATATCAGATTCTATATATAAATATTGACAAGTATCAGAACCTGCATACAAGAAACACACATCAAATATAACCATTATTCTTTAAATACTTTATTATCATCAAAACCTAAGGAATATATGTCATGAACAAATCTTGTTCTAACCGATAAAACACGTAAATATCCATTTACAACATTGTGATAGAATATAAAGAAATTGTGGTTAGTAAAGTTGTTTTGGAAGGAAATCCAAAACATATATTCACCAAGTCATTACCTATATTAAAGTTAAAGCATTTCTTGGACTTGATGTTTTTTTAATAGTAATTCTAAGTTTTAGAAAGCAAAAAGTGGTTGATGGGTAAATGTATAGACCACCACCCACCGATTTGAAGTCAAAGTAAAAATTTGTGGTAAATATGTCTTTAAGTTCGAGTTTCTAGACATTCGAAAGTTAATGATTTGAATCATATTAGAGCATGACTCAAAAAAAATTATTATTTTTAGTTATCGTTTCTTTCTAAAGGGTTGGATTCGAATCAACAGTATTAGCATAATTTGAATCGATTTGTTTTTTCTATCTTAATTTAAAAGCTTTTTTTTTTCAATTTCTTTTACAGAGAACATGTATCTTGGGGTTTCAAAGTATTCAATGATTGGGAAATACATTGTAAACATGTTGGATAGATAATAATAATCATATTTTCTATTTAAGCACACAAAGAATTACAAATCTCTTAATAAAATTGGTTAAATGCTTTTAGTTTTCGAAAACAATAATCATATTTTTATTTTGCACTAATCTTGAAAATTAGACATTAAAAACATACTCTCTAATTTGATAGGTATATCAAAAGGTTGAAATAATTTATATGGAACCATTTCAAAGATTCTTGTGGCAAGAGTGAAGAAATTTATAGGTTCTCTAATCTCTAGTTGTCAGTCTGCTTTCATCCCAAATAGACATATGTTAGACGGGGTTTTAGTTATCAATGAATTAATGGATTTTGCAAGAAGAAACAAAAAGACGTGTTAGTTGCTAAAGGTTGATTTTAAGAAGGTCTTTGATTGTGTCTCTTGGGATTATCTCAGATACCTAATGAAGAGAACGTGATTTGAAAATAAATGGCTTAGTTGGATGGATGATTGTGTTTTTTCAAGTACCATGCATGTCCATGTAACGGTAGCCCAACAAAAGAATTTTATGTTGGTAGAGGCTTGCATTAGAGGGGGCATTGTAACCCTTTCTGTTTTTACTTGATGTAAAATGTTTACCAAGTCTAGTGAATAATTCCACTATTCAGGGTGAATGTCTTCCTTCGTGTATGAGGATTTATGCTTTGAGATTTTACAATTTGCAGAAGATATGGTTTTATTAGGGAATGGGTCTTGGCGTGGACCATCAAAGCGGTATTGCATGGAGTTTAGTTGGTTTCAGGCTTAAAGGTTAACTTCTTCAAGATTAAGAATATTGGTATCAACTTGAAAGATAGCTTTTTGCAAGCAACCTCAACTTTTCTCTCTGGTTGCATTGAATCTCTCCCATTTACTTTCCTTGGAATTCCTGTGGACATAAACTATAGAAGGAAATCATTTGGGGACCCTATCCTGACTAAGTTGCCTATCCGACTCAATTCATGGAGGGGTAGAGACATGTCTTTAAGGTGTGTGTTGTACTCTTGAACTCTGTCTTGAGTAGTATTCCCCTATACTGCTTTTCTTTCTACAAAGCATCCAAAACTGTCTTATCCGGGATAGAAAAAATACAGCGTGATTTCCTTTGGGTGAGAGTGGAAAACAATAAAATGAGTAACTAGGTGAGTTGGTCCTTAATGTACAAAACCAAAGATAAAGGTATATTGGGAGTCAAAAACTACAAACTCTTCAATTTGTCACTTCTAGGCAAATGGTTGGAAATCATTGGAGGTATGTGCAAGGATTTTCTGTGAAGTCAAGCTATGAAAGACTGGATTACCTTTCTGATTCAGGTTTACATGTAGATGAACTTATTCTAGGTGCGTTGAAAAGGTTATGGAAGACTAAAGCTCTAAGTAAAGTTATCTTATTTGGTTGGAAACTCCTTGTAATTCGGTTGCCTAATAAGGACGATCTATCCGGAAGATAAATTTTAAGTGGAAGGCATAACTTGGTCTGTCCTATGTGTTGTGACGAAGATGAATCAGTCCCTCATCTCTTCCTTCAGTGCAATGTTGTAGTTCATGTATGGATTAAGATCTTTGATTGGTTAGGCATTATTGTGCAGGATGATTTAGTTTCTTTAGTGGTCCACTTGAAGTTCTTTTGCCAAAAGCTTAAAGATAGAGTAATAAAGAAGTATGAATGCTTGATTTGGCTGCTTGTTTGTTGGTCTCTCTAGCTTTGCAAGAACAATAAGTTGTGCAAGGGATGCTTCAAAGATGTGGAAGATGTGCTGGGCTTATCCGATATTTTGGCTTGGGATTGGCTTGTTGCAAAACATCATGGTCAACCTGCATTTGGTTGGTTGGAAGGGTGCTCTAATACTTTGGACTGCATTCCTTAAGGTTTATCTTTCACTCTTGTAGTATTTCTTTCTTTTATTCACTAGTTTGATGGCTTTGTATCGATGCTAACTTACTCATTTGGTTTTTTATTGTATTCTGGTGGAATACCCTTGTACTCAATTTCTAATATATAATTGTTATTGTATTGTTATTGTTAGTTATTATTATTATATTGGTTTATTATATCTTTGTAAGGGTAATTCGGTCTTTTCTAGCATTTAGTATTTATACTCTTGTTTAACCCTTACTCTTAAGTTTTTGTTCATTATATTAAAACTAGGGGTGGCAAAATGGATGGATTGGATGGATATGGATTGAATTGTTAATGGATGGATCAAAGCAATCCATTAATCCATTAACAATCCACTAAACTCTCTTAATAAAAATCAAATCAAATCCATCCATTAAAAGATAAAATCCATCCAATTCATTCATTAACATATTTCTAATAGATGGATATCCATCCATCCAAAAAATTAATTTAAAAATTCTTAATTTAATAAGTGACAACATAATATCCAATGGATTTATAAAATGTGATGGATGGATTGAATCCATCCATGAGTTAGTGGATGGATTGGATCAAATCCATTAAATTATTTTTTGTCTTATAGATGTATTGGATGAATATTATCTAAATGAATTTTATTGCCACCTCTAATTAAAACCATAAGGCAAAAGGTCTTTCTCTCTCTCTATGTTCCTATATGTTCACTATTGTTAACATGGTATCAAAGAGCTTGATTTGATTTTGGAACTATCTGATTCACGTATTCTTACTGCTTGGAGCAATTATTTTTTTGTTATGCCAATTCCTTAGAAATTGAAGTGATTCACGTTCATAATGTCAATTTGTAATTGTAACTTCGGAGAAGACAGTTATGTTCACAATTATGATGGTTTTTCGTCACGTTTCGCTTCTGCTCCACCATCAGCGAAATAATAAAGTGTCATTGCGGTATGTTGGTGATTGTTTTACTGAGATTGGTTTTACGCTGTTTGGACTAACGTACACGTGGAGCGGAAAATTGATTGGTTGTTGAAGACGGTGTTACGAATTTGCAAAAGTGAAGAGTGCCTAAGTCATTCATCTCAAATTGTTTGGCTAATTGTAATTTCAAATCATTAATTCTATCTATATCATCACTTGTAATAATCATATCATCAACATATAATGAGAGTAAAATACAACCATAATAAGTGATCTTGACAAACAAAACAGAATTATAATCACTATAACTAAAATCAATAAATGTAATCACGGTAGTAAATTTTTCAAATCAAACTAATGGAGTTTGTTTCATACTATATACTGCTTTCTTCAACTTACATAGTTATAACAAAATAATTTAAATTTAAATTTAAAAAAATTGAAAACAATTAAATTAATTAATAAAAATATTAATTAAATTTTGTTAATATTTAAGACCGACATTTTTAAAACTTTTGTTTCATAATGAATGACACACGCCAAATTATTTGTTTTACCTATATAATTAAATTTTGTTAATATTTAAGAGCGACAATCTTAACACTTTTGTGTATAATGAATGATACAGTCCATGTTGTTTGCTTTACCTATTTTAAGAAAACATTAGAAATACAAAAAAGAAGAATTTATTCATCGTACGAAAAATACAAAGTATCATAAATTATGAAAGATCAAGTGGACACTAATACCCACATCTTTGAATCTCTGTTTTCAAACGTAAATGTTTGAGAGCAACGGTCCTTAGAATCAAACAAAACGATGTTAGGTGCGATAGCGATTGCTGTACACGCGCATATATGTGGTCAAGAAAATTTTAAATTAAATCACATTAAATTGCGATGGACCCAAAATTTATGTTTTTCTATAATATTATTTAATATACTTATTTTTCTAATCAAATTTTTAAAATATCTGATTTTTTTTTTAAAATAAAAATATAAAGAGCTGTCGATAGGGATAAAATTTTCTTTGAAACTTAATGAGGAGATATTAATAGGGATAAAGTCACCCTCAAATAAATTTCATAATTTTGTGAATAATTCAAATTTAAATTATTTATTTTCAATTTATTTATAGTTAAAGTACTTTTATAGAATTAATTTATTCAAAAGTAATTTTTAATTTAGTTAAAATTAATTTTCGTCCGTGCAAAACTAAACTCAAATATTTGCATTAGTTTTAGTAAAAAAAGTTATATAATCCAGAAGGTAAAATAAGATGAAGTTTGATTTAGATTGTGTTTTCATGTTAAGCGAAATTTATTGATAAGCTGACTCAGAATCTCTTGGGCAATACTAATAAGGTACTAGTATCTTTTATTCTTTAACTTTTTATCTTAGATTATTAAAAAAAAATTTGGAGATAGACTTTCAAGATAAGTTTTTGGCTTTTTTTAATGCTATATGTAGTAATCCCTTTGTTTTAATTTTTTTAAAAAAGATTTTTATTTGTAAAACTAATTTTTATAAATATTATTTAAAATATTACAAGTTTTAAATTTATTCTTTTTTACAAATTAAAAAACTAATTTTGACATTTTATAATATAAATATATATTATTGAAGATTAAAATATAGTTAAAATTACAATTTTTTTTAAAAAAATATCTTTCAAAAATAATTTTTATAAAAATCTATATAAAATAACTTCAAATATATATGATTTTCAAAATTTTAAAAAAAAATTATACAAAAAAGATAAATTATTTAAAATAAAATTTTAAGAATAATTATCTAAATCTATTTTTTATTTAAAGTTTTTCTTAAAAATCTTTTTTCAACAAAAATATATTATAGCATAATCATTTTGAAAAAAAATAGCTGAAACAAACGGATATATGTAAGGTATATAGTTTTTAAACTTACAACTTTTAAAAGTAATTTCTTTCTTTCACTTTTAGCTTTATTATTTTAACTAAAATTTACTTTTATCTTTTCAATTTTATTATAATTTAAAAATATATTAGAAAAATGCACCAATGTAAGATAGTAATTAGAATATGACTTTATTCTAAAATCTTAGATAAGATATAATTAATTAATTATAAAATGTTATTTCTGTTATTTTAAACTGAATATCTTTTTATGATAGTTTTGGGTCGACTTGATATATTCTATGAATTGTCTCAACTATACCTATTTTTATTGGATTAGTTATATTTTAAGGATGAATTTTTTATCTCACCCATTTGACTTCTTAGGCATCATACGTTCTCTCTAAAAATACTTTTTGATTTCGAAAATGTATCTCCGGACGCATCTTTTTTTAACTTTCTTTTAATTAATTTCGTAGATGTATCTACGGAATATTTCTGTATGCGTATTTATGGAAGAAAACCAGACACAGAATACCAGAAAATTAATATTGCAACGATAAAATCAACTGAAGGTGAACGATACTCAAGCTTCACAACCTTTCGATTGTCATTGTAAGGTAGGCGATATTAGATCTCGTCTATGATATCGACGAGGGGGGGGGGGGGGGGTGAGATCCATGAGCTTGAACATCCTCCCGAGTGTTTTGCCGCCAGAAAAGGAGACACTTGCGACATACCAACAGATCTTGATTTCACACAATTGAGACATTTTGTATTGTGTGAAAGATGACAAATGAAACCCCAAATTTATAGAAAACCTAGGTGAATATGGACCAACCAAGATTTTGATTTCAAATACACCCTTTTCTTTTACTGGTATCAGATTTACTTGAGCATCCAAAGACTATGCCACAAAAGATTCTGAAGATAGACTCTGATTATTACTCGAGCTTCAATCTACTTGCATACGAAGCCTTTGACTAGAAAGATACGTCCCAAAAGTCAACAAAGATTTTATGTGACAAAAATACAAAAGCAAATATACTTTTTCCATAAAGTATTGTACTCTATACCAAATAAGTCTTTTACGTTCAATCATCTTCACCAACTATAGGCTACAACACCACTCTAGTGTTTTGTTTGAAATGATATTCATGCAATAGATACTTATTGGATATTTCATCTTCACCTCAAACGGATCTAGTTTGCATCTATATAAAAGGACTCTGAAGATTGAAGAACAAGCTTTTGATACGCGCACTGAATATTAATCAACGCTCACACTCAGGAAATGCAAAATAAAAAATAAGAAGTGTTTCTTATATTTGTACACTTAGAACAAAATCTCAATGAATATTCCTATTAAGTGTAATAATTGATTGTAAACTTGTGTATCTGCTTATTTGAAGCATCAGTAAACACAAAACTTGTTATTAAAACCTTGTTTGTAATCCTAGAGCGACCATGTTGAAATCTGTTAGAACAAGATTTTAGTTCTGCATATAATCTCTAGTTTTGATGATAACAATACGTATAAGTTTTATGTAACAATTATTTTCTCTAATGAATTTCTTAAAGTATGCAGTTGTTTAGTGAAAAATGGTTATGGATAAATCTCAATTATTATAAATCAGAATCTCTTGCATGCCTCAAGAAATCTACTTCGTTCTTTTCTAAAGAAACATCAACAGTTCTGATGAATGTTGAATGTCTCTGAAGAAAAAGAAAGATATGTGCTTCTAAGAAAAAGCTTCGCTTCCATCACTGATAAACTATTCTGAAGACTCAGAAGACAAGATTCTGATGAACGTGTTCTAAAGATTCTGAAGACAACTCTTCTAAAGATTTTAAAGACACTGAAGACTCTGATATCGCTCAATATTTTATCCTTTGGTCTTATCAGGTAAAGTTGATCAGAAGATATTGACAAGACAAAAATATGTGATGGAAGTATCTATACATGTAGACATCCCTATATTAGTATAAACTAATTTTCAGTCAGTACTGTGGTATGGAATATGGTGAGAATTATCTACTACTGTCTCTCACGGGTCCAATGTTACCGTTGCAACAACTGGCTTAAATAGTTACGATTGTACCTCTTAAGGTTCAAATATCTAGCTATATAAAGAGATCACTCCTTGCAACATACAAAGATCAACATCAAAAAGAAGAGAAACACGCACAGTCTAAAATACATACATAAGAGTTGTTGCTCATATTTGTGTAAAAACTTATTCTTAACATTGTTTCATTTGCTTTATAGAAGCTTTATTGTAAACATGTTTCTATATCTTCTCTGAAGTTATTTTTTTCCTCAAGTGACTAAGTGTTAGTCTGTAGACTTGAGAGGGCTAAAGTGTTTTTCCAAACACATAGACAGACTTGTTGTAATATTTCAAGATTAGTGAATTAAGTCATTTTTGAAGGCGAAATCACCTTGGCGGATGGAGTAAAGTAACTTTGTTAATATTGAACCAAGATAAAAATACTTGTGTCCTTTTATCTTTGTTCTCTTGGCAACTTTTGTGTAATAAGTCAAAAAAGTTTACTTTTGTAAAAACCCAATTCAAATTCCCATTTCTTGTGCTCGGTTTCAATCAGATCCAAGGGAAACTCATTTAACTGCTGCTAAGAGAATCCTAAGGTAACTAAAGGGAACATCTAACCTTGGCTTGATGTACGAGAAAACATCAGAATACAAGCTATTAGGTTTTTGTGATGTAGATTATGCTGGAGATAGATTAGAATGTAAAAGGACCTCTGGAAACTGTCAGTTTCTTGGTAACAATCTTGTCTCGTGGGATAGCAAAAGGCAATCAACTATTGTGCTATCAACGACTGAAGCATAATATATCTCAGCATCACTTTGCAGCACTTAGATACTCTAGATGAAAAATCAACTTGAAGATTTTCAGATACATGAGAGTAACATCCCTATCTTCTATGATAACACATCTGCTATTTGCCTAAGTAAGTATCCTATTTTACACTATAGAGCCAAACACATAGAAAAAAAACAACATTTTATTAGAGACTATGTTCAGAAAGGGGTTATTGTTTTAGAATTCATAGATACAGACCACCAGTGGGTTGATATCTTCGGAAAAACCCTTATCAGAAGATAGGCTTCTGTTCATTCTGAAAAATTTAAAAATGGAACTCTGTCCAGAATGAATTTTCTTTTATAATGTGTTCAACTCTATCTATAATTGTGATTCTGGCTTGTGCAAATATTTTCTAATTTTATCTTTCTGACTCAATGATATTTTCTCGAAGTTAGAAGGTATTTTGGTCAGAATTATCTCAAGTCAGAAAACCCTTTGGTATTTATGACTTTGAGAGCATCTAAATCGTGCATTTTCAAACGCGTGGCTACGATTTGTTCTAGACACCTGCCTATTTTGAATTATACGTTATCGGTTGAAATGACACCTCGAGCGATGGGATTCCTTGAGATTAGGTTAAAAATCATAATTACTATTTATTACTCTCCCTAGTATCTATTTCTTCAAAGCATTGTAATCATTTCTTTTTCTCTATATATTCACTACTCTCACTCTTACACACTATGTTACTTCTTCTTCCACACTTCATCTTTGTTAAAATTAAAACCCATCTTCTCTGCAACCCTTGTCTTCAATGGATCTACAATTAAAAAGTTGTCTATAATTTCTCGCAACAAATGCAACAAACTGAATCTTCTCAACCAATGACTACCGACACCATGCAACATGTGTTTCAACCGGATTCCGTCTAACATATCCTTGATCGATCTGCGTAAATCCATTTGGCAACACCATTTGAGCAACTGGAAGTTCTCTGTGAACTTTTGGTGGATTTTGATAACCTAAAGGAAAATGGTTTGGATTTGACTGAGGATCTCCATAAGCAAGGATGACAAACTTACTTTGATCATATATACGGTCCAATCTTCCCAAATTTGATAAAGGAATTCTGGAGATACGCTGATGTTGATGACAAATACATTATGTCTCATGTTCTAGGTTATAAGTGTGTTATCACTAAGAAATCAATTGCTACATTGCTGGGAATGAAACACTCAAGAGGAAAAAAGGTCTATAACATGAGCCCTAGGTCAAAGTTTCTTCTTCAACAAATTAACCCTGCAATCTTTACTCAAACCTTTGAGAATAAATACAAAATTTAGGAACTTCACAAAAATCTCCGGGTATGGCTGAAAATCATTCTGGGATGTATTCATCACAGATCAACATCTAGTTCATCTGATTATGTCAATGTTGATCAGAAGTTCATGCTGTACTTTCTGATGAAAGGGGAACCGATGCATTTGCCTTCTTTTATGTTCAAATACCTCAGAGATGCTGTCACAAAAACCAGAAACAATATGAAACCTAAAATCTACATTCCTTTAGGCAGACTCATCTCAGACATTCTTATCGAAAATGGTCTTGTAGATAATTTGTTAGATCTGAAATTGGTGAATAATATTAATATAGAAATTGGAAAACCTATGAACGGAATAAATATAAAGAGTATGTCTATCATTGAAAAAGTTTTGGTTAAACCAACTATTGCTACAGATTGGGAAAGTATCAAGGATTGAAGAGCGGTTGTTAAAGAATTTCCTCTTTTCACCAAGTTTGATTCACCAGAAGCTATTGAAGAGTATCTCAAAATGCTTGAAGCTGACAGTCTTGATGTATCTGGATTTACCTATGATGATCATCATGATGCTCTTCCCGATCTGATAAAAAGACCACATGAATCATCTCTGAAGAAGTCTGAGAAGAAGGAAAATAAGATCAAGAAAATACTCTGGGAGATTCTGTAAATCTTCAGAAGTCTTCTGCACCGGGATCATATCCTACTCCCTCTAGTAAGTCATCTGGCTCTCTATCTGTTGGACCTGGTTCTGATACTAGAACTCTTACTTCATTGATTCCTCCACCTCCTCCACTTATTTCAACCATAGTCACAACGACATTCATCCCACCTTCAACATCCATTATGTCAGCCCCCACTAAAAAAAATCCAAATTACCTCCTACCATCACCAAATCCACTTCTCAAACCACAACCATTAATCCTAAACCTATTTCCAAACAACTACAACATCTAAAGCCACTGCCAACACTATAATAAATTCCGAAATTATTCCAACAACAAATCCTGAAATAGTTACCCCTTTAACCACTTCCACAACAGATGTAACGACATCACTTTTCTCTTTTGCATTCTCATCTTCAGCAAACGTTGTCCCTCCAGAAGCCTTCCCAACTACTTTACACAGCCACTCGCCGAAACTACCACTTCTGAACCAATTCGTACCTCAAAACCCATACTTATTTCCATATCTACAACAAACGTAACTTCAACGTTCAAATCTTTCACCTCTGAAACTTATGATCCACACTCACCTGATCAGAATAATGATCAAACAATGACAAATGCTCCTTTAGAATCCAATAACATCTTTACTAAGAAATTAGTTTCTGATGAAGAAACCAACTCTAACCCTTGATGAAGTACTATCTAGTTTTGAGGCTAGTTTATAATAAAATCGTTAATTTATCAAACATTTCAATTAACTTTTTAATTATCACTAATCAACAATAAATTATTATTCATCAACTATAAATTATCAATTATTAGATATCAACTATAAACTTCAACTACCTTATCAAATATCAACTAATTTTTACTAAAAAGAGTCTAACTTTTTGATTAGCTAATTAGTTTTTTTTAGTTCACTATATAATATAATATGCAAGTTAACTTGCACTTTTAATATCTCATTTAAATCAAACAATTATTTAGTTCCATATTTCTAAACTACAAATAATATTTATTTTTGAAGATCAGTGTTATTATCTAAAGTTGCATAATAAAAGAAAAATATTGAAGAAAAGAAAGCGCATGTAAAGATTATTGATTAATAATTTGTGTACGATAATTTTTATATTGACTATATATTGACTAAGAATAATTAAAAGTCTACAGTAAACTTAATGGCCTTTTTTTCATCCAATAACATATTAGTTATATCTTCATACAAAATTGCGACTAATAATAGTAAGATAATGTACAAGTTCAATTTTTCTTATACCTATACGAGTTATATTTTAGGGTTTTATATATGTTTGATCTCTTAAACCTGATTCTGAATTGGGCATGAGTCAATTTTGTACTCTAACTATTTTGATAAGTGTGCATAAAAATTGGAACATATTCTAACTCTAAACCAAATATTAGAAGTATTTAAACAAGTCAATTATGATCTATCAAATCAACATTCTGAACAAAAGTTCTCCAGATTGACTCAGATATAAAACCTCTGACTATCTGCTTGTGTGAAGTCTTAGAATCCAACATCCAAAGACTTTGTCACAAAAGATTATGAAGATAGACTCTGATTATTACTCGAGCTTCAATCCACTTGCATACGAAGCCTTTGACTATAGAGATACGTACCAAAAGTTAACAAAGATTTGATGTGACAAAAGTACAAAAGAAAATCTACTTTTTCCATAAAGTATTGTACTCTATGCCAAAGAAGTCTTATGCGTTCAATCATCTTCACCAACTATAGGCTACAACGCCACTCTAGTGTTTTATTTGTGATCTTTATACAGCGGATAAGGGATATTTCATCTTCACCTCCAACGGATCTAGTTTGCATCTATGTAAAAAGGACTTTGAAGATTGAAGAACAAGTTTTGATACGTGTACTAAATATTGATCAACGCTCACACTCAGGAAATGCAAAATAAAAAATAAGATGTGTTTCTTACTTTTATACACTTCGGACAAAGTATTAATGAATATTATTATTAAGTGTAATACTTGATTGTAAACTTGTGTATCTGCTTATTTGAAGCATCAGTAAACACAAAACTTGTTATTAAAACCTTGTTTGTAATTCTAAAGCGAGCATATGTTAGGCCAGACTCTTGAGAAGTCAATAACAGGTTTCCATTGAGGTTGAAATATGTTAGAACAAGATTTTGGTTCTGCTTATAATCTCTAGGTTTGATGATAACAATACATATAAATTTTATGTAAAAATTCTGCACTCTAATGAATTTCTTAAAGTATACAGTTGTTTAGTAAAAACTGATTATGGATAACTCTCAAGTATTATAAATCAGAATCTCTTGTATGCCTCAAGAAATATACTTTGTTCTTTTCTAAAGAAACACCAACAATTATGATGAATGATGAATGCCTCTGAAGAAAAAGAAAGATATATGCTTCTAAGAAAAAGCTTCACTTCCAGCTCTGATAAACTATTATGAAGACCCTGAAGACAAGGTTCTGATGAACATGTTCTAAAGATTTTAAAGACATCTCTTGTAAAGATTTTAAAGACACTGAAGACTCTAATATCACTCAACCTTTTATCCTTTGGTCTTATCAGATAAAGTTGACCAGTAGATATTGACAAGACAAAAACGTGTGGTGAAATTATCCGTACATGTAGGCATCCATATATTGGTATAAACGGATTTTCAATCAGTACTACTGTATGGATTGTTGCAACAACTGGCTTGAATAGTTACGCTTGTACCCTTCAAGGTTCAAATATCCAACTATATAAAGAGATCACTCCTTCTTGCAACATACAACGATCAACATCAAAAAGAAGAGAAACACGCACAATCTAAACTTCATACACAAGAGTTTCTGCTCATATTTGTGTAAAAACTTATTCTTAACTTTGTTTGATTTGCTTTATAGAAGCTTTATTGTAAACATGTTTCTATTACTTCTCTGAAGTTATTTTTTTCTCAAGTGACTAAGTGTTAGTCTGTAGACTTGAGAGGGCTAAGGTGTTTTTCTAAACACTTAGACGAACTTGTTGTAATCTTTCAAGATTAGTGAATTAAGTCCTTTTTGAAGGTGAAATCACCTTGACGGGTGGACTGAAGTAACTTTGTTAACAGTGAACCAGGATAAAAATACTTGTGTTCTTTTATCTTCATTCTATTGGTAACTTTTGTGTAATAGGTCGAAAAAGTTCACTTTTGTAAAAACCCAATTCAAACCCCCTCTTTATTGTGTTTTTATCCACCTTCAAAACCTTCTTAAGTGACCAGGTTGGTCAGGTCTTTAGGAGTCAGTGACCGTCAGTTATCTTAGGAGACTAGTTGGGTCATAATCCTTAAGAAGTTCGTGATAGGTTGTCACTGCATTTGTAATCAAGTTTGGTTATTAGATTAAGTCCTTGTCTAAGAGAAATCACCCAGGTGGATGGACTGGAGATAACCTTGTTAATGGTGATCCAGGATAAAAATCCTTGCGTACTTTATCATTTTGTTCATTGCTTTAACCTTTTTTTTTGGGGTTGCGGAAAAAAA